>AP028448.1:10231758-10555258 GCA_036509395.1 Antheraea yamamai | reverse complement strand
TTGCATCTATTTATATAACAGGATTTTGGTACTTGCGGGAAAACGAATTTGAGTGAAAACTATTTTGCATACTGGTAGATTATTTATGTATTGTTAACTACACATGAGATAATTTTCTCAAAATAATAGATAATGTAGAACATATATAATCAATTTTCATTGTATATAAATGAAAATATATTATTTCGTAAATAACAATAATTAATCATTCTATGCGCTCATAGAATAATCGACGGGTGCTCAATGAAAAGGCATTCGAAGGAATTTATGAAGACATTTCTAATGATTTAGTTGTTATGTATATATATTTCACTAGCAAAGATTCTATTTAATTATTGTGACACAAAAATGTGTGTATCTACAATATATTATATAAGGTGTAACATATACTACTTAATTTATAATCGATTTTAATTAAAAAAAGATAATATGCATAACTTACAGCATCTTTTAATATAGGTCTAGGACTACATACGTTTTCTTTTACTAAGGCATTTCACCTCAAAGATCATGGACGTACAAATTTAACAAAATACGCTTTTAGTTCCAAGGTTGTTTACTAAAACCGTAACCTACACAAATTTAATACATTTTGCTTACTTTTAAAGTACCCTTTCAGAGCGATAATTAAAATAAAAGGTGACAGTGACACAAAGACACCAGCGATTCCATTATGGATACCCACCCTCCGGAGGAAAGAGTGGGTTATGTCCGACTCCCACGGACTAAAACCCAACGATGTACAACTGCCGCTCTAGTTGGGGTGGCACGAGATCTCTGTAGACCAGCTATACTCAACCTGCGGCCCGTCAGGTCTTTGTAGTTGGCCGACACGATTATATTTTATTTTCAATTATTTTAAATTTCGTGTGCATCAGAAAAACTATGAGCACGCTGAGTAAATTGATTAGATCCCAGATAAGCCGACCGCAAAGTGTTCCTTATGATACAAGGGTTATACTAAGTTGTTTTATTGGACAACCATTTGTCACTACATTAATACGTTGTTAATTTGAAATTACGTGTTTTAATTTAATACCTAAATATTTGTAGTTTGCGGCCCACGACACCATGAGTGAAAAATGTTTGTGGCCCGTTTAAAAAAAAGGTTTGGTACCATTGCTGTAGACCTTCATCGACATCAAGGAACCAATATTATATTTATTTATTAAGTTTTATAAGCAAGATACCGTCGAAAATAATTATATTGATCGTTTTTAATACGGCATTGACATAATTCTAAAAGAAGCCTAAAGCGGCAAGAGTGTGTAAATATTTAGAAATCGTTAGGAGCCAGTGTCATTATAAACAAAATTAACGTTTTTAGATCCGTAGCATAGAAATTAATTGAATAAATTAATGATAATTAATTAGTTTGTGTCAGTTCATTGCTGCAATGCGTCATCCAGGGCAGACTACAACATATAATCTTCAACAGTCCGCGTTCAGTTGATCCCAACAATATAATAATTTTTACACCATCTGGTAGGAAATGTTCGAAACTATAATGACATACTCTTTGTGTCGACTATAAAAATAATACACCGAAACAGTTGCTAACTCTTGAACAGGCACTTATATATAATTATGGATTAATTGATTCGCTTTTTGTTGCAGTTAGATGTAGTAGTGTTCAATAAGTCTTATATATAACAAGTTCTTTAATAGTTACTTGACAGACTATATTCAATGTTGTGGTGGACGAGTGGTTTGACCAATGGAATATTAATTCGATGTCCGTAGATTCGAACTCTGGAATATACTAACGAGTTTTGCGGAATTCGCGTACATTTACTAATTTAAATTGGTAACACTATCGGCTGACGGTGAAGGAAAACATTGTAAAGAAATCTGAACCTGAGAAATGTTCTTGTAGTACCACCGTATGTGGGAAAATATAAAACTTCGGATTTCTCGTACTTTGAAATCGCCTATACGTCGTGAGATGGTGTGGTGATTATGCCGATATCTTCCTTCAGGAAGAGGCATTTAGCCCTGCAGTGGGTCTCTTACAGTACCGGTGTGACAATGATGATGAGACTATATTGATTATCATTTATCTTAAGATTCTTACATTTTTAAAACTACGGAAAACGATTTTTTTATGGCATCTTTCATTAATTATCATTGCAATTGGAACAAATATTTAAAAATGAATCTCATAACATTTCAATGACAAATTTAATTGATTTCTGAAAAACTTGTGACTTTTAAACTGAACCCTCCCACAAAACCTACTTTGGTAATCGTTGATATAGCAATTTTTTTCGACTTTGAACCTATGTACATATGTTTTTGTAAGATAAAAGTATTCTCTATTGATTACATAATTCGTACTATATACAAACTTCATATGGATACATCAGATAACGAGATTCATTCACAATCAGATATACCTTTACGTAATTGGAATGAGAGAAAGTAATTCTCAGTTATGGAGTAAGTAGGTAGCCACTGACTTTACCTGGCTATATACTCTTATTTTAATAATTTTGTTTAAAAAATGTATGTATTAATTTTATTACGTAAATGACTGATATAAAGAGTATAATATAAGTGAATTTTAAAGGAAATATGTTAAACACTGGTTTAACATTATCACAATGTTATCAGTTGCGATTCATTTTTTTCCCTTGCTAATAGAAATATTTATATTTTCAAAACGCTTTCACTTGTAAACGGGCCATCGCAACCTTCTCTTATTTAGAATACTTTTTAAAAATTAAAGCATTTTGTGTACTTATAATAACAGATTTTACGTATCATTACATAGTATAAAACAAAGTCCCCTACCGCGTCTGTCTGTCTGTCTGTTCGCGATAAACTCAAAAACTACTGAACAGATTTTCTTGCGGTTTTCACCACTAGTTAGAGTGTTTTGTGAGGAACGTTTTAGCATATAATTTTTCAAGGATTTTTTTATAGTCAGGGCGGGACAACGGCTGCCGGGCCAGCTAGTAAGTAAATAACTTTTTGTATGTTCTTTTTACTTAATCTATTTTACTTAATTATTAAAACTACTTAACTTGTCTTTTAACCTTTCTTATTATATACTATTGGAAATAGTTATCAAATTAAAGATGCGTCGCCCGTAAGCTGTTAAAATTGGTTAATAATTAACAAATATCCTTGGACATCCAACGCCTTCGACATCCTGTCGCATTCAGTAATACGGGTGGCATTCCGGAATTTCGGGGTACCCTCGTACCTGCGGCGGCTGTTGGAGGCGTACTTGGTCGAGAAAGGGGTCGTGTACACAGACGGCGACGTTGGTATAGTCCAGCGAGCAACACGACTGGGTGCTCTACGGCGCGGTCCCAATCGGAACGCGCATAATATGCTACGCGGACGTCACCCTAGTCGTAGCTCGGAGGAGAGCTGTGAGGAATTAGTGCGCCTAGCCACGACGGCCACAAGCCTAGTGGTCGGGCGCATCCGGCGGTTGGGTCTCAGGGTGGCCCTCAAGAAGACCTAGATCCTACTGTTCCATGGGTCTCGGGGAGAGCCACCACCTGGGCCTACTTAACTGTGGGAGTTTAGAAGAAGTTTAGTAGAAGTTTAGAATATTTGACAAATTATCTACAAAAATACAAAAATTATACACAATTCTCTACGCTTCTACGCTATCTACGCTTTACTTGAAAGTGAACGTGGGAACGGTATGAACAAAACAAAATGGTTTATTGTCCGTTTTATTGTGGAAGGTTAATAACTCCGTGTCGCCCCTTACACGTTTGGGTGCCGGTCATTGCACCTAGGTTTATTACGATTGTGTTTATACTTTTGAAAGTCTTGAAACAAACTTAATACTTAGATTCTCTTTGTTATTTATTAATATTTGTTTTGATATTATTATTTTATATGTTAAATGTGACCATAAAGTATTATATCCCAGAATACTGAGAGTGTTTAACCTTTCACCTGGTATAAGTCAACAGTCAACGTCAGCATACCGAGTATTCGGTATACAAATACAATCGCAAAACTCTTTATATAGCTGGATATTGTAATCAAGTTGAACTTACAAAAGGAACACGATGTTCCAATTAAAACTATTATGATAGCATAGCGTGTTATATTCACATGATGAATGGTTGTTAAAATTTTCTTCTAAGTAACCTAATAACTAATCATTACTAAAAATCAATATCGTACTCGCATTATAAACATATTTGTTGTAAGACCATCTTTAATATTTGATAAGAACAACTCTATGGCTATATCTGACTCGGTTTAGTCTTTAATTTTTCTAATATTAATTATAACCGACCTCACGTCCGTTTATCATACAGTGACAGTGATCAGCGCTGCAGTACCTACACATATTAGCTGAATGGGTTTTCCAATTGTTGGACATTTTTTTTTCTCACATGTATTTCATTTTTAACCGACTTCAAAAAAAGAAGGAGGTTCTCATTTCGACTGTATTTTTTTATGTTTGTTACCTCATAACTTTGGACAGGGTGAACCGATTTTCCAATACATCTCTAGGTAGCACACATATTCATATGTTTTATTTAATTTGGTTAATTTGATAAACTATTTATTTTCCGCTTTTTATGAGGTTATGAGGTTTTTATTGATATTGAAGTCAGTTAATTATTTTTTTGAAAATTTACTTTTTTCTTGTCTAATTTGTTTGTTTAATTCAAGGTAATTATATTGTTCCAACAATAAACAATTCCTTTCTTTCTTTCATATACACTCTTCAGGGTAATACGAAAAAAAAATTAATTATCGATATACGAGCTTGTTGAATTCACTATGTTTAAAGTATATGGGTAATATCTAAGTTATATGTCGTCATTGTCGTACTTGCCTACAAATATCCACAGCAAAAGCCGATTTAAGAAACTAAGAAACACGTGTTGATTCATGTAAGTCTATTTCAAATAATCATATTAAATATTTATGATATTTTAATTCGAAATAATTAAACGCAGTAAGCCTATGCGCTTCTTATTAATTTTCAACAACTCCTACGCGGTCAGGACAAGTTATTTTACATTTAATTTACCGGTTTTCCTTATAAAACCGGATTATTGCATTTATATACTGACTGTTTCATCATAGCTCAAGTCATGGTAGCCCTCACTTAAAAAAAGCGTATAAGTTCCGTTACAAATTAAGAAGTAATTTGTAGCCTATTAATCTTTGACTTAAATAATTTCGCTGAGTTTTTGTCATTTAGAATTAATAATTTCAAATAATTCTCATTTATGTTATTTAAAAAAACTAATGAATGTTACAAACACATTATTTTGTTATTTACAACAATGAGCTCCTTACAAAAAGATTTTAAAAAAGAACTGTGTATGTAAATAAATTATTATTGTTACAATTTTCACAATTAATCAATTAAACTTTTAATTTATGTATACTTTCTCTTCCATTAAGTCTTCTAATTTCTAAGGTGATATTTAAAATTAAAGTCAGTAAATAAACTCAAAACACGTTCCACGATCATCATTGAATTAAACCTGAATGATAAATAGTATTACTATAGTCGTTAGTTTTAAATAACTGATGGTGTCGAGAAAAACCAAAAAATGACTATTATCTTAATACCTTGTAATAACATACAAACACACTATTTGTGTGTTTCTCCTGTATTATATATTTTTAATCATTATTTCTCTGAATTACCATTAATTATCAATTTCTTCCATCTATAGATCTGCTGGCACGACTTTGACAACTCTCCCGTTCTTAGTACAAAATTCAAAGAGATAGTATTCCTCTATACATGCTAGATATAAATCGCTTTTCAATAAAGTAGGTTATCTCACGACCGCTCGGGAGTCAACATTGTATCTATGTAATCTATTTTAATAACTTTTAGCTTATCAAAGTCACAACCTCTTCAATCACCTTCTAATAGATGTAAGTAATGGACAACCTAATAAACCAATGATTAAATGATATATTTAAACTGATATTCTTCTCTTTTATATCCAAACTAATGTCATAAGTGCGAATGTGAGTTTGTTTGTGTGTTGTTATATTTGTATATACGTTGTAAGGGATTCAAAAAAGGATGTATGATCATTTTCATTAAAAAAAAAACGTATTGTTTCCAAGCGATAAATAAAATCTTCATAAGCGCGAAAGAAGCCGCGCACAAAACTAGTCTACTTTAAGAATAAGAATGGGTATCGATAAACAACTTTACAATTTTTTTATGATCTATGGAGTAACTGAAAAGTCCATAACATTGCCTAGGTTACGCTTTAACCGCATTAGTTCATCACCTAGTTGCGGTTACCTTAAAAGCAGTATATGTCATTACCTAAAATCATTGTCACACACGGTAGATATACATCATGTGTTTATTTTGATGATGATATTTAGCAAATATAATTACTATGTAATATTATTTATTTATGAGTTTAATAATTAACATCCTTCGTATACCACTGGATATTAAGCTGACGGATCAAAAATGTACCTTTAACCGCCATAGATCACTACTTTAGTTACGGTTACCCTAAAAGCTATATTCCATTACCTAGAAGCATTGTAACACATGTTAGATATACATCATGTGTTTATTTTGATAATATAATAATGGAATATTACCATGGAATAAATATTAAACTGGTCGATGAAAAATGAAATTTCCCAGGGGTTGAGAATCTTTGACCTCGTCACTTATACATAAAAAATTAACAGCGTAATTAGATTGTAATTGAAAAATGTTCCGATGAAATTCATATTCTAATACTCTATACGAAAAAGGCGATAGGTTTTCGAGAAAAAGATTCCTAGGATATATAAAAAATTGGATATAAAAAGGTATAGAAAGTAGAAATGAAATAAAAAGTTTTACGTAAATATTCAAACAAGTATAATTTAAAAACACAGAAACGAACATAAAATATAAATAAAACAACGAAATATCAAAATATTTATTTCATTAAAGACCAAAAAAAATACACCTTAAAAGTAAAAGAATAGACGACACGATAATATTCTTTCAAATGGTAATAAATATTACAAATGGAGTTGTGAAGCGAGAAAGTGTGAATACAATAACAAAATGAGATTAAAAACAAGGTTACATACATAATATATTTACCTACGTATGGCTTCACGGGATTGGTCGCATGGTCGCACCACACTTGACCCACTTAAATCGTTCCTAGCTGTTTCTAACTAATTTTAGTAGTTGCTTTGACCTATTCTTAAGACATCGTTAGTCTCCAGTTACTGTTTAATATACCGTAGAATAGACTGAATTTCATTGTCATATTTTGAACTTTAGTAGTATTTTCTATAGTGTAAACCCAAGCATTATAATGCAATTAATTAATGTAAACAATTTATCTCTTTGAGTACACAATTTTATAAAATATTTTTTTTCAATAATAAGTGCAAGTAATTTTCGATTTTCCTTTATATCTATTTTATATTTATATATTTGATGAATGTCTGTTGTAAAACAAGTTTGCAACAAAATTAATTTAAGTATTACAATTGTGTAATATGTTTTAAAAATATTAAGTAACGGTATAAATAATAATCCCATATGCGTAAATGGTAAAGTGAATGGTTTATTTGTTGGACCAGCGAAAAACGACTTTAAGTCTTAATTAGACGAGACTAAGCACAAATTAGTACACATATTAATTAACCTAACACATGCTTTATAAGTCATAGTATAGATTTGTTCGCTCCGTGTCCTCGATTTGCTAGTTCTAAAATAAGATTTCGCAAAGTGAACCTTTAGTACTATACCGGTATAGAATTAAAACCTGTGTGTAAATTTTTGACGTCGTTATTTTCTACTTTTCTATCCGCCTTTCTCTACAAATAATTGCAATAGAAAACTTGTCCATGTGACTATTTTGCTTGGTAATATGTACATCTTCAGTGCGTTTAGTACTATTCATTCCCACACACACCGGATTAAAACATCATTGCTTGTTTGCGAACCGTCCCAGGCGGAGTTCTAACATCCTTTCCTAGAAACTTACTATAGCGGTATACAATTTCTATTACAACTAGTTTCTTGCTATCCGTGTTATTTCATATAAAATTTGTGTAATGATTAATTACTTTCTATTGAAGATAAAGTATGAATTCATCCACAGTAGTTTTTTTTAATTCCTTTCGAGACTCCTGGTACACGGTATCAACCAGAAAATATTTTACCAGACTAAATGCTTTTTATCAGGTTTAGTTTGGTTCACATTGACACCACGTAGTCCCAGATTGTCGTAAAGAAAACGTAAAAAAAGTTCTACGCTTGCCCCAACTCCTACCGAGATATTCTAATATAAAAGATACCTTCGACCTACATTATCATAAAATCATAATCATTATGATAATCACTGCATTTTTATTGTTTTAATTATGGTAAGATAGTAATAAGTATAGTTAAGTTTTCTTAATATTGTAAACCTAGATAAGGTCTCCCGTTTCTTTTGCTAGAGGATTTCCTTATTACTCAATAAATAAATTTAAAAAATAGAATTAAAAAAAAAAGCCTTTATCCCTGTCAAATAAAAAGTCGTCTTGAAACGTTTAAATTACTAAAGAAATTTTGTTAAAATATAATAAAGTTTAAATTACAAATAAATCCGATATCTGTGAATTACACGAACAACGAGCAACTTAAATAATCTCATAACACTCTCACATTTGAACGCGCTTTGACCTACGTTAATATTAATGACATACATAATAATAAAAGCTTAATAAACATTATCAACAATATTTCTAAAGTTACACTACGCGTAGATAAATTTCTAGCAACGCTGCCAGTAGCAGTAACTCTGTACAATCTCCAAGGTCGCTCGAGAATAGTGCGCACTATGAATGTGAGCGCAACATTGTTTGTTGCTATTTCGACGTGCCTCTAATTATACCGTGGCCAATATTTTGCTGTAACCGTGTGGGTTAACAGCTGACAGCTTTCAAACGAGGTATGCATCATATTTGCGGCAGAACCATTCTTATTTATGACGACCTTCTACTTTTATATAGGAAATCGATCATTTATCGCAAAATTACATATACCTTATTACCTACATATTATTAGATGTATAAAAATTTAACTAAGCAATTCGTTTAGATGACTTGTAAATAGTAAAATAAATAATATTTGCAATGAATTAGATTATTTGAAAGCTATCCGTAACTAATAACGATTTATTTCGTACCAAATTTAAGGTGTGTTTCAACTTAGTCAAAGTGATGTAAGAGCGGCGGGGAAATCTCATTTTTATGATACGCTCGCAAAAACTTTACAACTGTGTTGTAATAAAAAATAGTAAATCCCAAAGAACCGACTGCGGCTATAGCAAGAGTTGACTGTAATTACAATTGAAGGCTAAACGCGGGAACTACGACCCCAACGGCTTCCTATCATTATGCTTTTGTCTGCGCGATAAACGCTGGGCCAGTTTATTACATCAAGCATGGTCTGCCACATCATTTTTTTTATTTCCCTTTTAATGCCCTAATTTTAATGCCCTCAGTTATAAAAATAAATGTCAAATTGATATTCGAGTGGTTCTATTGTGTTGCGTAAAAGTAAAACAAAACAATTACAAACAAAGCTGTAATAAAATAAATATAGAAAATACAATGTAATAAAGCATTCATATTGATACATATAATTACATAAACAAAGACTTAATAAAGCATAGACAGGCATTAAGTAGGTACATCAAAATTATATAATCTTTAAAAATAATATCAAAATAATACAGTAATTTTACTCAGAAGAACTTACATAAAATAATTCAAACTTGTCAAAGTTAAAAATAAAATCTACTATAAGCAAGTGATATACAAATCGAAACATACACAAAATAAAATATTTATTAAAAAAAATGCATAAGGAGATCAATGAAGTATGCACTATAGTTCGTATAAATTCGTAAAACTGTTGTTAATAATCCGGCAGATCAGGAGCGATGCTACACGCCCCGGGGTGTCGTACCAGATAGTGCATTTACAGTGTCAACTTTGCCGTAACGCAAACTTGGAGCGTGTTTTGCAAACGCACTCCTGGCACGAACTCCGGGGCGTAATCGAAACGTAGATAAGATAGTTCACGTACGGGCTTCGCGTCACTACACTGTACATGCACGAACGGAACGTCTCGGCCGCTTTTCACTTATTATTCCCTAATTAAACATCGGCACGTGTAGAAGGCGTATGATGGCGTATGATATCTAGATATGATTAAAGCGCTTGTTAGTGCTACTACAGCATTTATAAGTGGAGTTAGTGTGACAAATGCTCAATGATAATTTACAATGGAACACACGTAGGTATCACTCATTATTGTGCATTGGATTGACACTCGGGACTATTATGGTACTCGTTTTGTTATTCTCGGTGCGCTGACGTTTCATACGGCTGTCAGCAGTTGTAAGGATGTCGGCTGACAAGGTCGACTGACTGAACATAGATAAGAAAACGCGTGGAAAGCCAAGATGAATAATAATTTATAATTGTAAGTAAACAGATTCCGATGAGTACTTGCAATGTGATTAGACGTAATAACAGATTCATTTTAATCAACTGGTTTACGGAAGATTGTGCTTATATTTTTTAGATAAAGTAAACTCGCAAACTATAATACAAATATTTACTTTAATGTTTACCATAACATTTCCTTATCCTAATCCCAGTAAGTAGACATGATGAACTATGGATAAAATATTTGAATCGGTCAATTACACAAAAATTACTAAAACGATTTCAAAATCTACTTATATTATAAAGAAAATTTTATATAATACAATTTTGTTGTAGGATATAAATGAATTATTTAATTTTACTATAAAAGACTTCACCTTCCTCGAGCGACGGTGGAAAGCCCACTCTATACGGAAATCCCCTTGCGTGTAATTTTTCCCCCGCTCAATTATAAAACATGCTCAAGGCAAATAGAATAGCATAAAATTTTTACTACGTGTACCTAGATCTCTTACAATATAGAATACTCGGAATTAATTTGTATAAATGAATATAAATCACTTTAATACATTTTTTTTAATTTTTCGTATATGTACACTTTTTTGAGACATAATAACAGTATTTCAATGAAATCTCTTATTAATCATACTGACTTTTGTAACTGCATTACCATAATATTGAATTACCAAAGAACTATCGTTACATTTAATTTTTTCATATGTATACATTTCATTGTTTCGCCGATATAAAAATTTTTAATAGACAATGAGCATAAAGTATTATTAAATTTTGTAATTAAATTAAATGTTTTATTAAATACGTAAAAAAACGTATATATTTCTCTTGTTAAAACCATAAAGTTACTATCATATTTTGCTACCGAAGCTACTAGGAATATATATTATATTTTGTTTTTACTCTCATTTCATAGAGAAATTAATAAATAAGATACAATCAAAATTATTCTTATTTTCGACATCGGCTGACAATGTGAACAAATGGTTACATATTGTGTATTGTCAAGTTGTAACGAAGCGATTAAATTCAAATTTCCCACGTCTCTCTAGCTTACTTGAAAGCTTTGTGTATATTTAAAATATTCAAAAATGAAAGTAAAGTGAAAGCGTTACATTTAAATAATGAGCTGTGATAAAAAATTAGTGATTCTGTATAAGAAATAAGAAAGTCACTTTACGCTGCCAACAGAATATTAGAGTATGACGTCATTTATTCTTTTTTTTTCGATCTGACTACGTACGCTATTGACCTAGCAAGGTCTTAACAGATTCACCGGACTACGTAATTCATTCTCATTTTAAGTTATAATACCTCTTTTGTTTATTATCTCTTTTTTTTTTAAATAAAACCTAACTCGTATATGACGAGTGTTAATAGAGCAGCTATTTAGATTATGAAAACAATTTATGGCGTATTATATTGGAAGATAATTTTATTAATAGATATCACTTAATATAAAATGAAAAGTAATTTAGATATATTGTTAATGGTTAGAATTCAAATTTGAAATACATATAGTCTTTATGTATTACGTTGGAATACTACAATATATTTGTAATTAACTAGCCGATAGCGTTGTTTATTGTCCTAAAAATAGCCATAATTTACGTACAAAGAATTTTTTTATTTAAAAGCATTAATATAGTTAAGCTTACAAAATTCATTCGTAATTACTGAGTACAGACATCTTAATTTTTTAAATAAGGGTAAGTTATCTAAGATATAAAATTAAAATAAATAGATAAAAATCTATACAATAGGTTTTTCGTAATGCGCCCATAACGGCACATCCCTATCATTTTGTTTATATATATAATTGTGACTGGAGAATTTTGATTTTTCTATTCAGAAAAAAATGTGGACTTTATACCTTAAGTCACATTTCTGGAATTTAACTGCTTGTAAATAAAATGCACGTTTATACACATACACATAGAGGCGATTGCGAGTGCTAGTAAATGTCGCATCATTGATTCCACCAGCATAGATCAAGGTAAACGTTCCTACTACGCCTATGTTATTACTAATGAACTAACAAGTACTTACACATGGTTCATTTCCATAATATTTTAATAAACAATCTATCGAATATTTATTTAAATATCACAAACAAACTTAAGTGAATTATATTATGTATTCTTTCGAACTTTGCCTCATATTGGCAACGCAGGGACATTTATAACGTCCAATTTAATATATAAAAAATTGTGACTAGGGAAATGAGGAACATTTTATACATAATAACTCGTAAGTTGCAACATACTTAAGTATAAGTTACGAAACTACGAGACCAAAGATAATCCAAATGTATATCAATAATCCAAATTTTCCAGTTAACTCGTCTACAGTATGATCAACAACATAATATGTTATGAACTTCTACACCTTTATTGAAAGGAACATCAAGTTGTATATCCTATGTCATAATTTGTCTTTAATAAATGCAATAAATCATTGTATTATTTCTTTATTAATTTCAAGAGAAAATATAATAAATATAAAGTAACATTTTATACAATGAAGTAATTAATATTTTTTGATACATATTCAAATCAACATGGGTTTAAAAACATCATATAGTTCCCACTTCACTAGTATACCAAAACTGGTAGTCTTAAAAATAATTACATTGATAAAATGAATTTAAATTGTTTTAACTATTATTGAGATATTAGCCTAAGACTGCTAATATTTAGTATATTATATTGAACTGTTCAAAAAATGACTCCCATACATCAAACTTTACTAGTAGGTAGGTACTCTACTGCAATAAATTAATGTTTTTTTTTTTATAATTTATAGTTATTATTATTTAATTGTTTATATTTATATATAAATTTCTTCTGTATGTGTGTATGTCACTGAACTCCTCCTAAACGGCTGGACCGATTTTGATGAAATTTTGTGTGCGTGTTCCAGTGGATCCGAGAATGGTTTAGATTCACAATTGAACCCGGTAGGTGGCGCTGTGGTTGAATTTTTCTTTTTTTTTAATTATCAAGGTAGGACAACGTTCGCCCGGCCCGCTAATTATATTATAGTAGCGGGCCCGGCAGACGTTGTCCCGCCCTCATTATAAAAAAATCCTGGACAAATTATACACCAAAACGTTCCTCGTGCATCACTTTATCCACTGGTGAAAATCGTATAAAGATCCGTTCAGTAGTTTTTGAGTTTATCGCGAACAGACAGACAGACAGACGCGGTAGGGGACTTTGTTTTATACTATGTAATGATGAAATTGATAACTTCATAATTTGAATTTAAGACATAACGATAATAAATATATTTATTGACAGAATAGTCCGTTATGTGCGATAAGAAACGTAGGCGTACAGTAATAACAATGGAAACAATATCGTACGTAACCCGACACGTGTGGAATATGTTAGCGAGTAATAAATAACAACTTGTATAATAATTATGCACGTTATATATTACGTGTTGTTTACATGTGTGACAGTTACGAGTTGTGTTAAATCAGGACGAATATTAATTAATAGGGCCTGGATCTGAGCTGCCAACCCTGGTGTCGCGCCACGCTCTGTCAGTGCTAAAGGGGTGCTGCTAGTGAGGGGTGGGCGACTTTTATTAATTTATCTCTACTTCTGCTCATAATAAATCGAGAAATATTTGACACCGCATATCCAAAAGGACAACCCATTGATGTACATAAAACCCCAAGATGCACACTCAACGTCTCAAAACCCTCGGCATAAAATATGCACACAATTGAAAGTTATGCACTCGTTTCAAATATTCTCGCATCGCTTGCGTCCTTGTAAAAACAACTTTAAACCATTGAAGTAAGGTTGAATTTGGAAAATCATAAGTTTATCGTATAACTATAACCACGTATGTATATTGGTGAGTTTTTGCGGACGGTTTTGAGCGCTATTTTTATTCGAGACCACGCGTCTTGGGGTTTTCTTGTCAATGGGACAACCCTTTTTTTTTTAAGTTTCATCTCTAAATCTAGCCCCCGGAGTGCAATGGCCGTCACAATAAAGGCGTTGTAAAATATTTTCATGCAATTGCGATGAGATAGCTAAAGCGTTGCTGATTAAATTATTTATCCAAGAATCGGAATTAGCGAATCTGCCGAGACCTCCTTTGATAATATCTATAGTGTTAATTAGAGTGAAGATATACATATATCATTATCTTTCTTACTTTATTGATATCGCTTAGTATCTAGTGTCTATTAATTTCATTCAACATTGCTCCTTGTGTAGGTTCTTAATTGAAGCCACTTGCATGATTTTCTCTTAGTGACATAATTTTGGAATGATTAATTATTATGGAAATAATGCAATAAGTATAAAGTTTTGTAACAAATATTATCTCGACATTTATTCAAAATTTGGTTGTTATTCGATGGACAAAGATCTATAATTCTATTTACTTTGCGTTAATTAGACAACCACCAATATAAAAAAAAACTCCATATATTTTTGTATGTAGTTTTGTAGTACTTTCATTAGGCCGGTATTACCTCACTAAACTTGATTAAATTTAAATGATTTTCGATTAAATTTCATACAAATGTTGAATAAAAAAAACGTTGACTGACCTATGTAATATCTACTTTAAGTTGTTTTAGGTGAATTAATTAAATACTAATTTATTTATGCTTATGTATTTTAAGACTCAATTAATCCCTTTAGTAATGAAAATTAATAACAAAATAAATAAATTTAATTATTATGGACACAAAAATATCGGTAACCGTTATTAGCAAATGGAAGCAAATATATTGATTGATTGACTAATTTCAACAAAAAGAAATACTCCTTTCGTTAAAAGTATCATACATATTTTAATGCTTTCCAAGTTTATATCAACATATGTTTTTTTTATAAAGTTTTATGTTCAATATTCACATAACAATATTAGTATATATTTTTTTAACATCATGCGTAACATATACGTCTTCGTACTTGAAAGAGAAGGAATACACAAAACGAAATAAATCGATAACCTTACTTACATACATTTATATTAAAGCGTAAATTAATACTTTTCCTTTATTTTATTTAATCATTATTGAAATACCTATATATTTTTATTTTTTTATTTTTCTCGAACTGATTACGCTATTGACCTAGCAAGGTCTTAACAGCTTCACCGGACTACTAAGGCGAGCGCTTAAGACACTCAGCCGATTTTATTTGACTGATACCTATAATGAAAGGACTGTTGTAGACAATTACGAGGTTATCATTGTATACTGCATAAAGAACAATTTTTACGTTCTGTAGATTGCTACGGAAGCATAAAAGAATGCCAAAGTTTATATTATTAAGCAAAATTTCAGATTGGAGACTTGATATGAAAGAAGTATATAAATATGTATTGAAAATAGCTGTTGTTAACGAGTGACTTGCACTGAAGATTTTTTCCTAATTTAGCTAACAACTATCACTAATTTGCCAGTTACGAGAAGGTTGCAGATGCAAGATATACATATATTTTTTTTAGTATGGGTCATCAAGTACTGCCAGAGACAAAGGTAACTCCCGCAACTAGGTCACGCATAAGACCTTGCGCCGGCTTCGTTTAGTACATACGACGTCGACCATCCGTGTGAATTAAATAATTCTAGAATGAATACTTATTGTGGCCTTCAGATTTCTATGTATTAAATATCACCTCAAGATTATATCATTAGATAGTATAAAACAAAGTCCCCTACCGCGTCTGTCTGTCTGTCTGTTCGCGATAACCTCAAAAACTACTGAACGGATCTTTATGCGGTTTTCATCAGTAGATAAAGTGATTCACGAGGAACGTTTTAGTATATAATTTGTCCAGGATTTTTTTTATAATCAGGGCGGGACAACGTCTGCCGGGCCCGCTAGTATAGCATATTTATAAACATTACTTATTTATTTTAGTAAATATTAGTATTACTAAGAACTCATTTAGATTTAAAAAAAATGACAATTATAAGCGACAACGGGGCTGAAGCCTCTGGTAGGAGCTGGCCTTGTCTTTAGTGTGATTATTATATTATAGCATAACATAATATGTTACATAAATGATCTGACTACATACTGAAATATTGTATATTTAATGGTTATCGTAAAGATCTAGTAATATGATATTAGGTAGGTCATGGTTTTATTTGGATAGTGTTGAAGATAAGTGTTACTGATTATAACCTAGTACTTTCACAATACCATCGATTAATTTTTTCAAGGCATTAACTATGCCCAAATTTGGTTGTGCATGTGTCATAAGATTGAGCAAGATTCCCAAAATACGTTTTCTACAGAGGACGCGACGCGACGTATCGTTTCTTTAAAATCCAAACTTTGATCCGAAATTATTATAATCATTACATAGTATAAAACAAAGTCCCCTACCGCGTCTGTCTGTCTGTTCGCGATAAACTCAAAAACTACTGAACGGATCTTTATGCGGTTTTCACCAGTAGATAGAGTGACTCACAAGGAACGTTTTGGTATATAATTTGTCCAGGTTTTTTTTTAATATCAGGGCGGGACAACGTCTGCCGGGCCCGCTAGTTTTTAATAAATGTAGCGTACCGTAAGTAGACACGTTGTAGGAACGGGGCATAAGTGGGCATTGTTGGAGTAAGAACGCCCACGCGGAACGTTTGAACGCACCTCGCATCGGTGCACTGCGCACTGACGTAAGAACATGCAAGCGCAACATTGCACATCACTTTACGTTTTTATACCGTCATATCTTTATTTAAACTACATGACCTCTATACTTTATATATTATTCTGTCTCATAAAACTGTTTCATTTTACTATGTGCCTATTTTTATACCACAATGACCAAATCATAAATGGTTCTTAAACGATGTCGATACCAAAAATGTAAGCCTGGGAAATGTTAAACTAAAAACGAAATTTAATTTAAATTTATAATTATTGTGGTATTTATTATAATTAGATTTCCAATTGAAAATTCATAGGTTGTAATTTGATTACTGAGCCAATTATAACAAGACTATCATTATGTCACGAACAATCGTTTGAGTGCATGTAATCAAAAGATCAGCTCATAACAAGAAAGTAGGACAAATAATTGTTAGCTCTCATGCGCTAGATAAGCTGCATTGTGCAATTGTGTCGAGTGTCGAGCATGGGAGTACGATATACATGTCGGTTTGACGCTATTAATATGTCCTTGAACACACGGGTAGTGTTGTAAGTATTCTCATTAGTACACGAGGAATTAATATTAATTCTCAATGAACTAGTATGGGGACGTGTATATGTTACAGTCACTTTTACTGTTCACCTGTGTTACGTAGGAACCGCGCAAACGGCCAAGCGGCTAGAAGAAGCCACCACGCTCTACTGCACACTTTCCCTCTTGTAGCAATACGAAATCGATTGTAACTACAATTATCAAATATGATTGATTAAAACAATTGAATTTTCGCAACGTGAAACCTGCAGGTGACGTGGCGGAGCCCAGATTCCGTTTCTAAAATGAAAGCACCTGACAGTAGGTCGAGCGGCGTCAGCCGCGGAAAAATTCTTAGCTTTTATCGTACGCTTGTCAGTTACGTCATTAGAGTTAATTTCACTGGTAATGACACACAAACGTGTCTATTTTCATTCATGTTTAACTTCATAGACGTAAAAATGAGAAAGTGTCAAACGTATGTTGTATTCCACCGATTAGAATGGTTGTTTTCATGCAAAAGAAAGTACGAGGAAGGTTGAAGCAGCAGGATAAATAAATTCCAATAGGTTAAGCCCAACATGCAGAGCAATATTAGTTATGAAATAACTAGAGTTATGTGTTATATGCACGTGCCGAACTTAGGTGTTCGCAGGACACGGGGGGCTACTTATACAGAGGTCGCCCATAATACTAATTAGTTTAAAATAATCCCAGTGTAGGCGGAGAGCTTGCGCAACACAATTCCAACGTTCTAGAAGCGACACAGACACGACACTTGAAGGCACTTCACTGGTGTACGCGAGCGTGCAGAGGCGGCGCGCGCAGCCGCACCACTGCGGCGCGGCGCGTTCCACTTTTCCTTCCGGCGGTGCGGTGCGGTGCGCGAGCAGCCGCGAGTTGGCAGTGGCACGCCGCGCCACGCCACACCTTGCATAACCGACGGTTTCGCAAAGCGGTCGCTGCAGCGTGAGCGCGCGACCCGGCTTCAAATACGCGCTCTACCAACACGCCAACGGGGCCGCGCCGCCTTGACGCAATACTGCTCGGTTGCCGCGGGCGAGCCTCTCGTGGTCACCTAACCATCCCCCACATTTCTCCAGCTCGATTCCTACATAACACTTTCGCTTTCATACGTAGACTATTCATCGTACTGTTTAACAGTAATACTGTACTATTCTTTTACAAGTTTATGATAGTACGCACGGTTTAGGAACGCGAGTGCGCGATAAGGACGCGCCAGATGCATCTGAATCTAGGCCATCGCGCTCTGCCATCTGTTTACACGGTTGCACTTTATTTAGTTTGGCGTCAAATTTAACGATATTTATAGCGTATTGGTTTAAAATAAGACTATTAACACTGTGGCCGTTAACCGTCGCACGTAAGGCTCGTATGTCGGCTACAATATTGTCGCGAGCGGGCCTCGAGACACAAATAGACGCTCCATTTGGACGGACGACTCGTGGCGACACGCGATAACGTACGTTCGTGTATTACATCCAGGTTTAAGTGGAAACATCACTATTTGTCAACTAAAATGCGTTAGATAATAATTATACTATTCAACAGTTATCAAATAATTTTTATAGTAAGTATTGTAATTTTTTTAAGAGAAACAGTTCTGTCCGGCTGTAACATATTAAGTCTTGAGATATTAATATATAGATATATATGCTGGTATTAATTTATGGACGAGCAATGATAAGGAACTCATCAGGGCAGGTAAGACCTTGAGTTTCTGTCTCTTTGCGCTCGTACGATGGACCAATAAATAACATTTCAACGCTTAGCAGTTTACGTTTATACTATGCGAGCCCAAGGCCGACTGAGTCACGAGCCGGTTGGCACCACAGGCTATGAAACTGAGTCACTCACTTGTGTGCTCACACCTCACGTCGAGTCGCCTCGCTTTACTTCGTGTATACATCATCAAACAGCTGATCATAGTCCTAATACCATTTTATTATACGGTTACTTTATCACAACTCAATTATTTACTCCAATTACATTTAATTTCAATTAAATATTTTTTCAAATGTGTTAACTCTTAAATAGTTATGTTAAATTTCAAATGCGTTTAACTTATTTGATTTTTTGTAAAGTAAAACAAACTGGCGAAAAATCGTTTCAATAATAATAAAACTACTTTCAGGACCTAAAAATATTATGTAATTAAAACAAAATTTTGTACCTTTTTAAGAAATGCATTAGTGTCTATGAACTATATTGCAATTAGGTCATGTTAATGCAAAGCAAATTAGAAAAAAAACCCTTAACAATAGTGTGCAACGTGCAACAACAATTAAACTGGAACAAAATGAGAACAATAAAATATAATACGTTTTCCGTTAACTACAATGATTTGTAAATTATCGTAACAATAATAAAAATAAACATCAGTTACTAATACTAAAGTCTAGTGGAATATTTCAGACTTTAAATGCTCACTATAAAATTGATTTCCACGAGCCTATTCAATTTTATTACTGTATCGTTAAATAATTAAATCATAAAATTTTAATTACGATTTGTGATTTATCTATTTCAAAATCCGAAGCCGTTTTAAGACTTTTTTTACTAATTTAACGCCACCAAGTTGAGCAGTAATAAAAACCCGAATATTATCAATTTATCTGTAATTATTAAACTTAAATTTGTTGAAAAAAATTTTAAATAAAGTCCATGTTATCTTTCTTTGGGGTTATCCCTAATGACTAAACTCTAATAAGTAATACTATTCTGATCTAATACTCGTCTAGTTGTTTCTAACCTTAAATTGAATATAGATTCGGAGTACATAATAATCTTGGTAGTTACTTCATTTTAGAGCAAATTTTGCCAATCGCATCGATACTTAAATACCGAGTATAAATGAGGTTAAGCTTCTGACTTGAAAACAAAGATAATGTTTACTTTGAAACGATAAGTGAAACTCATAATACACTTACAGGATATTTAAAATTATGCAATAATTTATTACAGGAAACGGACAACCTGTTCGCATGTAACCGGCAAATTAGCACTAACGAGAGCATTAGTCGATTATCGAGCGAATATCGGCGATATCGGCTGTTTCCTGTACGTAAACGCACGTCCCGCTTCCCGGGGAAGGGGGACCCAACTGGCTGTGCGCCCAAGGACGTGTTCTAGGCACCCTAGGTCACCAAGCGGTCAGGGTTGCGGCGACCTGTCCGCGAACAATCTTTATAAACCGTTTTATATACTTGACAATGTTATTTATTTCATTAAAAATTAAATAATACATTTTTCTACATACTAGTAGCTTGGAAACGTCCAATTGTCAAATGATTAATTTTTTATTTGATTTTTTAATTTCTATTGAACCAGCCATATATAAACATATCTTAATTATAACAATCTATACATATAATAAGAATGTAAATCTAACGTGTATGTACTTTATAGATTTTCATGAAAAAAAAAATGTTGCAGGTGTCCTGGAATTAGTAATAAAATGCATTTCAATCATTTTTAGAAATGTCTATCTGTTTGCATGTACACGCATCACTGCTAAAGTATGCTGGCACGATAAAACCTCACCAAGAAAATCATAAAGCATATCCTCGTTTAGTCTTGGTTTTATTAAAATCGCTTTACTCTATCAAAAGTTATTGTATTTTCAATGACGACGCGACTTAAGGACGAGAGAAAAGTAGATAAGTAAATGGACTTAATATATTCAGATGATTTTAATAGTCACTGTTTTTTTTTACATTAGGTACCACACGGACGGAGTCGAGGCCACGAATAGTTATGAGATAAACTAAAAGGCCTAAAGTAACATTATTTAAAAGTAAAACATTTTTAGGCTATTTTTAAGAAATCGTATCATGAATTTGATAAGTATTTACTTATGCATGGTCTAAATTAATTACAACAGATCTCTCTTTTTTGTACATCTCGGATAGTACGTTTTTACGTTTAATGTATACTAATTATAAAATAAAAACAACAAGAGATTTATTATATAACTGAAAGCAAAAAGTCCTTGTAACTGGCGCGTACAAGCGAATGGATGAATAATTAGATAACGAAACGGGTTTACATAATTAAAAAGTGGTGACTACATTTGTTTACTCACTCCAGGCCCACTCGAGGGTCATCTTTGATTGAAGTTGTGCATTGGAAATATTTTTGGAACGTAAATGTATATATTTACTTAAAAATGTATTTCAAAGAGGAAACTTTTATTAGTATATATGTAGGAAGTAGTATCTGGAATTACTGGATCAATTCCGATATTTATCCATCTATCGAAAACTACGTTCAAACTGATATTTTTACGTTTTATTGTACACAAGTATTGTCACAAGCAGTTGCTATTGTTAAATAAAAATCACAAGCGAAAAGCAATATTAATTTCTCCTCGATTACATAAGAAGTTTCTTAATACAAAGCCAAGGACAGTTACTATACGTTGTTCTTAATGATTTTAAATAATCATTACATCTCGAATATATTTTGTTATTACTCCATCAATTTTCATTTGGAAAGTGTATCTTATATATTTGGATCACTACCATAAACTTAAACGATCTTAATAAACATAAGATTAAACTATATAGCTACTACGTTATAATATACAACAAAAAACAATCTACGATCGTGTCATTACGAGTGATTGTTAGAAATATGACGTCAACAGGAAAAATATACAGTTTTATATACAGCTTATAGCTTTGTGGTATTGGTTATAAGATAGTTTCTATGATTCTTATTATTTCAGTGCCCTTGTTTCGCATTATATTGGCAGGACGCCCGAACTACGACATGCGCCTACGGCGTAGCAATGGCAGACCTACCGACCTACATAAGTACAATGATCAAGGGTATTCAATTTAAACGAGAAAATTTAAAATACACACTTGTTCTTTAAGGATTTTTGTAAAAAAAATGCAAAACAAAAATGAAAACGCATTGAATAAGTTTTCGCGTACCGGGAACGGAGCAATCAAGGATAATTATAAAATTTATAAATCCATATCGATTAGTTCTTACTTTTGTTTTTATTAATTCCGCATCGATCTGTTATATATCATGCGAATCATACGTATAGAGCAGTGGTACTCAACCTTTTATTTAAACGTGCCACAAACACGTTTCACTCATGGTGTCGCGGGCCGCAAACTACAAATATTTAGGTATTAAATAAAAAAAAAAGTAATTTCAAATTAACAACGTATTAATGTAGTGAAAAATGGTTGCCCAATAAAACAAGCTTGGTATAACCCTTGTATCATAAGGAACGCATTGCGGTAGGGTTGTCCGGGATTTATTTAATTTACTCAGCGTGCTCATGGTAGTTTTTCTGATGGGCATGAAATATAAAAAAATTAAAAATAAAGTATAATCGGGTGGGCAAACTACAAAGATCAGGCGGGCCGCAGGTTGAGTATGGCTGGTATAGAGTAAATGGTTACCAGTAAAAGTTTAACATAAAAGGCGTGATTCCGCAACGCATCGGACTGCTCGTACGTTAACTTTCTACGGATTTGCGAAAACTCCACAAAAAAGGTACTAATGACATCGCGTGTCGCGTCGAGGCGTATCGTGAATTACAATGGCCTGCCGGGGGGCGATCACCGACGTTACGACATGGTTTAGAAAGTCGAGCCACGGTCAACGGTCCCGCGAGCGAAAGTTACCAACGCGAGTGTGTGGCGGCCTTTACATGCCTACCTCGTTCGTTTCGCAACCGAAACGTAGCTCTGGCATCGAGACCAGATGTATGCATACCGCGTAATTTGTATTATCGAGATGAAAGTGATAGTATATGATCACCTTTTAATTTCATACTCATTAGACTTAGCGTATTTATAAGAACGCAGATAATATTTGACTTAAGACACAATGAGACTTTCAAATGATAAATTTTAAATGCAATTTACACAACAATGATAATGAACATGTTTTAATTCATATTTGATGCAAAATTAATAACTTAATAATATTTACTGCCATAAAGCCTGACAACAATAAATTTTCTCGTAACACAAGATTATAGTTTAGCTATATTTACTTTTATTATAGGAATCACTGTGCGTAGTATACTTATAATATTGATAAATGAGTATGCACCAGTGAACATAATAATTGATATTCAATAAGTTACGTAAGTAGATCAACAACGATTTAATTATGCGGTGCCTGTGAATTAATTACAAATTGATAGCAACTTCTGTTTGTCGCTCTAAATGGAACGATTTATCAAAACTCGTGCGTTGAAACGGGCAATCTGTTTGTTGGTATGTCGTAACATAGGAATGTTTTCATTTGGATTAATAGTTCTAGTACATATGCAGTGTAACAATCACAATACGTGTATAATATTTATTCTCACTTCATACTACTTTATGTCTGATTGAATAATACAATAAATAACGCTTTTCGAACACACCAATAAAACTAATAGTATTGCATCTTGCATCTGAGGAATGTATAAATAGTGTGATGTTTGTAAATAATTCTAAAACTTGTATAATTTATACAATAACTAGCTTTTGCTCGCGGCTTTGCTGCGTTAATATAGATTTAATATATCCCTGAGGAACGGTACATTTTTTGTGAATAAAAGGTACCCTTTGTCCTTTTCTGCACCCCTGACAGTTTATGCCAAATTTCACGATGATCCGTTGAGAAACAAACAGATAATATCACTGTTACATGTATAATATTAGTAAAAATAAATTAGGTATGTATTTGAATAATTTATGAATTTCGAAGTTTTTTTTCAATTAAATTTGGACTAGTAATAATTTTCAAACTTTATCTTGTATATTTATTTATATTGGGATCATATTGATACATAGTTATTATTTTGAAATGTTACTTATGTTTATAAAGTAAAAAAAATCTATTATTTTTAAGCTGTAGCTAATTAGCTAATGATTATTGTTTTTATGAAATTAATTTATTTTTAGTTAATGTGAACATTTGATTTTTAAACATATACTGATTTTGTATAAGTAACGTATATTTAAAAAAAGTAATCAATTTCAATTTCGTCTCCTTGTTTCATAGGATGATATTTCTTTAACGAGCATACATTTATATTAGAAATTTTGTTTACATAATGTCACACTTGAGCAAACGGAGATGTAATCTAAATACACTGCAAGTCAATATTCCGATGTAGCTAGGCCGGGATGCACCTGCGCAGTTGACTAGTAAATTATTATACTCCCCTCCCCCGCTCTCCGGTACGACCTCGTCCCCTTCCTCCCGCCTCCGTATGCTAGAGAGTGGTGACCTCCATAGCTGCATCCCTGGCCATTTGCCAGCTGGTGCATATATCAGTATGACAGTGTCACAGAGTCCTACCCCCTTTTAAACAATTTGCGAATGCACCGCATTATACTTTACTATATTTATAGTTTCGAATTTAGAATTAATCAAAAACAATAGTTTTAAAACATCAAAAATAATAGTCGTTGTTCGTGGTTTAAGAGTCATGTTATCGAAAATCATAGAGAACTTGTCTCATTACGGTTTGACAAATATCTCCCACATTGGGATAAAATGTATTCCCATTAGTGTGAAGAAGATATTGGATATGAAATGACTGATATAAACTATAACTAAGCAAGTTTTTCTTTCAATACTAAATGTATTATTTAGTACATTAGAAATTACTCAATTTTAGATGCTAATGGTAATTAAGTGCCAAACTTAAAATGTATAATGAAAAAATATAACTATATTCCGTATGCGACTTCTACTATGAAAATGTTAATGGAATCCTTGATGAAGCTGCAATCATATTGTAACATTATCAAATGAAAAATTTCGCATTGCAAGTCTCGTTGGAACTTTCTGCACAAAACGCGACGGTAATATAACGCGCGTAATACGCAATATACACGCAAATGTTATCAGTAACAAACGCGAACACATCAAAATTTAAGGCGCAACTACGAGCCGTACGGTATGTGAACGGTGAAAGTCTCGAGTCCGATATCGAGAAAAAGAGTTTTCCGCGCGGTTTCACCACGTGAGACGGCCCGTGCAACAAGTGCGATGGCAGAGAGCGAGCTCCAACTATCAAAACTGTGACGCGTTGTTAGAAACACCGAACGGGGGCGTTTGGATGCAACTAGTGTTAATGCGGGCGCGCTATCGGAGGCGCGGAGAGCGACTGTGACTGAACAGCTGCACCGAAATAACTGCTCGGTGCAGCCGGGCCGCTCGATGCAAGCCCACCTCCCCCCTCGGCCCTCGCCGCCCCAGCCCCCACCCTCCAGGTCACGGCACCTAGGTCGCCATGACAGTCCCGGAGCCTTGCAGCAGCTCTATCGATCCAACTGTTGAGCCTAGATTCAAATGCCGTGACCTAAGAACTTTGAAGCTTATTGGAAAAGGCAATATATGAAGGCGGAAGGAAGAAGAAAATGTATACAATTATGTGTCATCCTTGCCAACATGGTAATTTTTATGTTTTTTTCATTTGCCTAACGATTTAGTATATAAATTATATAATAAAAAAAATCCTTTTTATTATTATTTTCTAAATATTATGTATTGTTTACTAAATAATGTAATAATTATATCAAAACTGGGATACAATTAACCATAGAGTAATTCTAGATAAAGGTTAGTGTTTGACTGATTTTACCAGCCGCCTCACTTTTGCAACGTCACATTACGTAAACCTTGAAATGTTAAAAAGAAAATAATAATAGGTCTTATCTTAGTAGGTTAATCGTAGATACATGGTCTCTGCATGTGTGCACTGAGGAACTAACATGAACGTAAAGAATTTTCATATAAAGTAAATGTTAGTTTCAGTGTAAATAAAAAAAATCGAATTTTACATCTTTGGACAGTTTTAAGCATTAGAACGCTTTTCTGGTTGACATATAGGGCGATAATTACTAGCATTTGTTGCACTTCTAATGTCAGGTTGAGGTTATCCCAGTCATTGTTTTTCTACTATACTGAATCACATGCGATATACTGAATATTCAAAGACGCCCAAAGAAGCAAGGAAGGATAAATTGTTTGAGAAATATATATTTACTAGCTAACCTGCGCAGCTTATAATAATAATAAAGCTTTATTTAATTCCATGCATAATACATATTAAACGATAACAATTGGAAACTTATTAACCTATAATATTCAGTTACAGTTGTTACACTTAGATGAATTTGATTTCTAATTATAAATTATATTTTGTAATTATTTTAATTATTATTTTCTTTGTTTATCAACTTCTAATTATTTAATGCATGGACCCCGTTCGGGTAAAAGTCTCCCCTAAGGAATGCCATACCTCTCTGTCATTAGCTCTGTCCAGCCAACTTCTACCTGCGCATGCTACAATTTCGTCTGCCCATATGGCCTTTGGTCGACCTCTTGATCTGGTGCCTTTTGGCCCAGACCACTTTACTGACCGTAGAGTCCATCTATCGTCCTTGTAACAGGCTACGTGACCCGCCGACTTCCATTTAGCCTTCACTGCAAAATTTAAGGCATCGCATACTTTTGTCTTCTTTCGAATGTCAACGTTCTTTACCTTATCCTTCAATTTTATACCTAGGCAACTTCTTTCTATTCTTCTCTGGGTAGTCTGAATTTTGTTCCTGGTTTTGAGATCAAAGGTCGAAGTTTGGCATCCATAGGTGAGGCACGGTAGAAGAAGTCCTGTATCCATGACTATTTTCTTGGTCGATAGCGGAAGTTGCGATTTTAGTATTTCCTTATGGTGCCAGAACTTGTTCCAGGTAATCGCCACTCTTCGGTTAAGTTCTTCAGTGTTTATTTCCTTACTAAACGAGATTTGTTTTCCTATGTATATGTAGTGGTTGACAAACTCGAGAGGTGTGTTATTTATTAAGATGAGCGATGCACTGCGGTTAGACATAATTTTAGTTTTTCCAGATTAATTTCCAAGCCAGTTTTTATGCTAGCCTGGTTTAATTCATTTACCATTTTGTTTAATTGGTGAGGGGATTTTGAAAATAAAATTATGTCGTCAGCAAATCTGAGGTGACTTAAAAAAATCCCATTTATATTAACACCTTGATAGGACCATGGCAGCTCTCCCATTACGTGTTGTAAGACGGCTATGAATAATTTTGGTGAGGTCGGGTCTCCTTGTCTGACACCTCTCTTTATATTGATTACTTCGCCTATTCTATCCAACTTGGTACTCTACTTGTGCTATTAGAATAAGTATTTTTTAGGATATTGATATACTTTTCATTTGTGTTTAGTGCTTTCAGCGATTCCGAGATGCTCTCGTGTGAAATTGAATCAAATGCTTTTTTGTAGTCGATGAAAGCTAAATACAGGGGTTCATTAAATTCTGAACATTTTTCTATCAACTGGTCAAGCACTTGGATATGATCCATCGTGCTGAAACCTCTTCTGAAACCGGCTTGTTCGATCGGTTGGTGAGCATCGATGACTGGGGCTAACCTTTCAAGTAGACAGGAGGCAAAAAGTTTATAAAAACAAGGCATTAGGCATATACGACGGTAGTTGCCTATATCAGCACAGCTTAGTCTGCGTGAAATTGGTTACGTAACGGTACCAATTGTATTTCCAAAGTCAAAAATTCTTAAAAAACCTAGAACCCGACTCTATAGTACTCCCACCGTTTCCAATTGTGAAACCAAACAATTCAGGGCTCACTCAAATACATACCTAGTTGGTTTAGTGAATGACTCACGCATGTGTGGAAGAAATTTCGATGAGGCGGACGTAGTGCCAACTGTCATTCAGAAACATCAATAATTTCGTTTTGTTTGAAATACGAACGACTGTTGAATCATTTGGATGTTGTTCATACAAAAATACTAAACTGCGAATAAAACATGGGAGGGTGGGGTTACGAAGGTGAAGATTTGGAGTTATAGACATTTTTTTATGGCAAATAAATAAAAATACAAAAAAAACATTCAAAAAAAAATCTGGATAAGGACACCCTAATCACCTAGAGGTATAAAATATACTTTACGACCTATTTTCATACCTACCAAATATACATTTAAAATTTCATAATAATCGGTCCAGCCGTTTCAGAGGAACCACAAACACCGTGACACGAATTTTTTATATATAAGATAAAAGGTGTAAATACTAGTCACAGTGGTACAGTTATTAAGAAATAGTATCATAGATAAACATTTCATATTGTTACAACTTGTAAAAACAGATTCCAAAACTATGATATTTCACACAAACGCAAAAAACATAACGTGACGAATTAGATTTCTACGGATTCGTAAAGAAATAATTATTTCAATATTTTTCCGCTACATTTTAAATCGGTGTATAAATATAAAAAAAAAAAACATAGTGTGTCGTAAAGACACACAAAATAAGTGAAATTGTCGTACTATAAAAAAACATTTTAATTTACAAAAATACAACAACAAGCCAACCTCACGCGGTGTTCCCAAGCGGTCACCCATCCAAGTAATGACCACGCCCGACGTTGCTTAACTTCGGTGATCAGACGAGAATCGATGTTTTCAACACAATACCCGACACATTATTTACCCCCACCTATACCTACACATATATGATAACGGAAAATGTAACGCGCATGCTATAGGTTATTGATGCATTAATTGCTTATTTTATTGTGCTGCAATAGTTATGTGAATTTTTGCATGAATTTATTGCAAAATTTGTACCGAATACGCAAACAAGCCTATAAAAAGTGTATTAAATCCATTGATATATAAAAAGCCAACGTTTCAAACCCGTCCGCATAAAATGAGTCCTTAATTGAGAGTTCTGAGCTCGTTTCAAATAGTCTCTCGTCACTCGCGTCTTCGGACTTTTTTATATCTGTGAGTTTTTGGGGACGGTTTTGAGCGTTAATTTTAGTCGAGATTGTGCATCTTGGGTTTTTATATATCAATAATTAAATCCAGAATCAACTTAAACTTCTACATTTTTCAAAGCTCCGGCTTTCCATTATGTTTATTTGTCAAAATCGCGCATGAGTATTACATACCGCTCGATACGTGGTTCGCTTTGATTTTGCACGTCTCAATTTGAATGTTCCTCTAGAACCTTAATTCCCAAAATGGTTCAGGTGTACCCCCAGTTACGTTGATATGACAAGAAATGGGGGTTCACAATTCGTAAGCGGGGGTCCACTAAAATTTATCTGTTTTCAATAGTGAAGAACTTAAATGTTGACTTGACTTCACCTATGAACGTAAGCAGATAATATTTTAAGAAGCTCAACGACTGTTACTCTTAAAAACTTGCATACTCCAAATTCAGCACAACGTGTCGAAACTTTTAAATTTCCACATAGTTATATCTAATCTTCACAATATTTGTCGAGTTTTGGGAATATGGATAATGGAAGAAATATAGCTGCAGGGGGTACACCGGAAACCAGTTAAATTTTGAAAGTGGTCTATATGATAAAGAGTCGGGAAACCTCTGATCTAGAAGATTGTATTCATTTATAATAACGGATAGGTAAGCAAGAATTTTCGAAGCACAAATGCCATATTACTACAAAAGCCCTTACCTAAACCTAGATACCTATTTGAATAGAACCTGGTTTAAATGTACGGAACATACGATTAACTTCTATTAAATACAACTTTAAAATACACAGATAGAAATTTCATCTACTTTTTCCGTATAAATAAAGTGATAAGAGGTCTGTCGTTGAACGCGCATCGCGCAAAAGCGTACTGGTTAGATTTCGACCAAGTTTCTTTAGTTTTTACTTCATAGACACTTTGCCTTATTTAAAAAAATACGATCACGATATCTTCATTTAATAACCAAGTTATTAAAGTTTTAAGAGAATACGATCTTTATTAGCAAAATGCCTTCAGTAATGTGTTTTTTGCCGTGGAATAGGGGGCAAAGGGTGTGATGCGCATGCGCAGAAGAGAGAAAATAAACGGATAACATAGTTTACCGAGAAATTTTATAAGCAAATTAATTATTTTTTTGGTCGGGACAAAAAATATTTTTTTAAGCAACGTAAATAATAAATAGAGTGGATCAATCAATATGTGAACGATGGTGATGTCTTAAATTGACTCCTCTCTGTGCCTCCACTAAAAACGATTGTATGATGTATTGGAAATATACATGATAAAAAGATATACCCGATCGAGTTTCTTGCCGGTTCCTCTCGATGACTGGGTTGTTTTCCGAACCGGTGGTAGTTTTGACGTTCATAGTTCCTTAGTAGGGCATAAACTGCATAAAGTATTTTTGATTTTATTTGAACGCAAATGAAGTCGCTGGTATTAGTTAGATAGATAAAAAACAGTAAATGAACTTTGAAACATCTTTATTGAACAGACTTTTCTTCCTAACGGTTTTTTTGATGCTATAACCTTGTTAGTAGGACGCTTTAGGTACTAACTAGAATTATACATCCCTATGTCAAGGTTGGCGCGATCTATGTTCCGTATCTGTCATCTGGCTAATAGCCAAGGTTTTCCAACTTGAATCTGGATGGCTCGTGGAGGCAAAACACGTGTAATCGAACATAGCCGTTATCGTTTCAGCATTAGTATTTTAGCCAACGACAAGGCTGAATTAATTGTCTGTGGGCTATAGATTCATTGATTATCGTTCCGCCAGGTCGTTTTTTGAAAAATATGAGCAAATTATTTCTATTTCAGGACGACTAGCAGCATCAGTTTGTTTTAAATATATATAGGAAGTTAAATAATAACAATCAGTCCATAGAGTACATAGTGGTGAATTTTGGTAAAGCAACGCCTTTGTCAGTTAACTAAAAATTACGATAGGTTTAGTATCGTCATTATCACTACATATTATTTTTCACCTGTGGATAAAGTGATTCATCAGGAAGATTTAGGTGTATAATTTGTCAATGTTTTTTTTTATTATCGGGTCGGGAAAACGTCCGCCGGGTCCGCAAGTTATTTCTAAAATTGACTTTATAATCAAATTTCAGTTAATTGTGCGTTTTAATAAAAATAAATAAAATAATGTTTAAAAAATATATATCATGAGGAGGTATATTGTGTATGATACTTTTATTAAAAAACTTTTTAATAAGTACCCTATCATTTTAATAAAATAATTTGTGGTGCGATTTTCCTAGTCCATTTTGAATCTAACGTGGTTAATAATAGTCCCCTTACTTAGTAATATTTTATATATTTAGACATTGCCCCGCCCTGATTATAAAAAGATCCTTCACAAATTACATACCAAAACCTTCCTCGTGAATCATTTTATCCACTGATGCAAACCGCATGAAAAATCCGTTCAGTAGTTTTTGAGTTTATCGCGAACAGATAGACAGACAGACGCGGTAGGGGACTTTGTTTTATACTATGTAATGATGATGATGGTTATAATTTACAGGTTAACGTTTCACTGAAATATATCTTGTTCTAAAAGACGATGTGAAAATACGGTGTATTTCAAGCCTGTTCTGTTTATTAAAATTAATTAGAGAAACGCACTGGTAGATTTTTATAATGACGCAGTTTGGGTGGATTTACATGTGAAAGAGATGGCAGAAACAGAGGTTCAGAGATTTGTGTATTGATGGAATAGTGGTTACCACTGTAATTGATGTGATGAATATATTTCTGTAAATATTAATTTTTTTAAAAATATCATCTATTACATATTAGAATGGACGTTAATTTGCACTTCCGTTCCGCCTGGACTTGATTGGCCGCTACTACGTCTATGAGAGAGAACTCCAGGTGTAAGGGCAAATTAACTTCCGTCCTAATATTTAATTATGGATTTCCGTAAAGTACCCTTCGTTAATCAAAGATATCATCTAGCTCGACATTTTACTCGTCTACATTTTTCTAATTTCAGTGACTGAAAATAAAAATTACTGGAGTAACATTAAATTCAGAGGAAAGATGAGATAGACATCAGACAACAGTGCTTTTGATAAAGATATTGAAGAACTATATAATAATCGTAAATCAACCTGAATACCATAACGACACCCGCCTGCTTGCCCTTGCTCTTTATATACTGGTGTTTGTGCAATGCGCTGCCGTGCCAGAACCACTTGGCGAAGGTGCGTTGGCGACGAGACAACCGCACCAAGCCAAAGATATTTAGACTTGAAGACGCCAAAAGACCGCCCGCGCTATCATCCAGCGAGATGATTTTAATTTAATTTAATTGATAATTATTTCAAACTGGCTGATTCCTGTCCGCTTCGTTGTGGAATAAAAAGGTGGCAAAGGGTCAACCGAATTACAGAAATAAGTGGCCTAGAAACTTTAAAGAAAAATCCGTATCGAACGGTCCTAGTCATTATTAACCATATTTATTTACTATAACGAAGTTATGTAGTAAAAACAATCCTTGGTTTCAGTATTAATCTCTGATAAATTATATTAATATATAAATTTCTAATGTAATGTTATATTAATAGATTATCTTCCTTAATTCCAACATGGCTGACTCATACTGAAAAAAAATGCTAGTAACGGTAGTAATGGCACAAGAATTGGACACGAATATATACAAGAAATATAAAGAAAAGCGTGATTTTATCTATATATCTTCTAAAAAATTCTAATGAACATAAAAATAGATCCACCAATCGCTAGAGAGTGACTATATTTTATTATAATTAATTACTTATTAGCATACGTTTAATAGAGTTAATTTAATTTATGAAAATTAGATTAAATTATTATATCCAAGATTGAGAGAGAATATCTTGAAACACGTTGGTTGGTTTTCGTTGGTTTGGTTGGGTTTTTTAACACCAAGGCTTACTTTTAGCAATAATGCAATCTACGAGTGAATTTATATATAATTTAATTAACCTTTAGTACTTATATCTATATATTTTCGGGTTAAATTTGCAGTTAAAACTAGACATTCATTTGGGTAAAAACTGTAAACATATATATTTGCTACATAATATTCTGCTAGTAATAAGAAACTTAAGATAGGTATATGGTATAGGCATTGGTACAGGTACAAATGGTACATTGATTTTCAAACCAAGTTTCCGAGTACAAACGAATTATATGTAATACAATTTTCTCCGTATCTGGGACAAAAATCTTTAGATGGAAGCAAATTTAGGTCATCGCGCATAGGTTTGCAGGGAAACTGCGTTAGTACTGGGAAACAGCTCGCGGCCTGGTAGGATGTCAGGGACATAAATCTAGGTCGAAACGGGATGCCCTGAATTATATGGCACGCCGCGAGGTCGAACTGGGGAATTAAAACCTCCGAGGCAAATGAAAATCTCGGGTACACGTTACTGTAATATAACATATACGATTAAAATGTACCTATTATTTTTATTAATAATTTTCAAATGAAAATCTTTATAATACTTCTGTTATTGAAATATGTATATATAAATAGACTAAGTTAAATCAGTACAGTAACATTTTCTCATCTGTCAATAGTTTCTTTTGTTTAGTAAATATCGACGTGTATTTTTATTGACAACCATTCTTCCTAAATATTATTGCCATTGTCGAGTTGGTAAATAATATTACAAGTGATTTGCGACAATTTTAGTGTTCTAACAAGGTGGCGGTCCGCTTATTAGAACTTTCTAGAGAGTTTTTGTAGCATCTATACAAGATAATGAATAAAATATAAAAACAAACATGACAGTCTAAGGATCCCGCCAAGAACTTTATTAGTACTATCGACAAAAGAAAAATAGAAGCAGTTCGTTCTTTTTCATGCCATCGACGATTCGAAGACTTTAGTTATAAGACTCTATTCGACATACTTTACGAATATACAGTATTTGTTAAAAAAAATCTCAATAATATTTAAGCTTCAAAAACGAATAAAATAGAGTCGAATTTCGAGCACTGGATAACCGCTAGTATTGTTAAATATACTAAACTAGCTGGCACACCAGACGTTGTCCCGTGATAGTAAAAAACCTTGACAAATTATATACCTAAACCTTCCTCATGAGTCACTTTATCTACTGGTAAAAATCACATGAAAACCCATTCAGTTGTTTTTGAGTTTATCGTGAACAGACAGACGTGGCAGAGGACTTTGTTTAATAATATACTACATATTATAAATGTAGTGATATATTAAAGGTGAAGTGATAGGCCCTGGTTTGGCCCCATGCATTATTAAACCGTTATTTTGAATTACATATATGTGGCTAATCCTACAGCGTTTACACCGTTTTGCTGAAAATCCAATACACCACGAAATTTTCAAGTCTGAGCTGTAGGAATACTAAAAACTTTTTTTAATGTCATAGGAGGCAAACGATCAGGTGTGTCACCTGATGTTAAGTGATCACCACCGTCCATAGACACTAACAACACCGCAGAAATCGCAGTGCGTTGCCATTCTGTGTTTGTGGGGAATGGAGAGTGGGAAAGGGAGGGGAGGGGAGGAGAGGTGGGTCTCCGGCGCTCTGACCGAACGAAACGCAACAATGCAAGCACTGTTACTTCACGTCGGTTTTCTGTGGGTCGGGTGGTACTACCACGGGCGAGTCGACCCATTCATGCTGTAACCAGTAATAGCTTCAGCGTGACTCTACCACCTACAAAATTTATCTCTCTACTCTCGCTCTACAACCTTTATTTGTGAACGTTTAATAACGTTATCGTAATCTCAGTTCGAACGTTGTTTGGTAACTTTGCGAAAAACTGTAGTAAATCAAATTACAAATAACGTTTGTAAATTTTAAACTGTTTTTATCGAAAACTGATCGACGGTTTGGTAAAATTACAATACGAGTAGAATTACTGTACTTTTTATACTCTATACGTTTTAGCGTTTGTTCACAACCTCATGCGATATTAAATAACGATCTGGTCTAAAATGGTAAACACGCTAAGCCTAGAAGTTTTTTTTTTTTCGATCTGACTAAGCTATTGACCTAGCAAGGTCTTAACAGCTTCACCGGACTACGAAGGCGAGCGCTTAAAGCACTCAGCCGATTTTATTTGATAACTACTTATGGAACCTAAGCTAAGCTAACTATTCATACATATATGAGTTGTTGAAACATATATGTGTGCCAAGCATACATACCTCAACAACTCTTATATATATATTTCGTGTCGGATAATTCAAGCCTAGAGGGGCTAACTCTCAAGTACGACAGTTGGCGGCGGTTGGCGACAGATTTTCTACTTGACGGTGGTGGCTAGTCAGGAGGTCTTAGAAAAAACCCTACCTCCATGCTATGGTTACATCACAATGTTTCCTTCAACGAAAGTTCCGACACAGTGACTAGGATTCGAACTTACGTAAATCGACGCGGTGTCTGAACATGCTAATAACAAGGACATCATCGCTTCAAGTTTGTAAAATTACAACTTATCTTGGTAACTTTGCTCACATGTGTAGATTACGCGAATTATATTGTATGTTATATTGACAGCACACTGGTTTGTCATTTTACTCATACGAGTGCTCGTCCAGCGGCCGAACTTCGACCATAGAGAAAAAAGTTTTTCCTATTTTTTTTATTGATAACAACAGTAAAGCTCTTCAATAGTAATACAATAAAAAAAGAATGAAGAAAATCGGCTGAGAAACAGAGGAGGGAGATGTTCTTAACCGTTTCCCCACTGTCTATTTATATATGTATAGAATTTGATTTTTGTAAAACATTTACAGTTTTAAAACAATAAAAGAAAAATTTAAAATGTAACAAACTAAAAGAGAGTCACTGAGACGGGCTTATCACCATGTGGCTTGGTGATAATTATCCAGGGGAATATAAACATCCTCTCTCCGATTATATACACGGTTGATTCAGTAGCGTTCTTTTCTTCGAACTGACTACGCTTTTGGCCTAGCAAGGCCTTAACAGCTTCACCGGACTACTAAGGCGAGCGCTTAAGGCACTCAGCCGATTTTATTTTGACAACTAGCTCAAGGGTGCGCGGCACATCTCGGCTTGGGCTGTTGCCTAGTTAATGCAATTCACGACCTAACTGAGCTAACCTTTTTTTTTGTAACCAGGGGAAAATCCTTCATTGGGTAGGTATACTTCCCACTGCCACTGCCGGGGGACAGCGGGAGGATTATGTCGGACTCTTACCGACTAAAAACCCCTGGGCCGCCTGTGCGCATATGTGGACCAGATTTGAGGGTTAGCGGTGAGCATGTACTCCTCTAAACCTGGTCACGCGCTTGGGTCCCCGTAGGTGGTCGAACGGGAGACCCTCACCTCGAGAGAGGAAGTTCCTCTCTCATGCTCTTAATGAAGCTGCCGCAGAGACCGTGCTAAGCAACATATTCATACTTATATGAGTTATTGAAATTTATATGTATACCAAGCATACATACCTCAATAACTCATATATGTATTTCGTGTAGGTTGATTCTTTCTGAACTAATTCACTTCGATAAGGGATTCAGTAACGCAAACTATACTAGCCGGGAAGTTTCATGGGCTTAAATCTAATAAAATTTATATAAAATTCAATGGAGGTATAAAAGAATGTGGAGTGATAAAAAAGCAGAATAACGCTACAGACATACGCTACAATGATCATGTAAGTGAAACATACAAGTGGGTAAGTATCATAACTCAAAACTACTTTCCCTGCCTGCTAAAAAGTCCGGCATGCAACGTGAGCGTGCGTTAAACTATCCACGTACGTTTTTAATCAAACATTCCATATTACCCACAAACTACTCGTATGATGTCAATCACAGTACATGTATTGTATACTAGCTAACACTTGCGACTTCGGCCATGTGGAATATAACAAAAAAAAATAGCGTATCAGTGTGTACACACGGAGGCAGTGCAACTTCTTTGCCTCATATGTATTAGATTAAATACATACTAGCGGGCCCGACGGACGTTATCCTACCATGAAAAAAAAACCGCAGCGTCACCTACCCGGTCCAATTGTGAATCTAAACTATTCTTGAATTCACCTGAACACTCACAAAAAATTTCATCTAAAACAAAAGGATGACAATGCTCATTACCTATATATTATACGAGTCCCGTAGTATACATACGTAACTATACATTTAATAATTTTTGTATATTTTTAGACCCAACTAGAGAGTTATATATACTTACACATACACACAAATATATACCTACCTTATGTTTAACGAAATTTTTTCCCGACCGGGCCGTACGAAGTTTCACTTAAAAAAAAATATTTAGTGTAAACATACGCGTGGGGCGCTCGCGTATCTAGTAGATACTCCTTCACTAGCTTATTATATTTACGCGGAGCATTTTTTTCCCCTAACATAAAAGTCTAAATTACTGCTTATAACAATAGTTATCTGACAATGAGAGTCACGTCAAAATCAGTACAACCGTTTCGACGATTAGCCGGAACAAATAAACAGACGGATTTAATATTAAAAAAAAATATATTTTTCTATTATAATTGCTGTGTATATTTCCATATCCAGTTAGTACCTAAAAAGTTATTATTTTGACATACGGACATTTGAATTGTATTTATTTGTTATGTTATATGCTATCAAATAGTCTCACGGAACTTCTATATCGCTCTGAAATCGTAACACGCATATCTTTGAGCAGGTATTGTTAAAAAGACAATGTTTATTAAATAAGGCTCTTACAATATATTAAAGACATTTATCTGTTTTGTTTATAACCTGTTTACTGCATACCTACTTGTAGCAATTTCCGAAGGAACTAGAAGTAAGGTGATACCTATCTAATGCCTACCTACCTTCGTAATAAAATAAGCGCTGTGAATAAATACCGTATCGTCCGTGGAACTGCAAGTGAAGTCGCTAATTTATTACAAATTTCATCCAAACATAGACCTTTATAGCTGCCGTGATATATTAGAGCAATTCAACATTGAAACCTTGGAAGAGCGTAGAAGTAATCTTGAATTCGGTTTTTTTGTTTAAACTCTTCAATAATTACATAGATAACCCTGAATTACTACTGTGCATGTATAAGAAATTATAACTTACATTTTATTTTAGTTTAGTTTACGTTCCAGCATAAAGATGTCATCGCTTTTAATTAATACATACCTACTATGCAAGTTGTTTTTCTTTAAGAGATTGTACATCGTAGCCAATGCTTAAAGTAATAATTTCTGTTTAGAATAAACTGATGTAACAGTGATTGTCAACCTATTAAATAAATAAAAAATAAAAATACCGGGTATGAAATAAATACAATTATATCGTAATTATTCATACGAAAATGCAAATCAACCACTAAATCCCATTTTTATATAACATCAAATTAAACGAATAACAAGTAGCGAAATGTTAAATAATCATTAATATCTGTCTTATTATACTTACGTACTACACAACTCCAAGGAGGTTATTACAAGAATAAATACTTTTTGTTTACATGTTATGTGAAATGAGACGCGTCAGTAAATAGATCTATTATTATTAATTTCTAATGATAAACATATTTATGTCAAACATTTTTCCAATTGTTAGACAAATTACGACAATAATAATTTATATTACACAAGTACATTTTAATTACTGAATAATTGCAATGAACTACGAATAATCATTATAAATATATCGCACCTTTGATCAAAAAAAGATATTTACGTTTAGGAATCAACTACTTAATAATTTAAATCGTAGATTCACAAACCTGAATCCAACTATTCCATGACTCAACAATATTTAGAAAACTAATTTTATCAAATATCGAAACAATCACGTACTGCCAGAACTCTAATTGAGATTCATCTTCTATAATACAATCGAACTATTATCTAGGTTTATGTTTTCGGAAAAATCTTGTGATCTTTGTTTAGCAACGCCATCTCTAGTTACATTTTTGAAATGAAACAAAGTTTTTATCTTAATTGGACCCGACAGGTGATGCTGGGAACGAGTTCTAGGCTTATTTTAAAAGTTTTTTAACATACCAACTGGGTATATGTTTGAGTGCGTCCCTGGATAGTTTGGATTCACATTTGGAAACGATAGGTGTCGCTGCGATCGGGTTATAGGTGTTTTAAAATTACCAGAAAGTAATTTAATATTGCGAGAAGAATACGTACAATTCAACAGCCACTTCAATACGATCAAAACGAAAATAGATGATTGTTGTTTTCTTTTTGATTTAAACATATGAAAATCTTAGTGTCTGTAGATACTTAATAGAATGAAATACAATGAAAGAAGTTGATGTTTTAATATAATATTATTTTATTTACTTTAAGTTATTTCAAAAATGTGTTATATCTGATTAATATCATTTTATTTTAAGAAATGTGCGTAGTTTTTTCAGTAACATGCAACTTCATTCATTTTATTTTAATTATCGTACTGCATTATGTTAGTACTCCGTCGGCACTAAAATTATTTAATAACATTTTATAAAAAAGTGAATTAACTAGGAACTTTTAAAAAATGCTTATTTATACGTCTTTCTAGTACAATAATGGTTATATTTTCTATAACGATCTTATTTACTTATCCTAACTTAACTTATCCCTACTTTTCGGATTGGCTAATAGCGCTTCATTCATTTTTAAGATAAATTTAAGTCGAATATGTAAACGTGATCAAACTTTAAACGCATTTTACCCACAATTTTTGGGTTATTTCTTTTTTTTTTATTAAAGGTGCGATATTTTAGTAGTATTCAAAGATTTGCTACAATTCAATATTCTTTACTCATTACCGAACATATTTCAAACACAATATATTTGTTTTAGAGAAGGAAATTAAACAAACATTAAATCTCAAATAATTAGCAGTAATAGAGGAATCAATTAATTCTATGTTTGTTTAGCGTCATTCTTGTTATTGTGTTATTTATTATAATCTAAAAATATATTAAGATTCTCTAATTTATTATCGAAGCTCGTAGTGTTTCGTCAGCAAATCTTCAATCTTCAAAAATCTTGTGGTGGAGAACTAGGGAACAACTGAGATACCACCAGCTGTGTTCACTCCACACTAATTCCCGAGAGAGCACAGCGTGGCACCCGGTCGTTCAATAGTCCGACGTTTTCTTTAAAAAGTTCTTCTTTCCATCAAAAGTGGTTGACATATCCAGTTAGCACTACACTTCACTTTCTCAACCATTTAAAATATTAACAGCGCCATCTCTGTACTTGCAGGAGCATTAAGTATCACGCACTCTGTTGTTACATTACATGTAAGAGCGATATAATTTTGTTCGGTTTAAAGACAACAGATGGCAATACTACGGTTTTAAAACTTAGATTTAGTACATGACTACTATTTTTAATTAAATATTTTATTAATAAAATACATAAAAAATAAAATAAGTTTTGCATAACAAAAGGAATTTAATTAACCCTTAACTACAATTTTAATAACAATATTTTTTTTTGTAACCTAGTTTTTTCATTTAGTTAAAATGCTTCGAAAGATTCAGTAAATAATTTTAATAATCAGATATTATAAGATTGATTTTTGTAGTGTTATTGTCCAGGGACAAAACGGGTCAATACTTTTGTATGTGCTAAACGCCCCATGTGATTCTGCTTAAAGTTCTTGATATATGTCAAAATCAAGTTATAGTAAGCCTGTTAAATATTAATATTATCTAACATTTGTAGTAGGTAATCACTCATATTGGGTTTATGATACTAACCGATTTCAAATAATATAATAATTAAACACCGCTACTATTAAAGAAAACGTAATTGGAACCAGGAAAAGTACATAACTAACAAAATCTACCTAAACGATAGTACGAAATATTTTAAACAGCCTATACATAAATATTATGTATATCCAAATATTTTAAACTACAAGTGGTTAATCATAAACGAGGATCGGGAGACCTTGGACCGAAGGGGAAGTGTGAGTAACAATTTTACGGAGAAAGACAAGTCGAGTTAATCGTGTCGCGGCGGCGACGCGGTGCGGCCCCTCTCCCTGCGTTCCTTACTTGGTTCCCCCAGCCACGTGTTAACCTTGGCCTTGAGACGCACACATTGAAAAATCAACTGCACTTACTTATACACGACTTCGGTTTTACCCACGTATATACACCATGTAACAACTACTTACTCAAGCTTCAAAACTTTGAAAAATACAAAAACGTATCAAGTAGCATCTTAGATAAAATGTAAAATAAATCAATCGCATTAAAACTAAATTTGAATGAATGAGGTTAAATAAATTTGACTGAATATATTTGTGTAGTAACTTGTAAAAGTAAATTTTCAAAAAAAAGTATTAACCGACTTCAATATCAATCAAAAACCCATAAGACACTGAAAAGCGGAAAATAAATAGTTTATCAAATTAACCAAATTAAATAAAACATATGAATATGTGTGCTACCTAGAGATGTATTGGAAGTCGGAGCCAACCGAAATTTCAAATTTGTTCCAGAGACGCGAGAGTGGACTTAAACTTTGTACCTATGTAGATGATATGATTTTCGGTTCGCACCGACTTCCAATACATCTCTAGGTAGCACACATATTCATATGTTTTATTTAATTTGGTTAATTTGATAAACTATTTATTTTCCGCTTTTCAGTGTCTTATGGGTTTTTGATTGATATTGAAGTCGGTTAATACTTTTTTTTGAAAATTTACTTTATTTTTCCATTTTTAGTGTACATAAATATATTTTACTAGCAGTGCCCGCGAACTCCGTTCCGCCTTAAGTATATTAAAATATGCGCATTTTTGCGGTATGGTATGCGATATGGTTTCAATTGGTTGTACAATAAGTAACGTTTGGTACGAACGCAACCTTATCAATAATCCGCGATAGTTTCTACCACCAACTTGGCTACCATCGCTTCACACATAATTCACGTAATTACAATGCTTGCGTCATGTTGCAACACAGCAACGAACATAAGCACTATAGGCTCCTAAGAATTGAAGAGTTTTTTTAATAATATTGGTGGCAAACGAACATACGGGTCACCTGATTGTAAGTGATCACGGCCGCCCATGGACACCTGCGACACGAGAGGAAACACAGATGCGTTGCCGGCCCTTAAGAAAGGAGTAGGCTCGTTTCATGAAAGTTTTCTTACTTTGTCACGGATCCCATGATCAGAACCTAACCAAATTCTCATCAAACTACCCTTGAAGTACATCCTTTCCAATAAAAAATGAATCACCGAAATCGGTTAGCGTGATACTGAGTTATTCGTCTATTTGTCGTTTACATAATTAATGCAAATTTAAAACTTATACGGTTTTGCACTGGATGCCGTTGTCGGAACTGGACCAAATTAAAATGGGACCACACGGGAAGCACCAGCTTTCAAATAAAAAAAGAATCATCAAAATCGGTTCACCCAGTCCAAAGTTATGAGGTAACAAACATAAAAAAAAAAAAAAAAAAAAAAAAAAAAAAATACAGTCGAATTGATAACCTCCTCCTTTTTTTGAAGTCGGTTAAAAATGTCAAATAATATCTAGTAAGTACCATTCTTATCATATTTCAGCGTTATCGCTACTAAGCCGACTGTAATATATACGTATAAATACATAATCGATTAATAATTTACTCTTTCTCCAGTCTAATCTATAGTAAAATTGCTTTTATAAGAGTACTAACTTCTGCTCGCGACTTCGCCCGCGAGGTATAGTAACTTTGGGTTAACGCTCACTTAACTCGCGACTTCATTTACGTAGAAGGCGAAAATATTTTTAAATAATACGTGCGTTAACCCCAATTTTGAAACATATTATGTATTCATTGGTGATCAGCTCCTATGGTTTTAGCATGATGATATACATATAGCCTTAGTAGATAAATGAGCTATCTATTACTGAAATAATTTTTCAAATAGGACCAGTAGTTCCTGTGATTAGCGTGTTCAAGCTGTAGCGACATAATTATGTATTTTGTGGAATTGCATTATTATGTACCGGCGAGCAGTTCAGTCTCGGCCGGCACACTTGTAACACGCGACTCTATATTAAAGACTAAAAAGTGATCTTTGTTTTATTATATCTACAGACATTAAATATAGGCTGAACCTCTAAACTGGTGAACCCGACGTGATCACAATTTCATACGTGCCGATTTTTGAAGTGAAACTTCTTTATCGGCGTTGGAAAAAATTTACCGTCACATTTTTCCGTTACGCGCCATCTTGTTTGTATTCATGTCTATGATAATAAAATCCCTTTGTTTAAACTTTATCTAATTTAACTTTATTTTTTAATATATTAATGAAATTGTTTGCCATAAAGAAAGAAAGGGTTTTTTTTTTTTTTTTAACCAATTTCTGGAAAGTTGCATATAGATCATTTTGCGAAAAATAAGGCCTTAAACAAGTTTCACTTCTTACGTGTGTACACTAGTACACGCACACATTTTTTATGTGTGTCTCTCTTCAGCTTTATGAATATAGAAGCATAGATAAAGTATAGATTAGAGACAGACTGTAATATCTACTAAAATGTATTCCACGCATGCGCAACTTCACACGATAATAATCAGCATTACCAGAACACACCTATGCATATTACTCAGTATTGTACACGTGTTGATGTAAATATTTATACTTAATTATCGGAATTTGATAACGCGGTAATGAAACCTCTTTATGAAGAAAACATAATAATGCTTTTTGTACAGTTTTATAACATCAGACTTTATCAAAATAGGTGTTATGTTCAAATGACTCATCGCGTTTCGTTATCTTTAGTCATACAGAAAGATACGCCAGTCGATTGAGAGGACTCGGAGAGAAAGCGTACAAAAATTATAGGATTTGAATACTTATTAATTGTTAATAACCTATTGTAAATACAATAATTTAACTCCATATTATAAAAAATACGAGTGTGCTTTAGGCCACACGATTGAAGTAATACTTCTTTAGCTCCATCTATAATCTATATGTATGTATATATATAATTTTATTCCTATCTTTTTATTATTTCTATTTATTCTATTTATTATTTCTATCTTCACTAACTTATAGCTCCTTCTCAACTTCCGTTCGCTCGCCCGATCACACTTTTCGTAACGCTCTCGTCACGCATTCACCAGCTTACTCCCCATGAAAACCGTGCGTAAAGAAGTTTTACTTTAAAACTCCTATATGTTTTCAAATGAAATCAAAAATACTTTATTTACTCTAGACCCTAATAAGGCGCTTATGAACGTCAAACTACCACCGTTTCGGAAAACAACCCAGTCATCGAGAAGAACCGGCAAGAATCTCGATCGGGTACATCTTTTTAACATATATATATATTTCGAATACATTATACGTTACAATACCGTTTTTAGTGGATGCACAGAGAGGAGTCAATTCCAGACATCACCATCGTTCACGTATTGATCCACTCTATAATAGACTTTCAACACTAAAACCCGCTTAGCATGGCGCTTAAATTTACAGTCCGGCAAATCGGTAATATGTTTTGGGACTTTATTGTAAAACCTAACACTATTACCTAAGAACGTAAAACGTAACTCATAATCATATGGTATTACTAGGTAGTAATAATAGTTTTTAGTCGGAATTTTATTATATAAAATGTTGGAAATAATAACATAATATCAATCGTGTAGTAGCTAATTGTATGGATTGATTACTGCCAATAATAATGATTACATTTTAGATTTATTGATTCCGATGGTCGGAATCTCAAATTCTTTAGGTGTTTGTACAAACCTTTTTTAATAACTGTGTTTAGTTAGTACAGTACACGTAAATAATGCAAGTGAATTTGTCTACTGATGAATTACCAAAAAAACTTGAATGTATTCATAAGAAACATCCTAAATTCGAAGCTTCTAATCTAAATTTAAATGTTTTACTAATTAAATAATTATCTAGAAAAAATATAGCACGTTTATAAAATAGGTCCAAAAATCAAAGTCGCATTTAATTTACATTAAAACACATTACTAAGTCTACATTAGTTCCATTATATAATATTTTAAACAATATTTGAAACTGGTTCTATATATTCAATGCATATAATTGTCTTTCAAATTTATAATGAAAAATTGAATTCAATAGAATTAATTAGTAAGCATTTCTTTCAATATATTTTGAGTAAACCATTTTCTTTCATAGAGTTCTACCAAATTCATTCTCTCTCTCTAGTTGAACCTTTTTTTTAATAAATTTATTAAGAAAATACAGATAATACTTGCAACGATATATTTATAATAAGATAAACTAAAAACTACAATACTGTATGTTAAAATATAAAAATATTGATTACTTATTTTCGAAAAATCTCAGTGTTACAGACAATTAATGTAAATAACATAAACTTAAATGTTAATAAGTAAAATAAATATTGTAAAAATAAATTCTTAACGGATACTTAATTTGTGAATGATAAATTAAAACCTACAAAACGATATTTGAAACAAAATATATAAAAAAGCCTGGAGACCTATCCAGTACTTACATATATTACTTAAATAATCTAACTATAGAATTAAGAACACTTACCTTAAAATGTAAGCGATAGATGTCCGCGACGGCATTATCTGAAAGAAAAGAAACACCATGTATAGGAAAAAAAAATTATACGTTTTATTTAAATATTATACGTTTAATTATGAATATTGCAATAGAGTCTTATTTATTTCCGAATATTTTTTTAATTGCAATGAAGAATGTCAGTGACATTTTACAAATGTATATAGTATAACTAGCAGGCTGGGCGGACGTTGTCCTGCCTTGCTAATAGAAAGAAAATCTAAAATTCAACCACAGTGCAGTTTAAAGTTAAACAATTATGTATTTAAACCATTCTTGGATCCACTGGAAAACGCACACAAAATTTCATCAATACGGTCCAGCCGTTTAGGAGTTCAGTGACATACACATGTACATTAAAAATTTATATATAAACAAAATACGTGTATGAAATATTTACTTATATGATAATTTACTAGCTACATAGTTACTTTTACCACCAATAATTCGAACCGAATTCTTTTGCTGTTCGTAGGCGATTTTATTAAAATACAATCTTTAAATAAAACCAATTTAAAAACCTTATTAAGAAGATCATAAAGCCTCAACCAATTAAAATTGACAATCAAGTAAATTAATTGACTATGATAAATGAAGGCTCCAAGCTTATAGACGTTACAGAATCGCGATCTGACAAAGAAATATTCTCATAAAGTCGGCTTACGTTTTAAATACAAAGACAAAATAAAAAAAGGACACGGATGTAATTTAACAATCCTGACTGTAAGGACAATTTTGATCTTTATAATTACGAACATATCGGAATCCGGTTTGTCAACCATAAGTGACTGAATATTTATTATATGAATCCCAAAAACGTTAGGGTATTCGCGAAAATATTAAAATAAACACGGATTTGAAGTAGTTATTACTCTGTGGATTTCGTTCAAATAGAAAAAAAAAATGTACGAAAAACGTATAGGTATCGCATAGTAACCGTTTCTTTTCTTTTTTGAACTGACTATTGACCTTACGGGCCTTCACAGCTTCACCGGAATAAAATAACATAGTTAACCGTACTATGATTATATTGTACCATGTATCTGATCTTAAAAATGACATTATTTTATTTGTACAGAATTACAGACAGAAGTATTGTTTTTTTTTTATTTAACGTTATAGATTATCGCTTCCATAAACACAAAATAGCTACAATAATACTTAAGGTTGTCAGCTTTGTAGTTTAGATTTATAAGAAAATCAACTGCCGACGAAGGTGTGGCTTTTCAAAATTGCTACGGTTACTGTTACTGTTACTTTAATTTAAGTTTGTCCCATCTCTCGATATTTCTACCCCTGATACATTATTTTTTGGTATGCAAAATATTATAATGATCGGTTGAGTGGTTAAAGAGTGAAAGCGTAATAAACAAAGAAATTTATATTCCCGAGTGCACTGTACCCGCCTAAAAAATAACCACTAACAAAATGGTCATATACCCCCGTCACATAAACACTATTCTAATACAGTTCGTCGCGTTTTGGGCTTAATCAGCGTAAATACAAGTACTTGAGTAGACGAAATGTTTAAGCCAACAACGCTGGATTGCCAACTTCGTTAGTCGAAATACTGTAATGTGTGTAAAAAATAATTTCGTATTCCCATTAGTGCCAAATAAATTCGTACTTGGTTAGGTCTAATTGGAGTTTGACAAGTTGTCTACTGTATTGCTAAATAATATATAAGTATCACCAACACGTATTAGGCCTGTATCCTTATCAAAGACTTTCTATGCTAACAACAAAGTTTTATAATATAAATATGTTATAAGAATTCTATTGTTGTTTTTGAAGTGAAACTTCTTATGGGAGGGCTGTTAAATTCTGATCGTCAGCCTTATTGCGTGATAAAAAGTGGTGGGGGTTAATACTGTGTTGGGTAGTGTTGAAAACACCGGTTCTCGTCCGCTCACCGAAGTTAAGCAACATCGGGCGTGGTCAATACTTGGATGGGTGAGCCACTGAGATCGGTGGCTTTGTCTTGTATTTTTTAAATTAACATGTTTCCCCGTAACACAAAAGTTTCACTTCTGACGTGCATCTTTTCGTCACTCCTGTTTTTTTTTAAATAATGTTATATTATTATCTATAGGAATTTAACTTTATTACATTATATTATACTAACGGGCACGGCGGACGTTGTCTCGCCCTGATAACAAAAAAAACTTTAAGAAATTATATACATAAACCTTCCTCGGGAATTCCTTTGTCTACGGATGAAAACCGCATGAAAATCCTGTAGTTCGGTGAAGCTAAATGTAATTCGGTGAAGCTGTCAAGGCCGCAAGACTAATAGCATAGTCAGTTCCAGAAAAAAAAGCATGAAAATCCGTTCAGTAGTTTTTGAGTTTATCGCGAACAGACAGACAGACGTGGCAGAGGACTTTGTTTTATATTATGTAATGATGTCGGTTTTATTGGTCCTTTGGTATGAATAATAGCCGTTTCATCTTTACAGCAATCCTTGAGATGATCTCTAGCGGAAAACAAGCCATGAGTCATGAGGTGACGTAGGACATTAGAGCTCGTGTGTGTAATAGGTTCTAACTTCTAAGTAACTGATTACATAGAATTAAGATACATAACGTATGTAATTATGTATGGTTAATAAATGATGATAATATTTTTAATAAACTTGATATTTGCCAGCTAAGCTTAAGTTAAACATATTAATACAATAAAAAGGTCAGGTCCTAATAAATCTACATAAGAAAAGTATGTAGTTTCCATGATATAAATAACCCATTTTTTTATATCATAGGAGGCTAACGGACAGATGGGTCACCTGATGTTAAGTGATCACCACAGTCCATAGACACTTGAAACACCAGGGGTGTCGCAAGTGCGTTGCCAACCTGTCTTGGGGGAGAGGGGGAGTAAGGGAAAGGGGATAGGGAGGGGAGGTGGTCCTCCGGCGCTCTCACTGACCTAACGAAACGCAACAATGCAAGCACTGTTACTTCACGTCGGTTTTCTGTGGCATGGAAGCGCGACTTCTATGGAACCAGCTATATAATTTGATCTCTCTACAGTTACCTTATGTTCCTCGAATATATCACATAGTAGGTACTAGTAGAATTTCAAGATCGACGAGAATTCGGTAAAATTTTACTGGTATTTATTATTTGCATTTTAAACGTCACCAAAACATTTGCGTTGAAGTGATTTAATGTCCATTCCTAGTTTTTTTACGAAGAAATCACACACACAAATATATATGTGTATAAACACAAGAAAAAAAAGGTTAACTAGTTTAATCATCAGAGTAGGTTAAACCAAAAAGATCACGATTTAAATTTTATTAAGTTCCTTTATTAACATTTAGCGTAATAATCACATTAATACATACATAACAGCACTTGATATTTACCTTAAGTTTGTTCACGTACTCTGACGGTTTAATCACCGATGTAAGAAAGGACACTAGATTATCACTAGAGCCACACACACATCAAAATACTTTAATAAAGGTTTTACTCTACGTTCTTTTGTTACAATATTATTATACCTTAACATTTTTAATAGCTACTCCATTATTAGTATGCTGAAGCAAGGCTATAATCTCAATGACTTATAAATCCGTAAAAGTTTACAGAACTATTACAAAAATTTATTACAAAAATCCCGTGACTAAGGAAACTTCTATACTAAAAATAGCCCAGATCGGTCGGAGCTCTATGGTTTGCGTCATCAGTCCACGCAAGGAGGTTTGAAAGGGGCGGAGGACTCGCGCATGCGCCGCTGAGATTTTCCGTTAATGTCAAAGGGCATCCCGGGGAAACCTAAATGCCTAGGAAACTGAGCAAGCTAAATTGATTTATAGCCGGGTCTAAAAGTAGGTCGCAATCTGAAATAGGTCAGATTGCCCGGAAATACGTGATTCTATATAAGTCTTTGTATCTGCAAAGTATGTGATTGAGTTTGTAGGAGCTAATCGCAGATGTTATAAATCACATAATTATAAAGCCACAGACCACATATGTAATTATAAAACTATATCACAAATTGCTAAATACCTATTAGTGTGGCACTGGCGAATATGCTTCATGTACCGATCATAATGTAAGCATAAAATGCAACTATATAGACTGACTGGTACGAAAATATTTATAGTATGTATACGAAAGCAGAACTGTCGTTGTTTAGAACAAAATCCGTTATAAATGGCACATAATCTGAAGGTGGCACTTGTAAAGCTGATATTTAGATATTTCTATCGCTTTACTTTTCGAAATTACGTAATTAATTAGATATATTTTAAAATATAAACTGAATTCTTATTTAATTATTATATTTTAATTAACGCAAACAAAATCGCGGCTTGTGTTAATATTTTAAATGTTCAAATCGCTTCTACGTCATCACTAATCACAATGATAGATTTTTCACTGTGTTAAATCGTTGTTTTTATACTATTTTGGCAAAATTACAACACCGTACCAGGTGGAATGAACGATATAGTTTAACAACGGCGACTGTCGGTGATAATATCATCGTTGTCGCCATCATGCTAGCCTGGGGAATCGCCTCTTCGCGCCTCGTTTGAAGAACCTGATACCGTGAAGGAAGAAGCTGAGTGAGAGGCGATTCCACGGGACATAATACGATCATTCATTTGATGAAATAGTCGACAGTTTATACAAATGAAAATCGTAGTATTCAAGAAACAAGTAAGTCAATATCACGGAAGCAAAGTCGGGACTGCTGTTATATAATAAAAAAAAAAAACACAAGTTATGAGAGTTAAAACTACACAGCAAAATTTATTAGCAGTAAATAATATTACATTTATAATATACCAGCGCCAAAACTATATCGACGCAAGGATTACCATTGAATACAAAAAAAAACGAATGATTTATGCACTAACAAGTATCGTAACCGTTTTCCGATATTACACATGGAGTAACTTGGACCAAAACTTTGATCAGATTTAAATTTTTAAGCTAGATTTAAAACTGACAGTTACATTTAATATAGTACTTCATTCTAGTTCTGTTATTCTAACATGAAACCGAACATAAACTAAAACTAGATTTAATTTTTTGGTACAATTGGCCCTTGAATTCAAACGAACGAATGAAACGTCAGCAGCTTCATTATTGTCCCAATAAATAATACGCTTAGCTTAGTTGGAAAATTAAATTGTTAGGACAAAGAATGCTGGATGATGACTAATTCAGAAAAAATCAAAAGATAACTTATATTTTTTTAAGGCCTCTGAGTACAGGCTACCTAATAGGTAGGTATGACTTTTTTAGGTTATATTTCTTTTTGCGCGTTATGGTGTATTGAATTATTAACTTAAAACGGTACTTATACCGATATAACACGCCGAGAAGTTACTTGAATTTGGAATAGTGTACCAACAAGTTTTCTATGGCAAAGGGCAGTAAACAGACAGACGGCCAATCTAAAGTAAAATGATTACTGTGTTCTATGAACTTTTCTCTATTTCTTGTCAATATAAATATTATTATTATTTATTATATACTAGCGGGCCCGGCAGACGTTGTCCCGCCCTGATTATGAAAAAATCTTTGACAAATTATATACTACGTAATAATTATATAAACGTTCCTCATCAATCACTCTATCCATCGGTGAAAACCGCATGAAAATCCGTTGGGTAGATTTTGAGTTTATCGCGAACAGACAGACAGACAAACGCGGTAGGGGACTTTGTTTTATACTATGTAATGATTTTAGATATTAATTCAAAGTCTTTTTTATATATTTCTGCATACATATTTATATAATAACCGTCTGGTGGCTCTTATAATTACGTCCTGTATATCTCTTTAGTATGAACTTAACCGTTTGCACAAGGGTATAGGTTCATAATTATAATTGGAGTTATCAGATAGGTCAATATTGTTACAAGTTAATGTACTATTAAGTAACTACCGCTTCTAATAATTATTTTCTTGAGAATATCAAGGAAGATCTGTTTACTAATAAATTATATTTTGTTGATATTTTGATAAGACTCAAAAAATAAAACTTGTTAATTCAGAATGAACCATCTTCTTTATATAAATCCTATAAGTCCTGCAATTATGGGCGCGTCACTCAAAACTACTTCCTACATTTTGATAAAACCGTTTTAGATATACTCCATAGAAATTTGATTCGTATCTAAAAGAAAAAAATATTGAGATATCTTAATTTCATATAAAGTTATTAAATGCCGCTTTTGGTAGAATCTTAGTCTGTCATGTAGTGGATTTTATATTTTATTCATAACTAGCGGGTCCGGCAGACGTTGTCCCCCGCCCTGATTATAAAAAAATCCTAGAAAAATTATATACTAAAACCTTCCTCAAGAATCACTTTATTCATTGTTGAAAACCGCATAAAAATCCGTTTAGTAGTTTCTGAGTTTATCGCGAACAGACAGACTGACAGACGCGGTAGGGGACTTTGTTTTATATTATGTAATGAGATCTTGTGTTATTTGACTCTATATTTTGTAATATTGGTGGTGTTTCACGTAATATAGTACAGTCACTGTGCAGAAGTAAAGTGGATGGAATAATACCACGAAGCATGAATTCTGAGATGCCAGAAAAACATCCTGGAAAGTTGTAACAAGGGGGCCAGAACATTGAAGTTATTACAAGACTTGTAACATCTAGTCGACAATGGCAGTGATAATCTATAAGGTTTGTTGCTTAAAGAAAGTTATTAAAGTTTTAAGAAACTACGATTTTATAAGCGCTATGCATTCAACGCCGTGGGCTGTCTTGCCGTGGAAAAGCGGATGTGTGCGGTATAGTATAGTTTAGCCGCAAAAGATAAAAAACGCAAAATTATTAAAAATTCAAATTTGTAAGATCCGTAGAAATTTAAATATTAAAGATAGAAATTTGACTCAATGATTTTTTTGTTGATAATTTATCGCTTAATGAGAATGGATACATTCATTTTCACAGAATAAATTTCTTCACAATTTGCAAGTGACAAAAATGTTCAAAAATTTTTCCCTATATTATTTATATGGAAAAATTTAAAGTTCGTTGGAGGACCTCTTAAAATTGAAATTAAGAGCTGTCTTTTGGGCATACTTTTTGTTTGCATATATCGTATGATATTTTGAGGTGAGAGCAAGAAAAAAAAATCGACTTTTTTTGGCACACCTTTTTTTGGCATACATAATATTATAAGAACACTAAAATATAACGACAACAAGAGGTATCGCGAAACACTTGTCAGAAATAAAATTATTCCAGTAAATAAAATCAAATTATTTATCAATATTATTTAAATACTAGCGGGCCCGGCGGATGTTGTCTCGTCCTGATAATAAAAAAAACCTTGACAAATTATATACCTAAACCTTTCTCATGAATCACTTTATCTACTGGTGAACACAGCATGAATATCTCTTCAGTAGTTTTTGAGTTTATCGCGAACAGACAGACAAACAGACGTGGCAGAGGACTTTGTTTTATTATTATTTAAATATTATAGTAAATTATTAATAAGACATTTTTAGAAATTCATAAATAAAGACAAGAAGTGAATTGCACTTCCCAGATCACAAAGCTACTTAAAGAATGTACCCTACAAAAAAAAAATGTTATTTCCTCGACAAAGTCCTAGAAGCGTAGCTTAAAGCACCAGGAGTCTGCGCATTATAAAAATCTATACTGAGGTCCAACCAAAATCTAGGTCACTGTATGGTGATTGGTCGTTCAGAATCGAGATATGTAATGCCCTAGATTACTAAAATGAAAAATCCATGGTACAGAGGGTGACATATATCATACAGAATCATTTTATTGTTGTTTGGATTAATTATAGGTCTTTTATATCTTTAATTATGTCATTAATATTCAACCCCAACACGGTTTCCATGGATTAAAGTTACCTCGATTAAATTTTAATCATTATAGCTGAACCTCTATATCTAGCCTAGATGGCAATTTGAAAGTTCTCTATTTTCTAGTAAAATCTAGTCGGAATCGGTTTAGCCCTTTCAAACATTAATCGGGATAAACATCATATAGTTCAATTTCATTTATATGAATGCGTATGTTCCCATGCCTATTTTAAGTTTAAGTATTTTCGACTTATTAATTTACTTCGTGTTACTAAAATATGGGTTCCTAATTAATTTTGTTATGAAATGCCCCGTGTCCAAAATATCATTATGATCAGATAAATTTAGATTTTTTTTTATATCATAGGTGGCAAACGAACTGGCGGGTCACCTGATGTTAAGTGATCACCGCCGTCCATAGACACTAACAACACCAGGGGAGTCGCTAATGCGTTGCCAGCCTGTGTTTGGAGGACGGGATGAAGAGGATGGGAGGGGAGGGGGAGGGCCTTCGGCGCTCTTACTGTTCGAACGAAATGCAACAATGCAGGCACTGTTACTTCACGTCGGTTTCCTGTGAGAGGGTGTTAGTACCCCGAGCGAGCCGACCCATCCATGCTGAAACCAGTAATAGCTTCAGCGTGGTTCTACCACCTCAATATTTTTGTTATGAATTGTAATAGTATTAATATTAACAGTAGTATTTATTATTGTATAAATGGTATGTTGTGATAAATTTCACAATTACTTAAACTTCCGTGTATACAATATTATCATAATTGGTAATATTATTATAGTTTCAGAATTAATATATATTTATAATTTTTAGTTATTATTTTGTACAGAATCTTAAAAATAATATAGGAATATAATGTTTATGCCGTATATTTTTATACTTTTATAGTGCATAATTTTTGGTACAAAAACTAATAAATCCGAGTTTTTGGTTAAATTCTCATATATAAAGAGGAAAAAAGAACATCTTATTCGTGTTTATAGTAGATATCTATTACAAAATCCATTACAAAATCTATTACAAAAACAATAACTATTCAGACAGAACTACAAATTTATTAATATAGATAATTGTAATATAATATGGTTATAAATTACGTCATGTTAAATTTGCTTGTATATACATTTTATTTTCTACTAATCTCTATTCTATACTTATTTGAATTAATGTTATAGTTAGAAGAACATAATTTTGAAGTAAAACTTCTTTAGATGCGACTAGGAGGTAACTGGACGACAATGCAACGGAAGTCCGTTGCGGCAATTTGGCGTCACGTTTCTGAACCATCCGGTTACATGATAATTAAACATAACCAAAACTTCTATTAAATCATAATTAATTTAATTCGTTACTTATCATAGTAATCTGTTCGTATTTTCTATATTTTATTTACTTTATAACAAAGGGTTGATAATAATATTTCCTGTGTTATTAAAGTTCCGAATTAGCGGATAGATGGCACTACAGATAATGAAGCTTTGATCTAATTTGTTACTTACATAGAGACCCGATGGGAGCACGGTCGTGTGCCCATATATATATAATTAATTCTATTGTATGATTTTTATTATTATTCAATTTAATACTTTTTTTTTCAAAACTTTTTCATTGATTTCTTTATAAACTATTTATTGACAAAATCAACAATATTTAAAAAGTTTTACTTCAATCGTGTGTGACGGTTACACGCACTCATTTTTTTTAAATCTACGCTTATAAAGTGAAGAACTTTAGAAATATGTTGGTAGAAGGTAAGCCCTGATTTATAAAATGTACTGATAGAAATCTATATTAAGGCTGATGATTATTAAATGGTATGTACATATATTGATATTACGGTTTTATGTTTTATTGTTTTTTTATATTAATGCGTTCAACTCACGGGCGGTTACTAGTCCTGTTATGATATAGGTATGTCATGTTATGATGTAGGTATGGCAGAGTTTACACGTGTCGAAGTACATGCTGGCTGTAATGGATGACTACACCCAGCCATGTGTCTCATAAAACGCGACATCAAATTTGTCAGTATTGACTAAGATGTAGACTTCGTCATCGGAGTATGACCTAATCTCTTCGTGATATGCAAGTTTAAATAAAACATTTTTTGCAATTTTATCACGAGCATATTTCTTTTTAATTTGGTTTTATTAAACACTAACATTTACTCGCGATTTCGCGCACGTTACTTTGGATTGATCTATATCTACTTGTACCAGGAATATTGTAGTCCAGTGAAAATGTTAAGACCTTGTTAGGTCAACAGCGTAGTCAGTTCGAGAAAAAAAAAAACCAGGAATAGTACATTTTTTATCAGGATGAAAGATGCGAATACCGTATATACTTATCTATGCTCCTGAAATGCATTACGCATTTAAGCATTACAAACTCACATTCGCATTTATAATAGTATTAGAAAGTAATTAGTTAAGATTTGTCCAGAAAATGGAAATATTGATTACTAGCTTCTGCCCGCGACTTCGTCCGCGTGGAATAGTGACTTTGGGCTAACTAACACGCAGCTCTGCTTCTATTGGTCTTAGTGTGATGATATAGCCTTCCTCGATAATTGAGCTATCTAACACTGAAAGTCTTTTTCAAATCGGACCAGTAGTTCCTGAGATTACTCCTTACAACCTCACAAACTTTAACTCTTTATAATATTAGTATAGAAGTATAGATAACCTACTTGCAGTGTGTATACTATTTACTGTTGTAGGAGTCTCGACTGATTCAGAGAGCGTGATAATAAAACTCGGAGTGCGTAAAATAAACTGTAGATATTATGTTTCACTCTATATACGGTATTTATATATTCGATTTACAATAAATTTAAGCGTTTCAGACAGTCTGCAAAAAGATGACATACTCGACATGCTATATTGTTTCTACGTTTATATTTTAACTAATATTTATCATTGCCTTAAGATTGTCATTGACAGGGATTTAGCGTGTTACTCCTAATATATTGTAACAAGATGAGAGTGCAAGTGCCTCATCCTGGTTGACCTTCACTAAGCCCATGATTTTATTTACAGACAATTCTTGTATCTAGTTTTGGCGGGATCTTTGTCATGCAGTGTATTTTATATTTTATTCATAATCATGTGTTATTTGACTCTATTTTTTGTAATATTGGTGGTATATTACTTAATATAGTTCGGTTATTGTGCAGAAGTGAAGTGGATGGAAAAAAAGGTGTGTATGCGATTCACTCACGATAGAAGTGAAACTTCAGTAAATCGACAAAAGAATGAGATGAATATATATAACAACGGTAGGATAATTACAAAGTTTATTTGTTTAAAAATGAAAGTATAAAAAATAATAAAAATAAAATAATAATAAAATAAAAAGAATATAAAATAATATGTATATTTCTGTCTCATTCTTTGCCGGCTTCATCCTACACATTTTTGTATTTATGTCTCTTACCTGTCGTTTTATCCGTTTCTAAAGAAGTTTCACTTCAATAATGCAACGAAGCATGAATTTTGAGATGCCACATTTTAAAGTTAATGGAAAGTTCTAACAAGGAGGCCACTATCTTGTTAAAACATTGAAATATAATTTTGTAGACTGCATGTCAAAAATGAAATTTAAAAAACTTGTAACTACAAACTTTATTGCGATTTTGTAACCCCAATTACAATTGAAATAAAATGGAGATTTTTTAAGTGATTTAAGTAGTAAAGTTTATGCTTTATTTCACATACCAGCACGTCACCAAAGTTAATGCTCTCAGTCCAACAAGTAATTCGTGATCTCTGATAGCAATCGTAATTGTCCGTCAGTAAGCCCCATTGCGAACTGAAAAATGGCCGTGCATATAAAACGTGCGATTCGTCGTCTTTTGAGGTAAAATGGAACATGCATATTAATTTTGCATCAGAACAATAAAAATAACAGAGAACAGTTGTTTGTACATACGAGACGTGGAATTAGGAAGCGATTCCGAGGTGAACCCGAAATGCTATCCGTTGATTCGTAGTTCTTACCTTTTGCCTCAACCGTTTACTTCTGGGGCTGATGATTGACTTATAAATTAAAACGATATGTGCTACTGAATTCGATAATTACCAAAGAAATAAACTATTACATAAATTGGAAATGATATTGCTATTAGTTTTTTTCCTTCTTCGAATAAAACAACTTCGTAATAACAATTATTTATAAATGAAAACCTTTTGTAATTTATGTTTTAAGTATTATTTACATTTCAGTATATCGGCTGAGTGCCGTAAGCGCTCGCTTTAGTAGTCCGGTGAAGCTGTTAAGGCCTTACTAGGCCAATAGTGTAGTCAGATCGCAAAAAAACATTTCAGTACAAGGAAATCAATGAATATCCAATGTTATTATTATTTTTTAGACTCTAATAAGTTTATGATTCACTAATCTGCATTCATTTCATACAATTCGAAATCAAATACATATTTATTTAATAAAAATACATCACAGATAAAGTTATGTTCAAGAAACATCATTAAGGCAGAGTCGGTGCTCATTAAATGCGTACAAAGTGCATAAAGAAGTAAATCTAACGTCTCATAAAGATAAACAAATATGATAAAACAATTTAACATTCTCATCGCATCGAGCACCTAGGGGAACATCTGACGAATGCACACAAAGGTCACATTCCCGTCGACTGCCATTACGACTCCATAAAACGTTCAGTTTTAAACATGCAGACGAGTAAAACTGAAACAAATAAAGTTGCGCTGGCACTGTTGCTAGGCGTTCTCAAGGTCTGCGCGGCCCTGGCAGTGCCCCCTGCTCCCCCCCAGCCCTCGCAGCGCATGTGCAACGCTGCACTTGCGCTAGGGTTGGCACTTATTAACATTTTATTGAAAAAAAAAACGCGTCGGCGCGGTATAACGCTACTTCAATTCAACAATAAGAAATACAGTAATATCATAAGAATGTAAATCTCACATGTCTATACTTTTTCGATTTTGGTGAAAAAAATTGTTGTACGTGTCTAGAAATGAGTAATAAAATACATTTCAATAATCTTTAAGAAATGTCTGTCGGTCTGTTTGTATGAACACGTATCACTGCTAAAGTACTGAGTTCACAATGAAACCTCACTAAGAAAATCATAAAGCATATCCTACTGTGTAACTTAGTCTTTGTTTCATTAAAATCGATCGTCTCTATCAAAAGTTATTGTAATTTGAATGACGGCTCGAGGTAAGTTCGAAAGAAAAGTAGATAGTAAATGAACCTTCAGAAGATTTTATTAGCCACCGTTTTTTTACATTAGATTCCACACGGACGGAGTAGCGGGCACAGCTAGTTATAAATATTTCCATTTTAATATAAATAGTTTTGGGCATCATTGGGAACGATTTTAATATATAGCATTTAAAAAAAGTTATTTGTGGTATAAAATTATTGGGTACAAAATATATCTTAACATTTCATACTAAAATTAAATTTATCAACGCCAAAGTTTTTTTTTGTAAAGGCGTCAATCCTTATTCGCACACACACAGAAGCCTTACCCATTCCGACATACATCGCCCCACCTCGATGTATTCGTGTAGGGCCACATCAGTGGGCGTCGCACACACCGTTTAATAATGGCTAATAACACTAACAACTACGTAGATTTATCGCGTGAGTGTACATGTAGACACTATATGTGGAAACTGCCAGATTACGTGACATCCGCGGAATGCATCTTACACGGGAAATTGATAAGTCGCGAAGATGTTTTATTTTCTACACTACATTGTAGTCACGTCGCGTCGTTAGTTATATTCATTCATATGTAATAATAATAAGCCGTATTTATTTCCATGACATTTAAAAAGTTTTTACAAAAAAATTCAAAATATATAAAAATGTATAATATGAAAGAAAACTATGCTAAATAAGTAGGTATTTCAGATCGATATTCGGGTATAGGCCTCTTCCATTTGCCTCCATTTTTCCCTGTCGTTAGCTGTTTTTATCCAGTCTCTTCCTGGCAACTGAAGTATGTTATCTATCCATCGAGCTTTTTGTTCTGCCCCATTCATTCATATAATGTAATAATAATATAGGGACGATTAAATTTAATATTGTTGATTATATAAAACACTGCTAATTTTCTTCGAAATTAAAATCTTAGTTTACGCTTGTGTTACATATTATACATATATATTTCACTAGCTGTTCCCGCGTCTTCGTCAGCGTGGAATAGTCACTTTGGGCTAACGCTAACACGCAACGAAAGCTCTCAAAAAGAAAAAAAAAACGATTTTGAAACATTCTTCATTGGTACTCCGCTCCTATTAGTCTTAGCATGTTACTATATAGCCGTTGATTATATATATATATATATATATATATATATATATATATATATATATATATATATACTAGCGGGCCCGGCAGACGTTGTGCCGCCCTGATTATGAAAAAATCCTTGACAAATTATATACTAAACCGTTCCTCATTAATAACTCTATCCACCGGTGAAAACCGCATGAAAATCCGTTCGATAGTTTTTGAGTTTATCGCGAACAGACAGACAGACAGACGTGGTAGAGGACTTTGTTTTATACTATGTAATGATATATATATAGCCTATAGCCTTCCTCGATAAATGAGCTATCTAACACTGAAAGAATTTTTCAAATCGGACCAGTAGTCCCTGAGATTAGTGCGTTCAACCAAACAAACAAACCCTCCAGCTGGATAATGTTAGTATAGACTAGCTGTGCCTTCGACTTCATCCTTACTTTCTGTACAAAACAGTGATTAATAAAGTCATCTGAATTTATCATTTACTTATCTACTTTTCTCTCGTACTTACGCCGCGTCGTCATTAAAATTACAATAACTTTTGATAGAGTGGAGCGATTTTAATGAAACAAAGACTAAGTTATTCTCGGAGATATGCTTTATGATTTTCTTGGTGTGGTTTTATTGTGCACTCAGTACTTTAGCAGTGATGCGTGTTCACACAGACAGACAGACATTTCTAAAAATTATTGAAATGTAATTTATTACTTATTCCTAGACACCTGCAAGATTTTTTTCACGAATATCTAAAAAGTACAGACACGTTAGATTTACATTATTATTATATGTATAGATATGTACATAAGACTGATATATAATATGTATATTATATATCAGCCCAAAGCCTGTCAGGAGACAACATAAATTTATATAAATATTGAAAATTGTCTCCATATACATTATATATCCTTACGCACCATTTCATAACATAATTATATCTATTTCACAGATAGATATTACTACCACATGTTTGTTGGATGGTCTGAATTAAGATGATTGATGAAAAAATATATATACATAACAGAAACGTGAATTTGTTGCAACAAATCTTTAAAATTATAAAGCAGTTAAGTTCAAAAACAATGAAAACAATTCATAGGAAATTTAAAAACAAAACAGAAGATAAACAGCGCGAAATATCCTTTACTCATTGTTTTTCTATACTCTAGTAATCGTATCCAGTGCAGTGTGGGTGATGCTAAATCTAAATACAAAACAAATCTTAACAGTGTATGCGTCACATCTTTAAACTTGGGATTCCGGCACTGGAGAAATATGATATCAAAAGAATATGTAAGGAGAAATTAAAAGGTTTTACAACGGATCGTATCTGCCAAAGGAATTGAGTTCCTCCTATGAATCGAAAAACAAACAGACCATAAAAGTGTTATTTTTATTACAAGAAAATATTTATTTATACATTCCTTTTCTGGTTCATTTTAGACAAGATTATGTCTAAACTTGACCTTACAAATTGATTACAGTTATAATATTATCATTACATAGTATAAAACAAATTCCTCTGCCGCGTCTGTCTGTCTGTCTGTTCGCGATAAACTCAAAAACTACTGATCGGATTTTCATGCGGTTTTGACCAGTGGATATAGTGATTAATGAAAAACGTTTTAGTATATAATTTGTCAAGGTTTTTTTTTTATAATCAGGGCGGGACAATGTCTGCCGGGCCCGCTAGTATTACATAGTTTTAATAGTGTTTGTAAGTGCACATGTTACATGTTCACTGTTTAATAAACTTTACTTTAAATAGTTCAGAATAATATTTACTTGTTATTTAGATTTTAACCTTACTAAACGATATTATATTTTGATTCCCATTTTTAGAGATGTCTTATTATAAAAGCTTATCCAAATGCAAGAGAAACCAAAAAATAGCAAGAATAGTAATGAACTAAATAAAAAGGCATATTATCCTTATTGATATTGTAAATGCGATGGTGTGTTTGTCTGTTTGTTACGCTTTCACCCCTTTAATTACTCAACCAATAATCATGAGGTTTTATATACACGTTATCAGAGCTAAAAAAAGGAATAGAAAGGAGTACAGTACCCTTCACCCAGAAAAAGTGTACTGTGTAAAGTGAATAGGTGTACCTATATATATTTTTATGTTACTGGGGGCAAACGAGCAGGCGAGTCACCTAATGGTACGTGATCACCGCCGTCCATAGACACTAGCAACACCAGGGGAGTCGCACGTGCATTGCGGCTTTTTAAAGAAGTGTACGCTCGTTTCTTGAAGGATTGTAATTTGTAATTGTTTGGAAACACTGCCGCTGGCAGTCGATTCCATAGGATGGAAGTACGAGGCAGAAATGACTTTAAAATAATCCTAAACGTACAATTAAACATCTACAAAAAATTCCTTTTGAGATATTAACTAACAAATGATGAAATCGTTACATAGTATAAAATAAAGTCCCCTACCGCGTCTGTCTGTCTGTCTGTTCGCGATAAACTCAAAAACTACTGAAGGGATCTTAATGCGGTTTTCACCAGTGGATAAAGTAATTCATGAGGAACGTTGTGGTATATAATTTGTCAAGGTTTTTTTTTATCACCAGGGCGGGACATCGTCCGCCGGACCCGCTAGTTATAGCATAATTCAAAATGTACAACTAAAGGCAGTAAATTGTATAATAGTATAAAAGATTATGTCCTTAATAATCGCCGTCATGGTTATACTAATATTGATCTACATATATTATAAACTACATCGAGCTGCACGACTGGCCTTCTTAGATAATCAATTATGCAATATATCTAACGTCATATAATATGTATATATTGAAGTTAACAGGAAAACGTTTTTGCAGGATGAATTAATGGAGACATTCTACACATTGCATAGCGTCATAGCACGAACAATAGACTGTTCCCTTCAGTGAGTACTATTAAAATTTATAAAAAATAAATAAAGGAATTCCAAGGAATAAAAACGAGTCTTGTTACTTATAGGTCATCATGACACAATACCATGTTTTTCAAGACTATAGGGTATAAGAACATACTTTTATTTATTTCTATGAAAGTTCGGAGAAGATTGAAAAAAATTGTATCAATCTAAGCTAAGTGCTATTTAGTTACAGTATGTTTCAAATATTCTATATTTATAGTAAGTAAGTAGTAATATATTAGTAAGTCGTGGGAGTCGAGGGATTTGACCGGTGAAATATCAATATGATGTCCGCAGGTTCGAACCCCGGCATATACAAAGGATTTTTTCGGAATTCGCATAATGTAAATTGGTAATATTATCGGCTGACGGTGAAGGAGAACATCGTGAGGAAACCTGAACCCGAGAAATATTCCACAAATACCACGAAATGTGGGGAAATATAGGACTGTGTATTTCTCGGAGTTTGAAATCGCCAATATGTCGCATTATGCACGTGGTGATTATGTTAATACTTTGCTTCGGGAAGAGACCTATGGCTCTGCAGTGTGACTCTTACAGGCTGACGATGACGATAGCATAGTGATCTTCGTATATGTTTTTCTCTATCGAAACTACGTACCTAACGTACGCGATGCTCCGCGCACACGTTTTGGCAAATGAAATTGTTTATTTATTTTCGATACCGATAACACTACATTTTCACGTGATATATACGTATCTTGAATATTATGATATATAGCAACCGTACTTCCCTGTCACGGATTTCAATATATGGCAGACGTAAGTACTAAACACGAGAGCGACGCCAACAAACAAATACTATAATAATATTTAAAAGCAAACAATGGCTGGTTTAAATTTTGAAAAAGAAAACGTTTTATTATATACTTTATGTTGTGTCCTCTTTTGTGTTTATATACCATGAAAGTTATTTGAAAAATAAAAATAAAACACAGAGCATTGTTTCTTGGATAAAAAGGATATTTTTTCGTGTTATTTTCATTAATCATAGTGTTGCTACAATGAAACATTTCCCTCAAAGTTAAGGTAAAAGATACACCAATTTATTTACCTTTAAAAGCTTTTGGTACATAACCAGTGCACTCGAAAACGGTCTGTGAATACTGAAAAATGTAGCGATATAGTTCCAAAGCGTAAAGTATAGAAAATTCTGAACATGAGAAAAAATCGTAAATTCAAAACGACTGCTAAAATCTTACAGTTTAGTACAGATTTTTTTTAGAAAAGAACTTTACACAGCCATTCTTTGGTTTAATTAATAATTAAAGAATCAAAATAATGGTTATCGGTTTACTTGAGTTGATCCGGTTGAAAATTAGTATGTATAGATTATTAGGATCCTTATAGAGAATTATAAATATTTTTTTTAAATTTTGATGTTGTTTGAATCAACAAATACAAAACTGAGGTCGTGTATTTATTCGACCGAGAACAGTCGAACATATTTTCATTTCCCCGCCAACCTTGTAGGCACGGCACAGTGACGCAAGTATTTCTACAATGACCAGATTGTCAAGCACACAGTTTCAGAACTTATAAATGTACGTACGCACTTTCCATCTGTCTTTTAAAATATTGCTTACCTATACTTCAGTTGCCATTGGTTTTATGTTCGATTAAAACGCGCGGATTATTGGTATTTGAAATTCGATATTAAACTTATATCGCAATTCCACGCAGATGAATTTGCAGACGATAGCAATTATTCAAATATTAAATAAAAGTTGCATTCATATGCATAATATAAAATGACCTAAAACAAATATAAGTTCTTGAATAAAAAGTTACCTTTGGTTAGGTAATCAATTCACATTCTTTGACAATCCATGAAACCAAGACTTCGAGTATGACAAAAATGTATAGTTCTAATATAGCCACAGAGTAAATATAGCCGCGTACTAGTATATATAAACAAATAGGCCATCTTGTCCGCCATATTGTCGATCATACGTCAATATGACGTAGACACTCGTCAGCTGATAACGACATTGAACAACGAAATGTACACAGATTAATTTTATGGCATAACCTGCCAAGTCTATGGAATACCGAATGGCAAGTGTATTTGACACCAAAAGTAGCGTCTACTAAAGAGACTAACTTCTTATTTGCATAATAAAGTCGCTGTAAATACTAATCAATCCGGTTTTGGAGTTCACTGTTGTGAATAAAATAACATAATACCGAATATACATCACGTTTGTTTTGGAATCGTTATGCCGATCTGAGCGTTTACTTGAATAATACGCGAGTTGATTAGTCATTCCTTTTGTAAGCACACGATTCGGCGAACTGGTACCATACAGGAAAGTATATACATTTTACGAACAAACCAACTGATTTTAACGATCAAAAGAATCGGTTGATAAAACTGCGTAAATATACAATCCGTTCTTAAACTTTTCCTTTAAACTTGTTAGGCAGATAGAGATCAAGTTAGGTGAGGTGAATAGGTGACTGCGATGGTATTAGTATATAGTCTGTTATTGTTAGTTAGTTTCGAGAGTACGGGTTCAAGGCGAATACAGAATGTGGGAGGCCCCTTAGTTATTTTTATGTGACATGATTAGACATGATCATTATGGGGCTCCTGTGAATAATTTGTATTGTAACAACCACCAATATAAATTATACTCTTGTGGAAACTTATTTTTTGTCGGTAGAAAATTATACCAAGTAATATTTAAAAATGTATTTTTTCTTTTTTGTTATCTCACCATGCGTAAAATAGTTATGAGAATATAAAGACAATCAACAATCAATATTACGTTGTAAACGTAGTCAAATATGAGTTATAATAAATATATACTATCTTAAATATAACATAAAAAATAAAATCTTTATACAAAAACATTCTATAAGATTGTAGTGCATTAATTCAAAAGTAAAATTTGTTGTTACATTACCGAATATTCTTCTACCTCATAGATTTATACATATAGCGTAAATATTTAAGGAGAAATATTAAAAAAAAATTCATACAAATCGGTAAGACAAAGTAAAATTAATAGGGACCCAAGTGATTAGATGTCTTCATATTTATGAAACAGGCGGATAGGTATCAACTAAAGAGCGTTAACAAAAGAAACATTATCTATGATTCAGAGTAATAGATAAAATAAGTGTCAACATTATACAATTATCTCAGAATTTATTTTAAATTTTCAAACGAACTGTAGCATCATATATCATTAAATCGGCTGATTACATAACTAAAATATCCATATATTTATAATTTTAGGCTATATCTATAAAACAATAATTACATTTTAAAATTAAATATTAATAATCAAAAGAAATTATCTAATGCAATGCGGAATTAACCTTTAATATAATTAACAATGTTCGTTAGGGACGAATAGGGCTCAAAGAAAATGTAATCAGAAAGTACATATATACTTAAATACACATAAATACATATATACGATAACACAATCTTGCATTTGACCGATTTTTTGTTCTATAATAAATCAATAATTCTATTGCTAAATATAATGGCCGTGGATAACGACCGAGAGTAATCGATTATTTAAACTACCGAATAAGTAAAACACGGAATATTTTGAAAAATGACAAGTTTTTACAGAAACAATACTCGCCATTCAAGTATTCAGTTTTATGTTTAATTTTTATTATATCTATATAGTATATCTATACTAATATTATAAAGAGGTAAAGTTTATGACGTTGTTTGTGACGTTGTAGGGGGTAATCTCAGGAACTACTGGTCCGATTTGAAAAATTCTTTCAGTGTTATTTAGCTCATTTATCGAGGAAGGTCTATCATCACGCTAAGATCAATGGGAGCGGAGCAGCAATGAAGAATGTTGCAAAATCGGGATTTTTTCCTCTCGAGAGCTTCCACTGCGTGTTAGCGTTAGCCCAAAGTAACTACTCTACCCGAACGAAGTCGCGGGCAGAGGCTAGTACCTTATATATTAATACGTGAAGTCAAAACTTTGAACCCCTTTTTAAGCGAAGTTTTAAGCGATGAGCGTGAAATTTGGCATAGTTAAAATTTATATGGAGGAGAAGTGAACAAAGCTATTTTTTTATATAAAATACATTAAATTAATTAAAATATGCATTACCCACACTACTGCTTGAATGGCTCACAACATATACACACATGTAAATGAAAAAGACGTTTCGCCATCCTTCATTTTACTCTTACGTTCCAATTACCTTTTTTTATCCTACATTCAATATTAACATGGCAGAACGTATCCATCCATACCTTACATGCGCTTTAAAATTAACTGGTCAAATTGTAGGTTAATATTATAAAATATATAATAGCGTGTCAAATGCGAAAAGGGCGTATCGCAGCGGTTAGATAGATTTTATGACAAAAACGTGCAAAAATTTCTTTTTCGTTTCGACTCTTAAACGTTTTTTATACATTTTAAGATTACAAAGCGTCTGTATCGTGATTAATTATAAAAATAATAATTCGCTATTTTTGATTTTGGAAAGACAAAAACTATATATTAATTTTAAAGTATAAATAGTTAGACAAACAAAAGAGGCTTAGACTAAAAATACGAGCACCGTGGCCTTGAAACATGACATATTGTAGACAAGTTTTAAAGAACGGGATACAAAAATAGATAAAGCGAGAGTCCTACTACATAATAAATATCTCGATAATAGTATAAGCTAAATTAAAAATTGCGCTTTTCTTGTTTATACGTTTTTATTTGTTTTAGAATGAAAGGACAGAATGATGGAAGTTTATTTGACATCTGAAGCATAACACATTTTTAATGAAAATTAGTGTTGGGAAACATTTTGTATAAATAAATTATTTATAAAACTGTTTTTTTTTTACCCAAGAATTATAACGTTCATTAGTTAAACAATACGAAATATATAAGATACAAAATAAGCTAATGTCGATTACGATTTTAATATAAATGTATGAACGTGTGTAGATAACAGATTTCGATTTGTTGGAAACTTTGTTCCATATTGTTCAAAGAAATATTAAAATTATAAATAACATAATATCAATTTATTCAATATTCGATATTTCTGATTTGAAATTATTATTGTGCATATAAGTTGGTCATTTTTTATTATAGGATTTATCATATAGTATTGATTTTAAAATCGGTTAACTAATTTTATACATTTGCTGATTTGTGATGTCTTATTGCATCTGTTATCTTTAGTAGCCAAAAGTTATTCCTTATAACATCAGCTATGTCAGTGAAAGTCCCGTCAAAATCGATCCAACCGTTTCGGAAAATAGCCGGAACAAATAAACAAAGAAAACATTTTTAAATTGTTTTTTTTTTTATATAAGTATCGTTATCTACTTTCAGATCCATTTAGTAAAAAGCTGATTGTGATATTACATAGAGACAGATCAGTTTTAATTGTATGTACTAGATAAAAATGAAATCCTTGAACTTTCATGATGTACCCCAGCGCGACGTATTGCTTCTAAAGACAAATGCGTACGGTCGAAATATACAACTTAATATTTTAATTTTATTATTTGCTATAATCTACTTGAAGCAATAAAACCTATGCACTAAGACGTTGGTCGTTTATTAAAAAAAAAGGTAAACACAATGTATTTCAATACATATTTGGCTCTAAATTTGGCAAAGGATTACTCTTGGCTTACGAACTTATTAATACAATTATTGCGTTGTTACTTTCGATAGAATATTTCATTATTCATTGCGTCAGATGAAGATTGTGTTAAGGTAGCAACAGTATAGTAAATGCTTATACCAGATTAAGTAAAATAGTCACTTTTACATGTATTTGAAATGTAAATAAATAGAAGAAAGCATATCGTGAATAATAGAAATAGAAAAGACATATTTTGTACAGTATGTCCAATGTATTCTTAAGAAACCACCCACATGAACGTGATTTTCACGTTATCAAAATAACAATCGATTAGATAATATTATATCTGCACACGATCAAGTTATCAACCAATAATTTTGTTTGAATTGGCTCAACTAAGCCGTCGTCTGCGCATTCTGGGATCACCCGATTACCTTGAACTCAAACGATCGACATTTTTTGCGGATTGTTCCACAACAGGATACGTAACATTGTGTGCTGCCCTTAGTGGTTTAGTGGGTGCCCTTGATAGCCCTGCGATGTGTTTGGAATCCTTTTCTTAAATTTGAATTGTAGGTATATTAAACAACTGTCTGCGATATAAATGACCAAACTTTTTTGTACGTATGCGATAAAATCGTTCACTAATATAATCGAATTTTGGGCTTTTTTAAACAAAATAACAAATTAGTGGAGTTTTGGATTTTAAATCTAAAATCATTCCGACTGATGTTTAACACGAATGAGAAACAAATGTAAATTATATCACGAGTTCCGTGCATGAATTGTGATATTGAAAAAAAAGGATATCCAGGAAAATAATCATTTATTATAATTATATTTATCCTGAAATTAATAATTATGATCGTGACGTGCTGATAAATCTGAAACCTCGAATAAAATTGTGTAATCTAGATACAAACACATAGAAAAAGTATAATAACGTTTAAAATAAATAAGGCCGTATATAAGCGTAATATGATGCCTCGGACATTCTCTGACAATGTTGCACATTGTTTGGAATAGACTCTAATCAAATAAATCTGGTATAAGTTACTAAAATATGTAATAATATGATGAACGAATGTAATGAAAATTAAATGCCGGCAACATCAATGGACTTTAAAATCAAATATAAGCTAATGTTAAGTAGTATAGGTACTTACTAAGCATATTTCCTCTTAGGGTGTGTTGCATAATGTGCATGGTATCGGTGAGGCGTCAGAGCACATTGAGCTTCAACAGATTCATGTCCGAACAAAACCAATGTTGCCGCAACGCATCGCGATTACAACGGTTCACCTGAAAAAAAATCAAAAAGCAAATAAATATTAGCACGTTCGATTGATACACGCGATAACGCTACCATGTCACGGTTATTACGGAATTATTATTGTCAGGTGAACCATTGGTGTAAGAAAATTGCGATGCGGTGTATAGCACGATCGTCGGTGAGGCACTGACGGCGAGGTGGACGCCTGCCGCCGGCCGCTCCTGCATTGCGGCGCGCAGCCGCACTCGCGCGCGCATGACCTTGGCATTGAACTTGGCAATGGGCCGCGCGCGCTAAGGGGCTCGGGGGGCAGGAAAAGCGGGGAATGGTGATGCACCGGCAGCTGCACCGCCCCTCTCTCGCCATTCTTCCGTCACCGTGACTGTCGGCGGACCACGGCTCACGTCAATGATTTATGTAGAAGCCCAAATGCTCCGCCATGTTTAAACGATGAATTAAATAACCCGTATATAAGGGTATTAGGATGAGCCAACATTTTCTATAAGCGATCATACTTATATGCGCATATTTTATTTATAATATAGATATTGTTTACTACAACAGTTACTACAGAAAAATATTTTATATTATTCCTTGTAAGTGTAAATGATACATATACGTAATTGGATATCAACTGTTGTTGTTATTTGATTAATAATAGGAAAATATATAATTTTATGCAAAATTTGAGTAAGCAATAGTGAACTGCGACGGTAAACATTCAATTAAATTACTTTCCTATACTGTCAATCGCCAGTAGATTGAATTATGTGAAAAACGTGAAAGATCTGTTCGTATTTGGTCTGACTGGGAGATGGAGCTGACTGTCAACAGAGAGAAAACTGGTTTATCGCTATGTTCTAATTTTATTAAGTGGATATTGTTAAGCCGTTTGCGATGTCGGACCGACCGCAACCGCGGCACTGCCTGAGGCCGCTCTGATGTAATAACATAGCCGCAAAAACTAGTCGCTCTTGAGAGTTCGGTTGCTAACCGACTCACACGTACGCCATCTTTCCTAACATCATTATGTACCTTTAATTACAAACTAAGTAGCCACCTCGAGGCGTATTATCAAAGAACCCGGAACTATTTTCATGAAGACTATTTTTGATTTATTTATGGCTTCGTAACAGTTAATCCATATTGTATTTCGAGTAAAATTCTATTTTACAATATTCTTATTTATGTATATTCCTTATTATGTAGCAACTAATAACGAAATTATACAAAATAATACATTTCCGTAGGGACTTGACAATTACGAGTTACGGTTGCATTATCAGAATTCGGATAAATAAGTGGTGAACAATTTTTTTGGTAAATAATAATAAGCTCATGAATATTATATGCGTAGTTAACATAATATAGATATAACGTCAAGATACAACGCAAAATCGGAACCCGGCAAGCTGCGAACAAAATTAGTCATGAAAGTGGGCGCCAGACCTCACTCGTGCCGGGAGCGTTGGGAGGGAACAGACGCAGATGTGAGGGGGAACAAGCGAGCGAAGGTGGAAGATCGATCTGGGTGCGCGCGCAAACGTCCTCCGCAAGGTGGCCTCGCTCCTGGCCACTCCAATTCCGTTCTATCCCCGGGCAACAATAAGTAATGAGTTACTTTAGCGATCAGTCATGCTTGAAGTTAGTTATTTGATTGACATATGTTAGAATACACTCGATAAATAATAACAATGTCGTGTGGTTTACTAGCAACTTCAATATAGTAATCGTTGTAAGCGTTGGTAATTTACTCAGGAATGATAACCAAAAATTACCAATAGGAATGATAACCAAAAATTACCAATGTTAACTTAGTTTTGATAAATTATATTATCAACATAATTAATATATGTTTTAACATTGTGATAAACATTATCAAAGATACGATTACTAAATTACGAGTAAACTAAAACAGGGGCTTTCATACAAGATGTCTTGGAAAACAAACCCAGGATTCAAAACCTTAAAGCTTGTTATCACTTGTCAGAAAACCAAGCGTTATTTTTAGTGCGGTTACCCGAAGCTCAGATTGTTTAATTTCTAGTGAAACAATAATGACGGCAGATATCACTCGTCTTTCCTCTGCTCAAATTAAGCAAACATATGTTTTACCAAAATATATCCTTAAACTACTATCCTTACTATTTCGAAACAAACTAAAATCCATAGAACCCTCTTCTTTACCCTCTACTTTTGACTCTAAACGTGATTCGAAGAGAGAAGAAACAACTTTTATTATGTAGACGATTTCATCATATGTAGAGTTGCCCAGATACAAGAATAAGACGAGTCTTGGTTTTGGCCTTGCGTCAATACACCTGCTTTTAGTATTGTCCTCTCATTTTTGATCTTGGTCTTGGTTTTGTAGATTATTGTAGAATAAAGACAATTTAAAACAATTTACCATTTATTTTAAATACAACACAATTTAAATTCTTTTGACCGAGAATTAAAGAATTGAAGGTCATGTTTTATATGTATTTTTATCTTTTCTGAGCATTTGATTTCTTTATAACTACATTGTGTTATATATATCATAAGTGGGTCCTCTCATATCGCCATACGGAAGTATTTTAGAGCGTATCCCAGAAATTATTGATAAATCTATTATCAACTCGTCAGTTCAAGATCTAGTAATACACACATCAAAAAAGTCTAAGCAACATGCGTGATATTACAAATTTTACCATTTATATTAATTAATTTCTAAGTATTTACTCAAACAAAGTGCCTAGGTAAGTAAACTTTTTTGTTATTGATGACATACTGGCTGGTTGTAAAAAAAAATTTGATTATGTTTTGTTTTTTCATAAAATTCAAGTGACTGCGAATTTGTTTGAATTTAAGTGCGTTTTAATTGCTACCTTTAGTCTTGATTTTATAATTTTACCAACCATTTAAATAAAGTTAGCGATAAAATTGAATTGTTAGATATTCTTTACGTCATGAAGCGACGTCATTTGATGGCAGATGAAATGCAAAGAGCTGTAGGGATGTTGCAAGCGGGAAGTAATCAATCTCAGGTATCTCGACATTTTGGCATTCATAGAAGTGTTATTTGTCGTCTTTGGCAGCGCTACAATAATAAAGAAGAACCCGCTGAACAGCATCCAGGCCGTAAAAGGAGTACAACCACTCGGCAAGACCGGTACATACAACTGACTGCAAGACGCCAGCCGATGTTAACCGCTCGAGAGATAAGTTTGAGGCTACAAATTTCAAGTGGTGTTGATGTAAGTCCTCAAACTGTGCGAAATCGACTGCATGAGTACGGCCTACGAGCTCGACGCCCAATCAGGTGCCCACCGATACGTCACGGGAATCGCGCTCGTCGATATGAATGGTGTAGAGAACGCATAACATGGACCCAGGAACAATGGGATAAAATTATGTTTTCCGATGAGTCGCGATTCGGGTTTAAGCCTGATACAAGAAGGGTGCGAGTGTATCGTCGGCCCGGAAATACTGAAAGGCTCAGGTGCGTTCAGGAAGTTCATCCATACAGCGGCTCAACAGTTATGTTATGGGCGGGTATTATGAAGAACAGGCGAACTGAGCTCGTTTTTGTAAATGGAAACATGAATGCTGAAAATTACATTGAGGATATTCTCAGACCTTATGTCTACCCATTTGCACAAACCTTTGGCTCCGATTTTAGGTTAATGCATGACAATGCGCGTTCACATACAGCTCGGCGAACCAGTGAATACTTTGCAACGGACAACATCCGGGTATTGCCCTGGCCTGCACAATCGCCAGATCTCAACCCCATCGAGCACGCATGGGACATGCTCCAGAGACGTGTTTTGAAGGACTTGGACGGAGCGACAACAACCCAACAGCTGAAGGATTTGCTACAATTCCATTGGGAGCAAATACCGCAAGATGACATAAACAGTCTCATTAATTCAATGAATAATCGTTGCCGACAAGTTCTGAATAGCAGAGGAGCCCATACTTTGTATTAAATTGTTCTATTCTTTCACAATAAATACATTTGCTTTAGAAATTTCATTTTGTAAGAAAAAGTTTAGTTTCTTATGTATCTTAGTTTCTACAGTATATTCTAATATTGTTCATTTCTGTTATTAAAAGAACTTATAAAGACAACAGCTGTTATTTTTACATCATAGAACCCTAAAGATATTATTTTAAAATAAAATACAACGTTATAATGTGAAGAGCCATCCTAAAATTTAAATTAGTACATGTTGCTTAGACTTTTTTGATGAGTGTAGTTATTAATTAATTATTATTAATATAGTTGTAAATTGCACTGGCGGGTGCAACTAATTCATATAGAACGGCAGTGGACTTCTACGATGGCGTCAAACTTTATTTGCAATTCAACATTTCATTCACCAACACCATTGCTGCAGTAATTTTACAAGGTATAAATAGCTCGAATAACAGCCGCGATATGCCTATTTTGTTTTGCTAACTTTGCTAGAAACAAATTTTATTTCGTGGTATATTTGTATAACCTGTTTATTATATAACTAACGGGCCCGGCAGACGTTGTCCCGCCCTGGTTATGAAAAAATCCTTGACAAATTATATACTAAAACGTTCCTCACCAATCACTCTATCCACCGGTGAAAACCGCATGAAAATCCGCTCGGTAGTTTTTGAGTTTATCGCGAAAAGACAGACAGACAGACGCGGTAGGGAACTTCGTTTTATACTATGTAATGATTGTATTTATGCGAAACACTACTTACTCAATAACTATAATAAGATCAGTCGTGCTGTATGGATCCGAGTGTTGGGCTACGAAAGAGACAGTTGAGAAAATACTACATGTGGCAAAGAGATGAATGTTAAGATGGATGGGTGGTGTAACCGGAATGGATAAGATTAAGAATGAGTATATCTGAGAAAGTTCGAAAATAGCATTAGTGACGGAGAAGTTGAGGAATAGGTTAGCATGGTACGGGAATATTATGAGAAGAGATGAAAATCATGTAACAAGAAAAATTTTGAGTATAAGAGTGGACGGATGTAGGAGTAGAAGGATTTTGCAAAAGGTGTGGATGGATAGTGTGAAAAATTATCTATACTAATAGGTCTTTACCTATGAAATTGCCGTTCTGCAGTACTGGCCATTTCAAATCAAAATAATTTTTGTTTGGCTAAGAATTCTAATTTCAAATTAATTTTATTTTAAAAACATGGAATTCTTTTTCCAAAAGTAGTCATTTGTTTATTGATTAGTGTTACATTTCCATCGCATTTCAATCTTTTTTGTCATCATAGATACGTTAAAAATTCGAGTAATTATGGAATATGAGTACCGTCGTGGCAGCAACGCGGCAAAGCGGCACGCAACATCAACGACGTTTACGGAACTAAGACTACAAACCAACGCACCACCTGTTATTGGTTTGCTCGCTTCCGTTCTGGGAATTTCGACCTGAAAAATGAACCTCGCAGTCGTCCGAAGACTTTGGTCGACAATAACGAATTAAAGGCGATTGTGGAAGCTGATGATACACAATCTACGGCTGAATTAGCAGCAGCTTTCGACGTTAGCGTCAAAACAATATTGGTGCATTTGCGTCAAATTGGCAAGGTAAAAAAGCTTGACAAATGGGTGCCCCACGAACTCAATGATCGCTAGCGCGAAGTACGCGTCGAGACGTGCCTTGCACTGCTCAACAGACACACAAATGAAGGAATTTTGAACCGCATTGTTACCTGCGATGAAAAATGGATTCTGTTTGATAACCGCAAGCGCTCAGCAAGTTGGTTGGATCCTGGTTCAGCACCTCAACAATGCCCTAAACGAAAACTTACCCCTAGAAAAGTGATGGTTACTGTTTGGTGGCCTAGCGCCGGTGTGATTCATCACAGCTTCTTACCAAACGGGGTGAGCATTACTGCAGATGTGTACTGTGAAGAACTGAACACAATGATGGAGAAGCTGGCACATCTCCAACCAGCATTGGTCAATCGCTCGTCTCCGCTGCTCCTGCACGACAACGCGCGACATCATACTGCACAGCAGACGGTCTCCAAGTTGCAAGAACTGGGGTTGGAAGTTCTCCGTCATCCGCCCTACTCACCAGACCTTGCGCCTACAGACTACTACTTTTTCCACAATTTGGATAACTCCTTGGCGGGAAAAAATTCAATACCCGAGAGGCAGTACAAAATGCCTTTGAAGAATTTGTTGCCTCCCGTCTAGCTGATTTCTTTAAGAAGGGCATCAATAAACTGCCACTGCGTTGGCAAAGATGCATTGATTGCATGGGTGATTACTTCGATTAATACAAATAAAAATACATGAAAAAAATTCGTTTCAATTTTTTCATACAAAACGGCAATTTCATAGGTAAAGACCTAATCTATTCTATACATATAATAAAAATGAAGTGTCTGTATGTCTACTGATAACAAAAATGCAATTTTTAAAATTTTTGTCGGTCTGTCTGTCTGTCTGTTTGTTCCGGGTAATCTCCGAAACGGCTGGACCGATTTTGACAGGAAATTCACTGACAGATAGCTGAAATTACAGCGGGTTTCTTAGGCTACTCTAAATTAGACTAGGTATTAACCGCGGCTTCGTCTGCAATGCTATCTTCAAAACGATTGGACCGATTTTCACCAAACTTTCACCAGCAGACAGCAGACATCATTTCAAGTAATTTAGTTTATATTAATTTAGACTAGCTGTTAACCGTGGCTTCGCCCGCAGTACTATCTTCAAAACAGTTCAACCAATCTTCACGAAACTTTCACTGGCAGATAGTTGACCTTATAAAAAGTAATTGAAGCAATTTTAGTTTATACTAGCTGTTAACCGTGACTTCGCCAGGAATGCTATCTCCAAAACGGTTCGATCGGTCTTCACATATCTTTCACTGGCAGATAGATGATCTTATAAAAAGAAATGTAAGCAATTTTAGTTTATACTAGCTGTTAACCGTGGCTTCGCCCGCAGTGCTATCTTCAAAACGGTTCGATCGATCTTCAGATAACTTTCACTGGCAGATAGCTGATCTTATAAAAAGTAATTCAAGCTATTTTAGTTTATACTAGCTGTTAACCGTGGCTTCGCCCACAGTGCTTTCTCCAAACCAGTTAGACCGATTTTCATGGGACTTTCACTGGCAGATAGCGGACCTTATAAAAAGTAATTTAATTTATTTTAATTTAGACTAGATGTTAACCGTGGCTTCGCCCGCTGTGCTGTCACCAAATCGGTTACATCGATTTTCACGGGATTTTCACTGGTAGATAGCGAACTTAATAAAAAGTAATTGAGGTTAATCTATTTTAGACTAGCTGTTACCTGCAACTTTGTCTGCATGAAATTTAGCAAGATTTCAACTCATTCTTTATTTTTAATAAGAGAAATAATTATCAGCTTATTGTTTACAATTCGACATTATAATTATTAATAACATTAATGATATAGAGGTCTTCCTAAAAAGATCTTAGATTATAAAGTTATTACGTAAAGTGTTCCATAATACAATTTCTTGCGGAACAGACAAGCGTTTATTTTTTGTATAGTCACAAAATCTTAATTATAATAATGGCAATGTATATTAAATGTAATGTAAATGTAAATCTTAATAATAATATTTTAAGTTATTGTTTCGTTAGTTCCTTATACAGTGTAAGTGAGCACTGAGGTAGTTATATGGTGGGTTAAGGTTCCAAATGTGTTGCTGATGACAAACCTCATTTGGCACGTTCTTTATATTTATATATCTAATGTTTTCGTACTTACAATTGTCATTAAAGAGCGTTTCTGTAATTGTACATAGTCTCACAATTCTATAATTCTTTAATATGATTTAAAAAAACGCGTGCGGAGCTGCGGGTACAGCTAGTATAATAATAATATTATAAAGAGGTAAAGTTTGTGACGTTGTGGGGGGTAATCTCTGGATCTACTAAACCGATTTTGAAAATTATTTTACCAATAGAAAGTCACGTTATTTGTGAGTGTCATAGGCTATATATTAACCCGAAAAATGAAACGACTTTTTTGTGGTAGTCGGATTTGCAAAGTAAGTCGGAGAAAAAATGGTCGAACGAAAACGTTTCTTACGAACGCTGCCTTAACGATGAGAGATATATCACTGAGTTCTAGGGAAAAGTTGTAGAGCTTGATAATGCCTACAAAAAAGTCAACGACAGCATATGTCTAACTTCAATTTTTTTTATTATCAGGGCGGGACAACGTCCGCCGTGATGGCTAGTATGTATATAAAGAAGGTGTGAATACTGAGATAACATATAATAAGGAGAGTGAAATAGAAGAACATTTGGTGGGATAAAGATAAGAAGATGATGATCACTACTTGCTCAATAAAATAAGTGTTAAGTGTTATGTCGTTCAAATTGGTTTTTAGATGGAAAGCATTGTAGTTTTGATACCTATACTATATAACGTCTATCAATATCTGTACTGAAACCGAATAGTCATTAATGACCGAATATCAGTCTGACCTGACAAGATGCAAGAGTCTTGATTAATTCTTGACTTTTCTTAATGAATTCAATAACCGATAATAGAAAACAACCCATATGAGATACTTGTCCTTCACGCAACACTCCTAGTTTATAACACCGAAAACCTTTCAACTATATCAGTTTTTTAAGCTATCCTCCTTCCGTATTTATTACACATTGTATAGAAATTAATACAAAATACTCTACTTTTTACTTAATACAATACTTCAATTTAATTTTACTCATTCTTTAATTTATTTCTAACCTTTTAGGACCTTTTCTCTGTTAAAGGTCAGAGTAAATCCTCTACCGTAAGCGTAGGCTGTATATTTTATTAATTTCACGAAAGCTTTCAAAAGCACTTTACATTATTACATTTTACATGAAACATTAAGATAATATGGCAGTTCCGATCGGCGAGGTTGTTAAAATTTCATTTCAATACCTTAGACCAGTGACCTTCATATACAAACGCTTCAGATTTACCTATAGAGTACTGGTGTAAGAGAACAGACTAGTTTTTGTTCTTGTACTCAGAGATCCGTTTAAAAGATGTAAATGACAGTTTTTGGCGGGATGCCATTTAGTGGATTTTATATTTCATTGATTGATAATCTTGTGTTATTTGGCTCTATATTATGTAATAATGGGGTTGTGTTTGCGTAATGTAGTTTGGTTATTGTACACAGGTGACGTGGATCGGAAATAATAACACGGTACATGGATTCTGACTTGCCTCAAAAACTCCCTGGAAAGTTCTAACAAGACGGCCACCATCTTGTTGGTTTATTGAAGTGATCGCAAGAAATTTTTATATTACCTACCCGAAAATGGCAGTAATAATAATCTACTAGAATCTTCTTCGATACAGCATAGCCTTTCAATGATGTGCTCAGATTTTATAATAGGGTTTCAAAGATTATTATCAATTTGTTGTATAATAATTTCAAGGACTATGTAAATCACGTTTACCGTGTAAAGGTGTATTATTGTTATGTGAATAATACTGATGTATGGAAATGATTATTCTGTCTATTCAGTAACATGGTATAATATGTATAAATATGTATCTACAATTTTATCCATATAAAAATAAGAAACATTGACAGGTTCGCTCCAGTTTCGATATTATAGTAGATTATATATATATACTCAATTATTATTGATACGAACTGAAAAAAGAGAATGAGCACACGTATCAAATTAACCACTCCAGTGGCGGAAACCATAAGGATTTAAGCTCCATACAAACGAAAGTAGACCTTATGATGCACAGGTTAGCAAACATTTTGGCAGCATAAGTTTTAAAAAAATACTGAATTTATTACAAGATTTGAATAATAATAAATTATATAATGTAAAATTACAATTTTTGTATAAAATATATTATTAAATTATTCTTTCACTCCTAAGAACTTTTTTGTTACTTAACCATGAAGTTTACAATTTATTTATTGTATTTATACTTTTAGGTTAGAAAAAATATTTTACATGAAATAAATAAATATTAAATTATTATTATTATATAAATATTTAAAATTAAATATCTAATAATTTAGACGTATGAATAGGATAGCAGCAGTTTTTTTAGTCAATTTACTTTACTATTTTCCTCCCTATTTATTTCATATAAAACTTATTGCAAGAAAATATACTAAGACCTAGCTAAAGATTTAATGAATTGAAGTCAGATTAAAGGTATCTTTGTTGTCGTCTCTTTATCAGATTTAAACTGGTTTTTAACCTACTTCAAGAAGGTGAAAATTCTGAATTCCGTTATATTTTTTTATTTTTGTTACCTTCGAAATTTGTCATTTGTAAACCAGCTTGGAAAATGCTTTATTTTTATTGGAAATTATAAATTTTGAAAGCGGTCCCATTTTAATGTCGTTAGCATTATTGTACTATGAATTTCGAATTTCGAAATCGTCTTTTTTTATTATTCTTTTGGAAGCTAATTTTACAAACCGTATAAACACTTTATAAATAATTGCAATAAAATATGAGTCCCACTGAATATCTAATGGTAAAAACTGGTCTCACTTTTGTCATATAAAAGTTTATTTGATTAAAATAAAGTATGTTTCCATATATTTATTCTATATATAAAAGAGACGCGTAAGACGGGCTCGAGAGTTAAGTTACATTACTTCTATATAAACTGCAACGTATACCATAGATACTAACAAGAACATGCGTCTCAATAAAACCTTTATACGTTCTTCGACGAGCAATCAATTGTAACCGCTCAAGGAATATTGGGTGTCTCTAAAACAAGTTCTTGCATTTAATTAGCGACTTTTCAATCATTTCAAGCACGTCTACGATTGTATTATGTTATTTACTACAGCTTTTCGTTCTTCATATAGTCTACGAGTAAGACTTTGTGTTTATAATTAAGAATTTAGGCAGTATGTGAAACTATGTTATTAAATGAAATAATTTCCATGGATAGATTTATATATATTTAGCTTAAAATGTAATTAAATAAGTAAGCCTTTCATCATCGTATTATATGTAATACAAAATAAAAACCTTTCAATAGTAAAAATGTCAACTAAAGTATTGAATTTTATAGTAAAAAACAGTACTTACAGCAACGCAATGTAGAGTTAATCTGCGCCTAGACCTTCAAAATAAATGTAGCGTATGTATTACGTTATAGCCGCGCGTCACTGCCGCGTAACGCCCCGCGCCCAACCGCGGCTGGAGGCCAGGGATTGCCGGGGAGTCGGGGTTGCCAACATAACGAAAATTTCTTAAATTTAGTTACTGATTGTAAGGTGTTATATAAATTTCATAATTGTGTGTTATGACAACACTGAAATGGGGCAACGTAAATGACTGAAATAACTGAGTCCTGAGTATAATTAAAATAAAAGAACAAACTTCAAGGTTTTTGAAGTGAAAAGATTTTCGTTACGCGTTACGCGTAAACATAAGGTAGGTATGTATATATTTGTGCGTATCTATAAGTGTCTCTCTGTATCTAGTATTATATCAAAATGAGTAAATGTATAGTTAGGTATTTATAGTACGGGACTTCATATAGTATACCTATAGTTTATGAGCATTCTTGTATATATTATTTATTACATATAAGCCACACTGAAACACGCACTGTTCTTTCATCATGTTATATCATGAAAAATAACGATAAATCTCAAATTCACACCAAGATTAAGTGACATAACTGAATCCGACTATAGTATCATGTTAATTTTTCTTCAAAGAAGCCAAAAGAAGCTTTTAGTTTTCGATTGCAGCTGGTGAATACATATTTCGATATTTTAAGATATACCACCGATTTGAGGATAATAACATTCTAAGCGAACATCACGACATATCCCAATAACATACTATGTTTATTCACAAGAAACTCAAGATTATTGTACATATATCAATGCGGTGTTCAACTGAGCGTTTTTGAGCCATCGTGGCTTTAAATTCACTATATTAATATATGTAAGTATGATAAAACCTAGTACTGTTATATAAAAGAAATTATAAGGACTTTTTTAATCAATGTCATCGTGAACTGATAATAATTAATCATCATACGATAAGTAATTCTGTTACTGTGTTCTTTGTAGACTTATTTTGTACTAGTTGTGCCTTCGACTTCGTCCGCGTGGAACCTTATTTAAAACACAGTGATTAATAAAGTTATACGAATATATTAAGTCCACTTACTTATCTACTTTTCTCTTGTACTTACGCCGCGTCGTCAATAAAATTAATATAACTTTTGATGGAGTGGACTGAATTTAATTAAACAAAGACTAAGTTACTCTCGAGGATATGCTTTATGATTTTCTTGCTGAGGTTTTATGGTGAACCCAGTGCTTTAGCAGTGATGCGTGTTCATACAAACAGACAGACAGACATTTCTAAAATGATTGAAATGTATTTTATTACTTATTCCTAGACATCTGCAACAATTTTTTTCACGAAAATCGAAAATGTACAGACATGTTAGATTTACATTCTCATTATATGTATAGATAAGATATAGATGGGAGATTACGCTTAGCATTATGTACAGTGTCGTTCCTTTGTTGTACTAAAATAAATACGGTTTTTATTACCGGAGATCAGCATTAACATTATATAAACCTAGCTGTGACTTGTGACTTCATCTGCATTGAATTTAGCGAAAAAACTTATTCAATATAAATAATATGCGTGAGGCCGTACAATGTACTGGATACTGCGTCTTTAGTTTATTAATTTTTGCGATTTTTTTTTAAATAAATGCCTAAGTTGTAATAAGATCAGCTAGTGTATCAGTGAAAGACACTTTAAAATTAATTCAATCTTTTCTGAGATTAACCGAAACAAATAAACAGACCGACAACAATTAATTTTTTTTAATTGTTATTACCATATATACTTTTATGCCCATTTAGTAAAAACCTATTATTTTGATATTACAAACAGACAATTCAATGTTATTTATTTGTATATAGATAAACACGAGCGTTTTTCACCGTAACAAGTTATAAAAACGGTATTTATACAACACACGAGATCTGGTTTCGTATTAAAAACTAGTTACTTTCAGGAACTGTATATCGACAAAAACAACGTATTTTATTACCATACAGTAACGTATCGAAAAACTCCCAATAGCTGTAGCAGTGATACTGGAAAGCGAGAACAAATGTAGTAATATTTTATTTCGCTCAGTTTGTTACTATTCTCAGAGAGAAAACGAAAACAATTTGAATCTTATTGGATAACACAAGAAATATATTTACCTTAAAACTCTCTTATATGGGTTCTACCCTAAATTAAATATTCAAAGTGTTTACAGTTTTATTAAGTACTAGCTGCCCGCCTTGACTTCGCACGGTTTGTACTAACAAAGAAAATGGGACCGAATCGTACCATTACAGTACTACCATGTATTGGAATAAAATGGCAACCAAACAAATGAACGTCGAACTATAGATTCTGCTCTCACTCATTCATTTTTTTATATGCAGACATATTCTTAATTTTTTTTCCGTAACTTTTCTCAGACATTCTGTTCCATGCAAACCTTGTCCTGACAATTATAAAAACAACAAATTGATTTTTATTTAAGTAAGATTATTGTGATTAGTCATTAGTTAGTAAAACATGTTCTTAATATATAAATGTTACTGTATGTCAAATAACATACATTGTCGTGTATCACGTAGGTAAAGGACAACCCTGACGTGGGACGCCCTTGTCCTTGTAGGAAGGCGGCAATCGATAGGCGCGCGCCAATATCAACTGAGCAACCCTCGTTGAGGTAACCATTACTTACGTTTATTTCTGTGGTCTGGTGTTATAACGGCTTGTGACAGAAATCTTTATTTTAAGTAAATAACATTTAAACAGCGTTTAGTAATTTTGTAGTTGGACCGACTTTGATGACACTTTCATTGGCGAATAACTGATGTTATAAGTAACTTGGGTTACTTTTAATTAAAAAAATGTGGGTTCGAGCAAATGAAATAAGCAAAAGCAGTAGTGTTCAGAATCGGGCGCGACCCATACGTAAATTTACACTGAACAACCTATTTTTTGCTATATTCTGCACAGTAGAAGTCGCGGTTTTAATTATGTTGAGGGAATGAAATTGTAAATAAATGCACACGATTACTAACGGGCATTACATTTAGATTTTAGAATGGCAACCATATACAGTAATTATTTATGTTCACTACGTAGATCCTTATTGTATGTGCGAATCGATTAGTAAAATGATTAAGATTCCGAGATAATTTCATAATTACCTTATTTATTGATATTTGCTACATACCGTTTCGCAAAAAAAGTCTAGAGAAAAAAATGACGAAACGCTTTTAAATGCGATTTTATGTATCAATTTAAATAATAATAGTTATTTTTTACAAATAGCTTTATAACTTAGGCAGTATAAGTTTTATTGCATTCTTTTTTAAAGTGAAACTTTTATTACATCGTCTCAAACTTTTTCGTCTGTGTGTTGCATGTCGCGTGATGGTCGGCCGCGGAGTAGGGATAAATTGAAAGGCGCTGGTCAGAGCAGCCAGGGCCAATATGGCGGCGCCTATAGTTCGCAGCAGCTGACCGTGTAGTGTATAGACTATTATTAGTTAAATGTCTATAGTGTGAAAAAAAGTTTTACTTTTACCGTGGTTTCATAAAACCACACAATCCTTTTTTGTTTTTAGAGGCTTTTATTCCATCGAATATATTAGCCCCATTGTTCCCTACTCTTTCTAGCTCCGTCAGGAGAGTCGCTAATGAGGTATCATTACCAAATCATACTGCATCTTAGTTTCACCCGAACAGGGTTCAGCCATTTTTGTTTTCATTTCTTACTTTAATTTACTGGAGCGGGTATTTGATACAAACAATTTTGACACGGAAGTGTTAATGGTACCTTGTACCATTCGAAGGACCCCGGTTGTAGGATTTGAGGCTTAATCAAGCAACGACGCGAACTAATATGGGCTTTTTAAAATTGTGACATTTTATAATTTACATTTTATCGGTAATACACTAAAATTCTAGACCGTATTTTCCTTTTTCCATTTATAGTACTACATCTTTCAAATAAATGATTGTACACCATGAAATACGCCTAAGACGCCCCTTGGCAAAAAACTAAGTTTCTAATTTGCTAGTTAATATTTACCTTGATGCGGTATTGCGTGGAATCCTTACTAATATTATAAATGCGATAGTAACTTTCTTTGTCTGTCTGTTTTTTACCTTTTCACGCTTAAACCGCTCAACAGGGAAGTACGTATGATAGTTATTCCCTGATATCATCCCTGAAGGAAGTGAAGAGGGTGGAAATTTATATGAGAATAAATCATTTCTCAAGTAACTAAGTGATATGAAATTTATCATAATTATACTTTTGGTAAGACGTAGAGAATATGTCTGCATTTATACTAATTAAGTTAATTCAGGGATCTTTAAATTATTTCAATGTAATTAGTGCCCGAAATTACAAATAATTGCATTTCATTCAATTACCTATTTATTTACATTTAGATACGTAGATATCACCTTTTCATATCAAAACCACTGATCAGTTTTTTTTATTCTTTAAATAGTATGAAGATTGAAGAAAGTACGGATAAAAAATAGATAGACTATTTCTCATTTCATTTCATCTCTTTCATAATACTATTTCTACGCAGACGAAGTCACTTCCAAAAGCTTGTATATTATAACTCTAGGTTATAATTCAATATTTTTCCTTTTTCTACGGTAAAGATCCGTCTACTAATTGCACCACATCTGGTGTTAATAACGTATATAAATATATCGTAATGAATCTGAACTGCATATGGTGATGTTTACAGAACACAGATTTTTGAAAATTAGAATTATTTTAATGTTATTAATCTCAACACTTCTTTTTTTTTAATATCATAGGAGGCAAACGAACAGTCGGGTCACCTGATGTTAAGTGACCGCCGTCCATAGACCCATAGACACTAGCAAAACCAGGGGAGTCGCAAGTGCTTTGCCGGCCTGTGTTTGAGAGGAAGGAGGGGGAAGTAGGAAGGGGTAAAGGAGAAGAGAAAGAGAGACGAGAGGGGAGGTGGGCTTTAACTTTCGAAAAGATATCATTAAATATAGTTACTTATATATTTGCTTATTTCAATGTTTTAGGGCTTACTTTTCTTAAAACCGTAAATAAGTAATGAAATTATAAATAACACATGACAAATAAAATAATCTCGGATCATGTCTAAGGATTAATAAATAAAAAAAGCCGTAAGTAAAATATATATTTATATATATTTAATCAACAAAATACGTAGCAAATTTCATGACTTGATCTATAGAACTGACGGGTTGTGTAAACAATTCTTTAACTCCCATTTCACCCACTTAAAGGAGATTTTCAAGAAATTTATACTTAATACAAACTTGTAAAACAAAAGTACTTAAAATTCAAATTTTATATTTAAAGTTTCCACAGCTTTAGCTCTCCATTGGTATCATTCAGAATTTTAACTAAACATATACAATATTCTAAGATGCTGAATTGATATACGTATAGTTTTATTTTTAACTAATTTATTGATTAAATTGTTTATAGTATTATCATTATATTAAAGTAAATATTGCATACATTAATTTTTAGTATATTAATCGGTCAAATCAAGTATAAATAACAATAATATATTATTTATTTATTTTGCAACGTTATAATTACACTGATTTTACGTTATGTATATAATTTGCATACGTGATTTATTTCATACTAGCGGGCCCGGCAGACGTTGTCCCGCCCTGATTATGAAAAAATCCTTGACAAATTATATACCAAAACGTTCCTCGTGAATCACTTTATGCACCGGTGAAAACCGCATGACAATCCGTTCGGTAGTTTTTGAGTTTATCGCGAACAGACAGACAGACAGACGCGGTAGGGGACTTTGTTTTATACTATGTAATGATATAATTTAAGAATAGTTTATCATCAAATTTCGAAAGAAAAAGTACTTTCTGTATTTTCTAAAACTACGTTTGAATCACTTGCTTATGTTAAGTATTTTCATCCATTATCAATTTCATTTTTACTTTATCGTGTAAATGAATATAACGTAATCTATACATATAATAAGAATGGAAATCTAAAGTGTCTGTGCTTTTGAGATTTTGGTGAAAAAAAATGTTGCAGGTGTCTTGGAATAAGTAAGAAAATACATTTCAATCATTTTTAGGAATGTCTGTCTGTCTGTTTGTTTCTACACGCATCACTGCTAAAGTACTGCGTTTACTATAAAACTTCATAATCAATATAAAAAAATATAATCAATCATAAAGCATATCCTCGAGTAATATTTAGTCTTGGTTTTATTAAAATCGGTTTACTGTATCCAAAGTCATTGTAATTTTAATGTCACTGCTTTTTTACATTTTTCCCACACGGAAGGAGTCGCGGGCACAGCTAGTAATAAAATAAACTTAAATTTACGATAATTAAATATATTAATATCATTACATAGTATAAACTAAAGTCCCATACCGCGTCTGTCTGTCTGTTCGCGATAAACTCAAAAACTACTGAAATACAATGATTCATCATAAAATGATTCATGGGGAACGTTTTGGTATATAATTTGTCAAGGATTTATTTTTAATCAGGGCGGGAGAACGTCTGCCGGGCCCGCTAGTTTATATATTTATATATATGTGTATATATATATTAATACAGGACATTATTAGAGATATTACTCATAAAATCAAGGCACAATTGATTACACATGTGAACAGTTTTTTAGATTCGCCTGAACGCTATTTGCACTACGATCTTATTAATGAGTAAAACAAATTCAAAGACGCAACGTGTTTTGAGTAAGTGCCTACAGAATTCACACATATATGAAAATCAGATAAGGCAATCTAGGATCAATATTGATCTTTGCTCAATGCCTAGGAATTCTTAAGGTGCCTATTACGTCATCACTATATAAGACGGACGCGTCTTCCGCCCCACGCGATATAATGATGGACATCCGTTGACATTAATTTCATAAAGACAAATTCATTACTTGAATCCTGGGACAAGATACCTAAAGGAATATGTTTAACTGCGATAAAACTAGCTACAATTTCCTGATTGAGTTATAAGAATAAATAAAATAAGAGAATTAAAAATTTTTACTCCTATTAATAGCTGATACCCGCGACTTCATCTGCGTTGCATATTCTCTTAAAGTGTCGTGTACAGAGATAAAAAATATATCTATAAGCACCAGACCGCTTGTCACACTTCACGGCAAGGAAACATCGCTACAGGCGTGGTGCTCGTGAACATTGTAATTTCTTAAAACTTTATTAATTTTATATTACCTTAAGTTCTTCTGATAATTATTTTTTCGATAAGGTACAAAGAGTTAAGAATAAAAAAAAATGATATAAATTTATTTTGTGGTTTTGGAATAGAGCGCGCCCAAGAGCAGATCTGCATCATTCTGTTTATATATAAGACTAGCGGGCCCGGCAGACGTTGTCCCACCTTGATTATAAAAAATCTTTAACAAATTATATATCAAAACGTTCCTCATGAATCACTTTATCCGCTGGCGAAAACCGTATGAAAATCCGTTCAGTAGTTTTTGAGTTTATCACGAACAGACAGACGGACAGCCGCGGTAGGGGACTTTGTTTTATACTATGAAATGAAATGATAGATATTAAGTATAAATATTAATAATAATGTAAAAAAATACTATTTCTAAATCTATTATATATAGTATACATTTTAAAATTACAAACTGATCGATTTATCAGAAGCATTAAAAACTCAATCCCTTTATTGTGCCCAGTACTACATGACTTAATTATATATTCATACATATGAAACGAATACAGCCTAACTAGAAACGTACACGATGATATGTAAATACACAAACTCATACATACATACATACATACATACATATGTACATATCGCCTAACAGAATTAATAAATCAATTACTATGTAATTGGTGTCACGTAATTATTAAAGTTATTTAATTCATATAAATAAATGTGTTGTGAAATAGGTAATAAATAAATCAAATATTAATAAATTAAAAAGTCTAAAAAGTCGAAGGACTAAAAATTACATAATAAATTAAACTGACTTTAGATAAAAATTACCTAAATATCCTTAAGTAGTAGTTAGGTAGGTACCTAGTACGTACCTAGACTTGGATTGTCATAAACCTACTAACATCTCAATTACTAGGGGCATAAAGACAACATTTATAAATGACGAAGATCTGAGGCATCTATGAAACATAAAATAAAATTTCAAACAAATTGAAAACCTCCTTTTTGATGTCTATTAAAAACGCAAAAGGACACTCAAATAAGCATTCGAAAATGTAAAAGCTATAAGCGTACAGAAGAGTTTGATAAACTGCAAAACAACACGTTATATTAAATAGAGCTCTCGAAAATCCCGGTGCGCAACAAAGATATAATATCTGTGAGAAGTCGATAAACAATCTTTTACGTGTGGGCGGCTGTGATCAATAGAGGGAGAGTAGAGTCGGGCCGCCCACACGCACCCCACATCCACCCTACAGCTTCCCCTGACCCCAATAGTGGGGATGGGCACCCACACAAACACGATATATACAAACAGAATCATATGAAATAAACATACTTAAAAAACATTTCTTTTGCAGCATTTGATGAATATATAAATTGGAAAATATTGGTTTTAGATTGCGTAGAAGAATGTAATAAATATTTTGCACTGTAGAAAGCACTTGTATGAATTTTTGCCTATAGGCAACCATTACAAACGTATAATACGCTAAGACTATTTTTTAATAAAAGAAAAAAAATAGATCAGTCTTAGTTGACCTACAAACAGGGTATACTTGGTTCTATATTATTTAAACAATGCCACAGAAAAATTAATAATTAGCAAATTTACGTAATTTTGATTATGGCCTTAAAAGTTTTTGGCTAATATTGTATAATAATTTTAGTATGTAAAGTAAAATCCTTTATCATATTTAATATGATTTCACAAGTATACGGGAAAAGAAAACTGTTCGGATGTAGTGTGTACCTGGTAAATACGGTGCTTGTTCATTAAGTTTTGGACTCAATACCTATTTTCATAAAATTCAGTAAATCTGTTCCTGTTCAATGAACTCAAATGATTATCATATAGTAACATATATCTATATAATAATAGTTTCCTAATCAATAGAACATAAAACAATAATAGTTCTAGGACTATAAGAACTAGTTCTTATTTGACTTTAAAAATTAACATGACACGTCATAATTCTATGATATTAACAGACATTTTTTTTCATCTTACTTAAATAGTTTGCATTAAATATACTGAAGGAACATTATTAAGTTTGAAGATAAACAGATTCTTTATTTTTAGTTTTTATTACCAAAAACATTTTATTCGAAAATATACAACATTGGTTTGCAAATTTCGATCACATCTGCCGTTTGATGTTATATAATTTTGGACGACGCGCTTCAGGAGAGCAAAAAGATGGCGACCTTTGACATTAAAAAATAAATGTTTAATGACAAAGAAGTATATATCCATTATTGTATTTTTCTTTTGTAATTTTCATTGTAATTGTAATCAAGTTTTTAACACTGCGGTAATATATGTTATAATTGAAATTTGGGAATTTCCGAACGGTCGTCTTTAAGCTGTAATCATTATTTATATAAAACACAGCGTCATAATTCAAAGTATGTATGACAATAAAAAGGACTAAAGTCGTAAAAAATAATTACAAACATGGTGTAACAAGTTTAGTTCCTTTTTTTGTTTAATCGTCAGCTGTTCCAAGAATTTTTTTCACAATAATTAAGGACTCTATCATTGTAAGCGGCTCACGCCGCCATTTTATCCGGAGAACATCACTTGAGTTGTGTAGGTGGCGTAGCTATCGATTCTGTCTGAATATTCTATACACTGTTACTTACAGTGTTGTATATAATCTGTGTACATTATGTGCTAACTTTTTCATACGGTATTACTAAATAATGTATTTCTGTAACAATTACATGTCTTATATCATTTGCTCTACTATACATATAAAGTTGAACTGTCATTTTAATTCATAACTAACATATGAGTTTGCGGCACTCTTGGTTTTATATGTACTTTGATTGGATTTTGTCGTAAAAACCTGAAACTTATTTATTATCACTATACACAAACATTTGTATACCATTATGCACTGCTCTTTTTTAGTAAGAATATGTATAAAAGGGAATAGTAAACCGGTGTTCCTTTGTTGAACAAAGAAGCAGTTCCTGCTAAAAAATGTCTAAATGTTTAGTGCATACGATTTAATTTTGTATCAGCTACATTTATGTTTTCTATCCAGAATCCAGACAGCTGCTTCAAATACGGTACAGTTAGGGTTGTTACTATTAGCAGTAATAATTTACTTTCCACTATTATATCGCTTAGATATTTTATTACAAGGCTTCAAAACTGTAAAATCTTATAATTATCAAAGTAACAAGTAGTTTTCTTATAGATTAGCATTTGACCTTACACGCTTACTCCTTCGGCTGGTTTTTTAAGACCCAGATCGCAAAATGGAGGACCATGTTTTTAAATATCCAACTTTTTTTAAATTATAATTTTATATTACATAGTTTCTTATTGATCAAATTATACAAAATTTGTAATAAATATGTTATTTTTTTAAACTTATGCTGCCAACAGTCTGTTGACCAGTGCATCATGAAGTGAGGTCTACATTTGTTTGTTTGGAGCTTCAACACTTATGGTTTTGGACAGTCCAGGGATTAGATTAAAAAGGAAATTAATTAATGAGTCGTCAACCGAATTTGGACTGAATAATGTTCTATCTTGGTATCGTAATATGGTTTCATTACACTTAAGCTTAAACTCGTCCTTGATTTATTAATTCTGAATCCAAACCCGTCGACTTTGTTCGACCGTTCAATCATCAACTGATTTCGCTTCAAAATATATCATGACGGAAGTAACTACTACGTATGTACTTCAATGACTTATGACAAAAAAGGTAACAAAAAACGAACAGTATGTAATATACCATTGCTAGGTATGTCCTTGTCTTCACCGAAAATAAATTAAAGAGATGTTATTGGAACGCTGGTTTTATTCCTAAAACATTGGTGTTTATTCACGCATTTAGCGTTTGAAACGATGACGTTAGCGCAAGGTAAAATGAACAACAAATTTCACGTACTGAATCTGCACATTTTTTATTATATTTATTGATTTATGTCTAAGATGTACACGCATAAACGTTTGATGTATACAAACGTTTTAAAATGGATATATAATTGTATATAAACACTTGGCAGTTTGTACATACTGCAAGTGTCTGCATAGGAAGTATGATTATAAACATTACACAACCATTGATTCGTGACGTAGAAGCGTGCAGCGATACACTAAGTGTTTTACCTTAGTTTTTCGTTTTGTAGAGGTGGTGCGAGTCGCAAGTACATCAAGTTACTGGAGCACACGCGGTGTTAAATTTGCATTTGTTCTTCAGAAGCTACTTCCAGAGAGACAGAACGATAAAAGCAGCCGATACGGCCAGCAGTCCGCGGTAGAATCGCGCGGCCTCGACCTTGGCCGTCAAACCCGCGCATGCGTCCCGCGGCTTCTCTTCATACCCCTCGGTACCCCCCTCCAATTATGTCATTATATTATGTGCCGCTGAGTTACTGCTGTTATGTTGCCAGAGTTGCGCTCCGCTGGAGCTAGATCCAGACTTTTAATATGGTCGTATAATCATATTTATTGTCATACGTATCTAGACCAAATACAGATTTTAGTCCACAAACTCATAAACGTACCTACGTTTTAAATCAATCGATACCGTAATAGATATATAAATTTTCTAATGTACCTATCAACTTATATAATTTTTGTATGAAACTAACCTTTCAAAATTAAAATATAATCTCTGAATAACTTGATACATAGATATGTAATAAGGTACATTAATATACACACATAAGTTAGTATGATTATGTTCGATCGACCATCGCTTCTGGTCAGTAATTTAGTAGGTGGTACCTAGATGCTGAACGTATGTATAAAACGTAAATAATGACGCGTGATGGCGTAAGAAAAAATCGTTTCTTTCAAGTCTGTTGCGAAAGAATTCGACGAAACAACGAATCTACAATTATTTGGTTCTACTCGAGGAGTAATAATGAATTATGTATAGCATATTTTGGTAGCTCTTATGAGAATATTTTTATAGGTATGGGACACTTGAATAATTTACAATTAAACTTTCTTCATCACCTTTAAACTTTAAGTAACATAGCATCCTGTTGATGTTACGATCACCACGTATTTGTTAACATTCAGTCGCTGAGAAATCTATAATTCTATATTTTCATATTAAGAATGCAAAAGTAATACAATGCAATATATCTCAAACATTGATGTTTTCTGAAGAAAGCCTAGGACTTTCATATTGATTTCCTAATTAGTAATTGAACACGAATTCTGAAATTGATTGGTAAAAACCCATATGATACGTCACATTTTGTATTGCTGTATCATTAATATACTAATGTGCTGTATACTCAAATACGAACTACCAGATATCTGACAGGTGTTCCGTTCGCCTCAACCTTTCTACCGTAGTTTTTTTATGCATTTTTGATATCTTACTACGTAAAAATTAGATATAAAATATTTAAAAAATAAAAGGATCGCTTCATATTATTATGAATTTAAATATTATGTACTATTGTATTACCGCCATCTCTAATATTTTTATGGAACTTTTTCGTAATTTACACAAAGTTTAACAAATGTACATACCAGTATTGCATACTAGTACTTGTCAAATTGTCTAGAGGGCGCTATAATCACATTAACATATTTTTCAAAATTCTTTCTTTTTCAATATTTTCGTACGCAAATGTACTTTCGTGAACACAGTCTAAGACGTACACATGTACATACATACTCGTCCACGGAAAAAAAATTGTACAAAAATATTATTCTTAGGCCACGTATGTTATGAAATCGGTAAAATGACGGTCAATTTCTATGACAGTAGACCATTCTCTAATACTCACCAGGCTGCCTGTAGCCCGGTGAAGCTGTTAAGGCCTTTCTAGGCCAATAGCGTAGTCAGTTCGAAAAAAAAACCGGGCTGCTTACCGTCTTTGACTTTCCCTCTAGATTTAACGTGTTTTATCTACAGTTACATGGTCACGTAAGCTTAAGTTAAATTTAGCTCAAATGCTAAACCTAAAAATTTAAATGTTACGGGATATTAAATTTTTATGAAGTATAAAAGTAAACACAGACAACACTGATTTAATCACTTTTTTAAGAAATAATTAAAATTATGTAAATGAAATTACAATTCCATAATGCTCAAAATCCCATGAAGTTGATATAAAACAGTTTATATGGAAGTACAAACTGACATCGCTTTTTTGAATCGAATATTTATTTCCATAGTTTATCCAGATATGAAAATCATAGTGACACAATGTTTACTGACACATTTCGGGATCAGGCGGCGTTTTCATAATTCTATATCCCGATTGTAGTTACTAGAGTTGTTTGTCGTTGTTTTTGCAGGCAGAGACGATTGTTGTTGGCCTTCGTCTCTCGATTTTTGAGCGATTGTCGCTGTTTAGTTCTGCACCCTACTTAATATAGATGGAATAAAGAAAATAATACATTATGTTTATTTATCGAACTTTTAATACTTGATAAACGAGTTTACAGTTTACATTTTGGAAGATATGTGTGATGTTGAAGCGTAGTTATCGCTTAAGTGCTTAATGCTCGGTGCTGATGCTGTTACGGCTCCATTGTGAATATATTGTTCTTTGGGCTTAGTTTTACTGTCTTCATTGCTTTTGTGGACTCTGAAAATGAAAAATAAATTTAAACAATGAAAACTATTTCCTCTATGGCTTAGTAATATTTAAAACTAGCGGGCCCGGCAGACTTTGTCCCACCCTGATTATGAAAAAAATCCTGGACAAATTATATACTAAAACGTTCCTCATCAATCACTCTATCCACCGGTGAAAACCGCATGAAATTCCGTTCGGTAGTTTTTGAGTTTATCGCGAACAGACAGACAGGCAGACGCGGTGGGGGACTTTGTTTTATACTATGTAATGATAGATACAGTGTAAACTCTTTATAACGAAGTTCAAGGGACCGAACATTTTTTTTTTCGTTTATAAAGAGGTTTCGTTATACGGAGGGAAGAGTGTAAATACTAAAACGGTTTTGTGGTATACCAACCAAATTGAACTAACTTCAACGTTAGAGTTTCGTTATAACGAACGATGTTTTAAATAATTTACATTGTAAATAAAAAACAAAATAATAAATATAAAATCATTGCATGATAAAGAAATATTACCAAAGACTCTTTTAGTTATCAACATACAGTGTATAACAATATACAATAACAGCAGTCCGGTGAAGCTGTTAAGACGTCGCTAGGTCAACAGCGTACTCAGTTCGAAAAAAAACAAAACGTAAATTCAACTAGCGATTAAAAAATATATGTGAGGTGCTATAGTTTTGAAATTAGAAAAATTTAAGATGCAATAATAGACAAGTATACGAATCGGTTGTTTGAATAAATTATGTTTGTGATGAAACAGATTTCTTACTTCGATTTTAAGTACAATCCCAATAGCTTATTGACCGGCGCTTCAGCTAAATACCAAATAACAAGAGCGGCGATGCATCCCCAGAATATCGTTCCCGCTGCTAATGTTAACTGCAATAAAATATAATTTATAACTTAGCAGCTGTTCCTAAAATACCTTTGCATCTATGGGAGGCGAGAGGATATCGAGTGGCAAAGGGGGTTCGGAAGTCTAAGGAAACATGGCGTTTGCAGCTCATGAAACAATCTTGCATATTTTTCTCTTGATTTTTTTTATTTAACATTTTTATTATGATACAAAACTTTCGTATTTATAAACATTTTACTTATACCATATGTACATGTACGGGAGGTTCACAGATAATGTGATAGCGTAACAAAGGGAATCCAAAAAGGTAAACTTTTAAAATATATATTGCAACATTTAGTAAAAGATCATTTCGTCACGTAATCCTTACTGATTCTAAGTTAAAATATGAAATAACTATTAATACTAACAATGTTAAAATAATCGTTCTCCTGTGGATTCCTTACGCTGAAGACACCTCGAGATATGATGACCGTATGCGTCAAGTAAAGTCCATAAGAAAGTCTGCTGAGCGGTACCCACGGATACCAACTTAAGAATCCTTTGGCAAGAGCTGAAATACATAGCAATTGCCATAAATATACATTTATAGTGATTAAAATATGTCAACTATTTCTTTAACTCAATATCTGCACTGAAATGTCTTCGACGTAGTAAAAAAAAAACACGGAAAACCTGAGCTCTTTTAATATGTAGAGGTCACGCATTTGAGGTTTCTATTTTAGATATATATAACACAAGAAAGACTACTTTTTTGTAATTTTGTATATAAATAAGATAATATAATTTTCTTTACATGTACTACAAAGAATAAAATCCGTTAATAGTTTCCAAATTAACACCAACTTTTATAAAATTATTAATAATAAATACAATATAAACTAAACAAAACTTAATCGTTAACGAACAATTATCTATAAGCTTAAAATTATAGCATCATTTTTGCCGGTTCCGTTTTGCACGCCGCACCGGATACTTTATTGGCATAAACTAAAACCAATTAAAAACAGTGAGTCAAAAACTCAAATCAAATATGATATGTTGAATTCTATTTACAGCATACTCATGTGAAGATATCAAAAACTGGATAACTTCGAATACACTCATGTAATTAAGGTATATTTATGGTGGAAAATTTTAATCTTTATTCGTAATTTCAATATTTGTTAACATAACACTGAACACATGTCTTACAGTACCCTAGGAATCAGTGGCGAGAGTGAGCATCTGTGGACGTGTCGAATGATACGAACTATGACTCTTTCTATCTACTGAACATCAATCTAGGATAATTATTCGTTTTGCCCGACCTACCCATCTTTCTTGTCCGTCCCATAACTATCAAAGCGGAAAAAAATATATCTAAATCGTTTACGACACTAATATGACGCTATATTAGTACATTGCATCCATGCCAAGACAGACAGGTGGGTCTATTATAGGATATTAAATAAATCAGTAAATATCTCGCTGTACTCACAATATCTGCTAAATTCCCAAGTATGTATTTTAATCCAGTATCAACCTGGATTTCGATTGCGGGATCAATTCTAAGTCGTAGAAATTGAGTTTATAAAAGTAAGATCATATTCTAAGATAGCGTTAGTTTAAAATTAAAAAAGGGTACAAAATAATTTTAAGGATATCAATGTTTACTCACGCACGTCACCGAAGGCACAGCAAAGAATGAAGAACGCAAGGCCACAAGCCCAAGCAGGTCTGTTCAAAGCTGCGTAAATCGCACCCTCCACTGGATTATAATCTCGCCAGATGAATGTGCCTCCCGATAACATAATACCCAACATAAATATCAATGCTGAAACTGCACCCAGTGTTGCCCATTTCTATAAAAGTAAAAAAAAAAACATAAATACTTCTACCCGATAAATTTCCCAAGAATGTTAACTCTATGGCAAGATTCGACTACGGAAATAATGCTCTACCGCACCTTTTTTTGAGTCAATGCTGCAACGTTAGCAATAACGTGTTATAGTATACAATATATGAGATTTCCAACACACTGGCACCTGAAGCGTTCCAACTAGGGTTGCACGAATTTTATTATATTAACGGTACGGTAATATGACGACATATTTTCTAATGATACAATACAATCCCAGAACAATGGCAATTATCGTGATATCGGCAATTCACTACCGGTTGTCACAATCATGCCTCTTATTTCATTGTTATATCAACTTGTAAAGCCCAGTGCAAATAGGTGTCTTCTCTAGAGAAGGTATGAGCATAATCAACACGCCAGATAAATATTTAGCGATTTCAAACTCCAAGAAAATTCAGTTCTATATTTTCTCACATACGGAGGTACTCAGAACATTCCTCAAGTTCGGGTTTCCTCGCGGTGTTTCCCTTCATCGTCAGTCGATAATGTTATCAATTTCAATCTACGCGAATGTGCGCGAAAATTACATTCTATCGGTCAAATTACTCGACCACTACGACCTGCCTCATGGTTGCTGGATTTTGTGACCGTATCAGACCGACCAGAATCACCGTACAGCGCTTGTCACCTGGTATTAAGAATGTAAATCGAACATGTCTGAACTTTTTAAATGTTTATAAAAAAAAATTGCGTGTGCCTTGGAATAAGTAATAAATGAAATTTCAATCACTTTTAGAATTGTCTGTCTGTCTGAACACGCATAACTGCTAAAGTACTGCGTTCACGATAAAACCTCACCAATGAGATCATAAAGCATATCCACGAAAAACATTTAGTCTTGGTTTCATTAAAATCGGTTCACTCTATCAAAAGTTTTTGTAATATAATGACGACGCGACTTAAGTACGAGAGAAAAGTAGATAAATTAGCGGACTTAATACATTCAGATAATTTTATTAGTCACTGTTTTTTTTCATTGGGTTCCACGTGGACGGAGTCGCGAGCACAGCTAGCCTATATATAAATATGCAGAGAGAAAACAGTTAAAAACGAAGTTTAGTGTTATCAAGAAGAAAATAATTGAAGACGTTCGTTTTTTGTTCTAATAATGAAACTTCATGCATGAATAAATAAGGTCGAATTTCAACCACTACACGATGAATATAAATAAATATGAGGATACAATCTCACGCATGATCATGTAATTCCATACTTTTAATAATATATTTGAACATCATTGAATACTGTCTCACGCAAGAGGAACGAACACGAGACCACAATACAGTAAGCCTTGTTATGACTGACCCACGAATGAATTCGAAAAATGTATATACTTGATATAGAAACTTACCTTAGACAAATTCTTGACATTAGTTCGGATGTTGTGTTTGATAAAAATGTTCCCACTAAAAAGCCCGACAATATAAGCAGCGAAGCGAATGTGACTTTTTACGTAAGCAACATTGAAGTCCTTACTGGCACGCGGGTTGACAACAAAACTAGGAACAGGATATAAACGTGAAATAGATTAAATTATTACCCTAAATATAATTTGATTATATTAACGTCAGTTTGTAAGTGGCCCGCTAACTTATGCAATTTTTAAACTATGTATTATTGTTTTAATCTTTAAAATTAACATCTCGAAAATGATGACAGTATAATGTCAGATTTTTTGCATTATAATTATATAGAATGATTAAAAATCCTATAATCTATAGAAATAAATAAAAATGTAAGTGTGCATTTGTAATTTAAAAATACAGATCTTTACTATGCGTATATGAAAGTATACTTATAACAAACAGCAAGTTGTTAAAATTTTCGTCTTTGGGTCTATTTGAGAATTTTCGAAAAGATTGGGTTGATTTTGCCTTTAATTATCAGATAGATGATAGTATAAGGAGTAACTTAGACTATTTCTTTTTTTAAAAATTATTAAGGTGTCGCACAAATATAATAAACTAAATACGCATTGTCCAGTACCGCAGTCACCCCACGCGTACATTTACACCGAACAATTTTTTTTTAATTCCACGCGAATTTAGTCGCGGATTATACAGCTAGTTGTTTTATAATATTACGCCTACAAAAGCTGGAATGCTCCAGATTGTAGTTTATCACATTACATTTCTACAAATCAATTATAATAAGTAATTATTACTATAAAATGATTTCAGCATAACTAATTGAACAGTTTAAAGACGATAACTATGGGGGTCATCTTATTTACAATAAAACAAAGTAATACTGACGGAAATCAAGAATACTCAATCAAGATTATATACACGCCATTTAGGAAAAAAAGGATCATTTTTCCATTGTTTGTTTGGAATTAACCCATCGCAATTCATGCTATTCTTACACGCTTAATGATATAACGCAATGTGGCGAGTTATAACTTATATGAACACAAAAGTCTTGTAATATTTAATTTACTAATATTTTCAAATAAATATACGTTTAAATGACGTAAAAAGAATACGTCCATAAAATCCCCATGTTCCCTTACCCACATTCTTATGATCTGAACATTGATGTATATAAAACCCAAGATGCACACTCAACGTCTGAACAATTCAATATTGTGCACTCATTTCAAATAGTCTCGCGTCGCTTGCATCCTTGTAAAAACAACTTTAAATAATTCAGGTAAGGTTGAATTTGCAAAAGTATAAGTTTATCGCATAACTATAATTGGGTAGTTTTTGCGGACGGTTTTGAACGCTATTTTTATTCCAGACTGCGTCTTGTGTTTTTATATGTCAATGGATTTGAATTAACGATAGACATTCTTCTATCAAGACATTTTTTCTTGTCGATAAAGGTTGATAATCCCAGTGCTAAATTGTAGTCAAAATGATTCTTATGACAGTGGTACCCAACTTTTTCAGTGCGCAGTGTAGTTTCAAGTTTGGTATCTTGTCTTACCGCCCTAACCTAGCTAGGTAATCAAAATAGATACAATCGATAGAATAAAGTACAATTATACTAGTTAAATAGCCACAAACATTATCCACAATATGAAACTGTATACCTTGTGCCCGCGAATAATTCATTTAAGCTAATGGGGAATAGGGTACAGGAGTGGTACTCACGGCGTGTTGCCACTCTTTACTTTTTACGACGAACTAGGGCGATGCGGTGCACACTTTGGGAACCTCTGCTTTATTGCTTCGTTTGAAACAAACGTGATGAGCTAATATAGTTGGCCAGTACTTTACCGACGGCTAGATATGGAACCTTGATCCTCGATTTTTGTTTAGGACTTCACGGTCATTTTACCGAGTCAATATATAAAAATAGATATCGAATATGTAGCACTAAAATCTATATATTAATATGTGAAGCGAAAACTTTGCGACTTTTTTAAGCGAATTGCGCGAACGGATGAACGTGATATTTGGCATAGTTAATGTTTGTATGGAGGAGAAGTGCATGAAGATATGATTTTATATAAAATGCATTAAAATAAACATTGCACACACTTCTGCTTGAATGACACACGACATATACACACATGTAAATGAAAATGATGTTTCGCCATCCCTCATTTTACTCTTAGGTTCCAATTACATTTTCTCATCGTACTTTCGTATCATACATCGTATTTTTAACATGATTTACGTTCCATACCTGACATGCCCTTTCAAATTAACTGGTCAAAATGTAGGTTAATTTTATAATAATATAATATGTAAATTCATAATATACATTAATAATTAATTGATAAATAATTTATCTTTAGTAATGAATTTACTGAAACCACTGAAATAATAATTATTCTCTCTGGTATTATTGAATGTAAAAATTACTTATGGTCGAATTTCATAGTTTTTTTTTTTGAAAAGGGGAGGGGGGGAAAAATAAAAAAAAAGAAAAAAAAAAAAAAAAAAAAAAAAAAAAAAAAAAAAGAAAAAAAAAAAAGGAAGAAAAGAGGGGGGGAAAAAGGGGGCGGGGGAAGGAGGGAAAAAAAAAAAAAAAAAAAAAAAAAAAAAAAAAAAAAAAAAAAAAAATGAAAAGGGGGGAAGGAAAAAAGGGGGGGGGGGAGGGGGGGGGGGGGGGGGGGGGGGGGGGGGGGGGGGGGGGGGGGGGGAGGGGGGGGGACCATTAGGTGACACTAGTATATTTAAATAGTTCAAGTTTTACTCACTCAACGGTAAATGGCTGGACAGCTGACAGCTGATACATATATGTGACAATACCGGGTAAGACAATAGACGTGATGGTGATAGCTCCAGCCAACATTTTAGCAATAAATGGCAGCCGTTTGTACATCCAAAATAAAAGTATAGTCACCACGAAGAAGTGAAAGTCGCAAGCAATGTACCAGGAGTAAATAATACACTAAAAAACCAAATGATAATAAGTCGGATATATTTTTATTTTCACGTATATTGCTTACTAAATGTAATGTATTTAATTTTTGAATATTTATATTTTACAATTAAGATTATCTAATATTATTATTAATGTTATCATATTTATTAATAATGTCCTATGTGTTATACGAATTATAGTAAGAATTATAAATTAAATTATATGGATCAAATATAAATGCGAAATGATAAAGTGTCATTAGGTTATTATATGAAGTTTAATTATAGTTTATCATCATTACATAGTATAAAACAAACTCCCCTACCGCGTCTGTCTGTCTGTCTGTTCGCGATAAACTCAAAAACTACTGAACGGATCTTTATGCGGTTTTCACCAGTGGATAAAGTGATTCACGAGGAACGTTTTGGTATATAATTTGTCCAGGATTTTTTTTATAATCAGGGCGGGACAACGTCTGTCGGGCCCGCTAATAATGTAATAACTATAAACAACAATTGACAATAACTTTTTTAAATTATTTATCTTAGTATTATTTTATGAATAAGTAAATGAAATGACAAAAGTCTGCCGTTGTGTACGCATCACTCAAAAAATATTTAATAAGATCGTTTTTTTAGTCTTATATATTAGACACTTCTCTAAGATGGTCTTTATCTAAAAAAAATATCATGCTACCTTAATTTTATGTACGGTTATTGAAGTTTTAGAAACTACGTTTTTTATTAGCTCTACGTCTAATTCTTTTTTTGCTTAAATTGTTTTATGACTGTAGCTCTTTGCATAAGTTAAAATATTAATACAATAAACCTAGCACATAACTTTTAACCAATTTTTTGATAGTTTGCGGTCTGTATTTCTAGTTTGAAAAATTGTAAAATAATACCTAGCGTCAGCCCGCGACTTCGTTCGCGTGGAATAGTTACTTTGGGCTAACGCTAGCACGCAGCGGAAGCTCTCACGAGGAAAAAAAATATGATTTTGAAACATTCTTCATTGGTGCTCCGCTTCTATTGGACTTAGTGTGATGATATATAGCCTATAAACTTCCTCGATAAATGAGCTATATAACACTGGGATAATTTTTCAAATCGGACCAGTAGTTCTTGACATTACCCCCTACAACGTCACAAACTCACAAACTTTACCTCTTTATAATATTATTATCATTATAATTATAAATATTAAATATAGTAAATAGTAAACATAGTATAGATATTTTGTAAGTTATTAATTTATAATCAACCTCTTCACTATTGTCGTTTTAGTATACTGTTTATTATCTGTAATTAACTATAAATACTTGTAATACAACAGCATTTTTTTGTACTATTGTATTGTATGGCACACTTTTAAAATGTAAAATTTTGGGAATAAATAAATAAAAACAAATAGCATTAACATTAAAACAATACAATTCCTAGTTTTTCAATACTAATTACTTTATTTATGCTAATTACTAAGTAGTATTTTTAATTTGTGGCAATTTCGCAATGTATTCCAAGCTTAAATAACTTGAATCCCTTTAACTACTAATAACAAATGCATGAGAAAAGTTTTTCAATGGATTATAGCTGATCTTAGCTGTCAAATAAGGCAGTCATAGATGCTAATACGTTAAAACTAGATATGTCAATCCTGAGTGTAGCTACCAGGACATACCAGTAGGTGTTTGGTAAATTATTATCAACCTGAGTGTGGTGGCCTTACAAACGAGTATTTAGAAAAATCATACCTCCATGCTAATTACCTTCATTGTTCCTAATTGAATAATAAATAAACCGACGACATACAATGTCTTTGTTTATAGGTAGTTAGTTAAAGGATGTTACAAAGTATAATTATAATATAATTAGTGTGAAATGTTGCAATAAGTTTGAGAATACTATGTTGCAATATTTAATTCAATCTTTAATAATTACTAACCATATTTTCAGTGTCCACATAATTATGAACCATAAGAATATTCAGCCACCAATTTTTCCGGCATTGTTCTGTTTCGCTTTTTATTGCTCTAACCCATAGAGGTCCACTGCCAGTGTAAGGATAAACAGCACACACGTAGAATATCATTACTCCGAAGCCCATAATTAATCTGTATTAAAATTAGTATATGAAATAAAAAAAATCTTTTGGAACGGAGTTCCTTAACAAGGCTTGCGGCCGAGCTAACTGGTAGAAGTCGTCACGTTAGAAAAAAGAGTTATGCTCCTCTGTCTATTTTCCTGCAGGAGAAAGCGTTATGCTCTTCTGTCTCTTCCTGTAAGCAATTTTACTTCTCTCTTCTCTCTCTCTATTTTTTGGTTTCCATTGTGTCACGAGCATCGAAATTCGAGCAAAGGAGCATCCTATGCTGCCGATCAATGTTATAAGTTCCGTTTTACATATAAAACTACCGGTTATATAACTTCAATACTGAACGCGTAGAAAATTGTAGTCCGGTGAAGCTGTAAAGGCGCTACCAGGCCAATAATGTAGACAGTACGAAAAAAAAGCATAGAAAATTCACTAAATTTGTTATTTGTCTTAAATCGTACGTGAGTTATATTGCCTTATTATCACAAATTTGCAAAGAAATACTTTTTATACTGATATTTTCATATTAAGACTTTTTATTCTATACTTTTCATATGTTATACTAGCCTCTGCCCGCGACTTCGTTCACGTGGAATAGTTACTTTGGGCTAACGCTAACACGCAGCGGAAGCTCTCAAGAGGAAAAAAACCCCGATTTTGAAACATTCTTCATTGGTGCTCCGCTCCTATTGATCTTAGCGTGATGATATATATCCTATAACCTTCCTCGATAAATGAGCTATATAACACTTACAGAATTTTTTAAATCGGACCAGTAGTTCCTGAGATTACCACCTACAACGTCACAAACTCACAAACTTTACCTCTTTATAATATAATTAAGTATAAGTGTAGATTAGATTTACGCTACGACTCTTACAGTCATTTCGTATGAAAAAAAAACATTGAAACACTTTTTTAATAAGGGACAATGATTATACAAAGTGTAGATATATAGATATGTAGTTAGAATGAAGTAATAGTCATAAATCATCTTATTGATATATGATTATCAGTGTATATTATGTTGTATATTAACTCACCGGAAATACCTTTTTACAATTAGTAAAAATATATTAGGTAATTTTTTAATTTTACATAAATTTGCCATTGTCAGAAATCCTCCGATAAAGAAAAAAGTATCGACGAAAACGTCATTGTGTAACACGAATAATCCAAGCAGTGACTGAGCATCCTATAAAACAAAAAAAAAATTTGTTAATGCATATTCATTTTCAAGTTTTATAATCTACTAGCGGGCCGGGCGGCCGTTGTTCTGCCTTGATAATAAAAGAAAATAACCTAAAATTCAACCGCAGCGCCACCTACCGGGTCCAATTGTGAATTTAAACCATCCTCGGATCCACTGGAACACGCACACAAAATTTCATTAAAATCGGTCCAGCCGTTTAGGAGGAGTTCAGTGACATACACACGTTCAGAAGAAATCTATCTATACTATAATAAAATTGTAACAAAGCCAAATCTCTACATTAAATATTTTTTGAAAATTTTGAAGTAGACCTTGATATCGATATAAAAGCCAAAAATAATCCTTTTACAATTTTTCTCTGTCTGTCTTTCTGTCCCCGTGAACACGTATCTCTATGAAAGTACTGAACCAATTTTGACGAATCTTGACACAGTGATACCTAATATCACCAGGTTACATCTAGGATACTTTTTGTCCCATAAAATGCAGGGAGTCTCCAGGATAACGAAAAACATTTAATTTAATGTAACTAGACTTTTTTGCGACACCTTAGTACAAGAGCCAGCAACATTCTAAATTATATAAAAATCAATATTTTTGCCTGTACAGGTGCGATATGCACTAATAAACGCAACGTTTACCGGCAGCCAGGTAGCCCGCACGCTGTTTGGAAGAACATAAAGATATATAAAAAACTGGCTTATTCGAATTCGCTGTTGAAACCGTTGCTAACTCTTAGACGAATAGTTACAGCAAGTGATAGTTGACGCGTCGTGCTCATATCTTTTTAACATTTATATTTTTCTTCAATACAATGGAGTGTGAAAAGGTTTTAATACAAGTTGAAAATAGTTATGATATCATTTAGTGTTTAATGTATCATTATTTATTTTATGAATATATTTTATTGTTTAATTTACAATTTAACTCTATCAACTTGACATTTTATAATGTGAACTATACTGACTGTATAGTAAACGTCTACAAAAAAGGGAAAGGAACTTCGTTCCAACTGGGGATCCATAGACCTCTCAAGCTTTTTTTACATTACCGCCAATATATGTAAGATAGTTTTTATTTTAATTGAACCTGGTAGATAATGCTACGAACGGGTATTAAGCTCATTTTAAAAGATTTCTCACATACCATCTGGGTATATGTTTGAGTGAGTCCCTTGATAGTTTGGATTTACAATTGGAAACGGTGTGTGGCTGCAATCGGGTTTTAGGTTTATTAAAATTTTTCGCATTTAGAAATACAATTGGAACCGGTGATAACCAATTTGATACAGACGTAGTTACACGGGTCAGCTAGTTTATATATAAAGAAGATATTAAATGTTAATAAATCATATTAGTAGTTTTAAATATTTTAAAGCATTGAAAAACGAACACGGGTAATATTATAGTATTACCATATATGTAAGGTTACGTTTATTTTGTTGTTTGGTTTATTTTGTCACTATTTTGGTTACGGTACATTTTCTGTTAGTTGTAAAAATAAATTAATATAATACGAGTATTCACTAAATAGTTTTAGCATTGATCTATTATGTATGTGTATTGTTAAATTATAAAGAAAGTATCTAAAACTAGCTGACCCGTGCCCACTTCGTTGGGCGGTAAACATTTATAAAAAAATACTTTTTGTGACTTAAATATAAAAGTTACACATATGCTGCTTTTTGGAGGCATTATCAAGCTCTACAAGTTTTCTCTGGAACTCAATCATATATCACTCATCGTTAAGGCAGCGTTCGTAAGAAATGTTTTTGTTCGACCGTTTTTTCTCCGACTTTGTAAATTCGACTTCCACAAAAAAGTCTTTTAATGTTTCAGGTTAATATATAGCCTATGACACTAACAAATAACGTGGCTTTCTATTGGTAAAAGAATTTTCAAAATCGGTTTAGTAGATCCAGATATTACCCCCTCCAACGTCACAATCTCACAAACTTTACCTCTTTATAATATTGATATAGATAGTATAGATTATTATATCCCATATATATGACTATTCTAAATGTGTTTTCGAAGTTATGCGTTATGGACTTTAAATTCGCTACAGAACAACTAGGCTCTTATTTTTCTGGTAAATATTGGTTAATGTTTAAAATCATTTTACTTTGTTACTCCTTCGATTGATTGTGTTATGAGTAAAGGCCAACTCCTTAAATACTGCTATTTAATTAAATTATGACCTTTGGATTGCGTTGTGTTTTGGTTGAGAGTAAAATGTTTGTTAGTAAAATATCTGAGATGAAGCTTGCTACCTAATGTGACTGTTGAAACTATTCGCCTACCTTTAAAATTCGATAGCAAACGATTCATCTATAACGTTAAACTCATAGTATCGATGAGCTACAAGCTGAAAAATAGTGAAGAGTCTTAAGCGCGACTGACTGTCGTTTTGAGTACCACACCGTATTCCGAAAGTCGCATATGTTCATTCTGAGTGTGAGCAACGACTGGGCTATAATCATAGTACCGAGCTGCGCCTCGGAAAGCAAAATCGTTCACTAAGTGTTACATCGTTGATATCGAATTTTAGTACATTTATTCGTATTACCCTATGATTTTATTTATCCTTGTTTTTATACATGAAATTCCACGCGGTCGTAGTCGCAGGCACAGCTAGTCAGTATATGATGTGGTTGAAAGAGCTTAAGAATAGCTATTATATGACTAAAAGTATTTCAGGGGCGTTATTATAATATACAAGTTACTGGAATGTTTTGAACAATCACACTTTTCCGTTTACATTTGCTGGTAAAGACCATTAAAATTTCCGGAACCATATTTGTAACAATTAATTTTAATTAAGAACACTGTAATTAATGTAACATTGTAAAAATTGTACAACTCCATTTTTTGTGCCTTAGGTATAGCTCATTATTTTTATGCATGTTCCTTAACCAATCATAAAACTTGTTAACTAATTTAAAAATAGGCGATTGGTATCAACCTAGGCTAATTCCCTCGCAACATTTTTGTATTGTAGTAATGAAATATTAAGTATATTGCGTATTGTATTTTTATACAACGCTTAATTCTAAACGACTATATATCAGATAATAAACGTATCTGTCTGTAAAAAGAAACTTAATATAGAATACATGTTGAGGCATGTTAAAATCTGATTATGCATACATACGTCATACCGTTATAGCTTTCTCTTCTATAAATATTCTATGTAAGATACGGTCTTTTCCTCACATTAAAAAAAAATCATTATCTTGACTAACTTATGTTGCTCACTGCCCTGTTTTTTATCAGACACTCAATATCCTGTTACTAATGCCCCGTCTATTTCGAAGGACTACATACATTTCTTTATCGAACAGTTATTATTTCCTCCCCCTCTATGATTACTTATTTCTTATAATATTGTTTAATTAACACTACATTATTATTATTAGTAATATAATAGGTCTTTACCTATGAAATTGCCGTTCTGCAGTACTGGCCATACAAACAAAATAATTTTTGTTTGGCTAAGAATTCTAATTTCAAATGACTTTTATTTTAAAAACATGGAATTCTTTTTCCAAAAGTAGTTATTTGTTTATTGATTAGTGTTACATTTTCATCGCATTTTAATCTTCTTTGTCATCATGGATACGTTAAAAATTCGAGTAATTATGGAATATGAGTACCGTCGTGGCAGCAACGCGGCACAAGCGGCACGCAACATCAACGACGTTTACGGAGCTAACACTACAAACCAACGCACCACCTGTTATTGGTTTGCTCGCTTCCGTTCTAGGAATTTCGACCTGAAAAATGAACCTCGCGGTCGTCCGAAGAATTTGGTCGACAATGACGAATTAAAGGCGATTGTGGAAGCTGATGATACACAATCTACGGCTGAATTAGCTGCAGCTTTCGACGTTAGCGTCAAAACAATATTGGTCCATTTGCGTCAAATTGGCAAGGTAAAAAAGCTTGACAAATGGGTGCCCCACGAACTCAATGATCGCCAGCGCGAAGTACGCGTCGAGACGTGCCTTGCACTGCTCAACAGACACACAAATGAACGAATTTTGAACCGCATTGTTACCTGCGATGAAAAATGGATTCTGTTTGATAACCGCAAGCGCTCAGCAAGTTAGTTGGATCCTGGTTCAGCACCTAAACAATGCCCTAAACGAAAACTTACCCCTAGAAAAGTGATGGTCACTGTTTGGTGGTCTAGCGCCGGTGTGATTCATCACAGCTTCTTACCAAACGGGGTGAGCATTACTGCAGATGTGTACTGTGAAGAACTGAACACAATGATGGAGAAGCTGGCACATCTCCAACCAGCATTGGTCAATCGCTCGTCTCCGCTGCTCCTGCACGACAACGCGCGACCTCATACTGCACAGCAGACGGTCTCTAAGTTGTAAGAACTGGGGTTGGAAGTTCTCCGTCATCCGCTCTACTCACCAGACCTTGCGACTACAGACTACTACTTTTTCCAGAATTTGGATAACTCCTTGGCGGGAAAAAAATTCAATACCCGAGAGGCAGTACAAAATGCCTTTGAAGAATTTGTTGCCTCCCGTCCAGCTGATTTCTTTAAGGGCTTCAATAAACTGCCACTACGTTGGCAAAGATGCATTGATTGCATGGGTGATTACTTCGATTAATACAAATAAAAAATACATGAAAAAAATTCGTTTAAATTTTTTCATACAAAACGGCAATTTCATAGGTAAAGACCTAATAAAGCAATTTATGTTTTTTTTATGTCACAGAAGGTAAACGAACAGGCGGGTCACCTGATGTTAAATGATCACCACCGTCCATAGACACTTGCAACACCAGGGGAGTCGGAAGTGCGTTGCCAGCCTGTGTTTGGGGGAGGAGGAGTGGGAGGGGGAGGGGAGGTGGGCCTCCGACGCTTTCACTGACCGAACGATTCGCAACAATGCAAGCACTGTTATTTCACGTCGGTGTTTCTCTGGGTCGGTTGGTACTACCCCAGGCGAGCCGACCCATTCATGCTGAAACCAGTAATAGTTTCAACGTGGCTCTACCACCTACGAAATGAACTGAAATTGAAATTACATACGCAAAATTTGTCAAGACTTACCTTATCTGTGCTTAATCCGTCACTGATCGGGCCTGCATTGTTTATTCCCATTTGATGATCTAAAACTATCAGGCATATCGTCAAAAATTTGATACCATAAAATACTTCAAGTCCATCCTTTTTCATCGTCAATAGATCTTTCGTATTCTCTTTTATACAAAATGCTTTTATGAAAATGTTACCTAAAAAGTAAATTAAACAAATTTAATTATAATATAAATTGATTTATAACATACCTTAATAACGTTAGTTAGAATACTTACTCTGATTCTCATGATCGGCCTCTTTATCTTTGCAATTGAAGTAAGTACAAACCAGTGTAATTACTATAAGTAAGCCGGTGATACTCCTAAAATAGAAATAAACATTGTAAGTGATTTAGTCTCGATGTATGCAATAAATATTTGGTCTCGGAATCTAGATTTTTTGGTTGTTTATACATTTCTATATAACAAATAACATAAACAATTTTCCCGTTACCAATTTTAATCATTGGCACATGTTCGTCTACACACTGTTACACCCTGTATGCGAACTCGTTAGAATGACTCATTGAAAGTTGAGACCAAGCATAATGTAGTTCTAAAAACTATCCATCTCGAACTTCATAGAATAGTTCTAATAATAATAATAACTAATATTAAAAATGGGAATCTCGTCCAGTTGTGTTACAAGGGTCCGAGGGCTGGGCTACGAAAGAGACGGGTGAGAAAAGGTTAGTTGTGGGAGAGATGCTAATGTTGAGATAGATGTTTAGTGTAACTAGAATGGATAAGATTAAAAATGAGCATGTCATAGGAAGCTTGAAAAGAGTACCAGTGACAGAAAAGATTTTTTTTTCTTTATGAGTCCTCTTTCCTCAGACATTTTCCGAGTCCTTGTTATTTCATTTCTCTTTTAATTTATCTTTTAATTTTTTACTTACATTTTCTTTTATGCCTTTATTTTATTACACACAGAGTAATAGGTTGAGGAGTAATAGGTTAGCATGGTACGGGAACATTATGAGAAGAGATGAAAGTCATGTAAATAATAAAGTCTTGATCATGAAGGTAAACTGATGTAGGAGTAAAGGAAGACCGAATAAGGTATGGATGGATTGTGTAAAAAATGATATGTGTATAAAAGGTGGGAATACTGAGATGACATGTCCATAGAGATGTCCAGGGAGAGTGGAAAAGGCAAACATGTTGTGCCGACTCTGCTTAGGTGGGATAAGAGTAAGAAGGAGATTTGAAATTGGAATGTGAGTTTCTTTTTTTTGCCTTCACGGCTCAATTATTCTTGACAAATTGGTAGTCTATAAGGGCTATTGATGTTTCGTTTTTTCATCATCCAGTTTCTATAATCGATAGTTCTTGATACTTGCTCGCTAGAGGATAAGGAAAGACGCACGACATACGACACTTTTCATATATCAGTCTGGCTCATTCTCCGCCATTAGTTTATGGCATAGCTACGAAAACCGAACACGATATAACTTTTCTTACATTCACTATTCGTTCATCTCAATTTGATGATTTCTGATTTAGCTTCAGTTTTAAAAATAATAAAATTAATGTCTTAGCATTATAAATGTTCAGAATGTAATAATTAAGTAAACTATTATGATTCAACTATAGGTTTCTTAAATTAATAAATGTGTTTTTTACTCACATAAATGCGTAGAAAAGTCCGTCGAACTGGAGCTGATGATAGTCGGACTGGCACGGTTCTGTTATTACTATATTTGGCTTGATACCAGCTGTACCAAGATGGCTCCTGGCTAACATCACCCCGAGCAGCTTTTCAACGGTATTCGGTAGACATGATATCGGTACACAGGCACCCCACGTTAGTTCATTCAAAACTCGTGTGTGCAGTGGACGGTACTATGTAATTATATAAAATATGTTTTAACATACTCAGAAATATAGTCGTCCATTTAAAATATCTTTACTTTGCCGTTCGTTAACGTTCGAGTCATTTCATTATTACACGATATTGATCAAAACTTGAACTATATTTCACTGAGAAGAGATATTACAACATGTATGTTATAAATATGAGAGACTACTTTTATTAAATGTGTGCATTATATTATATTGGTAATTTGAAAATTTTGTAGTTTATCCAGCTTTTGCCCGCGGCTTCGCTCGATTTTATGTAGATTTCAGCTATTCATTGAGAACAGCATTTTTTTTCTTGATGAAACGTATACTATATCTTTACCTGTACTAGTAACAATGTATATATAAAGTCTCATGACGATTGGTTAAATAAGATGTGAAAGTGTAACAAACATACTTACATTCGCATTTATAATATTACTTTAAATTAAGATAATTTAGGATAGTTACTTATTAAATAAAATACATAATAATTTCGACATATAAATAACATGTCGAAGTTCAATAACTTCAGTTTTATTTCTTAGGCTAATAAAGATTTTTATCTATGAGATAATTGAGCGAACAAATTAACGAGCAATCACTGTAACACAATGACTATGAAAACATTCGTGACTTCTCGTTTAATATTCGTGCGACTGAGGTTTATAAGTCATTGTTGCTGTTAACCTTTTCACGAGATGTTTTTGGTTCGTCCATAATTTTATTAATAACTAGCTGACACCTGCGTCTTCGTCTGTGTTGTCTGTTTATGTCCCCTGTTCTGTGCATGCGCAACACACCGCTCGCCCCACTTCTCTACGGTAAGACAACACACATCGCTAAACGCATAGTGATTATAACAATAGTAGTTTCTTAAGAATTTCAATGTTCTTCAAACTTCAGTGAATATATCGTTCAACTTCAACATTTAAATAATGGCGTCTCGTAGATACGAATTCTGCCAGGAAGATATCATTATATTTTTTTGTCTTGTCTGTCTTTTTCTGACACATCGTAATCAAAAATAATTACTTGGCTGCTGAAACTGATGCATAGCTGTTACTTACATAAAACGCAGTTTGCATTAGAATATAGAATCACTTGTTTTTGATAGTAATAAGGAAAATCATAAAGAAGGGAAACGTAAATAAAGCAGTAATTTGCATCGTCTCATAAAAAATGTATTAAGTTAATTACCTCTATAAAGTCTAATGTCGATGCGTATGGTGATATGGGTTCGTTGATACGATTTCGCACACTTCTATCAGTTCGTTTGAGTACAATGTCTGCTAAACAGTATTTCATTTTCAATTCTTCATGTGTATTAGACCACGGAGCATTTATACATTGATCATAGTTGCCTAACTGGTATCGGTTTCCATATAATAGCCCTTGAGGTTCTGAAGCCTGAGCATCCCAATCTAGACGGAAAAAAAACAACAAATTACTAATTGAATATTATGTACCAAACATTAAAAAAAATATTATAAAAAATATATTAACTGATTATTCTTTTAGAAATACACTCATCAAAAAAGTCTAAGCAACATGTACTAATTTAAATTTTAGGATGGTTCTTCACATTATAACGTTGTATTTTATTTTTAAAATAATATCTTTAGGGTTCTATTATGTAAAAATAACAGCTGTTGTCTTTATAAGTTCTTTTAATAACAGAAATGAACAATATTAGAATATACTGTAGAAACTAAGATACATAAGAAACTAAACTTTTTTCTTACAAAATGAAATTTCTAAAGAAAATGTATTTATTGTGAAAGAATAGAACAATTTAATACAAAGTATGGGCTCCTCTGCTATTCAGAACTTGTCGGCAACGATTATTCATTGAATGAATGAGACTGTTTATGTCATCTTGCGGTATTCGCTCCCAATGGAATTGTAGCAAATCCTTCAGCTGTTGGGTTGTTGTCGCTCCGTCCAAGTCCTTCAAAACACGTCTCTGGAGCATGTCCCATGCGTGCTCGATGGGGTTGAGATCTGGAGATTGTGCAGGCCATGGCAATACCCGGATGTTCTCCGTTGCAAAGTATTCACTGGTTCGCCGAGCTGTATGGGAACGCGCGCATTGTCATGCATTAACCTAAAATCGGAGCCAAAGGTTTAGCAAATGGGTAGACATAAGGTCTGAGAATATCCTCAATGTAATTTTCAGCATTCATGTTTCCATTTACAAAAACGAGCTCAGTTCGCCTGTTCTTCATAATACCCGCCCATAACATAACTGTTGAGCCGCTGTATGGATGAACTTCCTGAACGCACCTGAGCCTTTCAGTATTTCCGGGCCGATGATACACTCGCACCCTTCTTGTATCAGGCTTAAACCCGAATCGCGACTCATCGGAAAACATAATTTTAACCCATTGTTCCTGGGTCCATGTTATGCGTTCTCTACACCATTCATATCGACGAGCGCGATTCCCGTGACGTATCGGTGGGCACCTGATTGGGCGATCGATTTCGCACAGTTTGAGGACTTACATCAACACCACTTGAAATTTGTAGCCTCAAACTTATCTCTCGAGCAGTTAACAACGGCTGGCGTCTTGTAGTCAGTTGTATGTACCGGTCTTGCCGAGTGGTTGTACTCCTTTTACGGCCTGGATGCTGTTCAGCGGGTTCTCCTGTATTATTGTAGTGCTGCCAAAGACGACAAATAACACTTCTATGAATGCCAAAATGTCAAGATACCTGAGATTGATTACTTCCCGCTTGCAACATCCCTACAGCTCTTTGCATTTCATCTGCCATCAAATGACGTCGCTTCATGACGTAAAGAATATCTAACAATTCAATTTTGTTGCTAACTTTATTTAAATGGTTGGTAAAATTATAAAATCAAGACTAAACGTAGCAATTAAAACGCACTTAAATTCAAACAAATTCGCAGTCATTTGAATTTTATGAAAAAACAAAACATAATCAAATTTTTTTTTACAACCAGCCAGTATGTCATCAATAACAAAAAACCTTTTGTTTGAGTAAATACTTAGAAATTAATTAATATAAATGGTAAAATTTGTAATATCACGCATGTTGCTTAGACTTTTTTGATGTGTGTAGTAGGGTATCTCTTTGGTCACAGAAATAACTAATTTTCGTCCAATTTTGTTGAAGTTTGGTTTGAAAATGTTTTCTTTACTTTATTTTTATTTTTGTAACATTTTAGATACTTTATTTACAATATTATCACTACATATTATAAAATAAAGTCCTCCACCACGTCTGTCTGTCTGTTTGCGATAAACTCAAAAACTGCGGAACGGATTTTTATGCGGTTTTCACCAGTAGATAAAGCGACTCATAAGGAAGGTTTCGGTATAGTATAATTCGTGAAGTTTTTTTGTTGACAGGGCAGGACGACGTCCGCCGGGCCCGACAGTAGTGAATAAAAAAACGTAAGTTCCAGAGATAAGTTAAATCAACAGCATAATATGAATGCTGAGATAATATTGTGTTAACTGTTTTTTTTCGTAAATTCATTAAATCAATCTCTAAATCACAACTAATCTAACTCAGATACGAATTTAATTGAGCCTATTGATAATTAAAACGCGATTTTCGAATTAAATTGAGATATAATTTTCTTAAAAGCAATTCGATTTATAGTTAAAATAGCTTTGATATCTGCAAATATTTCAGCAGCAAACTTACCCCAAACAGCCCATAAGGTGAAATTTTGTAAGCTTTGTAACAATAAGTAAATTGTATCCATACATGGTGTTTCTTCCTCAGTCCAATTAATACTTTTTAATGCAATTAATACATCATCTAAATACACTCGATTTAATTCACCATCAGCAGATTTGTTTGAATTAAATGTATTTTCGCTTATTTTACTTTGTGTATCGTTAATTTCATTTTTTCTCAAATCTGATTCGGTTTCATTTTCTCCATAATCACCAGTTGCGTCTTCGTAATATTTCGTTCTATTTGTTATATGACATTTTATTTTAGTAAATGAACTAAGCAATACAATAATTATAAAAATGCGCTTCATTGCTATTGTGTTAAAATACAACTGCGGTTCGTGTAAGATGTGCTCAACAATTATAAGAATAATGTTGCATAATTACGCAATTATCTATCTGTTTATAAATATTAAATAGGGTTTTGTCTACGTCCATTCTATAATTTATTTACGTTAAAAGAGTACAACATACAGTGGCACCTGGTTAATTGGGATCTCAAGGGACCAAGAATGTTGTACCATTTATTGAGGGCTTCCATTAATCCAGTTTTCCAATTAGGCAGGTTTAAAATTATAGTTGTCTCATTTACAGAGGCTCCCGCTTATAGAGGTCGAAATGTACGGCTATTTCATTTATGGTATGCTCCCTACACAGTTCATCACAATCATAATCTGATAATAGTTTTAATTTTTCAGATACTGATAACGTTTTATATTTACGTTTGGGCATTTTGTACACTTTTACTCCCTTGTTTTTGGGTCAAAACCTGAGATAGTATTGACAAACAAAGCGTATGCGAAAGACATTCTAATGTTTGTAAACAAAAGTGTCAAAACCTGTCCCAACCCGATTAATTTGTCTCATTTATAGAGGGAATTGAGCTATAGACTCCCAATTATAAAGGTAAACATCGAATAAATCCTAGAAATCAGATCTCATTTAACCAGGTTAGAAAAGTCCCATTAATAGAGGTAATTCAATGAAAAAGTACCGGGACCTCATTGCAACTCTCAATAATAGAGGTTTCTCATTTATCCAGGTCCCATTTAACCAAGTTTCACTGTAATACTAAGCTTAGGTTACACTAAGTTTATCTCTTTTTCCTTTCGAAATCACCTGACTTTGATTCAGTTTGTATTGCAGGTAACATTATTGTGTTTGCGTCTTTTGTGGTTACATATGTATAAGACTGGCTGATCCGTGCCCACTTCATTGCGCGGTAATAGGCATTCTCAAGCTCTACAACTTTTCTCTAGAACCCGATCATATATCTCTCATCGTTAAAGCTGCGCTAGTAAGAAACGTTTTCGTTCGACCGTTTTTTCTCAGACTCACTTTGCAAAGCCGACTACCACAAAATAGTCTTTTCATTTTTCTGATTAATGACACTCACAAATATCGTGGTTTTCTATATGTAAAATAATTTTCAAAATTGGTTTAGTATATACAGATATTACACCCTAGAACCTCACAAACTCAGAAACTTTACCTCTTTATAATATTAGTATAGATAATAAACAACACAGATGAAGTCGCGGGTATCAGCTAGTATATAGATATAACTAAATATATGCTTATCAAATAAATAAATATTTGATTGAGGAAGATGTTATTTCGCGGAACTACATCGTAAAGACTTTGTTTAATTTATTTTCAGGTAGAAACAGTGGAGTGGGAGTGACAAAGACACATTAAACAGATTATCTTTACTAATATTATAAAGGCGATTGCGAGTTTGTTGGTCTGTTACGCTTTCACACCCCGACTATTTTGAAATTTTGCGTACAAATTTGCAGGAGTGTACAAAAGGACACAGGGTATTTTTTATCCGTACGTAACGTAAAAACGTACTTTTCCCGACAGATCTATATTTCACGCGAGCGAAGCCGCTAGCAAAGTTAGTTAAGATAATATTAAAAATCAAATTAAAAATACTTTATTTCATGTAAGTCCAATGAATGCGCTATTGAACGTGAAAACGATACTATCATCGACTGCCTATATATCACAATAGTTATGCCCGCGACTGCGCTCGCATGCAGTATACATTTATTGGTCATGTTTTTTTTTATGGTTTATTTTATCTTTATGACCTTATCAATGGAACGTAATTCGATGTCGTACTGGACCAATTTTTCTTTAATTGGTTCACACCTCGTATAAAACAGGTAATACATTCTTCGCCCATTAAAAATTCAGTTTTGGTATATTTTATTAAGGTTATACGTGAAAAATTATTTACAAACGATGCTTCAAAACATGCAGTTTGAAATTAGAATGAAGGCAAATAACAACTAAAATATCTACAGATTGATGTATGACACTATCCGCAATACATTCGACACAGGGCAGACTGTTGCTCAACGTTAGTTTTGCATTATGGCGTCATAGAAGTGTTCCTATTTTTGTAGTCCGGTGAAGCTGTTAAGGCCTTTCTAGAAAAGAAGGGTTCCTATTTATTACGTGATTATTAGGACATGCTCTTACATTATGGATCTGTTGAAATGAACTTCCCGCAATGAAAACGTAATGTACAGAGTTACTTTCGCATTTACCAATATTATGGTACGGGTTTCAATAAATTGATACAAACTGAATGATATACGAAACGTTAGAAAAGATCAAGAAAAAATTAAACGTTAATTTATTTTGGTTATATCTTAATATGCCATGTTTGTATAACGCCATCTCGTGCAACAAAGGTGAACATTAAATACTACACCCCACAATCGTATTATTTTACTCTTCCTACTAATGTAACATATTCGGGGCGGTTCTTGTTTTGCATGGTGTATAGAGATGGCGTTAAAGTCGCAGAGACCCTAAAATTTTAATTTTAGTTTATCTCCTTTATAACATGGGTATATGTTATAGAATCTATATAAACAAAATGATAGAAGTCTGTCATTGTGCGGCATCGTGTAAAAATTACTGTATAGATTTCAAGAAATTTTCTTTAGTTTTACTTTTTAGACATATTCCTTATTTTAAATATATATAGGAACTCTTCATTTAGTATTAAGTGATGAAAGTCTTAAAAAACTGATTTTTATAAGCATGCAGTAAATTAATACGTTTCAGTCTGCATTGGGATGACATTCTCGACTCATTGACCTACAATCACCATAGGTTCAGTGATTTGTGAAGTGGGGCATGCGGTGTGGTTCGCATGCACAGGAGATGGGAAGTAAATGAATCAGGCTTTTTATTTTTTTTCTACCTATCTCTATGCTATTGGCTTTATGGGTTTTTACAGTTTCACCGAAACACAAGTAAGGCTCTTTCCTTCGCAGTGGTGGCTTTATAACCCGATTTGACGACAGACACTATATTCATGTCTGTGCTTAAGTAACTATCATTTGACATATGGTTAAAAACGAACACACGTTTCATGGGAATAAAAAACAGTGATCCCATCACCGTTACGATTTATAATTTATATTATTATCTAGATTTTACTCGATTTATATGATACATTGATGGTAAACATTAGCCGTTTTGAATCTATGTATACGGTGAGAATAAAATACAGCCTCTTTATTATTTACATTTTTATTTTAAGTAACCCATTTCTAAATTACATAATTTATCTAATTATAATAAATAATTTAATCACATATATATAATGTAATATTATCTACTTCTACAATCTACAATGTGATCTTAAGATAAATATCAATACATTTGAATATTGCAGATTAAATCCAAGTGCAAAGTCGTGCGTTTTTAAATAGTCATACATATTCTTAATTGTTATGCTTACATATAATTTCAACTACGATATCTATAACTTCAGAGTCAAATATGTTATAATCCTTATAAATATACGTATTGCCAGAGTTTATTTTAAGATCTACAACGATACAAAAAACGCGCTATACAATATACTATATTTAATATGCGATACCAATATTAGAAAATGTTTTATAATCAATATGAACAAAAATAAAATTGCCGTATGTATGTAAGCGCATCATTTCAGAACGGTTGCACGTATTTGGGTATTTTTTTTTGTCTGTGTAATATTGTTTAGAAATCGTTCGTTTGAATGAAAAATTTGAAAAATCTTACGGGAATGTGAAAAATTCGGTATAAAAAACGCTATATACAAAAAATGACTGAGACCCATGAATATAGGTAGGAGCGTCCTAAAAAATATTGACAGAATTTACAGGTTGACGTTTAGTTATTCAGTTTCCATTATATCATTACTTGATCGTACTGTAAAGGAAAGATTTGGACTCATTTTCTTCGTTAATACCTTCGATCAACAATAACTAGATATCGGGTCGGCGCGAAAAATAGGTCTCGGTAAATAACAGCTCACTTGAAATGTGAGCTTTTATTTTGTTTAGTTTGTTTGAAACACAGCCAATGTAAGCACGTTTCACATGCCGCAGTGTATTCAAAAGATGCAAAAATAATATCCGAAAAAGCAATTTAACGGCCGGAATATCTTACTTTCGCTAAATACATATTGAATAAGTTATATTTTAAGCTTTAAACTAACAAATAATATAAAATTTTGAACAAAATTACCGATTTTAAAACTGTGGTACAAATGTTTGGCCTAGGCTCTCCAACCACGCACAGACACGCACGATAACGGGAAAAAGTACTTTATTCATTGCGTGTTAAGGTTGAATTCACACTAAATGTTGTTTATCTTGTCTTTTCATTTGTGAGGGGAGTAATTTATTGCTTTGCTCGTTTTATCGTAAGTATTAGATAATATTTTGAACATTTGTGACTTTATTACTAGGTGACATGGTTGTAATTAGGTTGAACTTAAAACTGTTTTAAAACTTTTTTCTCCCTTTCTTAGTAAATAAATAGCTACACATAAGTATATATTTACGCGGACAGTTTTTAACTTCGATTTTGTACGTGACCCTTTATCTAGTTATTGTTGATCGAAAGTTAATACGCTCATGCGAAATCGAACGGTAAAAATCATCATTACATAGTATAAAACAAAGTCCCTTACCGTGTCTGTCTGTCTGTTCGCGATAAACTACTGAACGGATTTTCATGCAGTTTTTACCAGTGGATAAAATGATTCACGAGGAACGTTTTTGTATATAATTTGTCAAGGATTTTTTTTATAATCAAGTTGGGACAACGTCTGCCGGGCCCGCTAGTAAATTATAAGTATTATATGTTATAAGAGATTTTTAAACGTATGTCACGTAATAAACAAATAAATATTCTCTAAATCTTGAATTGTATTTTAAAAAATTACTTAAGTATCACACAACACACAAATTTTAAACAAAATAAATGATCAATTAAATTATTTTGATAACATATTAAAGCAACTAAAAGTATGGAAAAAAATGGTTATCAACAAATCGAAATATGTGTGCAGTAATTTCTTTAAGCAGTGTCCATAACTTAATATTTACAATGTACGCTATTTGTGTTCTTTTATGTTAACACTTAAAAGCTGAAATCGCAATTTACAGTTTACGTTGTCCAGATTGGTAACGAGCAGATCGGCATAACGAGCATATTTTATTTGTTATGGACACGGCTTTATACATATATGAAAAACATCTAGGGTGTTGTTACAAAAAAGTTAAACACGTATTGAATACTTGCTTTAAAAAGTTTCGATACTTACGTATTAAATGCACCCCGCTCGCCGAACGTTCGACTTCTTGCTCTTCTATCTCTGTTTGGTTAGGTTAGGTTAGACTTGAGAAAGAGGATAACACGATCTTGCCGCGGTAGCCGTCGGCAAGCGCGGTGCATTTAATACGTACGTATCCAGACTTTTTTAAAGTATTCAATACGTATTTAACTTTTTCGTAATAACACGGCTATAGTCTATTATACATAGTGTTTTATTTTCTTTATACATTCAATTTTATAGCAGAAAACGTTTTATGGGTAAGTCACGTAAGTGAATAAAAACATAAATAATATAGTGAGGATTAGTAAATAATTTCTAGATAATTGATTATGAATATTTATTGCTAAAAATATATCCTATGTGAAAATAAGTAGCTGCATAAATTGCATATGCTTATATTTAAAAAAAAACAGCGTTTTCTTATGTACATATCTTTGGAACGCGTTACAAAGAACACACTGACTAGATTTCACTCAATATATATAGAATTTTCTATATACCATCTAAATATAAATATATTAATTTAATTTTAATCTTTTTATTAACTAAAAGCATTATGGGTACAGCAAAGATAAATAAAATAATTTAACCAAAAATGTAGAAAAATAACTAATACAATTTTTAATGTTATTAATTATTTGGACAATTCAAAAAGAGCATTACAATTTCTTAAACAGCAATAGCATAGTGTTATCACGGAAATAAGTATTGTGAAATTGTTTTATGATATATTTTGATAACTCATGGAATTTTTCAAAAAAATATTATATAGAAGGATATAACAGAAATAGTATTTTGGATTTTTGACAATTTCTTCTTTTATTTGATTTTTTTGCCGCCTTTTTGAGCCAACTATTGTTAAACAAAGAATCCGAAGATTCAACCTACATAAGTATGTAGATTAGTAAAATTTAGAACTAGATAAAAGTCACCAAAAATGTAGTTGGTTGTGGCATACCGAACCAAAGACCCCAATTGTTTTCAGTAGCAGCTAACCTAACAAAAGTTTTTATATCGCGTTACAAGTAGGTAAGTATGTTAAAGGTTGTAATGTCTGATGTATTAGATAATAATAAGATAAGATCTTATTATTTTATTTTATAATAATTAACGTTAAACAGTAAACAAGAATTGAACACGAGAATGTAGTCTAATATTATTTTTAAAAAACTAGTGTCTGACTAGTATAAGTTAAAATGAGATTATTATTTTGACTAGTTTATTTTATATAACGCATTTATTCGTTAAATGAAAAAAATAATTATATAACTCGAATAATTTGTTCAAGCGAATTCAAATGATAAGCCTTAATTTTTATTGAATAAAATCTTATATATTTTAATTACTATTGACTAGAAATCGTGACTAATATCTTCCATAATAAGGAATTTCCACAAAAGTACAAGTAGGTAAGTATTTTAAAAGTTGTAATGTCTGTTGTATTTTTTATCTTATTTCTTTTTCATAATAATTAACGTTAAATAGTAAATAGGAATTGAACACGAGAATTAATATTATTAAAAAAAACTAGTGTCTGACTAGTGAAAGTTAAAATGAGATCATTATTTTGACTAGTTAATTTTATATAACGTATTTGTTAGTTAAATGAAAAAAAAATTAAATAGCTCGAATAATTTGTTCAAGCAAATTCAAATGATAAGCCTTAATTTTTTTAAATTAAATTTTATATATTTTAATTACAATTGACTAGAAATAGTGACTAATATCTTTCATAATAAAGAATTTCCACAAAAGTAGAATATTATTACAAAAACAGATTATTATCCTTATAACTAAACAAGACTAGATTTCGATAATATAAATTAAAATGTATATATACCATTCCTGATTATTTATAACTAAATGACGACAAATACGTCCTATTTTTTTAAATGACGAGATCATTCTCAAGACTAGAAGAACTAAAAATTTTGATAATGACTAGATATTAACAATAAGCCTAAAGTTTTTTAGATTAAAATTTCTTAAATCTATTTCCTGATTTTCGTTATAATTACAATGGTAAAAATATCTTCTTTATTCTATCAAACTTCTAAGTAAAAGAAACAAAGAAAATAATTTAAAAAGAACTTAGTTACAGTAGACCTAACTCAATTCCGATACACTATGAAATAATGATGAGAAAATGGTTCACGGTCCGACGATGCATCTAAAAATATGCCCTGTATCGGATCGATTGCATTGACCCATCGCTTTTTATGACCGGAACGATAAACCGACATTACAACTTTATGCCATACCGACTTTTTTCTGTGCTTGTAAACTTTATAACATTTATAGTGTGCAGTATGGACAGAAATTTCAAATGATAGAAGTTATTAATAGGTGCTTTATTAATACAATGAAGTTATGTCTATTAAACTACATATTTGTTTAAGAGATGCCTTGAATGTGTTGCAGAATATAGTACTGTAAGATATGAAGAAAACCGATTACGAACATTGGATATTGGCTCACATGGACTTTAAATTAACTTTAATAGGATTCGCTATTAATAATGCTCTTTTTGAATTATATAAAAGAAATTGTACGGAACAATCGTACGTATAGTAGGTTAGTTTTTAACTAACATGTTAATAAATATATTATTATTTATACGAAACTTAATTATGTTTAACACTATTTAAAAAAAAAAACCTCCAATTGTGAAGATCATTATATATTGCTTGAAAATGATAGATTTATACTGTCAGTTTCTTATCTTTTAATTCTTAGAGTGGATAGAAGGAATAACAAAGAAATATTAATAGTGCTTTTAAGAATCGGTATTAAAAATCACGGTATACAAAGCTCCCGCGATGGCTTAATGGATGTATTACTATGATATATTAGAAACTGAAATGTTTAACATCTCTTTACTATTTACTTAAACCTATTTTAATTTGGAATGTTGCTGTAGGAATGTTAATATTTACAATACTATCAAATAACTAATAAACATCGACGTAAATGTATTATAATAATCTAAATAATATATTCAATCTACATCTATTGATTTTTTTTTATTATCATAAGCTAACAATATAACCATTCATATAACCATGTTACTATTATTTTTATTTATGCACCTAAGAACCTAATTTAATATATTCATGATTGTAGTTTTACGTGAAATTTATCACTTTACGCGAAAATCTTATGTATTCATGCCCTAACATCTGTATATTTATATTGATTTGAAAGTAACAGAACAGACTTCTTTAAATTAACAGAACTTTTATCCAAGCCCTATTACCGCATATACCAGGTGACTGTTTAGACACTCGCAATATTCTATGATATGACACTTCATAGCCACATTTAACATATAAAATAATAATGTTAAAAGAAATACTAATAAATAACCAAGGAAACCTAAGTTAAAGTTTGTTCTAAGATTTTTAAAAGTATAGCTACAAACATGTAAATAAAATAATAAACCTAAGTGCAATGACGGATGTCAAAAGCTACAATGGGCGACCCGGAGTTAATAACTTTCGATAGTAACACGGGCAATAAACCTTTTTCTTTTGTTCCTGACGTTCCCAGGTTCCCTTTCAAATGAAAGTGAAATCACCCGGTGGTGACACTGTGCTTTAACATAGACGCGTAGAGGATTGTGTATAATTTTTGTTTTTTCTAGATAATTAGGTCAAATATTAAGCATCTATTTTTTTAATTGCTTTGGGACGAGAATCGAGTGCAGGGTGTTCCAGAAATATTGCTACTGTCTAACCAGCCACCTGGTATATTTTACATTGAAGAATAATGACAAAGCTATTGAAATAACGAATATTTTTATTATTGATTGTAAATCTTTTTTTGCATTTTTAATAACAAAACCAGATATATCAAGTAACAGTTTGATTATAATATATAGCTCAACAGTATCTTTAATAATAGATTAACTACAAAAAAAATTACTCACTACGAATCACTTGAAATTCTCTATGAAAAATACAAGTGCCTGCCTTCCTGTCCATATGATGTCGAATATGGATACAGTGTGTTAGAAACCGGTGCGTACACCGGGAACCGCGGCACGGGCCGCAGTACACGACGTCACCCCTGACTTTCGGCTCCTCCACCGCCCTCATCCTCGGATCCCGTCACATCCAAACTTCGAGAGTCTTCAGAGGTGCAGGACGACGCACATCGTGTTCGCATACCCTCCCAATTTAACTCTTGTTGGGGAACAGGTATTTTGCTCCAGAACGAATTAAAGTTGTTATCCGGAATAGTTTCCTGATAAATAAATGGTGTTTATATTATTCCACTCATATTCTATTTAACTTTTAATGAATCGACAACCTTTATCAGTGACCAGTGGGGAACTCACTATCGTTTGCATCTGCTAGAACGTGACTTTTTACTTGATGATAACTAGCTAAACTATTGCCGTATTATAAATTCTATCAAGATATTTTTCTCCCCTATGGCTCAGAATTATTATGGGCGTGAATCTATGTCGAAATTCTGCCACTAAATTTTCATTGCTCCTATGTATTTTTTTAATATCACCATTTTCTTGTTATTACTAAAATATTGTTTTTAGGAACCAACTCTCTATTTAATTTGTTATAGATAATATAATTCATGGGTGAATTCGAAATTATAATCGAAATTACAAATTTTACATTAGTATTCCATTTAGATTATAGACTATTAGACTCCGTACTGTTAGAGATTTTTAAAGTTTTGTATTAGAGGTGAAAATAACTACTGTTGAAAATGTTTGGTGATAAAATGCAAGTTATGTTCACTTGCATTTTTTTTTTCAAACTAGCCGGACGGACCTTTACTACTTCACCGCGCTTTTTGGGCGTGCACTTACGGCACTCCACCGTATAGGCTCAAGGATGTCACACTTGCCGAACCTCGATTTGGGTAGCGCCTTGAATGCAACTTTGTGTATAGAACTAATCTAACCAAGCTAAATGAACTTATCATATACTTATGTATCAGCAATTACATAAGTCTGCTTCATGAACACGAGCGTGTACACATACTCTCTAACTAACCTGATGATAGGAGCTATAATCGGTGTGCACTTGACGAAACGCAGAGGGCTCCTTGTCCGTCTCGTTGTCGGGTTGTTCATGAGCCAAAAGATGTTTTCTGAGGTAAGCCTGTCTCCGGAACAGTTTACCACAGCGTTGGCAAGGGAAACGACCTGCCTCCGTGGAGGGAGGCTCTCGACGTTTCGTTGTACCAGGTACACGGGGCTTATGCCAACGACGATGAGAGGCAAGGTTAGCAGGACAGTTGAACACCTAAGAAATGAAACAATTGATTCATGTTGATCTTAAAAACTATGCAGTATATAAATAATTAAAATAATGCTTTTATCTATTTTACCTAATTCATCTTATTGGTTAGTAAGAAATATTTATAAAAACCATAGGTATTTACAACACCGTAAATAACATAAATTACTTTTAAATAAATCTTTAACATTCTAGAATTTAAAATATTTATAATATAAATAGTATCGCATATTCAATCTCGTCCTATATAATACACGCGCTTTTTTTGTTTCTATTAGATTGTATTAGATTAGATTTCGTCCATTATTTAAATTTTATTATAACAGTTTAACATTGAAAATATTACTAATATAAAAAAAATGGTTGTGTCGTAAAGACACATGATAGAAGTGAAGCTTTTGTATTACAGGCTTTTTTTTAAAAATACAACAAAAAGTCAATGTCATGCGGTGTTCCCAGGCGGTCACCCATCCTAGTAATGATCGCGCCCGATGTTGCTTAACTTTGGTGATCGGACAAGAACCGGTGTTTTCAACACTCTACCCGACACAGTGTTTACCTCCACCTCTCGTTTATCACACAAAATGATCAGAATTTCATAACAAGATTCGCTTCAAAAATCATTGTGGCCTTATCTGTTTTTAGCTAGCTTCAATTATCTACTAAAATATAAACAATACCTAATCTTCATCACTCTATTCAACTAGTGTTAATGGTGTGAGAATAATAGTTAAACTATCGAGTAAAATTCCATAGTAGAAGCATAACCCATATTCGTACTTATTACAAGATAAAAATAATAAATGTATTAAAAACTTACTACCCTAACTAATATTATAAATGTGAATATGAGTTTGTTTGTTTGTTACGCTTTCACATCTTCACTATTCAACCAATCAGTGCAACAGAGACATGAGGTACCTTTAATAAAGAAAGAACGTAGGCATTGTTTTCAAGTGATAAATCAAATCGACATTAATGCGAGCGACGCAGCGAGCAAATGCTTAATTTATTTATTTATTTATTTATTTACACTTTATGCTTAAGTTGTAGATGAAACGAAACGTTTTCGGATCTAAAATCTTTGTTACATAATTCTATACGTATATTTCTAACTTAGTATAAATAAATAATGCTTAGAAAATTATCTCACAGCATTTAAATTTTATCATACATGTAATTAGGTGGTAGAGCCACGCTGAAGCTACTACTGGTTTCAGCATGAATGGGTCGGCTCGCCCAGTGTACTACCACCCTCTCATAGAAAACCGACGTGAAGTAACAGTGCTTGCATTGTTGCGTTTCGTTCGGTCAGTGAGAGCGCCGGAGGCCCACCATCCCTCTGCTCTCCCCCCTCCCTCCCTTTTCCCCAAACACAGGCTGGCAACGCACTTTCGACTCCCCTGGTGTTGTTAGTGTCTATGGACGGTGGTGATCACTTAACATGTGGTGACCCACCTGTTCGTTTGCCTGCAGCTATGACATAAAAAAATAAAAATAAATTACCTTATCACATTCTGGACAACGGTACTCGATGTGCACAATCCTGGAACACCGGTGCTGCGCCAAAGCAAATGCATCGCCGTATAATCTCCGACAAAGTCTACATATGTATCGACCAAGGCGATTCTCTATATTAGCGATCAAAGCTTTAGCTTCCTCTGTCACTTCCACTACATTGAACGCAGGATCTATGTCACCCTATGACAAATGACAAATTAAATGATAAACCTATATGACAAAATAAAAAGAATTATGTTACTACTTTAATTATGGATCATTACATAATGTTATATCATTCACATAACTTTTATTGCGACAAAATTAAACGTTTCGTTTGGCTATCACAACTTGAAGAAAGTGTGTTACTGCAATAATATAGTAATGGCGATTTATTTCATATTTAATGACCCTGTAATACAACCCTCGCGGTAAGCGTGGCAACTCACCCTTAAAACTGTTATTAAAGTTAAAACAGCGCAAATGCCCGATTTCATACCTATTTAATTGTTTGAAGCGATAAGGAAAGTCACCACATAAGCCTCTGTAATGGTATGGTAAGAACCTCCAATACAAATAATTGCACGGTTCCTGTGCAACGTTGCTATTTATTTCCGACATTTATATCTGACTAGCTATGCTCGCGACTTTGTCCGCGTTGAACGTTATGTAAAAAGCAGTGATTAATAAAGTCATCTGATGTATTATAGTCCATTCACTTATCTACTTTTCTCTCGTACTTACGTCGCGTCGTCAATAAAATTACAATAACTTTTGATAGAGTGAACCGATTTTAATTAAACAAAGCCTATGTTATTTTCGAAGATATGCTTTATGATTTTGTTGTGAACCCAGTACTTTAGCAGTTATGTGTGTTCATACAAACAGACAGACAGACATATAGACATTTCTAAAAATGATCGAAATGTTTTTTATTATTTATTCCTAGAGGCAAAAAAATTTTTCACGAAAATCGAAAGAGTACAGACACGTTAGAATTTTTTGGTAGGTGGTAGAGCCACGCTGAAGCTATTTACTGGTTTCAGCATAAATGGGTCGGCTCGCCCGGGGTAGTACCATCCTCTCATAAAAAACCGACGTGAAGTAATAGTGCTTGCATTGTTACGTTTCGTTCGGTCAGTGAGAGCGCCGGAGACCCACATCCCCTCCCCTCTTCCCCCCGTCCACCAAACACGGGTTGGCAACGTACTTGCGACTCCCCTGGTGTTGCTTGTGTCTATGGACGGTGGTGATCACTTAGCATCAGGTGACCCGCCTGTTCGTTTACCTCCTATATTATAAAAAAAAAGAATTACATTGTTATTACATGTAAGATAAGATAAGAAGAAGATTTAAATTTTGTTTTCTGAATACTAAATACAAATAATCTTACCTTTCGCACAACTAAAGTTTCGTCTTCAGCTAAATCACGTATAATCGTTCCTGAGACGGGTGATGTTTTGTCTTCGTCAAATACTAATTTTCTTACAGCTTTACTTTTTTTTGTCGTGACTATCGTTGGTTTCGGTGATTTTTTAGGGCGTTCTTCGACACTTTTTATTTCAACTATATCAGGTGAGCTTCGTTCACTTTTGGATGGTGTCTTCGGTTCGTGTGGCAAATACGACTTGAGTTCTTCAAAGAACTGTTTAGAAAATTTTAGTTTCTTTGATTCGGGAGTTTCTGTATCATCAGAATTTTCATGTAATGTATTCTGTTTCTCTGGTACTTCTTTTGAATCGACGTCTTCAAAGTGCCGAAATATTTTTGTGGATTTCTCATTAACGTTGTCCTCTGGATATTTTCTTTTCTGTAAAAGTGGCGGCGTACACGGAGGAGTGATTGGTATGTTAGATTTAACTGACAAATCGAGGGGCCCAGCAGGTTCATTATAATATGCTATGTACTGTTGGAGGAGAGATGGTTGTTGCTGTGGCATGAACTCGTGAAGGTAATTACTCGTAATCCGTACAGGAGGTGCTGCATATTGTTGATATAATCTCGATGATGAAAAGCGATGAAAATAAGGCAAGGCCGCCTCCATATTCATTAGTCAGGTGAAAATATCGAACAAAAACATCTTTTCGTGGTCACATTTTATATATTTCTGTAACAAAAGTAATTTTTGTTTTATTTTCTGGAGAAGGACCGTGTTGATAAAATAAAGTGCTAAAATGTAACGAACAACAAAAGGAGCGACACACACAGGGGTGAAGCGACGAAGTACAATGATTGCTGAACCATTTCTCTGATTGCAACAACTTGATGCGCCCTGTTGGCATTTGTTATTTTAAGATTCGTTGGTCGTGATAAAATCAAACGTAATTTTCGCTCAATCAAACAAAAATACTTTAGTATCATTTTAAGGCGAAAGGAGTTTACGACCATAATTTACAACATAACATTTATTTTTTAGAGACTAATAAAAACAAATTATTAAGTTTTTGTTTGATAGTAATGTTATATTTCAACTAAAAAAACAGTTTTAAATATTTGTTAAAAGATATTACGATGTTTGCTACTACAGAACTGATTATTCATATAATATCATTCATAAACCATATAATTTAATGCTAGCGTAGAATTATAAACATATAAAAAAAACTGCAAGATTATAATGATGACGTTTATATGAAACTAGCGGGCCCGGCAGACGTTGTCTCGCCCTGATTATAAAAAAATCCTTGACTAATTATATACCAAAACGTTCCTCATGAATCACTTTATCCAACTTTATAAGTTTGGATTTATCGCGAACCGACAGACAGACAGACGCGGTAGGGGACTTTGTTTTATACTATGTAATAATAATGATATGTATAGTATTCTATAATTGTTAATTATTCAATATTATATAAAACTAGCTTCTGCCCGCGACTTCGTCCGCGTGGAATAGTTACTTTGGGCGAACGCTAACACGCAGCGCAAGCTCTCAAAAGAAAATGAAACGATTTTGAAACATTCTTCATTGGTGCTCCGCTCCTATAGGTCTTAGCGTGATGTTATAAATAAACATAGCGTGATACAGCCTTTGGGGCCATTTAAGTATTACTAAGCAAAATTTATTGTAGTTTCTGGCCGCCCCTTCCCCCTGGTCAGCAAAAGTAAGCAATGTTCTTAACACTCCCGTCCATAATTACGTTAACATTTATATAAGTATATTCAAAACTGTTCTAATGCGGTATATAAATATTGTTGACGTAATCATCATTCAGACACCCCCAACCCCTATGTGATCAAAAATAAGCAAATCAAGGAGAAGGGAAAACAAGAGGAGGGGCTCTTTCTCTTTCTCGATAATTGAGCTATCTAACACTGAAATAATTTTTCAAATCGGACCAATAGTTCCATAGATTAGCGCGTTCAAGCAAACAAAATCTTTAGCTTTATAATCTTTATATATACATTTCTTCTGTACGTGTGTATGTCATTGAACTCCTCCTAAACGACTGGACCGATTTTGATGAAATTTTGTGTGCGTGTTACAGTGGATCCGAGAATGTTTAGATTCACAATTGGACCCGGTAGGTTGTGCTGCGGTTGATTTTTTTTATTATCAAGTCAGGACAACGTCCGCCGGGCCCGCTATTATTAGTATAGATTTTGCAATCATCTGAAATATCGTAAATTTTTTAACGGCATAAATTCCACCCAGTCATTATTTTTTTTTCCTTTTCGAGTAATCTCATCGACGTACGTGGAAACCAATTTTGGGGACGTACAATTTTCGTCCGGATTATTTCTAACGAGCTCAAAACATCAACAGAATAATCCAAGGCTCGTGGCTAGAACAGGGGTCGGACGGGGGAAAATAGTTTACCCATGTTACCTAATTACTGTCGTCGAGATCGCGGTTCCCACGTTCACCCCTCCACGAATATCCCAAGCGTTGACGAGTAAAGGGAGGACATAGTATAAACGACGGTAGTACATCAAAAAGTAAAGCTGTAAGTTGTTTTAATGCAGTCTTTATAAGCATCGAATGAATGATGCATTTATCTTAGCTTCTTTATGTTTCACTTTTTCGTTTATTCTTATTCTATTTTTTTTTCTAAGTTTAATTTAACTCAATATTTACTATAATATATATTTTTTTATTATTATTAACTAGCGGGCCCGGCAGACGATGTCCCGCCCTGATCATATAAAAATCCTTGACAAATTATATGCTAAAACGTTCCTCAAGAATCACTTTATCCACTGGTGAAAACCGCACAAAAATGCGTTCAGTAGTTTTTGAGTTTATCGCGAACAGACAGACTGACAGACGCGGTAGGGGACTTTGTTTTATACTATGTAATGATAATGATAGTGTGAGTAAAGTTAAGTTTCTATGTGATAAAGCGTTTTAGGTCTTCAGTTTAGTTTACTATTTTCTTATTATTGTTGTTGACTGTTGCTATATCCACATGTAAATAAGTAAACCGTGTTTTATTTCAATTTATGGCACACGCGGTATTATTAGAAATAACGGTGACTTAAAGAATTTGAAATTCATTGTTTCTTGATCTTTGTAGCTTTTATTTTTGCGATACTATGTCTCTTTATATTAAAAAAAAAAACAAAATCGCTTTCGCGTCTGTGTGTTTTCTTAGTTTTCTACTACTAAAAGGATTTTGATACGGTTTTCACTATCGTTTCTATCGTTTAGACAATTTCTCCCGGATGGTTTATGTTTAAATACATGTATACATTACGGTGTTTTTACAAATGCACCGCAGTCGCTGAATGGTCACCATCTTGCTCTTTTGTCTCGCTTTGGTTACGTTAGGTTAGATCTGAGAAAAAGGATAACGCGAACTAGCCACGGGCGAGCGCGGTGCATTTAATACGAAACCTTTTTAAAGCAAGTATTCAATACGTGTTTAACTTTTTTGTAAAAACACCGTTAATGTTTATTCATTTTATGTATGCGTGTTGAACTTTTCATCTTTCGATAACAATAATATATTTTCAAAATAGACTTATAAAAGGAATAACTTATGAATATTTGTTTGTTAGAATGTTCAACTCCTGTTTTCTTTGTTTCAACAATTCGTAGCATTTATATCGTTACATATTAAAAAACATAGGACTCTGTCTATCTGTTCGCGATAAACTCTAAAACTACTGAACGGTTTTCTTGCAGTTTTCACCAGTAGATAGAGTGATTCACGAGGAAGGTTTAGGTATATAGTTTGCCTAGGTTCTTTCTTATTATCAGCCCGCTAGTTTATCCTACAAGTATTAATCAAATTGTGGTGTCTACTATTTGTCAGTAGTTCTGATTAATCTTCCAAAAGACTGATATAATTTTGACAAAAATTTCACAAGTAGGTATATAGAGCAGGTACTACAAAGGCTCTATCTAGGTTATATATTTCTATCATAAAGGCTAAACAGTGCTAGTAAAATTTAATAGAAGTCAATTCAAATTCGCAGGCAACAACCCAAACCGAGGTTAGGTCACTTTGGCACCATCGTGCTTGTTGCCAAGCGGCGATGGCCTTAGAAGTTTGGTGAAGTTGTGAAGGCCCACCAGGCTAACAGGTTAGTCAGTTTGAAAAAAAAATAGTTAAAATTTGCAAAGCATCATAAGGGTTAGGTATTGATAACAGAGTTGCAATGAAAAATAAACGAAGTTGCGCTGGCTGAGTGCCTTAAGCGCTCGCCTTAGTAGTCCGATGAAACTGTTAAGACTTTGCTAGATCAATAGCGTAATCAGTACGAGAAAAAAAAAACAAAAAAAAAACGAAGTTGCTACTACCACTGTAACATGATAAACAAAATAGAAATTTACTATTATTTAAGTTCAAAAAACCTTTATTGTCTGTATATACGATAGTCTTTACTGTAAATTTAAAACAATTCGGTATGATCACAATTAAATCATTTCTAATCTTATTTTTATACAATTTTAAATTATGAAAATCAATGAACGTTATTTAAATTAAAAATTAAATACGTGTAAAATAAGCTACCATTAACACCTCACTAATAATCCAAAAAGGTATCATTTGTTAATTACAAAGCTGTGAACGATCGTTCATGAATATTGAATGGTCTACCGACTCGGGCATTTTCCAGTCCCACACATGTTCATTTACGATTTTAGGTTTCCATATAGTCTCGGTCATCTACTCAGGAAATATCTACATTTTTTACTATGGGCCGAAAAATATGTGCGTCATTTTATGGTAAGTACAAATCCATGAAATGAGGGTGAAATGATACAAGTAACTGACTTATGAGTATAACTTTTCGAACTGACTACGCTATTTGCCTAGAAAGGCCTTAACAGCTTCACCGGACTACTAAGGCGAGCGCTTAAGGTACTCAACCGATTTAATTTTGAGAACTAGCTGAAGGAAATTTTTAATTATCACATTGTCATTCTACATACATTATCTACTTTAATTTATGAAACTCAGGCGATTTCGAATATTTTAATATTTATATAACTTTGGCTATCGTATTCTGTCGCTGTTTTGTAATAAAGAAAATAATTTTGACGATCTTTATAACACCGTTTTTTAATACAAAATTTTGTGATACGTTACAATCCTCACTTAAATATGAATAGTTTATAATAATTAGTGCGAATGTGAATTTGCTTGTTTGTTTCATACGCTTTAATTGATTGATCAATCGTCACGAAATGTTGCATACACGTTACAGAAAAGGACATAGCGGCACCTTTACATCTAGAAAAAAAAAACGTAGTCTATATCGCAAAAGCTCTAGTGAGATAAAATATTCGAAAAACGAAAATATATGAAAGTAACGATTTATGATATTAGCGATTTTACTAGATTTATTATTTGTTCTAACTGTGTGTATTTTATCTCCTATGCACTATTTTGTGTTTAATGATTGTGTTGGAGATAATTCTTTTCACCCGATTCGTAGCCGCTTTCTGTTTAAAGTCGGTTGCGAAATATTCGAAGTGTATACCACTAGTTCATTTGAGTCTCACTAACAAAACATGGTAATTCTAGGCCTAGAGTGATTGACCATCATTGCCCGATTATACGATCACTAATTATTTGCTAACTCTAACGGTCAAAGTGTACATTGAAAACCTTAACTCATATTTCAAAAGCTGTAACAATCAAGGCAACTAAGTTAGTTTTCAACTACTCATAACCTTAAAAAAATGGTACGACAGATACTTAAAAAAAAATTATTATATATATATAATAAAAAAATATTTAATTAACATACTTTATTTATTTCATATATAATTTAAGAAATGTTTACCATCAAATTTCGAAATAAAAAAGTACTTTCTGTATTTTCTATAACTACGTTTGAATCACTTGCTTATGTTAAGTATTTTCATCCATTATCAATTTCATTTTTACTTTATCGTGTAAATGAATATAACGTAATCTATACATATAATAAGAATGTAAATGTAATGTGTCTGTAATTTTTCGATTTTCATGAAAAAAATTGTTGCAGGTGTCTAGGAATAAGTAATAAAATACATTTCAATTATTTTTAGACATGTTTGTTTGTCTATTTGTATGAACATGCATCACTGCTAAAGTACTGAGTTCACAATAAAACCTCGGAAACGAAATCATAAAGCACATCCTCAGGAGTAACTTAGTCTTTGTTTCATTAAAATCGGTCCACTCTATCAAAAGTTATTGTAATTTGAATGACGGCTCGAGTTAAGTTCGAGAGAAGAGTAGTAATCTATACTAATACTAGCTGGCCGGGCGGACGTTGTCCTGCCTTGATAATAAAAAAAATCTAAAACTCAACCGCAGTGCCACCTACCGGGTCCAATTGTGAATCTAAACCATTCTCGAATCTCCACGAACACACACAAAAAAATTCATCAAAATCGGTCCAGTCGTTTAGGAGGATTCAGTCACATACACACGCACACAAGAAATATATATATTAAGATTATAAGGCTGGAGAATTTATTTATTTGTTTGATTGAACGCGCTAATCTCAGGAACTACTGGTCCGATTTTAAAAATTATTTCAGTGTTAGATAGCTCATTTATCGAGAAAGGCTAACGCTAACGCGAAGACCAATAGGAGCGGAACACAAATAAAGAATGTTTAAAACCTTTCGAGAGCTTCCGCTGCGTGTTAGCGTTAGCCGAAAGTAACTATACCACGCGGACGAAGTCGCGGGCAGAAGCTAGTCTCTAATAAGGATCTAATAATAATTTCAAGGGATAAACGTTCAATGGTTAGCTTGTTCGGATACTTCGTCGATGGACGTAGTTTCGAATACTTGCGAATGCGAATAGTACAGTGATGGGGTTTATTCTAAATCCACCTGGATAACTACAACCTTCAAGTTGAAACTCTGTTGCCACACATCTATGGATGTATTCCGACAGCTGAACTTGAGATCCAGCCCCTCTAGGTTTAGCGTAAACAAACATAATAAAAAATATAAAAACATATCCCAATTAACGACTAATTAATTTCTATGGTATACTACAGCTGTATAGATAAATTAGAATGCTTCTATGATATTTATACTAAAATCATTTTTTTGTATAAAATATAATAAATATAATATAATATTTGTGTAAAACCTTTCAAAAGACAACGTAGAAAATGATATAAAAAGTTGAAAACACAATACCTATCCTTTTTGCAGACATTACTTTTTTATATAGCAACGGCACGTGAATTCGTTAAATCTAATAGGAACAAGAAGTAGTCTCACTAGGAAATACTTTACGTTCCTACTAGAAAAAGAATTATTAAAATTGTGTCAGCAGTTCTGAAAGTTATATCTTGGATGCAAACAAATTATATAAAATTAAATTAAAATTAATAATTAAAATATATCATAAAAAGAACATCTATTTTTAGCTAGATACAAAAAAAGATTAATTTTTTTAAACAATGAACGTACAATATCATTTTGATTGTGTAGACTTGTTAGTTGAGACGACGTATAGAGTTCGCACTTTGTTAGTTTATTTTGTAAGACTTGAGATACGGTATACGATGCTAAGTCCGGCTTCAACTAACTTTGTCTGACTATCGCATACAGGAAGACCTTAAAAGCATTTTCATAACGGATAGCCGATATCTTAACAAGACTGCAAAGTTACTACTAACCTACTCCACGATACTATCGCTAAAGGCTACATAATAATTACTTTATATTTCACAATAAAATTAGCTTTTGCTCGCGTCTTTGCTGGTGTTAATGAATAGATTATGGAAATGAAACATAGCCAATGTTACTCGTTGATAACTGTCTATAAGTGAAAAACAAATTTTAAATCAACTAAGTATTATTTGAGTCTATTAATTACAAACAAAAATCAAATTATTCCTCTTTATTATAGCACTATTATAACAGACAACAATTTATTATTTGAAATCCGAATACTTATCAATAAGCATTACTAAAAATTTATCTCCTTCTTTTCAATATCTATACATATATATAACTAGCGGTCCCGACAGACGTTGTCCCGCCCTGATTATGATTATTATTGAAATATCCCTGATATTTTATATACCAAAACGTTCCTCATGAATCACTTTATCCACTGGTGAAAACCGCATGAAGATCCGTGCAGTAGTTTTTAAGTTTATCGCGAACAGACAGACAGACAGACGCGGTAGGGGACTTTGTTTTATACTATGTAATGATAAGAATGTAAATCTAACGTGTCTGTACTTTTTCGATTTTAATGAAAAAAATTGTTGTAGGTTTCTAGGAATAAGTAATAGAATATCTGCGATCGCTGCTAAAGTACTGAGTTCACAATAAAACATCAGCAAAAAAATCATCAAGCATATCCTCAGGAGTAACTTAGTATTTGTTTCATTAAAATCGGTCCACTCTATCAAAAGCTATTGTAATTTGAATGACGGCTCGAGGTAAGTACGAGAGAAGAGTAGTAATCTATACTAATATTATAAAGCTAAGGGTTTGTTTGTTTGAACGCGCTAATCCATGGAACTAGTGGTCCGATTTGAAAAATTATTTCAGAGTTAGATAGCTTATTTATCAAGAAAGGCTATTATGAGCTATGTATCACCACGCGAAGACCAATAGGAGCGGAGCATAAATGAAGAATGTTTCAAAATCGGGGGGCGTTTCTACCTTTTGAGAGCTTCCGCTGCGTGTTAGTTAGCCCAAAGTAAGTATTCCACGGGGACGAAGTCGCGGGCTGAAGTTAGTGCTTAATAAGCTTTTTAACCTATTTGAATTATTTTAACATTCAGAGACCCGCACGTTTTTTTTAATGCAAAACCCTGTCAATTTGGGCTTTTCATGAGCTGTATGGTTCATGGCTTACTTCATATGAGTATAGCGTGAACGTTCGTTACATTACATGTACGTGATGTTAATCAGTCCGTCAGACCTACGCGCGAGTATAGAAAGGTTAACTGCCTGAACATACCTATAAAGGTGCATCGCGACAGATTTTCAACTTGAGGCTGTTAGCTAGAGAAGAGAGTATTAGAAAAGCCTTACTACCAAAATATAGTTTCATCACGCTATTTTTCTTTACTAAATACATCAGGATCGAACCAATATCGATGCACGTGTTATCGGTTCTTATTTTATTTTTATGGTTAAAAAGAGATTTACATGTGTACTTAGACGACAATTATTTATTTATTAATTATAGGAAATAGCAACAGGTAATATAGATTACGTTTGGAATAAGATAGTTTATAAAGAGAATTAATTTTGAAAAACATCTGTAAAAAAAGATTCATTTTTGACAGATTTTCTTTGGTCTATTAAAATACCAAGTTATTATTCTATTATGAAGCTACTATTATTAGCACACTGTGTTGCCTGACTACGTTTAAAATCCGTTTAAAATGTGTCCGCAACGAATCATAGAGGAAAAAAATTGTAAGGTGCCTCATATTGGCTAAGATACCTGTAGACTTTAATTTTCAGAAACTGTGCATTTTCAGCTGACAACCTACTCGATATATATTTTAAAGGAAGGCCATTTAACATCAACTTTGACGTAACTCTAAAGATCAAAACGCAAAAGTGCTCAGAAAAAAAAATATTCCGCAAAACCTGTATATAAACAAATATTAACACAATAAATAATTTTATAAAAACGTATTAACTTAAAAAAATAGATATTACCATATTTAAAATTTATGAACAGTCATATAAAGAAAGAAAATGGGTAATCAAAATAAATCAACCATTAAACATATAAAATGTAGCATTTATCTAGTTCTGAATATACTTGAAGGCCACATTAGTTACTAATAATTTAATATTCTCTATATTTCATTGCGTTTCTATTTCATTCAAATTATAGTAAAGATATATATTGAATATACTCTTTACTTATTAATTTTCGTACTTTAACTGACGTATTTTCGTTGTGTCCACCCTATTGTGAAGTGTGGAACAATCTCCAAGTTGCGTGCATTCGCAATCACCAACGCAGCAACGCAGGTGAATTTAGGGTGTTACTATGGCAAAAGGACAAAATGACTCACCTTTAACTGGTCCACTGTTGAATCAGCGACACCCCTCAAGACACACAGAAAACGGATTTTTTTTTAAATGAAATAAAACGATATAATTGTAATTTAACCTTGAGAATTTTTTGATGAGATATAAAAGTTTGTGGAGCGAGTAAGTTCGGTGATTGAAAGGGGTGCGCGGTTGTCCGCACCGTAGGGCGGATTGAACAGGACTGACGGGTTGAGGCAGGGTGCGCACCCTGGCGCGTGCGGTGGCACGGGCCGCATCGTTACCCTCATACAAGATGTCCTAAAATATACAATATATTTTATTCAAATTGTTTAAATTCTTCAATGCGTCAACGCTTACAGGGAACGAACTAATGTTTGTTTAAAATCCTGTCGATACTGATATTTGATTCTTCCAAATAAATTTCAAAATACAAAATATAGCTGATTTTTATTTATAATTGAACAAAAATTGACACAAATAACTTTGTTAAATAAAAAAACATTAATGAAAATTTCTTTACATTCTGTAAACTTAGATGAAAGTACTCCCCCTGTAGACCTTCAAATTAGTCAATCCCCGTAAGAATTTATGCACGATCCAACACTGTCTCGAACGTACCCTCATGCACGTGCTACAAGTGTCTACTATAAGTTTTTTCAACCTTTTGCTACATAAGTTCAGTGAATTCTGATAAATAGGTGATAAGACCCGCATCGTATTGCACTACCTTGTTAACTCGTTGAATTTTCACCTTAAAGGTTGTTTTTATTTATTAATCGGATCTAATCGATTTGAAAAATAATTTTAATTTTTTTTTGGACACACGAGTGTATCGTTTGATCGTAATTATATCCAGATATTTCAAATGGAGATGTTGTTTTCTATATGCACTATTATTATAAAGAAATTGGTTTGTTGATTTGGAAATATCGTTCCATACGTGCAGAACAAGTGATATAGGATATATTTTAATATTATTAACATGTACGTGGTCGCAGGTGGTTAGCAGTTAATTATACAATTTGTAAATACACATTATGAATATTATTATAGGAAGGTGCAAAATTTTGGGTATTTCGAAAACTGTAGGACGATTTATTGTCGATTGTAAGTATTATAAAATAGGAATATATTACTTATTTATCGAGTTTCGACATCATAGTAACTCGTCGAATTGTTGAACTTGAAAGCCGTCAAGGTTGATTTTAAATGCGTAAATAATTTAAAGTCTATTGAATAATAACACTAATATACCTATTACTAATGAAGTTTTAAGTTATTTTCATTTGATAGTAATTAACTTTGGTAATGACATAAATTTTTGAGGTCCGATATTATCAATTACGTAAATAATGAATTTGTTTAATAAAAAATATAATTTAATTCGAGATACTACCGATACAGCTCTGGTTGGGCGGATAAGGCAGTTGCCCGCCCTTGCGTACCGCCCAATCCGCTGTCTCCCCGCCTACCGTGCCGCCCAGCTTCAGTCGAAAATTATAGTGGCTCTGAGATTATTAAAAACCTCAATTACAAATATGTAATAATATAATTAATCAACAGATAGCTCAAGCTTTTTACGTTTGCTACGTATGACGTTAATCTATCTATATTCTATATCTTCTATACATATAATAAGAATGTAAATTTAACGTGTCTGTACTTTTTCGATTTTCGTGAAACAAATTGCAGATGCCTAGAAATAAGTAATAAAATACATTCCAATAATTTTTAGAAATGTCTATCTGTCTGTTTGTATGAACACGCATCACTACTAAATTAGTGGGTTCACAATAAAGTGGTAGGGTGTCTGTACCCGACTGGATCGCGACCACCGTACACCAGGTGGAACACCCGCCATAGTGACACGTTTGGGCGTGTCGCGTTCCGGGATCAGCCGGTGTATATCCAGCAACCTTGGCTATTCCTGACTGGGTCGCTTTCAGGGCGGGAAGAAAGGGGCAACCGGGGAAAGAAAATTTTTTTTTGGGTGGTCGCTTTTTTTTGGGTTTGATTGTTTTTCACCAAAAAAAAAACAAAGACCATTCGGAGAAAAAAAAAAAAAAAAAAAAAGTCACCAAGAAAATCATAAAACATCTTCGTGTGTAACTTAGTCTTTGTTTCATTAAAATCGGTCCACTCTATCAAAAGTTATTGTAATTTGAATGACGGCTCGAGTTAAGTACGAGAGAAGAGTACTAATCTATACCTATATTATAAAGCTGGAGGGTTTGTTTGTTTGGTTGACGCTAATCTCAGGAACTACTGGTCCGATTTGAAAAATTCTTTCAGTGTTAGATAGCTCATTTATCGAGGAAGACTAAAGGCTATATGATTACGCTAAAACGAATAGGAGCGGAGCACCAGTGAAGAATGTTTCAAAATCGTTTTTTTTATACCTTTAGCCCAAAGTAACTACTCCACGCGGACAAAGTCGCGGGCAGAAGCTAGTAAACAATAAAACTATCTATGAACAACAAATACATTTTAGTGTAAAATTTAGTACAATGAATAAATAAGTTACGTGTTACCTTGCATAAATGTATTAGGCATATGTTGACAATTCTCCCTATTAACTTGCTGTATTTAAATTCATTTGAGCTCGTTTTTATGTAACAAGCAATTATCACTAATATAGTATTCTTTAATCTTTGTAGGTATTAACGTTCGATCACAATTTCACCTGATGTTTGGATTATGAAGCTATCAAGCTAAAACTAAAGAGTGAATGGTTCTCAATAACTAACCAGACGGGCATTAAAGAAAACCATACCACCATCATAATGTCTGCTGTGGACGAAGGCAGACGTGTTAGTCTCATAATCAACGTAGGAAAGACCAAGGATGTACAACTAGGTTCGTATAACGAAACACCGTTTTTGATAGAGGAAGAGGTAGTGAAACTAGTCCTCAATTGCACCCACACAGGTAGTGCCGCATCACCAACTGGAGGAATACAACTAAACTATAAAAATAAAAGGCGCCTTCGCATGTCTCCAGCCTGTATGACAAGCCAAATACTAGAGAGAAGCTCTAGAAGAGTTAACTGGACAATCTTTAAGTCGAACATCAGGTCAGTCTTGCTGCACGGGTGTGAAATATGGAAGAATACCAAATACCCCAAACGCCAGCTCTAAATCTTCGTCAACCATAGCCGTCGCCAAAACTTGAGAACCTTCTGGCCAGAGACAATCAGCAATGGAGATTTATGAAAACTGTACCAAGAAGATCCCATAGACCTACAAGTGTGACGTTGAGAATGGACTTAGATCGGTTACACTTTGCGAAAGGACAGCAGGCATTGGACTGAAATATCCGGGATAGGCGGAGATGTAGTAAACCTTAGCTGACCTGACAACTGTACTCGCGGAGGCTAATAAAATTGGGCCTACTTGGAGTGAGGTGAAACGTGAAGCCACCGACAGAACGAGATGGATAAGCGTCGTGTCTGCCTTCTGTGTCAATACTTCGGGGATAAAGGATTTCAAGAAACTCATTACCACTGTGCTCAAAATCAAAACATCTTAGAGTATGTGTAATTTATTGACTTACCATAAACCTGTTGTAAATAAGTAAAAGTTTACATCTAAATATTTGATATATAGCTACACTAAAAGTTTATCAACTCTGTTGAATTTCGCCGAACGAACGTTTCCGGTGTAATTGAATCTGTTGCAGAATATCCAATTAACACGGCGCAGAGGGTGCTCATAACATCATACATAGATACAATCAAGACTATTGTTTCCTACTATTAGTAAGATATAAGCAAAATGTTTCATAGATTTAAGACGTGGTTTATGAAATTTAATGTTCTGAGATTTTTTACATTAACACTACTTCACTTTTACATATTCAGGTTAGTATTTACTAGCGGGTCCGGCGGCCGTCATCACGCCCTAATAATAAAAAAAAAAGTAGACAAATTATACACCTAAACGTTCCCCATGAATCACTTTATCTTCTGGTGATAACTGCATAAAAATCCGTTCAGTAGTTTTCGAGTTTATCGCGACCAGACAGACAGACGTGACAGAGGACTTTGTTTTATAATGTGTATTGATAGTCTGACAAGTGACGATACAGCTACTTATAGAAATTTACTATGATTAATATCGCACCTGGTTTTTATTGAAATTAGCCAGAATATATTGACCGTTAGTAAACAATTTGGTAGGTGGTAGAGCCACGTTGAAGCTATTACTGGTTTCAGCATGAATGGGTCGGCTCTCCCGGGGTAGTACCACCCTCTCATAGAAAACCGACGTGAAGTAACAGTGCTTGCATTGTTGCGTTTCGTTCGGTCAGTGAGAGCGCTGGAGACCCACCTCCCCTCCCTTTCCACTTTCCCCTTCCCCTTCCCTTCCTCCCCCCTCCCCCACACAGGCTGGCAACACACTTGTGACTCCCCTGGTGTTGCAAGTGTCTATGGACGGTGGTGATCACTTACATCAGGTGACCCACCTGTTCATTTGCCTCCTATGATATAAAAAAAAAAAAAAAAGATTTTGAATGAGTAGTTCTTGGGACATGAACACTAAGAGATACTGTTTTATAATGTTTAAGTCAAGCATCATGTTATCTTTATTTGTATCGCGTAACCGCAATAAGCTGTTATGTTGTTTTAATTAATTCTTTTTTGAATAGGAATATAAGGAAATGATGGTATTATAAATGTTATATTATATACCATTGAAATATATTTTACGTTCTATTAGCTCAATTTACTTCATTAATTAATTTAATTATACTTACATCATAGATCAAATGAGATTACTTCGCTCGCTTTGATATAGTAAAAGATAATTTTATATACAGTACTTTTTTTTGGATGAAGGGTACCGCACGTCCTTTCCTATATTTCTGTCAACGTGTATGGAAAATTTTAACGTTTGATCTCACCTTATGTTAAACGACGATGAGGTTCAATATAGTAGAAACGCAAAACCAGAAGGCGACTCTCTCTTAAGAGAAAGCCACACCAATTCATGCCATAATGATCGGTTAAGTATGCAAGGCGTGAAATCGTAACTTACAATTATTCGCATTTATAATATTAGTTAGGAGATAGGCTTCGGACTAGTTAAGATCTATATGTAATATATGCATTATATAATATTGTATGCTCTCATTTTTGGAAAGATATCGTAAATACATTTTATTTCTTTGTTCATTTCATTATTTGTTTCATAGTTTTTAATACTTCATCAACTTCTAGTGAACGACCTCGTATACATTCTAGGTAATTATTAAATCCCCTTTAAAAGTCCGGCTTAAGAATTCTTGAAGAGCAATTTAATTTGCAATTTTTTTGGTAATATTAACCTTGTGGTTAGCGTAATAAGAAATATATTAGCAAAACACAAAAATTGCTTGAAATAGTGGCACAACCGGAACCCAGAAGCCGTACTCACGCACGCGCCGGAAGCGCTGCGCTGGCGCATCCTATGCCACCGGTGTCACTTACTGCGATGGCGGACGGCGTAATTGAATATGACTACTTACTTGATGTATCGATTACATAGTACTTACTTTAATCAAAATGGTTTTTTATACCAGTAAAAAAACATTATAATAGTTTGACTATAGAAATAACACAACGTTATACCTATAAATATTAATAGTCGTTTGCATTAAAATGGCCCATCCCCTCAAAATTAATATCTATTAAAAGCTTATAAAGATATATAGGCTATAGCCTTCCTCGATAAATGAGCTATCTAACACTGAAATAATGTTTCAAATCGGACCAGTAATTCCGTAGATAAGGCCGTTTAACCATACAAATAAACCTTCGATCTTTATAATATTAGTAGTATACGTAAATTACTACTCTTTTTTCGTACTTAACTCGAGCCGTCATTCAAATGATTTTAATGAAATAAAGACTGAGTTATTCCCGAGGATATACTTTATAATTTTCTTTCATGTAGTTTTATTGTGAACTCAGTACTTTAACTGTGATGCGTGTTTATACAAACAAACAGACAGACAGACAAACAGATAGACAGACAGACATATCTAAAAATGATTGATATGTATTTTATTACTTATAACTAGATACATATAACATTTTTTTCACGAAAATCGAAAAATTACAGACACGTTAGATTTACATACTTATTATATGTACAGATATAGGTAGAGAGATGTATAGAAGATTGTATGTATAGACTAGCTGTATCCGCAGCTCCGCACTCGCTTTTTTTTATTTGTATTAAAGAAACATAAAATTGTGAGACCATGTACAATTATAGAAATGCTCTTTAAAAACAACTGTAAGTACGACACATACACTACCTACAGAGACATGTAACGTATACATTAGATATATAAATACTAACAGTGTGTGAAATGAGGTTTATCATCAACAACATATTTGGAATCTTAATCCACCATGTAACTACGTCAGTGTTCACTTACACTGTATAAGAAACTAATGAAACAATGACTTAAAGATTTGATTATGATGATATAATATGCTCATATTGTCAATAATTAATACGGTTATGATCTAATATTTAATTAGAAAGACCCCTTCTATCTTCAAAATTACTATTAATAATTATAATGTTGAATTGAAAACAATAAATGAGTTGACGTCTTGAAATTTTGAATAAACATAAATCAAGATATAAAACTTCAGATATAAAGTTCTTTAGATATAAAGCAGTCTTTAATATTCGATAATTTAAATAGTGCTTATTGAACTAGATGTAATTAATATTCTTATATGTTACTATGGTTATTGAGTTATGTAGACGAAATCACGGTAATTAAAAAAATGGCCGCCAAAATGACAATAAAGACAATATAATTCCAATTACATACATAGATACAAATATCTGAATTTCAATTATATTTATTCTTGGAACCCAGTACAACGCACGTCGTACGCACATGTTTACAGTGAACAACATATTTTTTGCTAAATTTAATTGGGATGAAGTCGCAGGTGACAGCTATTCTAAAATAGAATAACCTAAATTACTTCCTATAAGGTCAGTTATGTGCCAGTGAAAGTCCCGTGAAAACCGTTATGGAGATAGCACTGCGGAAGAAGCCACGGTTAATAGCTAGTTTAAATTAAAATAGACTAAATTACTTTTTACAATATCCGCTATCTGCCGGTGAAAGTTCCGTGATGATCGGTCGAACCGTTTCCGAGGTAGAACTGCGGGCGAAGCCACAGTTAACAGCTAGTGCAAATTAAAATAGAATAAATTACTTGTTATGATGTCCTCTATCCGCCGGTGAAAATTCCGTAAAAAATGGTCCAATCGTTTTGGAGATAGCATTGTGGACGAAGACGCGGTTAACAGCTAGTCTAATTTAGAGCAGCCTAAGTACCCCGCTGTAGTTTCAGGTATCTGCCAGTGAAATTCCCGTCAAAATCGGTACAACCGTTTCGGAGATTACCCGGAACAAACAGACACACAGACCGTTAAAAATTTTAAAAATTGCATTTTTGTTATAAGTATCTTGTATATCCAATCGGTAAAAAAAATATTTTGATATTACATACAGACACTTCATTTTTATTATATGTATAGATAGAAGATTAAAGGCGTTTTCTGCCCTGCTTCTAGTTAGTACAATCCTGATATTTGGGAACGCTAATTTCTTCACATTTTTTAATCACATATGTCTTGTTTAGTTGAATTTACTCCTAACCCAAGTTAATACTATAGTTTTTGTTTTTTTTTGTATAACGATAAATTCTCTTTACTGAAAACATCACTTGATTATTGACGCTAGTAGATTATTTTAGTTATTATGAATAATGCACGAGTCGTCGAGTAATACTACACTAGAAGCTATGTATCTCTTTTTATTTTAATTCACATATATACTTAAATATTTGACACAAAGATAAAGTGTAAATGACGACACCTCAGAAATTAATTTCTATCACATCATAAAATTACAAATCGTATCAGTTCACTAAGCATAGATACATATACTCGAAATACGTTATCCTACTTTTGCGCGAATTGTTAAATTTTTTAAATAGTTTGCTTCTACATTATAACCTAGCTTTTGCTTGTAGATTAATGTAATGTAGATTTGACCTATCCCTCGGAAATTGCGCACATCGTAGGTGGTAGAACCACGCTGAAGCCCTTTCTGGTTTCCGCATGAATGGGTCGGCTCGCCCGGGGTACTTACTACCACCCACAGAAAACCGACGTGAAGTAACAGAGCATTATAGCGTTCCGTTCGGTCAGTGAGAGCGCTGGATGCCCACATCCCCTTTCCTCTCTCCTTCTCACTTCTCCTATCCTTCCCGTCTTCCCTCCAAACACAGGCTGGGAACGCACATGCAACTCCACTGGTGTTGCTAGTGTCTATGGACGGCGGTGATCACTTAACATCAGGTGACGCGCCTGTTCGTTTGCCTCCTATGATATAAAAAAAAAATTGTAGTATTAGTTGTGATTATGATGGTCAAGATTTATGATGGATTTAAATTCTAAAATATGACTGAATGTTTCGTTTTCGCTATATTGTAGTTCATTAATAATTATAGTTACTTCGCGCTCGTTTCAGCTGTGATGCTAGTAGACGAATGAAACTAAATGTGTGGAACTACTATATTTGAAAACCCACGAAACATATACTAAAGTTATTTATAACAAAATAAATTTAATGCACATTTAAGCTCCGCATACCATGGGAACTTATTCAGGTACCCGCTACTAATTAACTGACGCTCTCTCACATTATGAGAGCGTGATAGAGTGTTAGTTTCCCATGCTAGTACAAACACTTGTTTGTTCACACGTTACTCTATTGAAATTTTAAAACTGTAGCGAATATCAACACTCACGGCAAATTATCAATAAACATAATAAAGTTGCTTATTTTTCGTTCTTAAAATAGACTAGTTTCCAATTTGAATCTGTTTTATTATTAACTACCTATGTCCGAGACTTTGTCCGCGTGGAACCTAATGTAAAAAAACAACGATTAATAAAATCATTTAAATGTATTAATTCATTTACTTATCAATTTGTTCTGTTACTTAAGTCGCGTCGTCATTAAAATTACAATAACTTTTGATAGAGTGAACCGATTTTAATGAAACTAAGACTAAATGTTACTCGAGGATATGTTATATGATTATTGGTGGTTTTATCATGGACGCAGTACTTTAAAAGTGATGCCTGTTCAAACAAACAAACAGACATACAGGCAGACAGATAGACAGACAGGCATTTCTAAAAATGATTGAAATGTATTTTATTACGTATTCTTAGACACCTCCGACAATTCTATTTCACAAAAATTTAAAAAGTAACATACAGGTTAAACTTAGTTTGAAAATATCTGCAACACTTAAACTATTTAAATACTACAAAGGATTTAATAAATTATGGCTCCTTTTTAATCCTTTATAGATTTAATTTATTCTTTTAGCGTTTTACCACATCTCACTTGATCTTAAATGACGACGTGCTCTAATATGGTAAACGTACTAAATCAAGAGAGAGAATTACCCTCAAATGTAGCTGCCGAAACACCTATCTATGCAATGGTCTCATTACGACATTTTGCTTCACAGAAAGTTGTGGCTCATTGATAAATATCTGAACCGACGTCGAGCGACGCGGTATCCGAGTACTCTAACTACTAAACTATCATCGCTTCCAAATTGTTTATGCAATTGAAAAAAAAATTGAGAGAAAATTGAAGCTATCATTTCTTAAATTTTTGTATTGTCTATATAGTTATGCAGCCCGGTATAAGGCAGGAAACCATAGCCATACGCGTCTAAACTAAGATAAGAGATCACTACGTCGGCATAACTGGATGGTCGTCCGGTCTGCATAAACAGTCAATGAAATAATGTATTTAGTTTTTAAGTTAGTCGTGTAAGAACTCTCCTTTGTATCAGACAAATTAATAAATTGTGCTTATTAAAAAGCTCCTTCGAGTATACCGAGTTTTGACTATATATTTATCTATTGTGATATTAGTATAAATTAGAATAAAAACAAAAAGCGATCGAGGACGTTATGGGAACGTGTGAGAACACCGGTCCCTGTACGGAAGGATGTATGTTGTTGACACGCTAGAGTGTTACACCTTTTGTGACCGTTTCCTTTCTGTTATTCGCTTTTACGGGGATGTAATGTGGTTTTATTTAAAGGTATAATGTAATAATTAAAATTTAAAATATAAGAATCTATCCAAAAAGTACACACGTAAATAAAGAAGAGTCTGTAAATTTTAAACAAAAAAAAGTGTGTGTGTACACGCCTTAGAAGTTATGCTTCTTTGGCGTAATAAGATAAAAATCTTTTCAAAAATTTTATCTTTCGCCTTATTCTACGTTTGTAGAAAAAACGACACTAACAATAGAAAAAAGGTATTTAGTACATTGAAAGTTGTAATACAAAGAAATACAAACAACAGATACGAAGAAACAAAATGTTGACTATAGCTAACTTCAGGGTGTCGGTTTTTCGTGACGGTGTGCGCGCGCATCGTAAAAATTTACTCTCATCATTTTGACCTAACGCGCCAAAAGAAGTATAACTTCAAAAAAGCTTTAAATTTAATCATTGTTTTTAACTGCAAATATTGACGTACTCTTAAATTGTGATACTTTGTATAAGATATTAATAGCATCACATCTGCACACTATGCGGATTAAAGCCAAATTTATATTAAAATTAAAAAAACTACACTGCCGCCATTGATATATAAAAACCCAAGATGCACAATCTCGAATAAAAGTAACGCTCAAAACCGTCCCCAAAAACTCACCGATATACCTAAGTACTTATAGTTATACTATAAACTTATGTTTTTGCAAATTCAACCTAACGCGAATTATATTTAAATTTTGTTTTTACAAAGCATTGTACAAAAAGTCCAAAGACGCGAGTGATGAGAGACTATTTGAAATGAGCTCAGAATTCTCAACTGTGCATTCATTTTATGGGGACAGGTTTGAGAACTTGTCTGTGCATCTTCGGTTTTTATATATCAATGACTGCCCGTATGTAGGAAATCAATGCGTCACAGTATCTTTTTACTACGTGATAATAACGATATTTTACCTAACTGACAACTATTATTATTCCTATCAAAAAACAAATACCATCACATTATTCTATATTCCCCAGCACTTAAATTTTACCGTTATATCGAGTTTCAGATATCGATTTGGACATTACCGTGGAAATCAGTGTGGGGTGCGCGCACGCCGCCGCCGACGCCGCGATTTTCGACCAATCACGGACAGCGTTGTGACAGATGCGCGCGTTCACCATTGTTGGACAAACTATTGTTCGACACACAACGTTGGGGTGGAATCTGTGAGAGCAAACATGTGAGTCGTACATTACTCCACTGTCATTACGAATGGGAAAATTATGATCGCATTCCCTCATGTGAACGTAAAATGAAACACATTCGCGTAATATTTATGAGTAAATTAAACATTATCATACCTACCGGCAAGTTCATCACTCCTATAGAATAATTTTTAAAGTCTATAAATACTGTATACCAAGACACCACGATCTATTATTCTTAATTTTTTGTCTCGACCTGAATATCCGCTGTTTGTGGTTGGGTGTTTTAGTTTTTGTTTTTTGGGCGAGCGCTCAAGGCAGTGGTATGGTATAGACCTCAAGGACGCACTGTTCCTAATTTTGCTGCCAATACTATTTATATAAGACTAGCCTTTGCACGCAACTTTGTCCGCGTGGAATAGTTACTGTGGGCTAACGCTAACACACAGCGGAAGCTCTTAGGGGGAGAAACCCCGATTTTCAAACATTATTCATTGGTCCTCCGCTCCTATTGGTGTTAGCGTGATGATATATAACCTATAACATTCCTTGATAAATGAGCTATGTAACACTGACAGAATTTTTCAAATAGGACCAGTAGTTCTTGAGATTACCCCCTACAACGTCACAAACTCACAAATTCACAAACTTTACGTCTTTATAATATTATTATAGATTATTACTGCCATTATCAAATGGATAATTACTACAAAGTGTCTATTGAACATTACAATTTTCCAAAAAGATCGCTGGCCTTCTTGTTTTAGGGATTTTTGTGTCATCTCGCAATTCATGCCACGTGCTGTTATTACATACCTATTTCACTAGTGCACAGTAATCAAACTACGTTACATAAGATGCCACAACTATTATATAATATATAGCCCAACTAGCGGGCCTTGCGGATGTTATCCCGCCCTGATAATAAAAAAAAAACTTGACTAATTGTAAACTTAAACCCTCCTCATGTGTCACTTTATCTACTGGTGAAAACCGCATAAAAATCCGTTCAGTAGTTTTTGAGTTTATCGCGAACAGACAGACTGACAGACAGACGTGGCAGAGGACTTTATTTTATAATATGTAGTGATAACGCATGCTTATAATTAGAAGACACAAACCTATGTGACAAACTAAGATACTCCTACTATAAACTCTCTTTACACAGTCGTACAAGTTTGTAGTCAAATATATTATGATACAAAATTATAATATACCAAATTAGTTGATTCCCGCCACTTCGTCTGCGTTATTTTTAGTATTTGCTCCATATTGCTTGCCCCATTTGTCAATTAGAAGATAATTCACATCACTGAACGCGTAGTCCTTCCAAAAGTCGTAGTTTTTTCCAACAATAAAACATTACATCTATATATCGTGAGTCTTTTAGATAAGGCCCAAGTATCTCATAATAAAAAAAAAAATGATTGAAATCAACCCAGTACTTTTTAAGTTATATGAGTTTTTTTTTCGAACTGACTACGCTGTTGACCTAGGAAGGTCTTATCAGCTTCACCGGACTACTAAGGCGAGCGCTTAAGGCACTCAGCCGATTTTATTTGACAACTAGCTCAAGGGTGCACGGCGCACCTCGGCTTGGGCTGTTGCCTGATACATGCAATTCGCGACCTATCTGAGCTAACCTAAGCAAGCTAACTATTCATACATATATGAGTTGTTGAAACGTATATGTATACCAAGCATACATACCTCAACAACTCTTATATATATTTCGTATTATCCGATACGATATAAGAGTTATATGGGTACAACCGCAAATCTCTATGATTTAATTTATATATAAAGCAGAAATATGATATAATAAATTGATTGTAATGAAATGAGAAGTACAGATTTTATATTCATCGAGTTTTACAAAATGAACCCTTGAGGGAGTTCGTTAATTTTGAAATGTTTATCGGTAAGTGGTTGCCGTGACAACGCACCCTCGCCCTGTGCTGACCCGTTCATGTGCCATCCTGCAGGTGTGCTGCAGGATTATCAACTGATTGCTATTGTCAGACTATCTATGACTTACACATATGTGTGTTTGTACAAATATATTAAATGTAGGGATATTAATGTGTTTTCCTATGTAATACTAACGCTAATTCTGACAATATTTTAAATAATTCTCAACTGATATTACATTAGAAATGAGTAAACATGTGAGTTTAAATTGTATTAACACATTTATATAGATATAACATGTATGTGACCTGCTTCTCGTGAGTAATTAAGGTCATGTGTAGATTGAAAAATGACGCATATTAGATTAATATTTTTTTACTATTAGCGAAATATAAGGCAATACGTACCATAAAAAATATAATCATATAACATATCTGTTATGTACCTATGTATCTATATATCTATGTATGTATCCAATAAAATTCATATAAAAAAAGTGTTTGCAAAAGAGTAGTAATTAAAGTGTACGAACTAGCCTGGAGTTGTTAGAATCAAATATAGGTATCTTATATATTAATACGTAAAGCCAAAACTTTGTACCCCTTTTTAAGCGAATTGCGCGAACGGACGAACTCGAAATTTGGCATAGTTAAAGTTTATATAGAGGAAAAGTGCAGAAAGCTATTTTTTTAATATAAAATGCATTGCAAGCATATTAAATTAATTAAAATATACATTACTCACACTACTGCTTGAATTTTACACAACATATACACACATGTAAATGAAAAAGACATTTTGACATCCGTCATTTTACTCTTACGTTCCAATTACATTTTCAATATTTTTTAGTGACTGACGTTGCGTGCCTTACATGCCCTTTGAAATCTGGTTAAATTGTAGGTTAATTTTATAATAATATAATATGTAAATTCATAATATACTTTAATAATTAATTGATAAATAATTTATCTTTAGTAAATTTATGGAACCACTGAAATAATTATTATTCTCTTTGGTCTTATTGAATGTCAAAATTTTTAGGTGACAATTTGGGGAACGGCCCCGGGGGAGGGGGGGGGCCGGGAAACCGGGGGGGGGGGGGGAGGGGAAAACAACGGGGCCGCCCCCGGCGGCCGGGGGGGGGGGCCGCGGGGATAAAGGGGAAGGGGACCCGGGGCCCCCCCGGGGGGGGGAAGGGGGGGGGGGGCCCCCGCCCCCGGGGGGGGGGGGGGGAGGAGGAGGGGGCAGCGCCCCCCCGACCTGGGGGGGGGGGCGCCCAGCGGGGGGCCCCGCCGCCCCCCCCCCCTCAGAGGGAGGACTCAGGAGAAGAAGGCCGCCCGCGTCCTGGGAGCGGCGCGGAGACGAGAGCGCGGCAAAAGGGCGCCCACCGGCGCCGCCAAACGCGGCGCGCCCCCCCCGAGAAAAAAGAAAGAGGTGGGGGGGGGATCTCCGCGGCGGGGGGGGGAGGGGGGGGGGTCGGCCCGGGGGGACCGGGAGAGGAAACCCGAAAAAAAAGGACCGGGGAGAAAGGAACGGGGCGGAGAGGAAGGAGCCCCCCCCCCCAAAAAACCACCCCCAGGAGGGGGGGGGGGGGGTCCCGAAAAACCCCCCCCACCCCCCCCCGAGGCCGCCTATCGGGGCCCCCTAGCGCCCCCCCCCCCCCCCCGGGGGGGGGGGGCCCCCCCCCGCCGGGGAGAAGGACGGGGGGGAAAACCCCCCCCCCGGGGGGGGGGGGCGGGGGGGAGAGAAGGGGGCGGCGGGGGAGACGGGGGCCGCGGGGCCCCCGGCCGCGGGGGGCGGGAAGAAGCGGGGGGCGGGGGGGGCGCGGGGGGGGGGGCGGCCGCCAGGCCCGCGCGGGGGCGGGGCCCCCCGCACACCGAGAGGGGGGGCGGGGCCCGCGGCCCCCCCCCCAATAAGGGGAGCGACCGGGGGAGGGCGCCCGCCCCCCAAGAAGGCGGGGCGAGCCCCGAAAGGGGGGTCGGACCGCCAGCGCCGCAGGGGGGCACAATAATTCGGCTGGGCCCCACCCGGGCGGGCGCCCCCAAAACAGGGGGGGCCGGGGGGGGCCGCGCGGGGAAAAAAAAGGGAGGAGGCGCCGGGGGGCCCCGAACCCAACCTCCAGCCGGAAGGGGGGTGGCCAGGGGGCAGGCCCCCCACCCCCCCCCCCCCCCAGAGGGGAGGGGGAGCGTAAAGAGAGAAGAAGGGGGAGGGGGGAGCGGGGGGGAGACGGAGGACCAGAGGCGCCAGAGGAGGGCCCGCCCGGGGCAGCCGACACCCCCCCCCGGGCGGCCCGACCGACCACCGACCGCGAGGAACAACCACCCCCCGACCAGGACCACCCCAAGAGGGGGGGGGCGAAAGAAAGGGAGAGCGAGCGGAACGGGGAGGAAGGGGAGGGGGGAAGGGGGGGAGGCAGAGGAAACCCCGACAGGGGGGGAGGGAGGGAAAGAGAAGGCGGGGGGAGGGGCAGGGGAGAAACGGACCCAAGACGCCCCAGCCAGGGGGAGAGGGGAGGAGGAAAGGACAAAAACCCGGCCCGGGGGGGGGGGGGGGAGGGGGGCGGAAGCGGGGGGGGGGGGGGGGCGGGAGAGGCGGGAAACCACGAGAGGGGGGGAAGGCAAAAGCCAGACGAAAGGCGAGACCCACCCAAAAGCGGGGGAGGCCGAACCCGAGACCGCCCGAGGGGGGGGGGCGGCGGGGGGGGCAGGACACACAACCGCGGAGGGGGGGAGGGGGGGAGGGCCCGAACCGAAGGGAGGGGAGGGGGAGGGGGAGGGGGGGGGGAGAGGCAGCCCGCCCCCCCCGGCGGAGCCCGGGGGGGGGGGGAGGGCAACAACAGGGCACAAGCCCCCCGACCCCCCCCCCCGGGGGGCCCCCGCCAAGCCGCCCGGGCAGCGGCGGGGGGGCGGGCGAGCGGGAGGGGGGGGGAGGGGGGGAGGGGGGAAGAAGGGGGAGGCGGGGGGGGGAGGGGAGACAGGGAGGGGGGGGGGGGGGGAGGGGGGGGGGGGGGGGGGGCGGGGAGGACGAGGGGAGGGGGGGAAGCAACCCCGGGGGGGGGAAAGCCCAGCGGGGGCGGCCCCGGAGGGGGAGGGAGCGGGCCCGGGGGGACAGACTGCTTTCACTTCATGTCACTTTGCTTCATGTTGTCATAAGAGTAAAGCAACGTTACCAAAGTCAAAGTCAATATTTTAATGGTTAGTATTTTTTATGGTGAACTCACTGCAAATGATGATTCAATAAAAAAATGAGCCAAAAAATACGTTGTAAAGTCAAAATAAGAAAATTTGTTTGCTCATGAAAGTAATCCATGACTTAGATCATCTTTGTTTTGGATTCATCATTTGATTCTAATGTGTATCCATTACTTTTCCAAGTAATGAGACTAAATTTAATTCAATATCACCCAGAAATACCACCCATGGTGTCGTGTAAAATTAATTGAAAGTTGTGTCATGAGTTTCGATAAATTTCTTTATTTTCGTATAATTATGTTTACTTACAATTTAAGAGCCTTACCACCTTATGTAACCGCTTGTTTTTATTTCAAATTTATAATTAATTTTAATTCTCATTTAGACATAGATTATTTATGTTTATATAATTTGAAAAAAAAAAGTGAAAAATAACTGAGTAGCCATGATGAAAACCTTTGATTATAGAATCCCTTTGACACAGGAACCCTAATAAAGTTCAAACTTTAAAAAATCAATGAACTATGGTCGAATGTCGACCTCTGGGCGCCCACTAGTAGAAATAAAAACAAATATTATCAAGATAAGAGGTTGAAGAAGTTATTTTCCTTGAAACAGTATTGCAAGTGGCATGCCCGCTGAAACTGTAAAGGCCTGTCAGGCCAATAGCGTAGACAGTGCCAAAATAAAACGGGCATGGCGATTATCGTAAGTTGTTCTTAGACTGTTTTTATGTACTTACCATTCCACTACACACTTTTCAGTGACTAAGTTGACTAAGTTGACATATAAAATACTCATGTGTTATTGTAATGTATTGTAATAATGTCCATTATTATTAATAGAAAATATTTTCATATTAATTTGAATGATTTCTTTTTATCCCCACACAATTTATTGGCTATAATAGTAAAGCAATTTACGGCCTCATAGTCGATTAGATATAAAAAATAAGCTATGATATTCGGCTATGACAGTGCAGAAACGTGGAAAAAGGAACGGTGCTGCTCGCGCGCACGTGCCCGACACGCGCATACGCGCCACGCAATGCACCTTTGTAATGTCAGCATAAAAAGAAAATATTAATTAATGATTGATATATTACTAATAAATAATTAGCTATTACAGTAGTAGTTCCTATTTTTACCCGAATGCTCTAGATGAAGTGTTATAATGAAATACATACACATGTTACATAAAAATAAAACTTTATTTAAAGTTTAGTCTACTGAGAAAGTCTGTAATTTTTGTATTGTTTGAAACAATTCGCGGTTTCTTAATCGATCTGGTTTTCTAATATAAAAAGGGAATTTTCACTGCTTCTATTGCGTTTATTTTATCAAGGTATGTTAGTGTTGTTAATTTTCTTTCCTTTCCTGGACAGTGATTAATAACTAATGATCCGAGTAAGCTACTGTCCTAACCACCGCAAATACAACTTTTAGGGATTTTAAAGAAACAATAGGTGATTGTATTATACATACTTATTACTTGTGTTAATAGTTTAAGTTGTAAAAACGTGCAAGCAATAACTTTTAATAAACTTGTTATTTTACACATTCATTCGAAATGACTCACTGGCAGACAGTTTATGTTATAGATATCATTTCTTTAAGTAACTGAGGGCTAATACTGAAAATATTAGTTTAAGTTATAGAGGGTGCGTATTTTAAGTAATAGAGGTTTAATATAAGGGATGAGATTATTTTTTGGAAATTATAAAGGTTTTTACTCTATCGTGGTTTGTATTATTAGGGTTCTACTGTATTGTTAATTAGCTCGGCCTAGCTTCGCAATGATGTACTAACGAAGAAAATGAGACCAAATCTTCTCTTTACAGTACGATCATGTAATGAAATAGAATGACAACTGAACATCAATTTCTCAATCCTGTTAATATTTTTAAAGATTCATCTACTGTTTTCTGCCTCACTCATTGACTTATATTTATTTTTATACGGAAATTTTTTACCCCAAGTTTTTTACTTATCTGTACAATTTTTCAAACATTTCATACAAAAGTGACAATTACAAACACAACAAAAAATAATTATTCAAATAAATAGGTGTAACTGTTTTAAAGTGATGCGCTTACTGCATACATACGACAATAGATTTATATTTATATAGATCAACTAGCCCTAGCGGAGGCTCTTGTCCTGCCCTGATAATAAAAAGACGTTGGTAAAAACCGCATGAAAATTCGATCAGTAGTTTTTGAGTTTATCACGAACAGACAGACAGACGCGGCAGAGGACTTTGTTTTATACTATGTAATGATAATAGTAATATCGAACAGAGGTCACTTAACCTCCGTAAAACCACTATTGAGGGTTAAGCAGTAATAACACTATTACAATAAAAATGAAGTAAAAGACAGTTTAAAATATACTTAGATAACAACGTAGTTGGTATGAAATAAAAAAAAAACAAAAAGTAACACTATTTTCGACGTTCATAAGTTTTATCCCAGAGTTTGGGTTTAATAAAGTAATTGGATTTTGTGCTTAAAAAATATATATATGTAATCATTATTATTTTATTACACAGTAGAAAACAAAGTCCCCTATCGCGTCTGTCTGTCTCTCTGTTCGCGATAAACTCAAAAACTACTGAACGGATCTTTATGCGGTTTTCACCAGTGGATAAAGTGATTCACGAGGAACGTTGAGGTATATAATTTGTCTAGGATTTTTTTATAATCAGGGCAGGACAACGTCTGCCGTGCCCGGTAGTGAAATATAAAAGTTAAAATTGCTTGAATATAATCTATCATAATATTATTTTAAAAAATAAAACAGAATGTCCTAAAATCTAATTCTAGCCGTTAATATAATTCTAATTTAATTGTATACCTATTTTTTGTTAAATTTTTTTTTTTTTTGTAGACTGTACAAAATAATACAACGAAAAAAAGGGATTATTTTATTGTGTTTTTCGTTGAACGGCTCTCTGTTGGAGGGTCCACACCTATTTATTCCTGTGTAGTTGTTTAATAAATATAAAGTCGTACATAATTTTCCATGTTCACGTGCCTTAGATATTCCTCAACAGTTTTTTGTATTGCGTTTATAAATTTTCGAATTATTTTTTAGTATATTATCCTTTATACTATTATGTTTATGTAACTTGGTCCAAAAAATAACGTATTTTCTTACTGAGTATAAGTCAAGAAGATTTATGATTGAAATATATATCAAAAATTTAGATATGTTTAACAAAAATTTTATACTTTTCCATCAGTATATTTGAACTAAGGATATGCGCACAGTAATGTTTGTTATGGCATTAATACGTAAAATATAGGCTTTATCGTTTAGGGTATGTATAAAATAGATAAATGAGAAAAACAATTATAGAAAAATGTATAAATGGCAACATTCGGCAAAAGTAGCCGAATATAACCAAAACAGTCCTTTATAGACGAAAAATATGAGCCGTCACGGGACGCCTGGCAAATATGAAACATCGAAATTCTTCGAATTCTCAATTATTACACTATTGGTATGCGAGCTCAGTGCGGCAAGAGAGATTGCACACAGTCGCTTGCACGTGGCATCGATTCGCCACGTCTCACATCAAAAACATACAGCTTGTTTACATATAAGAACTTGATTGGAGCGACAAAAGTAACAAGGCGAGATAAAAATAACACTTGAATCCTTCTACCTCAATTGGGATACGGTATAATGACGGAGTAAAAAGTGTGAAAAGAATATAACCCTTAGGTACAAGTAGTCGGATATTTAGCGAGTTGAACCCCAGAAGCATAATCGCTAGAACTATATCCAGCGCAAAGTAAGAGTTCGAAATTAGTCGTTATGACAACCTATTATTATTGGTACTAGTTACGTTTAGGATCCTTTTGAGGTTGGTTTTAAATGACTATAGACGTCCATGGCCACTTAATATTAAGTAGACTGCAAGAGTGTTTGCTTTTTCGCGAAATAAAAAATGAATTCCAGCATGAGGTTTTGGTTTAATTTAATATTAATAAGTAAATTAATCGTACGAAATTCAAATAGTTACATAGTTTTTTTTAATGCAAATAATACCTGCACTATATTTATTCCTCCATACCTTGGTTATAATAAATACATTAATGGAGTAACCAACATATGTCGAATAGCTTAAACATTGACACCAAAATTTAGAATACATGAGTTCTTATGTTTCTATACTTAAGAAGTCTTAACGGTGATGATAGTGCCTATTCGATTATCGTCAACTAGACACAAACAAAGAATTCTCAAGGTAGGTTGGTGACTGACAAGTGGAATCTCACTTAGTACACAATATGAAACATACATGTTGTGTTGACAATACCCAGATGGGACTTGTGTGCTTGCGTAAGAAGAAATTACACTATATACTAGAACTCAGATTCCTAACAAATGCAAACTGGTTTATAGCGAAAGGTAAAAAGCTGACATTTGAAAACTCGGGATCACAGTGCGTCCGTTTTGGCAGCTGCGCCCGCGCGTGCTCGCGCTTCGCATGCGGGCAGGTGTACCAACGTGCGCGACGACCGAGTATTATATGGCATCCAAGTATACTCTACCTTACTTTATTTTTAGATATTTATGTTTAAATACCTTTCGAAAAATGTATTTAGTCGTTACTATTTATATAAATACCTGGTGTCCGGAAATTCGTTCTCATGAAAATATGTTATGATATCTGACTTAGATAATACTCTGAAATATACTTTATATGCCTATAAAATTCTCGTTAAAATCGAGTTAGGAGTTTCTTCACCTTAACTTACTTTATAGGTACAGGTTTTCTATACGTCTTTATTTCAAATTAATGTAGATTTCAAAAGCCGTTAAAGTACTTAGTTATTCTGCTTCGGTGATAGTATATTTGTATGCATAATTTTGTACTTACAATTTTCAGTTTTTCTTTCAATTTTAATATACATACTTCAAATAGAGATATTCAATCAGTTTTAGGATAAAATCTTAAAGTAGAGCAACTTACCTTTCGTAATACATGGAGCGGGTCATAGAGCCCCGTATTGTTCACTACTCACTCATATCTCTGTATTCATTGGACCGAATGAACTGCGGGCTCTATTCTTTTCGCTATTCACGGTGTACTTACGAATTCGAATATTATTCAAAATTATTCGTACTTTGCAACAAACCGTAAAAAGGTGTTCGTTACGCCATTTGTTTTCTCTACACATACATTTAAATTTTCTGTATAGATTTTAGCACGTTAGTAACAGTAAAAGAGGAGTATGTATATATAATTTTAAATTACGCATCTGTTAAGTTTGAAATATAAATCTAATTAACTATGTAAATGAAAGTATTAAAGCGATGATAGCATATTTGATAGAGTGTTCGGATATCGCGTCGATGGACGTAAGTTCGAATCCTTGCAACTCGAGCAAGACGAGCTATGAGAATTGTTGACGATCCCAAGCTCACAAACGGTATCGAACCATTAAGTCTATTGCCTCTTTATGTGTGTTCTACGGTTTGTATAACGGCATGTGTTTTGAAAAATTGTTCAACATTAAACCTGTAGCTACTTTCCACCATCGCGCCGCTCGTCATCGGCGGGAATCCATCCTCATTCATTGGAACCGAAATGGTCTCGGACGATTCGGTTCCAGAGGGGTTTCCTGCCACGAACGCTCCGATTGTGGAATGAGCTGCCTGCTGAGGTTTTTCTTGGGGACTATAGTATGGAGTTCTTCAAGGGGTAAATAAATAGGTTATTTAAGGGTCGGCAACGCGCATGTGACACCTCTGACGTTGCAAGCGTCCATAGGCTTCGGTGACTGCTTAACATCGCGCGGCCCGCACGCTTGTTTGCTACCATCGTCGTATAAAAAAAACTACCGGTGAAGGAAAACTTAGCTTTGAAATTATAACATGAGGATAGGGTTTTTTCTAAGTCTACCTGGCTGGTTACCACCCTTAAATTTAAAATCTATCGCCAAGCTACCTGCTAGTGTGTTCCGGCAGTTACACTTGAGAGCCAGTCGTCCTCTAAATGTAACCTGTTTCATTTTAACATCACATAAGATTGTGGTCAAACTTTAAAACCTATAAGGTATTAAAAAAAAACAAATTATTAAAAAGTTGTTAATCAAAAACAAATAAATCACCTGTAAGTAAACACACATTAAACCCTCTGACTTATTCCCCTAATTTCCTTTGAGTTCATGTCGCAAAGAAGGGAGCAACAGGTGCAGACGCCTTGACCTGCTTCTTGAGGGGTGCGATACCACCTTACAAGCAACGTGTACGTCCTTCGCAACGAGGACATAATAAATTCTGGATAAGCTACATTAATTTATTTAAGTCATTTTATGACAAACGCAGATCATTTGAATTTTATCCGTTACTAATATTGTACTGGAATAACCTATAAGTAAAATTTGTATTTCAAATATCAATTTTAAATTTCTAATTAAACGTAATAAATAAAAATAAAACGTGAATAATTTCCGAAAATATATTACAATACATACTTACTCGTAAAATATCTTCCCTAGTGTTTATCGCATCTAGTTATAGTTTATATGCGTGTTTTAACATAACTGCGTATTTTACAGGACATATATAACGTTTTAATTATGTTCCTTGAATACTATAGACACAATATGTTATAATGTATTGCAGTTCGTTGAATTTCTCTTCACTTATTGGTTTTCGTTTTATTAATTTTGTGTGTTATTAATTTTTTTGTTTATATGTTATTATTTATATTATTTTCTTTACTCGAGTTGACAGATACACAATACGTGTTTGAGTTCGAGAGGCACACATTCTGGTACACATTTATATCTTACTAATTATTATATGTATGATTAACTTAGCTAGTTTAGTTTAGTAAGATTCGCGTTGTGGAATCCAAGACAATAACCCAAGCCGAGGTTCGACCATTTGCTGCCAAGCTTCTTATTGCCAAGAGGCTGAGCGTCATAAGCGCTTGCCTAATTAGTTTGGTGAAGCTGTGAAGGCTTATCAGGTTAATAGCTTTTGTCACATAAAAAAATAAAATTGTGTGTAAAGGTATATTAGGGTGGGCCAAAAAAAAACTGACTATTATTTTAAAACTTTGTACTTTGAAAAATAGATTTTTCAAAAAAATTATCTCCAAATATGACCTCTATTATTTTTAATAGGAAAGGCTTTTGCCTCTCAGATTTTATTTTTCCTTATTATTAGAAAGAAAAATTCATATCCCGGTATTCACTATTAAAAGAAAATTAAATGAAGTTTGATTATTTATGATGATGATATAAGAAAAAGGAAAAATCTACCCGAAAATAATCAAACTTCAACCTTCAAAACTTTTAAACGGTGAGGTTTACAAAACAAATCTAAGAGCCCTTTTTTCTAGAAAATTCAATTTCCTACAAATATATGAGACGAGGTATTTTTTTCAAATAGTGAATACCGAGATACGAGTTTTTAACCGACTTCAAAAAAGGAGGAGGTTATCAATTCGTCTGTATGTTTTTTTTTTTTTTTTTTTTTTTATGTTTGTTACCTCATAACTTTGGACTGGGTGAACCGATTTTGATGATTCTTTTTTTATTTGAAAGTTGGTGCTTCCCGTGTGGTCCCATTTTAATTTGGTCCAGTTCCGACAACGGCATCCAGTGCAAAACCGTATAAGTTTTAAATTTGCATTAATTATGTAAACGACAAATAGACGAATAACTCAATATCATGCTAACCGATTTCGATGATTCATTTTTTATTGGAAAGGATGTACTTCAAGGGTAGTTTGATGAGAATTTGGTTAGGTTCTGATCATGGGATCCGTGACAAAGTAAGAAAACTTTCATGAAACGAGCCTACTCCTTTCTTAAGGGCCGGCAACGCATCTGTGTTTCCTCTCGTGTCGCAAGTGTCCATGGGCGGCCGTGATCACTTACCATCAGGTGACCCGTATGTTCGTTTGCCGCCAATATTATAAAAAAAACTCTTCAATTCTTAGGAGCCTATTGTGCTTATGTTCGTTGCTGTGTTGCAACATGTCGAAAGCATTGTAATTACATTACTTAAGGTGTATTATGTGTGAAGCGATGGTAGCCGAGTTGGTGGTAGAAACTATCGCGGATTATTGATAAGGTTGCGTTCGTACCAAACGTTACTTATTGTACAACCAATTGAAACCATATCGCATACCATACCGCAAAAATGCGCATATTTTAATATACTTAAGGCGGAACGGAGTTCGCGGGCACTGCTAGTAAAATATATTTATGTACACTAAAAATGGAAAAATAAAGTAAATTTTCAAAAAAAAGTATTAACCGACTTCAATATCAATCAAAAACCCATAAGGCACTGAAAAGCGGAAAATAAATAGTTTATCAAATTAACCAAATTAAATAAAACATATGAATATGTGTGCTACCTAGAGATGTATAGGAAGTCGGTGCGAACTGAAAATCATATCATCTACATAGGTACAAAGTTTAAGTCCACTCTCGCGTCTCTGGAACAAATTTGAAATTTCGGTTGGCACCGACTTCCAATACATCTCTAGGTAGCACACATATTCATATGTTTTATTTAATTTGGTTAATTTGATAAACTATTTATTTTCCGCTTTTCAGTGCCTTATGGGTTTTTGATTGATATTGAAGTCGGTTAATACTTTTTTTTGAAAATTTACTTTTTCTTTCTAATAATAAGGAAAAAATAAAAAAATTGGATTGGCGGAACACTTTCCTATTAAAATTAAGAGCTCATACTTGGAGAGAATTTTTTTAATGTGTCAACCAACCTATTTTTCAGAGTATAAAGTTAAAAAAAAAAACAATTTTTTTGGCCCTTTTTTTTATATAATTCTGTGATATATACGAGTATATTCATAAAACTTACACTCATCATATATAATAAATTTATGAAATAGTAAGATCAGATAAGTCTACTTTTCACAATATAATTAAGTACAATCATTAAATATGCATATTGGACTTTAATAGATATTGATTTTAACGTTGATGACTTAAATGATTTAACGGTCGGAAAACAACGTAATGAAAACCATACTTTAGTGGTAGTGATTTTTCTAATTCCGTCTGGGTAGCTACCACCTTTAAGTTGAAACCCTGTGGTCATACATCGTTAGTGTGTTCCGTTAGCTGCACATTATTTTTGTAGGTGGTAGAGCCACGCTGAAGCTATTATTACTGGTTTCAGCATGAATGGGTCGGCTTGACCGGGGTAGTACCAGCCGACCCACAGAAAACCGACGTCAAGTAACAGTGCTTGCATTGTTGCGTTTCGTTCGGTCAGTGAGAGCGCCGGAGGCCCACCTCCCCTCCCCTCCCCCTCTCCGTCAAGACAGATTGGCAACGCACTTACGACTCCCCTGGTGTTGCAAGTGTCTATGGACGGTGGTGATCACTTAACATCAGGTGACCCACCTGTCCGTTTCCCTCCTATGATATAAAAAAAAACATGAGACTTTTGGTTTAGCGTATTTACTTAGACCACATCGCCATCTAACATCGGTTGAGATAGTGGTGACACGTAAATCTATACTAATATTATACAGAGGTAAAGTTTGTGAGTTTGTAACGTTGCGACGTTGTAGCGGGTAATCTCAGGAACTACTAAACCAATTTTGAAAATTCTTTTACTTAACTCTTTTACTTTAAAGCCACATTATTTGTGCGTGTCATAGGCTATATATCATCACGCTATGGCCAATAGGAGCGGAGCAATAATGAAAAATATTTTAAAATCGGGGCTTTTTTTCCTTTTGAGAGCTTCCGCTGCTTCTTGGCCCAAAATAACTATTCCACGCGTACGAAGTCGCGGGCAGAAGCTATTAACTAATTATATTATCTATACCAATATTATAAAGAAGTAAAGTTTGTGAGGTTGTAGGGGGTAATATCTGGGAAGTCGGAGAAAAAATGGTCGAACGAAAACATTTCTTACGAACGCTGCCTTAACTATGAGAGATATATGATTGAGTTCTAGAGAAAAAGCGTAGCTTGATAATGCCTATTACCGCCTAACGAAGTGGGCACGGGTCGGCTAGTAATAGATATTCGTTATAAATGATATAGGAACAGGAAACCTTCCATTAAACCAAGCGAAATGTTAACCCTTTTCTTAAGCAGAGATATGAAAGTAGTCTCAATGAATAGTAAGTACAGTAATACAATTCAAGATCGGTTTAATATACAACATGTTTTGACTAATAAAATATGAACCGGAAGTAGCGTTAAACTAATCTATTAACGTAATGAGGTGAGCAGCTGGCCCATACGGAACCACGTCGTGTTCACTGGCACAGTTTTCTAATTACCCTACATTATGCATTGCATTACGCATACACTTTTGAATTTATATGACATATCTCCGAGTTATTAACATAAGGCCACCACATCTGACGGAATTTGTATATGAAAAATTATTTAAACTGAGCTGTATGATTTTATTTATATGTAGAAGATATGATACAAAATACCCAGGTTTTTGAATGGGACAGAAATGCATATGCTTAGCGACTTTTCTCTCGTTCTCTCGCGTCGTCATTCGAATTACAATATCTATTGATAAAATAAACCGATTTTAATTATACAACTTACTCGAGGATAAGCTTTTATGCTACGTTTTACCATGAGCGTTATTATTTAGCAGTGATACGTGCAAAAACAAACAGACTAGACATTTCTAAAAATGATTGAAATGTTTTTAATTACTCAATCTCAGTCATTTGCATTAATTTCTTACACAAAAGTATGAAAATACGGACACGTAATATTTACAGTATATGTGTGTATCATTTTAAAAACACATTATATTAATATTATATGTCACTTAGCAAACAATAATCTAAATATTATTATTAGACAACTAGCTCAAGGGTGCACAGCGCACTTCAACTTGGGCTGTTGCCTAGTTCATGCAATTCGCGACCTAAATGAGCTAACTCTTATATGTATTTGTGTCGGATAACTCTTTTTTATCTGAACTAATTCAGGTCGATAAGGGAAAAAATAAAACCCATCCACTTTCATAAAACCCTTCCACTTTCGGACTAAAGTATACTTCTTAAAGGAAGGCACAAATTTAATCATTACGCCCCCGTATGAATGACCTCAAACACTAGGAGATTTACAATTCTATATATTATGTAGTATTAGTTAACCATATCATGAAAAAAATTACCAAGCGTCCAGTTTCCTCACCATGTAATCATGCACTCACCTTCAGGCAGTAAACAAAATGAAATCAGTATGAGTGTCCACTGATTGCGAGGCCCTGGTTCGGACAAGAGTTAATCCAACTATCTTAATGATTCGAATACCACATTAAAATTCTCATTGACTCATAAAGGTCATGGATTTAACTAGATACCCGTCCCGGCTTCGCTTGGGTGGAATGTACTAATGTATCTTTATAATTTACATAAGTGTTTAAAAAATTTTGATATTTTTTTTATTTCACTCTTCATGAGAGTGTAAACTGTATCAAGAACTCAGAAGAATGAAGGAACATGCAGACAAACACGAAAAGCCACTTTGCTTTATAAAATTTATTGATAATAAAACTTTGATTGTATAGAAGATTTTTTTTAACATACATACTAAGCAATACAAAAAGTAACCGTTACTAGATTATATTTTATGACTATCTGCAAAAAAACTTCGCACAATAAGAGGGTCGTCCATTTAACATCTGACGAGGTGAATGAATCTTTAAAAATTGGGGTGTTTTCGAATGATATAAAATGTACTCCGCTTGTAAGTTACGGCCAAACAATTACATTCCGGCACACATCTGTCGGCGTTTAAACAATCACGATACGTCACGCTATATCAATGTGCGGCTTACTCGTCTTGATACTTTTTTTATCGGCCCACAGCGCAGCGACTGCCGCGATTCCGTACCGTACAGAACTTACTGCAAGCTATTCTTACTATAATAAATCATATTTTCAATATCGTCATAAGTTTTCTCATCATCATTACTTCACTATACATAGCTTTGGCTAGATAAATTATATGAATACACATATACTAATTATAAGGTCTGTTTAGTAAGTAATATGGTTTTCTACTTTAAGTGTTTCTTATTGAAATATCTTTCCTATAATTTATTAATAGCGTTAATCTTTGTTAAAATAGTACAATCTATTGTTGTTAGAATTGTTCCTCTTTTTTCCCAAATTCTGTATATATTTCCAAATTGTAATTAAAATTGATTACTAATGTTTCCACTCATTATCTAAAATTCATCTTATCCATACATAAAATATTAGTCTCCCGAATCAGAGGAATCATTTGTCATATACTCCTTATAATTGTTTTTAAGTACGTACTCGTCTCTATAAATGTTTATTTATATCCGGTAATTTTCTGTAACACTTTTTTTTTGTTCTTTTAAGATATACTTAATACATCAAATGAGTAATTTTGTTATTAACATTATAAATATACATAAAAAATGAATAACGGTAACATATAATTCGTTGACTTTCATTTTGACATTTCTTATATCCATATAGGTACATGTAGTAATATTAATAATTTAGCATACTTATTGTTATGTTATTAACATTATAAAATAATTCTATAACTAAAAGGACCAAACAGTGTCGATCACAGTACCGGCGTAACGACAGCTGCGGTGCGCAGCACGCACCCGCCACGCATTCATACGGTAATGCGCCGCCTTTTAATTACGTACGCTGATAAATCTGCGCGAGCGCGTGCCGCGAACTCACGTTAGTTTGTCACATTATTGTCTGATATTAATAATAATAATAATGTCGTTTAAAAGGAGAGTTCACTTAAGCTGTTTAATATAGATATATACCTAGTAAATATTTGGTATTTTATTTTCCTCTAGAATAATAAAAAAAATATAATAAATCTATACCTTAAACATCAGTGTTTGTACATATTTAGTGATAGGTTTATAATTTCATAAAGCAATTAATATACACGCTATCATAATCAAACAAAAACTTCAAATTGTATCAAACCTCACCTTCAATCTAAGAACTTTAAGATTATACCAGGTATACAACCAATCAAAGAGTATCTAGGTAATAACAAAACATTTTGAGAACAGTAGAAACTGCAAATTTGAATAGTGACAATAAAAATTGTTATAGTTTCAAACTAAAATATATTTAATAAGTTCATTTTTTTACAAATATTAAAGTCTTCACATAAGTGTTGATAGATTGTTAAAAAATATAATAATTTTTATTCGTCTTTATTCAAATAAGTTATTTCCTTGTTTGTTTATTTAGTCAGTCATCTTCAATGTAAACTCCCAATAGAACGTATATGACTTTTCGTATAGTTTAGTCGTGACAAACTATTTGAATATATAAAAATATGAATACTGATATGTACAAAAATATAAACAAAAAACTGTAATATTAATATAACAATGGAATAGTCGATAATTGTGTTACTAAGTACCCCAATGAAATTGTTTCGGATAATTGTTCAGAGGCCAAATCGAGGAACTCCCCCGTTGCCATTTTCCACGGCGGTCTGTGACACACGTGCGCTAATAACCAATGGCATTCCACTCATAATTAACATGCATTGTTTCGCCTATACACGCACGATATAATTGTCACATGTCGACAATCAAAGTACGTGTTGGAAATATATCGAATATGTTTTAATTGTTATAAAACAGTGTGGTATGTTATCTGGTATACACGATAGCTATAATATTTGTTTTATATATTTATTTATTACTAGCTGTGTCCGCGACTTCATCTGCGTGGACCTTATGTAAAAAACAGTGATTAATAAAATCATCTGAATGTATTACGTCCATTTACTTGTCTACTTTTCTCTCGTACTTACGCCGCGTCCTCATTAAAACTACAATAACTTTTGATTGAGAGGACCGATTTTAATGAAACAAACACTGAGTTACTCCCGAGAATATACTTTACGATTTTGATATGATTGCTGAGGGTTTATTCTTAACCCAGTACTTTAGTAGTGATGCGTGCTCATACAAACAGACAGACAGACATTTCTAAAAATGATTGAAATGTATTCTATTACTTATTCCTAGACAACAGCAACAATTTTTTTCACGAAAATCGAAAAAGTACAGACATGTTAGATTTACATTCTTATTATATCTATAGAAGATATATAGACTATAGATAGGATAGCTAGTGACCAGTACACTAAACATGAATCGACACTATACATGAAGAATACATAGACTTTCAACTTCGGCAAGCTTCCGCAGCATGCGGTATGTGGTAGACAAACTGCTATCAAAATGCTATACAGATAGATATAATGTCTAAAATAATAATCATAAATAAGGAGCACAAAAGAAATATCGCACAATGAAAATAATATAACTATTCTACTTATGGCTAGAGTGCAATGTATGAAGCGATGATGGCGTCGACGCAGATTCGAACTCTACTAAGGTTCTAACTTCTTTGGTGAAGGATAACATCGTGATGTAGTCATAGCATTATAATATAATATATATAATATATATAAATAAATATATAATAAATATATATCTTAATATATATATTTCTTGTGTGCGTGTTCGAGTGGATCCGAGAATGGTTTAGATTCACAATTGGACCCGGTAGGTGGCGCTGCGGTCGACTTTTAGGATTTTTTTGTTTTCAAGGCAGGACAACGTCCGCCCGGTCCGCTAGTATAATATATAATTCTTCTAAACCCACCTGGCGAACTACCATCGTCATGTTTAAAATCTGTCTCCTAGCATCTACGGGTGTGTCTGCAGCTGCACTTGAAAACCAGCCCTCCTAGATTTAGCCTGTTAACCATCTTCGATGTACCATCGTCGTTTAACCATTTAACATCAGGCGAGAAAATTAGCACTGATTTGTCACGTGACACTTCAGTATAAACTGAGCTCGAGACAATATCATAATGTTGAGACACGCAGTTGAATTAAGATTTTTTTATGTATGTGTAATGCAAGTTTCTCGTCCACTTCTGTGTCTTAATTTGTATATGTTGTATTGGCGTGTCGTGCATTATGAATAGATAACTTCTTTCTTTCTTTACTAGACTGTGTTTATTGTTAAAGCGAAATGAAAAATTCAATTTCCTTACTGGTGTGCGAAGGTTCCTTTGACACTGCTCAAGCCTGAGACATTTGACGGAGTGGACTAAGCATTATCGCTACGTTTTCCATTTATATATTTAGTCTAGTTGGTGCCGCCGACTTCATTCTTGTGAAATTGGTTGTAGTATTACACGGGAAATAAATATTGCTTCTTGAGTAATAGTGGGTTGTCTTTTGTTTTTAACCGACTTCGAAAAAAGAGGAGGTTACTACGTTCGGTTGTACGTATTTTTAACCGACTTCGAAAAAGGTATAAAATAAAAATGTGTGCGTGTACTAGTGTACACACGTAAGAAGTGAAACTTGTTTAAGGCCTTATTTTTCGCAAAATGATCTATATGCAACTTTCCAGAAATTGGTTAAAAAAAAAAAAAAAAAAAAAACAAAAAAAAAACCCTTTCTTTCTTTATGGCAAACAATTTCATTAATATATTAAAAAATAAAGTTAAATTAGATAAAGTTTAAACAAAGGGATTTTATTATCATAGACATGAATACAAACAAGATGGCGCGTAACGGAAAAATGTGACGGTAAATTTTTTCCAACGCCGATAAAGAAGTTTCACTTCAAAAATATTGATATTCGTGCTACCTAATAATATGTTTGAAGTCGATGCCAACCTACAGTTCAAATTTGTTGCAGGTAATAAAATATGTATACTATATAGATATACATCATGGGACACGAGAGTGGACCAAAACTTTGTATGTAGATGATATGAATTTAGGTTGGCATTGACTTCAAATATATTATTAGGTAGCGCGAATATTATTAGGTAGCGCGAATATCAATATTTTTTATTTAATTTGGTTAATTTAATAATTCAGTTATTTTTCGCCCTTTAGTGCCTTATTTGTCTTTCACATCGAAGGCGGTTTATTTTTTTTGGATTTTTTTTAAACGTAATTTAGCCATCACTAATTAACCCTTACAACTCTTTTAACGATTTTAAGTTACCTCTATTCATTTTCCATACTACTGGTTAGTATTAGAAATGTATTTGAAAAAATGCTGTGAAAATTTTCTATATACCTGTAAGATTCTCGTTAAACTAGATTCAGTCTGGATTAATCGGGATCCAACAAGAGAAATGTTAAATTTATACCTACTAATATTATAAATAGGAAAGTTAATTTGTTACGTTTTCGCAACTTAATAATTCAACTGAGGTTTGTGAAAATTTGCGTACACGTTGCCAGGGGTATAGAAAACGACATAGGGTATTTTATATTTTGAAAAAGATTACAGTACCCAATGGATAGGTCAAATCTAGATTAACACGGGCGAAACAGTAAGTAAAAGCTAATTTATATGTAATTGAATATTGCAAAACTTAATTAAAATGTTCCCGAAACCAGGTTTAACGGAATAACTTATGAACGAATAAAATTATATAAATGTGACGATTAATTAATAAAAGAATTGCTAGTTTTACATCAATTGCGTCATATGGATGTTTTTGTGAAAAATTTACCAAGTATTCAATTAATTTGCGATGTATTTCAACGTATATCTGACTAATATATTATATTTATTCAAAGTATGAGATATAATTATTCAAAATATTCTAAAAATTATATTCTGATAAATCCAGTACCAAAATTTTATATTATGCGACAGTAATAATCAATTTATCGCATGGGCGTGATAAACATTTAATATAGAAATATTAATACAAAATATTTTAAACGTTTTATGTTATCTATTTTATCTAAAAAACTCCATAAAGTGCCGATTAATCGAAACCGAACATGTGTGACTAATGAACAATTAAAAATATTAGATACGAATCAATAGGGGTGTTTTCCAATAAAATATTTTGTTATATCTACAAAATATTACAATGTAAAGGTTATAATAGTAAAGTCACGATGATTTATCAATTTACTACGCGTTGAGATAAAATAAAATGTTGTGTCAGTGAATACAAGCAGATACTGAGTCAAGGGAACTATTTTCTTTTATCATAGTTTAATATATCATTACATAGTATAAAACAAAGTCCTCTACCGCGTCTGTCTGTTCGCGATAAACTCAAAAACTACTGAACGGCTCTTTATGCGGTTTTCACCAGCGGATAAAGTGATTCACGAGGAACGTTTTGGTATATAATTTGTTCAGGGTTTTTTATTATCAGGGCGGGACAACGTCTGCCAGGCCCGCTAGTAGACAATAATTGTGCATGTGTATGCTCCTGGCAGTTTTTGGTCACAACGACTGCTTCAACGTCGACGTTCGTTTGTTTTCATATGACTAATATCGCCAATATTCTTCCAAAAGGTGAGTGCACATATTGCAAAAGTGAGAACATTCTCGTAGGTATAATTGATTGCCGCTGGTGGTTGGGCTTTGAAGTTATTGCATCTAATACCGCCCGTAGGTGGTAGAGCCACGCTGAAGTTATCACTGGTTTCAGCATGAATGGGTCGGCTCGGCCGGGGTAGTACCACCCTTTCACAGAAAACCGACGTGATGTAACAGTACTTGCATTGTTGCGTTTCGTTCGGTCAGTGAGAACGCCGGATAACCATCTCCCCTCCCCTCCTCTCTTCCCAACTCCCCCTTCTCCCAAATACAGGCTGGCAACGCACTTGCGACTCCTCTGGTGTTGCAAGTGTCTATGGACGGTGGTGATCACTTAACATCAGGTGACCCACCTGTTCGTATGCCTCCTATGATATAAAAAAAAAATATCGAGTGCAGCACGTCAATGTTCTTCGTAAATTTGCTTTCTAGTTGCCACATGAGCTTTTCATTCTGGACGTTCAGCTGCTAGTTAGACAATAGTATCCTAGTGCTAACTGTCTTAATCCTGACTAACATTCTAAAAACGACTCTGAGTTTGTTTGTTACGCTTTCTAGCCTTAACTATATCGATCATCATGAAATTTTGGGTATACCGTATATATAGTCAAGGATACTCCAGACAAAGGACATTGGTTACCTTTTATGCAAAAAAGAGATCAAATATCTATTAACACGAACGAAACTTTGGGTAAAACCTAGTATAAAAGTAATATTATATAAAATACTGGTTATTAAAGGCAAATCAGAGATGAAAAATTATACGAACTTGAAAAAGATCGTCAGAACGTAGTATCGTGCATTGCTTGATCAAAGAGTGTCTTTAAAGTCAATATTATCAAAGCTACTATAGATAAAATTACATGTCAAAAGCAACAAATGGACATTGTTCAAGGGTCTGAATCTGTGCTGTGAGGAAAGATAGTATTCCCTTGCGGATAGAGTCGAGATTTATATATGAAATGCTTTTCTAAATCTGGTTAGTTGACCGTCGCGTCGCGTCGTATCGACTATGGAAGCTATTAGCCGATGTCCCCATGTATTCTTGAAATTAGGGCAACAACAAATAATTGTTTAAAGAGACAACTTTGAGAAACAGTAGTACTAATAATAATGAAATGACGTATTAAATAAAGTGTTTCCTCCTTTATTAAGTTTCCTCCTCCCTTATTAATTTAGTAATTCCTATGACATTGTTACGGATTTTAAATAACCTCTGTTATATATTATCACTAGTGCTTATCACGTCTAGAAAAGTGCAATAATATGACCATATATACAGGCTGAATGCTTAGACAGTAGCAGTATTTATGGAAGACTCTATGCACTCGATTCTCGTTCTAAATCAATTAAAAAAATAGGTGCTTAATATCTGATCTAATTATCTAGAAAAATTATACACAGTCATCTACGCATCTATGTTAAAGCACAGTGTCAATGACCGTCGGGTGATATTGGAAGATATATTGGATAAGTGCAATTATTGTTGGTGTTTCTAATAACTAAATAAGCATTTGATAGAGTGGTGTTCTAAACATGTAACAAAAACGAAATTATTAACACATAATATGTTAAAATAAAAATATGTTTTGACTGTATATAACCAAATGATTGGTCACCCTTTTACGTGGATGTCGGATAAAAGTTCGTCCGTCATGCGTACTCAGATACCACTTGTTTGAAGTTACTTTGCTGTTCTAAACATTAAGTAATAATGCGAACGTACTTAAGTAACTATATATGAATTCTGTATATTATAATCTTTATAACATAATCCTTATTAAAATCTGTATAATATATAATTACAATTAATAATTCAAATCTGTATAATTTCAATTAAAATATGACTATTTAAGGCTGGCGGAATCGATACTGGGTTCAACTATCGAAATACTTTTGCCAAATATAATTTTGTAACACACACTAGTACCCGAGTCTTTTTAAGAGAGTCCTTAGGGAACGTACCCAAACCACGTAACCTATATTTGACAACTTTTTAACCCCCTCCCCCCTCAGTGACCATCCGTGGTATATGAGGAGACCCCCACCCTCCCCCTCTAGTTTTCACGTGGTATTTTATAATATGATTTTAAATCGTTTTTACAAACAGAAAGTTAAAAATATTTGGCTTATATTTGTCTTTATTAAATGTAAAAATGTAATCTATCTTTCCGAACAGTCACCGCATCATAGATAATCTATACTAATACACTATATACAGAAACACCGCGTCGTCGCACGGTAGTTTGTCTCTGTAGTAGAGGTCGGGGCACTAAAATAAGAAAGTCGTGATTTTACAAAAAAGTTGTCTGTAATCTTGATTTACGGACGGTAATTTTACGTGATGACATCATAAGAAAACTGATGAAAATGTTATTTTATGAATTAAATTACGCTTAGGCTGATCACGCCTCTATATCGCTTGTTCCGCATTTTTGCTTGTACGCTCGGCTCAGGCGGAACGTGACAATGAGTCATGCTTTTTCGTGCGTGCAGTCGGCGTTCATCGATTTATAACAAGTTATCACGTCGAAATTAAACGCTATTCGATTAATCTAATGAAAAGCAATAGAAATACATAAATACACTTTTTAGATTGGAATTATAGTTTAAGAGTAGATTGAATAAAACTGTTTTCAATGCATGGGAATCAATCTAAATATCTATTGATTTTCATTGGTTTTCGTTCTGAAAATTTTACAACAGTATCTTAACACTTTATGCCACAAGTACCCTAAACAAGGTGTACACTTTTACACTTCTTCAAATACAAAAAAATATTGACTTACAACTTTCGAAAATTAGCGTGTCCCCAAAAAAGAAGTGACCAAAAGCCTGCTTATAGTTACCAGTGAAAATAATGTATTACATACTTAGGTCAGTAAAATAGTCTCAAACCACCACATTTAATTGTTAGCCGAGACGATGCCGAGGCTGACAAACATGTGATTTGTGACTTTTTTACTAGCTTGGTTGGGTATACTATTTTTCAGCTCGATGGAACTAGACAGTGGCAACTTCATTTAGTAATGTAGCCCGAAAGTTGCTATTTTCCAGCCGGAGGACAGAAATAATATTACAGATAAGAAAAAAGTTATATAAAAACTTATCGTAGCAATAACATAATTTACAAAACAAGTATTTTTCCTTTCTTTCTGTATTGTCTGCATTGACAAGGAATCCTTGAATACATTGTATATATCGGCATCTTATTGCCCACCGAAGCACACTATTAGAGAGGAGCAGTTAAATGATTTCTTCAAAACCTTAGGAGATCATTTCATTGCAGCAGGCGATTACAAAGCGAAAAAAAGACGGTTAAATCATATGATAAGTGAGCACATTCTTGAAAATGATCGAAATTCACATATACAGGCATATTTTGAAAGCTTTAATCCAACCACAGCTACAGGTTTTGCCTTGTGGATAGTAAAAAGGAAAATTAAACGATCCATATCCATTTCCGCTCCGCTAAGAAAAACAGACCGAAGCTGGGCATGCAGAAACCAGGAGCAAGCTAATTTGTTTACATAATATCTAGCTGATGTTTTTCAGTCCCATCCTTAGGAAGGTGTACAGGTATAAGAAGAAAAATTCATGAGATTCCTTAATTCCCGGAATCTGGATCAATATACACGGTAATTATTTAGTGTAGTGGCGGTTGTGTGGTACGCTTATTTATCGTGGACGTTAATAAAAGAATTTTCACCTTGTTACAATTTTTAATGGGTATAACAAATACTGTAAGTGCGCGAGAATCGAATGTCGTTCTGCGAGAGTTGCTTGCGAGTGTGAAGTTCGTGCGGGTGCAATGCATCTTCAGAACTGTTGACGGTTCGTTCCGAAACATTCAGTTACTTTCAATTATTTATTAATTAATTATTTATTTAATATCAATTAATTATTTAGTTAATATCAATTATTTATTTCATTAATATCAATTAATTATTTAGTTAATATCAATTATTTATTTCATTAATATCAATTAATTATTTATTTAATATCAATTATTTATTTATTTAATTATTTATTTAATATCAAATAATTATTTATTTAATAATTCAATTCCTACTCCAAGAAATCACCAAGTTACGGCCTCATTATTAATAAAATTTCGCAAGAATTACCTGAGTGTCGGTTAACCCAATGACAGCAATTTTAATGCAATAGCAGGACGTCAACTAATATCACCCCTAATATAAATTTGCACAAATAATTATGCTACTAAAACCGGAAGGTCCAAAATCATATAAGCCAATTAGCAATATGCAGTAGGCCTGCCTATTATACCAGCAAAATTATATAAAGTCTTTATATCGCTATGGATGTTATCAGAAGATAATACCTGAACATAAATTGGGATTATGTTGCCAGCACGCTACCACCCATCAAATTTATTGACTGAGAAATCAGATAGACAGGCCTTTCGAAAGCAAGAAGTTCTGCACTACTTTCTACTTGGACACATCACAGGTTTTATACATCAAGGTGCAGTAACACTACTTTTTAGCATGACGGAGCTGGAAAGTGGCAACTTCGTTTAGGGCAGAAGCCAGAAAGTTGCCACTTTCCTGGCGAAGAACAGAAAAAATATTATCAAGTAGGAAAAAGTTAGCTATCAGTCAGTTTTCAGTTAGCTGACGTTTTGGTATAAGTACATCAGTGTTACTGCCTGTGAGTTTTAAAAGTGCGAGATTTCTTTTAGAAGATGTTGACTACATGACGAAAACCTAACCCCCTCCTTCCCCCCTGTGACCAAGCGTGGTACTTGAAGACACCCCCTCCCTCCCCTAAACCGGTTACGTGGTTTGGGTACGTTCCCTTAGAAGTAACAATGGTTTATCAGTGGTGTTGAGAGTGTGGTCTTTTTGAAGAATTCATTGATAATTAGTCTAGAACCATCTGCGACAACTCTGCATTGAATGGTCCTAGTCCTATCAGTCCTTTTTTCACAGAGGAAAGTCCTACATAGATACGCCTCGCACCGCCGAGGGACAGTGCGAGGGTTATGTCAGACTCCTACTCAATAAAAACCACTGTACCACCTTTTGCACGTAAGTGGACCAGAGTGCGAGATCACGATTTGCATTCTCCGCTGCCCTGGTCGCGCACTAGATCGCCCGAAGATGTTCGTGACGGGGATCCTCGTCTCGTGGAGAGCGATTCTCTCCAAAGCTTCCTTCAGAAACTGCGGCTACACTGTGCTTCTCCTCTACGGGTCTTCCTCCTTATGTGGCAGAGAACGCCCCCGCATTCACTGCCAGTAGGGAATATTAGGGAGGCCTCTGATGGTGTAGGTCTCCGCCTCTTCTTCTGCGACCAGTTCGCCCACGTTGTACGGCAGGCGTCTCGGCCGCTCTCTCCCGTCCACGTTCCGTCTTCCTTGCTGGACATTACTACCTCACAAAAGGCAAGAACAGCTGCCCAAGCTCTCTCCACCAACCATAGAGTGGACCACGGCCGGTAGAGAAGTCCTATCAGTGCTATGCCAATACGTTCACGAGTTGTCACGTGATTGAACTTCAAAGGAACTATATTCATGTCAATTATAATATATCTACAGTTACATGAAATTGTCACTACAGTGTTTTTAATAATTTCGTAGGTTAGCACTTTTTGTAATGTAATTTACTTTTACATTATAATCATTTTGCTGACTAAGTACAGCAATAAATAAAAAAACAAATACATGATTACAAATGGTTCAAACGTCCGTTGATCACCACAGTAACGGTGCAGACAAGGTGATAGAGTTCACACACCGCCGGAAGCGTCGACAAGCTGCAAACTAACCCACACCCCTTATAGCACGAAAAATATATTCGAAAAATACTTTCCTTTTAAACGACAACATTATTAATACCATATAATAAGAAGTATTAATCGATATTCTATTTTATCACCATGTAATAAGAGTTATAGTCGTGTGAGAGAAATGCGAAATATATTGGTAGCATTCGTTTCAGGTGTAAATATTGCGTCAGTATAGTATGTTCCGGTGTTTGCATTTTCTACAGTTGAGGTTTTTACACACGATTGATTATTGTTAAGAAGTATTAATTTATTTGGTTATAATTGTTCCATTCTGTTTTCTAAAATATGTTTAATCACTGTGAATATTGAAATCTCTTTTAGTAATAAAAGCTATCACGCAAGTGTTCGTTTCTTACTGTAATAACTATGTTATATAGACACACTAGCGGGGCCGGTGAACATGGTCCCGCCCTAAAAAAAACCTTGGCAAATTATATAACTAAACCTTCCTCATGAATCACTTTATCTACTGGTGAAAACCGCATGAAAATTCGTTCAGTAGTTTTTGTGTTTATCGCAAACAGACAGACAGACCTGGCAGAGGACTTTGTTTTATAATATGCAATGATTATAATTATAACTAGCGATCCGCACCGAGTTCGCACAGGTTTCATGTACCAATGTGGCACCATAATTATCTAAGCGAGTTAGATCAATTGTTTTGGTGCTTATAATATTTACAGCTCATTAACACCAAAGAAGTTTCATAAGTATCTTCACATAAACGTTATTTTTTATTGCGCATATTTGAAATCTGTTATATTTTAAGTAATACATTACAATAAATTAGAGGATATCCTCTAAAGGGAAATTTTGATCTACATTAAATACCCAATTTAAGTAAAATATTCAAGAGTATGTCGTATATTGGTCAAAACTATATAAAAAATGAGCAATAAAAAATATTCAAATTAAAAATAAATATGATTTACTAACGAGCCCAGCGACTTTGCCCCACCCTAAAAATAATAACAACTCTAGGAATGAGATCGCAACGTCACGTACTGGGTCCAATTGTGAATCTAAAAATCACGCCGGAATCCATCTGAAGACACAAAATATCCATCAAAATCGTTCAAGTCGTTTATGAGTTTAGCCACGTACACACATACAGAACATTTATATATGTAAAGATTATGATCGTGTTCTTGTTACAAGTAAACCGTTGGGCACAAAACAAGAAGTAATAAATTTTACATTGCATGCTTCAGATAAAAATACAATACTTATTATATTAAATTATTGAAATAAAACTTATTTGTAGTTAAAGCCAGAGAGAGAATCGCAAAAGTATCTTACAATTTAAAATATATATGTAGGTACTATTCTAAAAAGAAAGTATGTGGGATATACAACAACAGTACTTATGCTAGTTCTCCTAAGCAATAAGCCACAGGTTTGGTGATTGATTTAAAAAATTGCCTCTATGAAAAAGCTTTATGTGGTGATATAATCAATTGCTATATAAATTTATACATAACTAGCGAGCCCGGCAGACGTTTTATCGCTCTGATTATAAAAAAATCCTGGACAAATTATATACCAAAACGTTCCTCGTGAATCACTTTATCCACTGGTGACAACCGCATAAAGATCCGTTCAGTAGTTTTTGAGTTTATCGCGAACAGACAGACAGACAGACGCGGTAGGGGACTTTGTTTTATACTATGTAATGAAGTCTAAGATACAAGTAAGATGAATATTCCGTCATATATCAATGGTCTTTATATGGTTTTATGTAAACATATATAAGTATAATATATCATAAATTGATGAAAAGTTTTAAAATAAATGTGCTTTTTACTTTGCGTTCTACATTTTGTTAAAATATATCTGAACCGTATAATGATGCATTCGGTTTCGATGCACTGGCCCCGGGCGTGCATTACCTATGGCATTATATTACGTTCACTAAAAGCCCTACATTGCTCACGGCGAGGATTATGGTTAGTCATGGAATATTTGTAAAAATATAGTTGAATTAATTAAAGATAACATATCAAACCTGGAATTGAATGTATCTTAAGGTGGAAAACAAGTTAAACCTAAAAGAAGACCGGCTTTCAAGTGTACTTGTCAGAACATACATACAGACATGACTACAGATTTTCAATTTAAGAGTAATAACTAACCAGGTGGGTATTAGAAGAAGCATTACCATCATGTTGTTCAATATTAATGAAGGTTTTTTTAATATACAGCGTCTGACTACAATTCCATCTGATGTTAAGTGACATTGTAGTCTAAGATGATAAATACGCTACACCTAGAGGAGGACTGGCTCTCAAATACAGCTGCCGGAATACACGAACAGCTGCTTGGTGTCAGATTTTCAACTTCAGAATGCTAGCTAGCTAAGCGGGCTTAAAAATGCCCTATTACCGTACTATGGTTTCGTGACAATGTTTTCCTACACCGAAAGTTGCTACGATTCAAACCTACGGGCTACGTCACAACACACATAAACTAAGCCATCATCGCTTTAATCTTCGTGCTTTCCATTGAAATCTTTAGTTCTTTGTATTATTCGATCCTCTGTCGATTAGTGCGGTGTATACTCTATTATTAGAAAAATTAAATAAACAAAATCTAATATTTACTTGTAAGATTTTTGGCGGACACATAGCTTAAAAATCGGCGAATTCAGAAGCACGAAATATTGTACCAGAGTTCCTTATTATAAGGTAGATAAGCACTATCAAAGGATATTTGAAAATTCATACCCTCAGGAGGTTTTATAAGGGTACCTGAAATGTACCGGATGTGAAATCCCATCTGGGATACGGCTAGTAATGAATTAGGATTATAATTGTTATAAGAAACCTGTTATCAGAAAAATCTGATAAATTCATATTATATACGTATTACTAACTTTTCTAAGAAATTATTAGTATTTACTCGCGGCTTGTTCGCGCTAATGTAGAATTAACCTATCCCTCAGCAGCACTTCTTATTTTCACATTTATATACTATAAATGTATAGTAAGGAAATAAGGATAAGTATACTTATGTGCTAATATCATATGAATAACAATAACCATCTAAAGTGAGAGTTGAGTGTAAGCTTTTGCAAATAAATACTGTAAAGTAATTACGTCAGCGCCAACTCCATAAATTCTGTATCTAATTGTATTTTTTTTTACTAATTGTAATGTAATTAAGCGTCTATAAAAACACAATAATATATACAATTAATTTCCCAATTAACCATTATTATTCATACAAAGATATTTAATTTTCTCAAAATATTAACTGACTATTAAAACTCAACACAAGTGTATAACAAAATATGTTTAACTCGCCTTAATTGTTGTTTAGCCGTCGAGTCTCAGTTTATTAAACGGTGGAGATAATTAAATTAAGCTTGTTTCTTTGACGCTCACGCCGGGCTAATATTTTTATTAAAAGGACGCTATAAAAGTGAGACGCCTTGCGTTACTAGAGTTCACTTGTATTCTCACATTACATCGATACATATATTTATTATTTGCACTATATTAAACTACAATGAACGGTATCATAATAACGGACAAGTACGTTAATATAAGGTTTTTTTTTTCTAGAATAGTTGAATATCCTAATATGTGGAATTAAAAAAACACGTTTTGGATACAAGGATTATGTTAATGAACACAAATATTTCCATTATCCCATTTGTCTATTCTACTAGTCTTGAATTTATAGTTAGAGTTGTTATATTATACCTATTTAATGTGATCATCTGTGACGTTTTACGGGTGGCTGTGTAATTTGTTTGTCCTTATATGTTTGTTTTTCATTAATAAACGTCCGTTTATCGTCATATTGGGCCCCTATTGAAAATCAGCGCTGCAGTACTATTGAATGAGTATGCCAATTCTTGGACATCTATTTCTTCATTTTTCATACTATGTATTTAATTTTTTTGTCTAATTTGGTTATTAGTCGTTGTTATTTTAATTGTATTGAATATCTTTCTTTCTCTATCTTTCTTCTATTTCGTTCTACTGAATTTTTATTGTGTTTAACATCATTTTATTAACAATAAAATTATTTCATGAAATATCGATACCGTTTTCAACTCTATCGTCTTTTTCCAGTGCAGAGGTGATAATATCAAAGTTTGAAGTCGGGCGTAATTACAAACACGAGTCCGTCCCGCGCCGGGCACGCTTCATAATTGGACCAATTATGTGGAACCAATAAACAAGGCACTCCTAAGATTCTTTATATACCATACTGATTTAATTACTTCATATTTAAATTATAATTTGTTGACTTAAGAATAAACCTGAGAACGGATTTCATTTACAAATAATGATCTAAGAGATTTAATTTTTAGATTAATTGTAACTGAACTCTTGAAAATATTCATAAAATAATAATATAATATGTAACAAATTCTATGATCGATACTGATATAAACTAAATTTTGATTTGTACAACAATTATTGGAAAATTCAATAAAATACATAATCTATTAGACTATTATAAACTAATTGATACCTGCGACTTAATCTGCCTCGGTTATCATCTAAATATATTTTATGCGCAGAGGAAAAACTATAAGCATCACACCGCTTGTCCCATTTCTATATGGCAAACACACATCGCTGAACGCCGAAAAGAGGGGTTTTTTAAAACTGTAATAACTTTATATTAAATGAAGCTATCGTGATATATTTTTTTAGATAAAGACCAAATGTCTTTAAGTAAAACTAAAAAAACTGATCGAAGTCTATTTAGTAGTTTTTGAGTTATGCACGCACAACAGCAGACCTCTATAATTTTATTTATATAGAATATTTAAATTTATTTGTAGGATGTAAACTGCAGAACTAGTGATTCTATAAAAATACATTAACTTTGAGTGATATAGTATGTTTTATTCTTGTCAATTTTCATATTATAATTAACGAGTACGAAGTCACGAGCGGTTTCTAGTATAAAATAAAGCTAGTTTAGAAATTGCAGTAAAATTACAACAATTTAAATAATGGTGTTGTTTAAGCGTTTCCACACGAATGGTTTCACTCAATAGCGAATTTTAATTACCCGGTCCTTGATGTTACCCACGAACGGCTTAGAAATAACTTTACTATAACGAATACATCATATATACTTGTTAAGAAGACTATGAAAATATTATAAAAACTAATATTAATAGTGTCTTCGTTTGTTTTATTTAAATTAAAGGAATGGTCGAAAATCGACCATAATAAGGCACACAAATTTTTTTCCATGTATTTTTTTTGATATCGTATCGTACAATATGATTACTATAAAAAATTGTAGATTGTAGACGTAAAGAGCGTGAAGTGTGTCAAATATACACTTATAAATTAAGGTTTCGACTCATCCATGACATGGAAATAAAAAACAACATATTTTTTTTTACTAACATTATCACTCATCAAAATCCAAAAAAAATAATAATAAAGAAAATCGGTTGACAAACAGTGTAGAAAACGATACTAAACTGTTTTATCTTCGCATTTTTAAATATATGATTCATTTTCTAGTGATCAAATTTCGATTTTAATTCGTTAATTTTTCAAGTTTCTGTATTAATGGAAAAAAAGAATTATTTCCAATTTTTTTTCTCGATAACAATAAATCTCGCCAATAATCTACATGTTTACTATAATAAAACTGTAACTAGATCAAACCTGTACATTAAATATTTTTTGAAAATTATAATAGGGGTAGGTAGACTTTGTTATCGATATAGAAGCCAAAAATAATCCTTTTACAATTTTTGTCTGTCTTTCCCTATGAACATGTATCACACTGAAAGTACTGAACCATTTTTGACGAAACTTGGCACAGTGATAATTAATATTACAAGGATACATCTACGATACTTTTTGTTCCATAAATCGCAAGGAATTCTCCAGGATAACGGACGAAAGTCCAAAATTTGTAGTTAATGAAATTCTTGACGGAATTTGATACATTTTCTTTATGCTATATATAGCAGACAGCTTAGCTAAAAATTTAAGCTATATTATATTTCCCTATGCGACTTAATAAAATAGCAAATAAAAATTATCGCAGGGCTCCGAAACGACGCCTCTGTCGGTCCAAATAATGTAGAGCATATATACATAACTGCATAAAAGCATAACTGAGCTACGGCTACATGACATTTCTACGCGTAATTATCAATCAGTTAGAGAACTAGAAGCACAAAATGTAATAAGTAGTCTAAATCCTATTATATATATATACTAGCGGGCCCGGCAGACGTTGTCCCGCCCTGATTATAAAAAATCCTGGACAAATTATATACCAAAACGTTCCTCGTAAATCACTTTATCCACTGGTGAAAGCCGCATAAAGATCCGTTCAGTAGTTTTTGAGTTTATCGCGAACAGACAGACAGACAGACGCGGTAGGGGACTTTGTTTTATACTATGTAATGATATATGGGTTTGTATCTTTGTCATGAGGTATTTTTTTCCTTTGATTTTCAAACCATAATGATTCTAAATAAACTTCACTTCAATAATACCATGTCGACAAAGTTGAAAAATATGTGTAAACGAAACTGATACTTATATGTGGTTACATTTATTTTATTAAATAAGAAATGTTTCATAAACAAAGGTGACAAGATTTTTTCCTAAAACATAAACCTACATAATATTTACATTGCATTGTAGAAGATGAATTTCAATTAGAGTTCTGTCAGTACGTGTGTTATTTCGATATTTGATAAAATTAGTGTTCTGAATACTCTTGAGTCTTGAAGTAGGCTCTACGCGACTAGTGAACGGGCGCGAAGTTGAGCGGCATAGGAGCAACCCGAGACATTTATCGGCAATATATGTAGGTTAATTTTAATCTTAATTAGACTCGGTAGGTGATGCTCCGAACGAGTTCTAGGCTTATTTTAAAACATTTTTCACATACCAACTGGGTATATGTTTACGTGAGTCCTTGGATAGTTTGAATTCACACATGGAAGCGGTAGATGTCGCTGCCATCGGGTTTTTAGGATTTTAAAGATTTTTTGCGTTTCAAAAAAAAATTCAAACCGCTAATAACCGATTTGGCGCAGACGAAGTGACACGAGTCAGCATGTTACCAAATAAAAAAAGAATGTCGGTTGACAATCAGAGTAGAAAAAGATATTAAAATATTTTATCTTTACTGGCTTATATGTTATGTGTAGTGTAGTAGGGGAATTGGTAAGATTGGTGGATTAAAGATTCAGTATTCATAGGTTACAGCGTCAACATTTTAAGAAATTCACATATATTTTCTACTTTGAATTTGTAATAACTTCGGTTGACATGAAAGTAAAACGTTATAAGGAATTCTCAGCGCTTGGGATTGACACTGCGGATTTCTTGACATTTGAAATTATTTATATATTATTTATGATGATGATATATATATTTTGTAGGTGTTAGAGCCACGCTAAAGCTAATACTGGTTTCAGCATGAATGGGTCACCTCGCCCGTGATAGTACCACCCTCTCATAGAAAACCGACGTGAAGTAACAGTGCTTGCATTGCTGCGTTTCGTTCGGTCAGTGAGAGCGCCGGAGGCCCACTTCCATTTCCTCCCTCCCCGTTGCCTGTCCCTCCTTCTCCCAAACACAAGCTGACAACGCATTTGCAACTCTCCTGATGTTGCAAGTATCGACGGACGGTGGTGATCACTTAACATCGGGTGACCCACCTGTTCGTTTGCCTCCTATGACATAAAATATATATGTGTATATAAAGCCTCTGTTTTCTCTCTATAATACATCTATTCGACAAATATAATAATAAATGATCGCGAAAAATATTTATAAAGAATAATTTTGATAGTTTTTCAAACATATTCTTAAGAGCGAAACGTCGCGTCACCTCATTGCTTCCAGCTAATGAAACACACGCTTGTAAAATTGGAAGCTAAATGGTGAATAAAGTTATTTGCCATGAATGCCTCCGGGCACAAATTTCAATTATTGTCGCATCCGAATAGTTTCGTAGGGGCTCACCGTGCGCTAAGTACATTCTTGTGCAAACTTGCTAAAGATTTTTAAACTTTATCGCAAATAATACATAGCAAATAGATTTAAAAAAAAAATTCAATTTTAACGAAGATAGTTATGAATCTAGAATTGCTTCTTTCCCCGTGACTGTCATTTAAATCGTGTTATCAAATGCAGCTGTCAATGTAGTTGGTAACTTGCCTGACAAGGAACATAAAATACCCTATCACGATGCTTGTGGTTACATCTAAGAATAATACTAGGAAACGAGTGATCGACATGATCCACAAAGTATAAAAAGAACAGGAGTAATGCAAACGGAAGCAATGAAATCCTAGAACAGACTAAAAATATATTGATATATCTACACTAATATTATAAAGAGGAAAATTGTATTTTTGTATGTTTATAACGAATAAACTCAAAAACTACTGGACGGATTTCAATAATTCGTTCATCATTAGAAATCTACGTTATCCCTGAGTTTTTAATTAAATTTTCTATAATGTAATCCGAGGTATGAAAAATATTGCCATAAAATGACTTTCATCGCATGCACTGCGGAAACTATGAATGATAGAACAAAAATATGTACAATATTAAAGAACTCCAGCTATTGTGATTATGTCACTATAACTACATTTTTGAAAGAAATCTGAATAAAAACCAGACCATGCCTAAAATACCATGTTATTCATGTCTTTATATTAATCCTTATCCAAATAAATTATTTTTAATTTAAGATTGTTTCAGTACCTGTGGATAACTTTTTGAATTATTAAAATTTTTTTTACAAAAAAACTAAACCGCCTTCGATGTGAAAAACTAATAAGGCACTAAAAAGCGAAAAATAACTGAATTATTAAATTAACCAAATTAAATAAAAAATATTGATATTCGCGCTTCGAATGGGACAAAATGGTCCCGCGCGTTTTTTTAAATGATGGTCTCCCGCCATCGGCAAAGGCATTTAGTACGTATACCCTATATAGGCCTATGGGTGTATAAATCTGTGGTCACAATAATATATTTAATTATATGCAAATTATATATGGTTTTATCATATATTTAAAATTATTTTCATAAATAATTATGGCTAATTTAAAATATATTTCATTTTTTCTTATGATCGATTAACAAATATTGTATAGCTAATAATTCTTTGTAGCAACATCATGTTACACATTGACAGTTTCCTGGGAGAATGTTGAGTTATTTATGAGTGCTAGGAGTAATTGTTCTGCATTTTTTGGGTTCCTTTATGTTATAAAAAAATATTTTTCATTTGCATCAATAATTGTATACACTAACACAATTGAAACTGGTTTTATCTAAGTTTCATACAGTTCGCTGTGTACACAAACTCGAAGTCGTTTCCAGTAGATAATTAAGAAGATGTCCCTATTTATATGCTGTGCAGAGTATTGCAACACATAGTTGTGTGTATTTTATTTACAACTTTCATATTCTATTTTACAAAACAAAACCATAATTCTGTAATGTTTATAGGTGCTCTGTATATGAAGAGCAGTGGTCATCAAATATCACTATAATTTTTAGTTTCTTCATTTTGTATACATTCTTTTATGATACCTTAATAAAATGTAATTGTATGTAATTGTTTTATTTCTAAATCAGTTTTGAAAATTGTTATATAAAGTAATAAGTATAAATTATTGAAATTTATCTTTATTTCAAAAGTATAATTATAGTTTTTGAATTTCATTGGTTTCTGCTTATATTGTAACAATCTTATTGTATGGTTGATTAGTATAAAGAGGGCCACTATAGGAGAAATACTCTCAAGACATGATATTTATGCCTTTTTCACATCAATATCAATTAATTTTTAGAATGTAATGTGACTATCAACGTTGCTATATATTTCATAAAAAACTACTATCCTTGCATATTAGTGAAACAAAATGTTTTTGTTTTAATATTAGGACAAGTGAATTGATAGGTATGGATTTTGTTTTAGTCTTAAAGGGTTATATCTTTAGCTAGGTCTTAGTATATTTTCTTGCAATAAGTTTTATATGAAATAAATAGGGAGGAAAATAGTAAAGTAAATTGACTAAAAAAACTGCTGCTATCCTATTCATACGTCTAAATTATTAGATATTTAATTTTAAATATTTATATAATAATAATAATTTAATATTTATTTAAGTATTTCATGTAAAATATTTTTTCTAACCTAAAAGTATAAATACAATAAATAAATTGTAAACTTCATGGTTAAGTAAAAAAAAAAGTTCTTAGGAGTGAAAGAATAATTTAATAATATATTTTATACAAAAATTGTAATTTTACATTATATAATTTATTATTATTCAAATCTTGTAATAAATTCAGTATTTTTTTAAAACTTATGCTGCCAAAATGTTTGCTAACCTGTGCATCATAAGGTCTACTTTCGTTTGTTTGGAGCTTAAATCCTTATGGTTTCCGTCACTGGAGTGGTTAACATACATAAAAAAAAATACCTACAACCGAACGTAGTAACCTCCTCCTTTTTCGAAGTCGGTTAAAAATCGGCCATTGCATTCAAAAGATATTACGAGTTTAAAATTGTCAATCTAAACAAAATATGCCGCTCACGTCGTTACCGGGGTGTGGTGTGTGCGTGCGGGCTATGCGGCGAAGAAAAGGTCACGGGAGAGAGGCGCGCACATCTATAGCGTAGGTAACCGCGCGGCTTATTTGCGCAATAGAATTTTTGCTCATAGGTTGGCATTCAGTTACAATCTACAAATTGATTATGTTGATCAGAACAACATCCAAATTGGGGCAATCAATAAGATTTGTACTAAATGTTATGCTAAAAAAGAAAGAAGAGAAAAGTACTTCTTCCTAATATTGAAGAACCACCAGAACCAATAAAAAGCCTTTTTGGCAAATAATCACAGATAATCCGCTCATTTTTTGAAAAATGGCGTGTTTATTATGGCGTGTTTCACCAGTGTTTAGCTTAAATGTGACTTAATTTGGCAGATACAGTAAAGAGTAGTTCCCACTAAGCTATCACGCACCAAAAAAGATGAATTCACCGTGTAGTTTTTTTATCTTATCATTTTGTTAGGTTAGCACAATCGTCTACCCTCGAACAGAAGACATTTCTTTCTGTAGGATTTTCGATTCTGGGTTGGATCGTGGGTACAAGATTTTCAAGACTATGATCAGTTTTAGCCAATCCACATATGTTTAACCCAAATGTTTAAAACAATTGTTCACCCGTACGAAGCCGGGACGGGTCGCTAGTATATAATAAAAATAAATATATTTGACTTGTGTATATCGGTTGTAAGAGCTTTCCGACTAAATAATTATTAAATCATAATTAAATTAACTATTGAACGTCTACTGGCCAAAATTCAACCATAATTCATTATTTATTCAAGTTTCAATAATAATAAAAGAAAGTTAACTTTTCCTTTTTTTTGATGACTAAATCTCGATAGAGCTAATAAACGAAAAACAAAATTAAGAAAATCGGTTGAGAAAATGAGGAGAAAGGTGTATTTAATCGTTTTGCCTCTACCTATTTATAATATGTATATATATTAATATCTGCTTCCCTTGGTTTTATTTTTTTAAATCACTTACAATAATTGGCTATGTATCGATAATATCTACTAATTCTTTATTTTTGTCTCCTTATTTTGTAGATTGTGAATTATGTTGATCTCTTTCATTTTTAAATAGTAAAATACAATCAATTCTACAAATTAATTTAAAATAAATAAATAAATTACTGAAACTCTTCACGGATATTTTAAAGTTAGACTTTAAAATAACCCGTCTCCTCTCTGTCGTATAAAATGTTTTTTTTTCGGAAAAACATTCTGTTATACATAGTTTGAACACTTGTGTTCGTAACTGTACATAAAAGTAGGCGTTTTCATCTCATAAAGGGGTCAAAATATTTTATTAGCCTTGCGATTTTAACTGCGTAGCGGGGGCGACAACTAGATTAGAGACCGGAGTGCCCGGAGGCAAAACGCGACAAATCGAGACTCACTTCAACAGATCGACACTACCCTTTTCACAACAAAATAATAATATTCCGCTTTGAAAATGAAATATAAATTCAATTTTTCATGAAACAAAGTTGAATTTAGTTTAACAAATAGTTTTGAGACTTTTAAAAGGAGCGATCTTTTTCAATTTGACGCACCGTGGTCAGAATTCAATACAGTGCAGATTGGGCATATCACCTGATTAGCCCTGATTTTCTTCTCTTTATTTTTTACTACTCCTATTATATACTATCTTAATAATAAGATAACTTATGCTGTAACTGATGAATAATGGGTGAGCAAATATAATTTTCAATAAGGCAATAAATTGTAAACTTTATTGTAATGTGTATTCTTTACCCCCTTCAAATGTAGCAATAGCATTCAAAATTTAGAGCTACGGACTTATAAATTTATCCACTATGTACGTATAATGTCATAGGACATAGAAATATTCAGTGAATATAATATATTTGTAGAACAATATTCATTATGTAACATATAAATTAGCTTTTGCCCGCGACTTTGTTTCCATTGTCTTCAAGATGATACGACTCGTGAGTCATCTGTTGTCAATTGGTTGAATTAACAACCACTAAACAAAAAAGAAAATCAAATGGCAAACAGAAAAGAAAAAAATGCGGAAATATTTTATATATATCTATAAATATTGTACGTCTGTGTATATAAGACGAACGATATCATTTATCTCCAAAAGAAAAGAGGTTCATGAAGCAAAGAAAAAATAAATAATTTTGAAATACAGAACATCTCATATTTTTAACGACATGATACACGAAAAACCAATACATTTATTTATTTATTTTATATATATCGTGGTTTTTTTACTTGGATGTTGGCAATTAGTATGACGCATAATTAAAACGTTCAAACGCTCATTCGCGTGGTCCCTGTTATTTGTTTAAAATGTTTATGCAAAATGACCATGTTGCAAAAATTATTAAATATGATTATACGTAATTATAGTACTATTATGCAAATCATGCTAAATAAATGCTACAATCATTTAAGAAGTTGTACGAATGGCCTTAGCTTATATAGATCACAATAAACAATTAAAGAAACCATAAAATTAATTCACCAAACTGTAAGTGATTACATTTTTTACAGTTGCTTTAAAATCTTCAGTAGGTACTGTTCCGATACACAAATACGCTGTATAAAGATGTCTCTGATTCAGTAAAATTTTAAAATGTAATGTTGTCAAACGCAACTCGATAATTACAGAGTTTACTTGACATCTGCGACAATAGTGCCCAGTGTTCGCGTCACTGCCAGACGACTCAGCAGCCGACTCCCTAATGAGGCGATGTATGAAAATATAGTCCAAAAAATATATACTAATCTTACCAGTAACTGGGGTTTGCTTTACATTTATATTAACGTTCTAAAATCTTGAGAAAAATGGGAAAAAAATGAAATAGTGACAAACAAATAAAATAAACTTTCAGATTTCTTATTACCAGAGGAGTAATAATATAATTTAACTTGGTTATAATTTTACTAATCTTGTATAAATTCACATTTTCTTTTTTCTTACTGGTCTTGCTCTTCTGGTAATATAATCCTATACAGTCGGTTTTGGCTGGTTATTTATTTTTATTGAATTTGTCCTTTATATTTTAAACAGTAATTTTATACGTCAATTTGTTTCTTCTTTGCACATCTTATTGGTAAAGGGAACGACAGGATTAAACGATTTTTTGTTTGGAAGTAAAGCAACTGTCAAGATACAGAAGAAACTAGTTTAGGAGTAAAAGATTATAAATGTGTGTCGTTTGCATATTGCGTATATTTTAAATGTAAACAAGTTGCATAAAAAACTTAAATATATTAATTATTTATTACTTCCACCTGAAGATAATAAGTACATTATTTCCTTGTATACATTAATACCTCCAAGAGAGTGTATTGAAGTAAAAAACATCAAACAACTACAATTAAATCGTCCTTTAGGTACCCTATTTCCCATAGTATATGTCAAAACTACTATCATCATAGCTACTATCTAGACAATTGGAAATTCTTCTATGTTATTGTTATAACTCTTAATATGCCAAAACGGTGGTAGAACAAATTACAGCGTGTTAATGTAACAGCAATATAGACGACATTTAGTGCAATTAAAATCCACAATATTTCTGTTGATTCAATATTGCTACAACGTTTGATTGATGAAGACGTTACTTCGCGGAAATCCATAATTAAATGTTAGAGTGGATTGTTAGTTTACAATTCCTTGCGTAGGATTGATTAATTATTTATTGTTGTTTCAGTTGGTAATATTTTACTTTTTGTACTATTAGTTTCAGATTTAACTTTTTCAGATACACGTCGTGTCAAATTTAAATGTGTTTTGTTGCAGTGAGACGTGACAGCGGCCAATTAATTCCAAGTGGAAGTGCAAAATGACTTCCACTCTAATATCTGTACATATAATAAGAATGTAAATCTAACGTATCTGTACTATTTAGTTTTTTGGAAAATAATTGTTGAAAGATACCTGATCTTGGAATTGGTAATAAACTACATTTCAATCATTTTTAGAAATCTCTGTCTGTCTATTTTAACACATATAACTGCTAAACTACTGCGATCACGATAAAACCTCTCCAAGAAAATCATAAAGCATATCCTCGGGTAGCATTTAGTCTTGGTTTCAATAAAGTCGGTTTACTCTATCAAAAGTTATTGTAATTTTAATGACGACGCGACTTAAGTTCGAGAGAAAAGTAGATAAGTAAATGGACTTAATACATTCAGATGATTTTATTAGTCACTGTATTTTTTTATATTAATTCACGCGGACGGACTCTCGGGCACAGCTAGTTTATTAATATATACATTATATACCAGTATTCTCACCTAATACACAAAATTCTACTTAAACATAAAATACGCTGTCTGGACGCTTGTCTGGATACAATCTGCGTGACCGTATAAGACTTGAGAGAGGCTTAGAGCTTTGTAGATGTTTGCGAGTCGCTCCGACGCATCCTCTGGGATTCCACCTCAATTCCGTTTACATTTTACTTGAAAAATTCAATGTACAACGCGCGACGGCGAAATGGTGTAAAGGAAATCCTTTAAAACAAGCTCATTACGTTACATACGATGGTTGGAAATTGTAATGTACAGAACAGGAGAAATTTAGTTAATGGATTGAAATACTTCTTGCTTCGTAAGTATATTGAATTACTTATATTTACGAATTCCCTTTTCATTCGGCGCTGTTCGCTGCGATACAGGCGAACGGATGCAGCTGATATCGGTCTTTTTTTATATTGTACAGATTTTTTTCTTGGTTCCACTACATAAACGTAAAATGTAAAAAAAAAAGGATTTATGTTCAACGAGATACGGTAACTTGAGGAGGACTAAGGTGGTTTACAAAACCCGGGAAGATATCTCCATTCGATATATGTCAAGGGTAACTAAATAGCCGGTCTCATACGTTGATATTAGCCGATAACAGTAGAATTAAAATATACCAACCACGTAAATATTATTTAATATGAAAACTAATTATTTCATTCTTATATACTCTAGGAAAGGAACGGACAACGTATTCAGCGATGTGTGTTTTCATACCGTGAAAAAGCGGAGCATAGTGGACAACATTGTTTACAACGAAACTTTCTAATTGAAGTGTACACTTCATTCAATACTTTTCATTTCTCCCTTAGTGTAAATATATTGCTGAAATAACGCAGGCAAAGTCGCTGGTATTAGATAGTGCTTACATAAAAAAGACACACTTAAGAGCGAACTAAAATGACAGCAGTAAACAGCGGAGGAACATTAAAAAATCATAAATAAAAAATCTGTTCCCGTCACACAAATAGGCCATCGCAACCCTAATCGAAATGTTTTGATGTAAAACGGGGAAAGAATGTTCGCGTATCTCCCCTGATAGTTATTTGATATGATTTATTCATACGAGCGACGTACTGCCACGTCAAATGGAAGTTTATTTAATAGAAAATACTTTCCAAAATCTATTTATAAAACCATTATGGTTTTATTTTTTGCTCCACTGTTCCTGACGCGCTTGTTATGCAAATAAGGCGGGGGTTCCGAGTTGCCAAGAGATGTTTATCCAAGTAAGTATACTGTTTACTCGTATTTTTATTGGTGGATTAAGTTTCATGGATGAGAAAAGTACGTGCATACGATTTAGAAATGTGGTTCGATGGATCGAACGATCGACGCGGTTCGTGATATCACTGTTATATGGATTTCTACCTCAAAGCGGTACTCGCGTTACTGTGTCCTCGTCCAGAAGACATAGATACTAATAACAAATACTGCAGCACAAAGCGTTCTAACTCCGTTATCTATAGGAAAAGTTAAGCTGTTATTGAATGACCTCATGACTGCGGTTCTTCTTGAAGTTTATCTGCTATAATGACCAAATTTTATATTAGCTGGGCACTATGCCTATCTGATATTCTATTCCCAAATAAATCAAAAAATTTGGAGTTATAATATGTCTAAATAATTACCTTAGCATGATTATTCTGCCGCAATAAGGTAAACGCATCTAACAAAAACGTAAATCGAAGAAAAGGCAAAAAGCTTTCTCGCTTTTAGCGAAGTACGACCGATTCGTTTTTTGATATTGTTTTATTTGAAAATAGAAGCCCATAGCCAAGTGTAATAAGTGAACAAAAACTCATTCCTGAATTTATTTGCAAAACTCAATGTTACAAAAAAACGACAAATGCGCCCCTCTTTTTCTGGATGGCAGTATTGTAGATGTAAAAATGATTTACGATGTATTTTACAATAATCATATCTGCAATAAAGTTAGACAGATAACATCAACTGATACTACTAAACATGGAAAATAGCGGACATAGATTTTGGTTACAAAACAGGACAAAGGACCAGAACGAACCGGCTCATAAAGTATGCACAAAACGCCCCCGTAATCTCTGAGTGGAGGATCGCACTGGATCCGCCCCGCCCCATTACCACAAGCGGCTTATCGTTTCTTCCATAACCCACCTACATTACGTATATACATATATATGTATCTATTTATTTTATACAAACTAATGCTTAATTAATAATGTAAATACATAGGCAAACATCCTTTTACTATATGTCAAAGTTTGATAACGAAAATAGAATATTTTGTACTAAAACAAATATAATAATAACTTTATTAAAACGGAAGTGTTAGTTATTGGGTAAGCAGTCTAGTTGATAATAAGTGATATTAGACTAAACATCAATGTCAACTTACTGCTATAATAAGTCGAAGACTAAATCGAAACCCCTTGTATTTCAGTTCCCATGTTAAATAATGCAAGCAGAAAAACAACAGCACAAGCGAGCACTGCTTACTGATTACGAACATGACTGTATAACAGTGTCTGTGTCCGTGATTTAACTCAAAAACGGTATATCTGTTATATCATTTTGAACACAGGAAGGTTATATCATTCTTCAATTGAAAGGGCACTAGAGTTATTAAAAAATGAGTGCGTGTAAGTGTCACACGCGATTGAAGTAAAACTGGTTACTTAAGTTCTGAATTAGCTGATAGATGGCACCACAGATAATGAAGCTTTGAATTAATTTGTTACTTACATTGAAACCAGATGGCAGCGCGGTTACGCGCCCGTATATACATAATTAATTCTATTGTATGATTCCTAATATTATTCAATTTAATATTTTGCTTTTTTTTTCAAAAATTTTTGATTTTTTTTATTTGTTTATAAACTATTTATTGACCAAATCGAAAATATTTAAAAACCGAATGATATAGAAACGTGACGCCATATTGCCGTAAGTAACGGACTTCCGTTGCATTGTCGTCCAGTTACTTCCTAGTATCGCCTAAAGAAGTTTTACTTCAAAATGCTTTTACAAATATTACAATAAAATATGAAACAATTTTTTTATAATTAAAATTAATAAAAATAATATTTTGAGCGTGGGAAGTCAACGACACCGGCAGGATTAGTTTTAGATGGTGCATCTGCGTCTAGATATTATATTAATAACTGCCCATCGTGACCCCCCTCGCCTGCCGCTCAAGCCTAGCTTAGATCCCTGGGAATGGAACCTTCGAGTGTGCTGCTAGGACGATATAGTGACATAACACAGATCATCCCTACATGCGTGCACACATGCAAAGGTACAAATATGGTGGAAAGGTTTTATTTTTTCCCCTGTTCTTCGAACTTGATTAGTTTAATTTAGATTAATTGACAGATACAAAATACACATTTGAGTTCCTAGTACACATGTGAGCTTCACTAGGTAATATATGTGTGATTATGTCAGCTAGTTTAACTTAGTAAGTTTCGCGTTGCTGCAGCAAGGCAACAATCGAAGGCGAGGTTAGGACACTTTGGCACTCTTAAATTTGTTGACTAGGGGTTGAGTGAAATAAGCACTCACCACATTAGTCCGGTGAAGCTGTCTAGACAAATCAGGCCAATGACATATATGCAGTTCGAAAAACAAACTATTAACAAATAAAAATATAAATATGTGTACATACATATACATAATAGTTATGTGTGAGGCGATCAAAATTAGTTTAAACTTTAATTACTCCAACGACATGTGGCATTAAACGTACATTTAGCCATTTACGACGAGTTAAAATGTGAAATTGCTCACCTATGGGAGACGCGAAGCTAAACAGCTTGTGCATGCTCAGTTTTCAAAGGAAAACAGTATAGAAGGATAACGTATTTATTGATAAGGTGATGAAGAAATTTGGACAGCATTTTAGTGGCCTTCAGTTTTTATTGAAGTACTTGGATCCTGAAAAACTGATACGCTATGAAAACTATCGATAGTATTCTTCAGATTGTCAGGAAATTTTGATTAAAAAATACAATTTTATTTATTTTCAACCAATTTCGCCTAAATTGTGTACACGGAGAGTACATATAATTACTAATTTGATGGGTTAAAAAATATTGACATAAACTTTATAATATTAATAACTTACGGCATACATAAACGTTTAAAAATCTTGAAATTTGGATTAATATATTTATACAGCTTAAACTAAGGTCACTTAGGTGATTTTAACTATGTAACTTTAAAAAAATCAATAATATTTTTTATTACATTAATTTAAAAATAATTTAGATTATTGAATTAAAATAATAAATTTAAGTAAACTAACAACTAACTGGTTCAATTTTTAGAGATTAAGGACTAATTATTTATTTTATACTATAAACACATAAATAATTTTGTTGATTCTTTGTTTTTTCATTCGATGACGTCGTGAGAATTAAAGATGTTATCTACAATCCGCTTGTATCAAATTAATTACATTATTTTTTGCGTAACATAATAAAAGAGATAAACAAATAAAGTTATTTTGATAAAAGTGTATATGTGTATAGTAGAGTATATATGTTATTCGTATACTGTTCGTTGTATAGCATAATTTTGTAGTTCGATGCTAAAATAAGTACGTTTTTGTAACATACGTTCATAGTTCCAAATTATGGCAACAGTTAATATTTATTCATGCCAATAGGCTGTGAGTATAACGTGTACGTAATCCATCCCTATAAATTAATACTTCCAAGTAAAATTAATTGAGATACATTTGGTTATGTAACAGCGTCCTTAATTTTTCGATATTTGGGAAACAAGAATGCATCGGAAATTTCCATACTATCATAATGTCTGGCATCAATACTCGTTAAAATGTGTTGGTATTTGATTTAAGAATTTTAATTCTGTTTGAAACATATTTGTTTTTGGAGTAATCACTGAGGCTACATAGTCACTGTATGATGAAATCCTAAATAAAAAAAGAAATATAAGTCATACCAAAACTCTTATTTACTGTTTCAATTGACTACATATTTTTTATATATTTTAATATTAAAACATTTTAAATCAATATTTTTGTAATATTACATTTTTAACAATACAGTTAATATTATTAGTCCTATTTCATTTGATTGTAATACTATTTTCCAAAAAAATAATATTTTTGACTTAGATCCTTTTAACACCAGACCACAGGATTAATATTGTGATATTTAGGAAAAGCATAACGGCTCTCGAAGATGGGTGGGGTAGGGCTTTGCTCGCATGTACCGGGGTCTGAGTGGTGCATGCATATTTGATAACTGATTTAATACTCAGACCACAAGAGTACACACTGAATAGAAATGGCACTCGATATTTTTATATATATAACAACAAAGCAATAGATACCCAGTGTAAAGCAGACTTATCAAGAATATCTCAAGCCGATATTGACACTTTATGGTAATAATATCTAGGAATAACTAGCTGCAAATAAAATTAATTCATATGTAAAGAATTTTGTTTATGTCTGAATATTTTTATATCATATCGTAAATTTAGATAAAACACAAGACGTATAAGTTTATCTTAAACAGGATTTATTAAAAAGGAAATCACCGGTTATTGTATTTGGTTACATTAAAAAAAACAATACGATCTTTGAATGTATTAAAGAATAATTACTAAAATCATGTATGATATTTACAGGGATTTAATGATTTTACTGAATTTTTAACTTTTTTAGGAAACTAAAAGATCAAAAATACTCTTTTTGAGTATCTACCAATAGTATACTTTTCAGTTCAAATCCACATAATCATTATTAGTATTACAAATTACATTAATGAATACTTACGTCATACGTAAATAAGTAGGTATATCTATACAAAGCAAGGTCGTGTTCAATGAAGTGAGAATGATTCATGTAACAATTACAATGGGATATACGACATAAACTATGTCAGTTTCTTTTTTTTAGCTTTTATAATTATTTGGTATTTTCCACGATTTATATAGACACGATGATGAGACCTTTATAGAACTAACTAGCGGGCCCGGCAGACGTTGTCCCGCCCTGATTATAAAAAAATCCTGGACAAATTATAAACCAAAACGTTCCTTGTGAATCACTTTATCCACTGGTGAAAACCGCATAAAGGTCCGTTCAGTAGTTTTCGAGTTTATCGCGAACAGACAGACAGACAGACGCGGTAGGGGACTTTGTTTTATACTATGTAATGATGTTGAAATCCAAAACATCCATTTACTCAAGCCATAAGGGATCGTCTGCTAAAACATTCTATTGAAGCGATATGAAAAGAATCTATGAAATATAATCATTACTGTTATGCCACAGTTACATGTGGGTTTAGTTTTGTCACGGGCATTTATTTTTATTTATATAAAATACTAGCTGAGCCCGCGACTTCATCCACGTGGAATCCGATGTACAAAACAATGACTAATAAAGTCAACTGAACGTATTTGCTTATCTACTTTTATCTCATACTTAAGTTGCGGCACCATTAAAATTACAATAACTTATGATAAAGTGGACCAATTTTAATGAAACAAAGACTAAGTTACTCCCGAGGATATGCTTTATGATTTTCTTATATGTGGTTTTATTGTGAACCCTGTGCTTTAGCAGTGATGCGTGTTCATACAAACAGACAGACATTTCTAAAAATGATTGAAATGTATTCTATTACTTATTCCTAGACACCTACAACAATTTTTTTCACGAAAATCGAAAAAGTACAGACACGTTAGATTTACATTCTTATTATATGTATAGAATAGATTATTTATCTTATTATATCTTATTGACCTTAATGAATATTTTGAAACAACAAAATATTATAAAGTATGTTTCAGTATCACATCTTCATAAACATTATTTTATTTAATTAAGCGTGACTATATGCGCTTGTTTGTATAAAACTTTTCATATATTTAAATTGAAAGTAGCTTATCTAATTTACCATCAAAAGAGAGAAACACATAGAGCTGGCCGTCCAAAACACAACTGGTACTGAAATCCTTGCACGCAATACGCAACGTCTGCAGATCAACTTATAAAACGCTATATCATTTATTTAACTTTCCTACGAACTGTAATAAACACAACGAATTTCAAAAACTTTCAATGAAGTGTTTTTTTTTTCGTAAATCGATTTCAATCACATAAAGCGTAATGTTTTGTCCCAAGATACGTTTAATTACTTATGAAGACCTCTTGACAATTTATCTAACAGTTTCGGAGATTTTCAAATAGACATACATTTTTATTTTTACAAATATTCTGTTACACATCCTTCAATAGATAAGTAATAATAATAAAAGTAATGGTCACGGTATTATATCCAAAGTCAATATGAACGCAATAATTTTAATCTTTATGTCGAGGCAGCCGGTACCTAGTAGAGTGCACGGCTCTAGGTAAGCGGATTGTCGACACCACGGTACGCGCCGCTAAATGGTGCCATTCTCTTTGTTATTCGTATCTCTTACATTGTTTTAATGTAGATATTATTATTTTTAGATATATAACTAAATAAAAAAAAATGGTAGTCAGTAAAGTCGGTTTACGGACGAAAATTTTACGTGATAACGGCTCGGACGTATCGACTGATGGAGTGGAAGAGAGATAGATGCGTCACAAACCGAACGCTTAAGCCGATCGCTTGTTCCGCGTTCTCGCTAGCACGCTCGGCTCAGACGGAACGTGACACTTTTTCGTGCGTGCAGCAGGCGTTCATCGATTTATAAGACGTTATCACGTCAAAATTAAACAACGTTTTTCATAAACTTAGTCCTGAAAATTACAAACACAACAAACAGAATTAGCGAAATATATACAGCCGTTCTGAAATGATGCGCTTACATACATTGGGCGATTTATTACTATTTACTACTGCTGCTACTATTTTATATAGTTATTTAGTACTATTATTTACTATTTATAAGTTATATTTACCAACAAATAACAGCGATATTTCTTTACAAATTTAATTTACAAACATATGCTTTTCATGAGTTCCTGATAAAAAGTAATGCGAAATAAAATTAGCAGAGGCGTCTTTGCTCTCTGAAGTATGTTCCACTTTATTAGATTCCATAAGCTCTATTCATCGTTTCTTCGCCCTCTTGGAGGGTACCTTTGATGCGGCATCAGTATTAGCGAATAATGCGATCGAATCATTCGATCTTGCGTATTAGACGCGGTTGGGGCATCGTGTAATGTGCCCAATGATAATAGGTCTCTGTATTAGGCGATTATGTCGATATGAGATTCTCAAAGTTTTTATTATATAATACCAATATCATTGGAGTTCGGATCCTGCCTTATTTCGAATGTTTACCATATATTGTTCTTTTCATTACTTTTTAATATTTACATGCATAATCTATAAATATTTACAACGCCTGTGATATCTCTTGCAGCAATTTTGTAGATAGTGATTTAAAAATCAACTAGCGGCCCGGTGAACGATGTCCCATCCTGATTATAAAGAAAGCCTAGATAATTTATATACCTAAACCTTCCTCGTGAATCACTCTATCGCATGAAAATCTGTTCAGTAGTTTTGAAGCTTATCGCTAACAAACGGACAGACAAACAGACTGACGTGGCAGAGGAATTTGTTTTATAATACATATGTAGTGCTTGCTGAATATACGTAAGTAAGCGCGGCACTTTAGAGTTGCTACACTTATGCGGCAAATTCTTATTTAGTTGATTTTCTAATCGTCAGGACAATGTTTATTTGAAAGAGATTGTTAAAACAATCTTATGGAACAGTAAAAAAATTGACTAAGAAATCTTTATATAAAAAACTACGCTAGTAATTGAGACAGAAGACCTTCATAAATGGTAAGAGAATTTAAATCAAATATAGTTTAGTCTCTAATAAGACACTTATGAACGTGAAAACTACCACCGGTTCGGAAAACAACCAAGTCATCGAGAAGAGCCGGCAAGAAATTCATTCGGTCACATCTTTTTAACATATTTATTTCCAATACATTACAGTATTTACAGTACAGTTCAGTACAGTTTTTAGTGGATGCACAGAGAGGAGTCCATCCCAGACATCACCATCGTTCATATATTGATCCAATATATAATAGCCGTTTGACACCAAAAACCCGCCTGACGTACCGCTTAAACTTATAGTCCGGCAAATCGGTAATACGTTTTGGGACTTTATTGTGAAACGTAACACTATTACCTAAAAAAACTATTACTGGTTTGACAACAAATGACAGATTTATTCATCATCATTGTCATTTAAATTCATTGTATGGTCATACTATAAAGGAAATATTTGGTCAGGTTTTTTTAGTTAAGTACCCGTTTAGTTAAGCTAGTAAAACAATAAACGAAATAAAAAAACAATTAGAAAAATATAACCGTCTGTTCAAAATATATAGCTACACTTATAACGTATGTTTAGTTACATACGATTTTTTTAATCTAAATAATATATGTTATTTATGCTAAAATATATCCAGTTTAAGTGTAATGTACTCAGATTCACTTTTTAGCTCTTTGATATCAAAGCATAGAAGCTGCGAAAGTCTTTTCATGTAAACAACTTTTTTGCTACACACAATTTTAAATCTTCGATATTCTAAGATGTTCATTAGAATGGTATGTTGTAAATGACCATTTTGATATTACATTACATGCACAAAGTAACTAAAATACTTGTATAAGCAGACAAATACCTTAGAGGGCTTATATGGGCATTTGTGTAATTCCGTAGTACGAAATTTTGATTTATGTCATAAGTTTCAGGCTACGTTATTAATGTAAGCGCCCGAAGATCAGGACTGTAGCTAGAGTCTAATTTCAGGTAGGGCGGAAGTAATAAAATTGTCATAATTGTTCTGCCCTCGTATATCACAGACTGTGGTATGTTCGGAAAAGTTTACATACCTATCGCTATACTTTTTTTTATCTCAAACTATGAAGAAACAATTTAATTACAATAATTTATCTTCGTTTTTGGTGTTGTTAAGGTAGGGCATTGTAATTTCAAAGTAGGTTGCCCCACCGCCTAGCTACGGCCCTGCCTAAGACTCCTTATGAATTCATTAAAACAGTGACTTTTTCTGTAAATATAATATACTGTAACATAAACAAACGACGCATGCGCGCACACTCCGAGCCCCGGCTTGTCCGCCATGTTTAACCAGCACACCGACGCACACATACGAAGCGTCGCGCGTTATAAAGCCGAGCGCTACGGCCTACAGAGTACTCACCACCAGATACTTTGAAAAAGCCGCGAATCATCCCAGCCCGTTAGTGGTATCCGCCACGAACTACAAAACCGTACCGGACGTACCGCGTTATAAAAGACGACCGCGTCACATTTTTACCGATCCTCCCGATAAGGAAATAACGTCAGCGAACGATCAGTACCAGCCTGTCTCTCAAAACAGAGCGTGTTCACGCCCACGCCCGCGTAACCACAGATCACGCCGCCGTGGTCTGGGGGTAAATTTCGCTCCCGCACACCAGTGTAGGCCCCCCTCGGCAGCGGCTCAAGCCTAGGTCCGTTCCCTCGGTGGGGAGCCCTTGAGTCCGCGGCTCGCGCGATACAGTGACACAAATTTACATCACTGCAACAACACTACACATATCACCTCCACACACGTGCACGCATACACGCTTACACAAAAAAGTGGAAGGGTTTACTTTCTTTTTCCCTTTTCGAACTGAAATAGTTTAGAAATTTTCCGATACAGAATACACGTAAGAGTTGTTGAGATATGTATGCTTGGTACACATATATGTTTCAACAACTCATATATGTATTAATAGTGTAGCTTAACTTAGGTTAGCTCAGTTAGGTTTAGGTCGCGTATTCTCCCTGCCCTGGGAGCTGGAGGCAGGAGTTCTCGCCGCCGTGTACGAGTTCACGGCGGCGAGGAAACGAAGGGGGGAGCCTCCGGCTCCCAGGGAGGTAGAAGCGGAGAGACGGCGTCTGCGGGAGGACGCCGTGGAAAGGTGGCAGCAGGACCTGGCGGACGAGCGGTTCGGACGATTTACCGTGGACGCCGTCCGCCCGGTCCTGCGGGTGTGGATTGGGAGGAAGTGGGGCTCCCTGACGTTCCGACTGGTGCAGGTACTCACCGGACACGGTTGTTTCGGGTGGTACCTGCACCGGATCGCACGCAGGGAGCCGACCGCCGCCTGCCACGAGTGCGGCGCTGTCGAAGATACCGCGCAGCACACTCTGTCTGAGTGTGCTGCGTGGGGGGAGCAGCGCCGCATTCTGGCGGCGGCGGTGGGAACGGACTTATCGCTGCCGAGCGTGGTTTCGGCCATGCTCGGCAGCGAACAGGCTTGGCGAGCGATGGCCTCCTTCTGCGAGGAGGTTATCTCGCAGAAGGAGGAGGCGGAGAGGGCTCGCGAGGCAGATCCTCAAAGTGGCCGTCTCCGCCAAAGGAGGACAGGCGGGAGGAGGCGGCGCTTCGCCCAACTCCTCCCGCCACCGTAGCCGGACCTGAGGGGATGGGCCGGGGGGCCCATCTCCTCATTGCACAGGTCCGGCGGACGAGGGGGGGCAGCCGGTGTGTACCCGGTCTGTCCCTCTATAGGTAGGAGCCCGGCGGTCACCTTCCGCCGGGCGGACCGTGGGGGCGGCTCTACAAGGTGATTAGCTGGAACGATCCCTTGCCGCCCCCACACAACGGTCTGTCGGTACACCGTGGGGTTTTAGTCCGTGCGAGTCGGACATAACCCACTCTCTCCCCCGGGAGGGTGGGTATCCATAAGGGATTTCCCCACGTTAAAAAAAAAAAAAAAAAAAAAAAAAAAAAAAAAAAAGTTAGGTCGCGTATTGCATCGAACAGGCAACAGCCAAGCCGAGGTGTGCCGTGCACCCTTGAGCTGGTTGCCCAAACAAAAATCGGCTGAGTGCCTTAAGCGCTCGCCTTAGTAGTCCGGTGAAGCTGTTAAGACCTTGCTAGGTCAATAGCGTAGTCAGTTCGAAAAAAAAAAAAAAAAAAAAAAAGCCTACAGAGTCAGTGCTGTTGCGTACGGCGAAGCTTCCGCACCTAGTGGAACTAGCTGGACCAATAGCTCAATAGGGACTACGCATGCGAACAGAGGCGCTTCGTACATACGAACACTTTCTGGTCCGTGTCTTTGTACTGTGAGCATTGTTGTGTGGTGTATCAATTAAAAGTTTATTTTTAAAAAGTATCAAAGTCGTTTCATCTGTTATACTGGCGAACAACGTGAGGCCGACTACGACGTACATAACGAAGGCAGGAAGAGTTACTACGTATCCTGTTAAGAGTCAAACAATTGTAAGCGGGACCAAGGCAGACATGACGACTTTAAGTGATGCACAACTGGCTCACCTGATACATTCCATAACTTCTGCATCTACACGCAGAGGTTCAATGGCTACTTGCACACATACCTACGATGGATCCGGTGGCCAAGAAGACCTGGAAACCTTCGTTTCAGCAGTGAGCACTTTCAAAACTGTTGAAAATATTGCAGATACTGAAGCTTTGATGGGTATCCCACTTGTTTTGCACGGAGAAGCGGCTATATGGTGGCAGGGGGTAAAAGACAACATCACAACTTGGGATGACTTTGTGCAACGATTGCGTAATGCATTTGCACCAAAGAAGCCTGCATACGTCCTATACAAGGAGATAATGTGTGAGGAGCAGCCGCCGAATCTGGCTACAGAGCGATTTGTTGCAAAGAAGAGGATGCTGTTTTCCATGCTGCCGCCACCAAAACACACGGAGACACAACAGATTGATATGATTTTTGGCCTTTTACATGTGAACATAAGGGCGCATATCACACGCAGTACGATATCTACCTTTGATAGTTTGATGGAAGTAGCACGGGGTATAGAAAATACCATAGAAGAAAAATCGACAAACCAACAACACCTACCCAGTCAGCCAAAGCATTATAAAAAGTCGCGGTGTACCTTCTGCAGATTACCCGGACACACATTTAATGACTGTCGGAGAAGATTGAAACAGGAAAAACTACCCGGTCCATCTAAAGTAACTTCAATGGAACCTGTCATTAAATCGGAAGCAGTTACTCAGATGCCGTCACCTTCGCAGCCAAGATTTTCCTGTTACGGTTGTGGCGCACCTGGAGTGATCAGATCAAATTGTACGACATGTTCTGGTCGCCACCACTCCCAACCAGCACCATCTAACTTAGGATTTTGCACAGTAAACATTCAGTCGGAGATAAAACAGAGGCCGGTCGTATTTATAAACATTTACGGAATGGAGGGTAGTGCTTACCTGGACACTGGAGCCAAAATGAGTGTTGCTTCATACGATTTATATTGTAAACTTCGGGAGCTAGGGCTGACGTTTGGTGAAGAGATTGCCAATGTTACTCTTGCTGATGGTATAAAAAGAAACCAGAAGGTATATACCATTAAAGTACCCGTACAGATACAAGGAAAAGTTGTAATAACACCCTTCGTAATACTGCCTGAATCAAGAGACAATCGTACACTGCTTGGGATTGGCTTTATACAGGATGCAGGACTGATTATAAATTTGCCGCAGTTTACAATGACATTTGTGGAGAACCCAGACGTGGTATACGAGTTGTACGAGGAAGGCTTTACTACGTTCGTGCCGAAAGAAGAAGTTGTCACTTTTACCACGATTATGAACAATGTTAAATTGCCATCTCCAATATCCTCGTTGTCATATACACCACCAAGCTCACCGGAAGCATCAGAAAAAGTTGCTGTGGATGCAGTATCAATGTCGGAAGTAGCTAAAAGAGACGCGGTTCAGCAGGCCGAGACATATGAGCAACCTAAACCCCACTCGCCGATAAGGACACCGACTAAACAACCGAAATTATTCGATGGTTATTCACCGGTTTTAAAGCAACTCTGGTATGATTCCCGAAAAGCTATCCATGAATCCAGCGTTACACTATCCCCGCACTCTCGGGAACTTTTTGATGGAACAGTGGACTGGGCATTGGATATCGATGCTTTCGAAATTGTGTCTAGCAGCATCAACACGGACCAGAATCGTGATCTCCAGAAACTTTTGTTTGAATTCCACGACGTGTTTGAGTCGAACGGCAAAGCCGTAAATTTTGTTCAACATACTATTGATACTGGCAACTACGAACCAATTGCTGTGCCGCCATACAGACTTACACCTGGACGTAAAGAGATTCTTAGGAAGGAAATAAAGAAAATGATTGAGGAAGGCATTATAGAGACCTGTGTATCTCCATGGGCAGCACCAGTGGTGATGGTACCCAAAAAGAATGGAGAAATGAGAGTTTGTGTGGATTATAGAAGACTGAATGCGATCACTGTCCCTGATACCTACCCTATACCACGTATAGACGATCTACTACACGATGCGAAATCAACACCTTTCATGACCACTTTAGATCTGAAAGCTGGCTACTGGCAAGTGAAAGTTAAGGAGGAAGATCAAGACAAAACTGCGTTTATCTGCCCTTTCGGAATCTATAAATTTAAACGCATGCCGTTCGGCTTACGAAATGCCCCTGCAACATTTCAACGACTTATCGATCAATTTCGTACTGGAGTCGATAATATCAAGTTGCTGGCTTATTTAGATGATCTGATCGTCTTTTCGACCTCGTTCGAGAGCCATCTTTGTGACCTGAGAGACGTTTTCAAGCAGATGAGAGTATACAACCTCACTATTAATAAGAAGAAATGTAACTTTGTCGTTCCAAGGGTGAGGTACTTGGGTCACTACATCACTCCCGAGGGACTTCATGTTGATCCAGAGAAAGTGGCCGCTATCACCCAACTGCCTTTTCCAGGAAACTTAAAACACCTAGTTTCATTTTTGCAGGCTTGCTCATGCTACAGGAGATTTATAGAGAATTTTTCTCTGATTGCAGAGCCTCTTACTAGGCTTACCAAGAAAAGTGTACAATGGAAATGGGGTAACGAACAAACGGAAGCATACGAAGTGTTAAAGCAAAAGCTAACATCTGCTCCAGTGCTTAAACAAGCCGACTACACTAAACCCTATGTTATAAAGACTGACGCCAGCAACTATGCTATAGGAGCTGTTTTAGTCCAGGGGGAGGGCCAGGATGAGCATCCAGTAGAGTATGCCAGTCGTCTGCTAACTAAGGCTGAAAAGAATTACTCTACCACAGAACGCGAAGCGCTGGCAGTGGTATGGGCATTGAACAAATTTCGTGGCTACATAGAAGGAGTACCCGTAACTTTCGTTACAGATCACCAAGCCCTAAAATGGTTGATGACTATCAAGACGCCTACAGGAAGGTTGGCGAGATGGGCGTTACTCTTGCAAGCTTATGACGTCACTATTACGTATGCGTCGGGGAAAACGAATGTGGTAGCTGACGCACTGTCACGTCCTCCGTGTACCGAAAAGCTCAAAAGGGATTGTGGTATTTGTTCGGTATCTATAGATATACCACCACGTGATCCGAGCGAAGTTAGAGGAGAACAATTGAAGGACGAATATATACGAAAGATAGTTACGATTTTAGAAGATGTGAATAAGCATGAAGACGCAGCCTATTGGAGTAACAAGGGCTATGTTATGAACAATGGTCTACTCTATCGCTACAACCCCAATGCAGACACGGATGAAGCTCAATTGGTTGCCCCAGAGCACGAATGGGCCAACGTGTTGTCCGCCTACCACGATAATCCAATGGCAGGACACTACGGAGCTGAAAAAACGTTTCAAAGGATTTCATGTCGATACTATTGGAAGGGGATGCGAAAGTATATAGAAAGCTATGTGAAAAATTGCATCACTTGCCAACGTTATAAACCTTCCAACATGAAGCCAGCTGGCTTGCTACAAACGTCTGCAATGTCTAAAAGATTTGAGGTTATATCTTTTGACCTATTTGGACCGTTGCCACTATCACAAGATGGAAAATCTTGGATATTAATAGTGGAAGATTTAGCGACAAGATGGATAGAACTGTTCGCCCTAGAAAAAGCAACAGCGGAATGTTGTGCCACCACACTTATAAATGAAGTGTTTTTACGATACGGAGTACCACGTAGGATGGTTAGCGACAATGGCCCTCAATTCGTTAGCTCTGTGATGCAACAAGTAACCTTTTGTCTAAACATAAAACACGCTTTCACACCGGTTTACCATCCTGAAACAAACCCCGTTGAAAGAAGGAATAGAGACTTAAAGACTCAGCTTGCCATGCTTGTAGAAGGAAGACATACAGACTGGCCAACTAAAATTCCAGCTATTCGTTTTGCAATGAATACTGCAGTGTGCTCTTCAACTAGCTATACCCCTGCTTACCTAACGTTTGGAAGAGAGTTGAAAACTAGTGATGACGTCCTTCACGATCTAAGAGCCATAGTATCGAGTGAGAATTTTATTGCCGAAATTACTCCAAAGCTTATGCAACTTGCTGAAGTATTGGAAAGAGCCAAAGAAGTACAAGAAATGAAGGAGGAAAAGCGAAAATCCTGGTAGATAGGACAAGAAGACAGGGTCCAAAGTACCAACCTGGAGAGTTAGTTCTAGCTCAAGTTCATTCGATTAGCAAAGCAGCACAAGGAATTAGCTCTAAATTAGCTCCCCGCAGGGATGGGCCTTATGTCATTATCAAACAGCATGGTCCATCCTCATATCAATTGGCACACCCGGAGGATTCTCAAACAAACATTGGCATTTATCATTCTTCTGCTCTTGTGCCTTATCAGGGAAATCCTGCTAATCTACCAAAACCTTCACAACCAATTAGGAAGAGAGGTCGACCTAAGAAAACCTCAATTGGCGCTGCCAATGTTTTTTTAGCAAAGAAACGAGGACGACCGCGGAAGACCAACAGTCATCCTCTTGCTGCAAAGGACTGTCCCCTCGTCGGGACGCCGTCGGATCCAGAGGGGGAGATTGTAACATAAACAAACGACGCATGCGCGCACACTCCGAGCCCCGGCTTGTCCGCCATGTTTAACCAGCACACCGACGCACACATACGAAGCGTCGCGCGTTATAAAGCCGAGCGCTACGGCCTACAGAGTCAGTGCTGTTGCGTACGGCGAAGCTTCCGCACCTAGTGGAACTAGCTGGACCAATAGCTCAATAGGGACTACGCATGCGAACAGAGGCGCTTCGTACATACGAACACTTTCTGGTCCGTGTCTTTGTACTGTGAGCATTGTTGTGTGGTGTATCAATTAAAAGTTTATTTTTAAAAAGTATCAAAGTCGTTTCATCTGTTATAATACATAATTTTCTAAATAATTGCGGAAACCGTGTCAAAATCCATTATATAATTTTAACCAATTAAGAGAACACATAGACAGGCGTGATAAGCGAATTTGTTTTATAATTTTTGTAGATATACATATGTATATTATTATAATTTGAACATTTATTGCTTGAAAAAATATCAAACTACTGACTAATATCTGAACTGCACTTTTAGTAGGGTGTATACTTGAAAATATAATATTATAACTGATTCCTGAACATAAAAAGCAATGAGAGTGGTCATAAATAAAGAATACCGAAATCTTGCTTTATCATTTATTTATTACTAACGGGCCCGGCAGACGATGTTCCGCCCCGAGTATAAAAAAATCCTTGACAAATTATATACCAAAACCTACCTCATGAATCACTTTATCCACTGGTGAAAGCCGCATGGAAATCCGTTCAGTAGTTTTTGAGTTTATCGCGAGCAGACAGACAGACAGACGCGGTAGGGGACTTTGTTTTATACTATGTAATGATTAAAAAAATGTTATAAGGATTTTCTGTATTTGTCAAAACATATTCTCACAATAAATACTCTGTAAAAGGTTTGAGAATCACAATGCCTATCGAAAATATCAAAAATGTTTGTTCGGTCACCTGTGTGATTCCATTAAGAATTACAGAGGATTAATGTAAAGCTTGCACACAATAGGCTGAAATCTATTCCATTTTTGTTGTAAAAATATATTCAACTAAACTAGATGGTGCCTGCAACTTCTTTCACATGAAAATGTATCGTTCCTCGGGAATAACATATATTATTTGGATTAAATCTTTGTCATATTTACCGTACTCTATCAAAAATGTATCGGTGGTTTTGTATGTTGTTTAATAAAAATTAGTAATTAGTATTTTAAGTCACTCGTTAATCTAAAGAAAGGCAAGAGCGATGGGCTAAGGAAAAAAATCATGGGTCTTAATCGAGGAACGCAAACGGTCTATAAGAAAGGACTTATAGAAATTGTACACTATTGGTGAAAAAAAATGAGAAATTAATGTATGGAAATACAGATTGTATTTAGTTACTGTTGAGTAACTAAAAATGACAAAATAAACATAAAATAAGGTAAAGTTACTGATTATTACTATGAACAATTACTTAATAAAGACAAAATTACTGAGTATGTATTCATATTTTACGAAACAAGATAATTATAATTTGTAAACAATTGCCAACAAACTGAAACGATGCGGAGGCAATTTAAAGTGTTTTGAATCTTACTATTTGTTGTTGCAACAATATATAATTAAGTATATCCGCAAGCAAACATAATACAAACTTTATATTGTTTAAATAAAAACATAATGTTGCTATATTACTACTCGGATCCAAGCTAGTGAATATGTCCTAAATACAATTAGTAAAATCACAATATTGTATTATGTAAAATTAATCCACATCTAAGTTAATATTTAATTAAAGCCTTGTTCAAATATAATTATACATATGTCAACACGTATTATACATATAAATTGTCTGGAAATTTAATAATCCGTTGAGATTTATTGCTTATATCAGCTATTCTTTTTACATTGCGAAATATTATAACTATTTACTTCGTTATATATATTTATATATATCCAGGGCTTTTTGAGTGGGGGCAAGCGGTAGCACGCAGTGCACTTAAAGGGAATTTCGACAGTATCGAAAAATTGCCATAGAAACGGAAAAAAATGAAAGAGTTTGAAAAAAAAAATATATACCAATCTTGGTATCCATTACAATATTTTTTAGATTTTTTAATAGGTCAAAGTTATCCAAAGACAAAATGTAATCTATCTTTCTTGAACAGTTACCGCATCACACAGTGGTTTATCTCAGTAGTGGAGGTCGTAAAAAAAAATTACTTATAATTTTCGAAGAAGTGCCAAAAAAAGGACTGTATATATCTATATACATATAACCTAATTTAAATATCATTTACATTACTTGAATAAATAAAAAATATCTACAACTGTAATGTCGATAATATTGTGAATATAACATTTTACTATTAACATGACATCTCTATTTAAAATAAACTTTTTAAAGAGACTGCTGTTTACCTACATGGTTTACACAAGCTCAAATATTTATTAAATTCTCATGAGCTATTTGAAATTGAAAATTATGAAGTACATCGAAATAAATGATATTAAAACCGATGGAAAATATAAAAATTATATATGGTTTTTTGAAGCTTAACAACGTCCAAACTACTGAACGTATTGCTATGTATACCTTTGTTTGCAGAGTTTTTCATAGATGGTCTTACGCTATTTTCCGGGGTTCCGTTGATCATTTTTATTTAATTAAAAGTTGGTTTAAAGCGATGCGGGCGGGGTGTTTTCTAGTAAAACCTATTTGAAGATAAACAAAGCACATTCATATAAACACGTTTGAAACTATTCCTTAATAAGAATCCCACCTATACAATCATCCACTGACAACTCAAAAGTTAAGCCCTAAATATCGGGGAGCTGTAGGAATAAGCCTGTCTTTGTGTGAGGTAATCTCGCAAGGTGCGGAACTCATTCCGTCTGGTCACAACAGATTCGAGCTTAGGCCCTTTGTATGGGCATTCTTATGGTATTATGTAGGAAATATTGCTAGTACATGTAGTATTTTTAATGTCTTATTACTTTTACTAACACATAAAGGATTTTACATGATTTTACAAGTATCAGACTTTTTCATATTCAAATTCAAATTCAAAACACTTTATTCAATTTAGGCCCTAAGAAGGCACTTATGAACGCCAAAACTACCACCGGTTCGGAAAACAACCCAGTCATCGAGAAGAACCGGCAAGAAACTCGATCTGGTTTATCTTTTTAACAAATATATATAATATTTAGAATAATAATATATTCTATATAATAGTAAATTTCACAAACGTTTTTAATGGATGCACAGAGATGAGTCAATTCCAGACATCACCATCGTTCACATATTGTTACTAGGAATACTAGTTACTAGGAAGTTATGATAAGTAAGTTATAACTTAACTGAGTTCGTTTAAAATCGCTAAAACGATAGTCCCCTAAATATAATAGTATTGATGAAATTACAAAGACGACTTCTAAAAAGTATTTTCGCTACATATAATGATGCTCGTCTATAAGAGCTTTTTTATATCATAAAAGGGAAACGAACAGGTGGGTCACCTGATGTTAAGTGATCACTACCGTCCATAGACACTTGCAACACCAGGGGAGTCACAAGTGCGTTGCTATCCTGTGTTTGGGGGGAGGGGAGGAAGGGAAGCGGTTAGGAGAGGAAAGGTGGATCTCCGGTGCTCTCAGTGACCGAACGAAACGCAACAATGCAAGCACTGTTACTTCACGTCGGTTTTCTGTGAGAGAGTGGTACTACCCCGGGCGAGCCGATCCATTCATGCTGAAACCAGTAATAGATTCAGCGTGGCTCTACCACATATAAAGCAGAAGCAGTAATGAAAACATAAAAAAATGCGTGTACTGACACACGCGAGGAAGTGCAACTTCTTTAGCTTATATGTACATACATGAGAATGCTCATAAACTATCCTTGTACGAAGTCCCGTATTATAAATACTCAACTTTACAATTACACATTTTGGTATACTAATAAAATGAGACCGACACTATACAAGCTTGCACATATACACAAATACATACCTACCTTACGTTTAATGCGTAACGAAATTATTTTCTTAACGTGCTATAGAAAATTCCACTTCAAAAACGTTAGAAAGGTCTTGAACTAATTTTCTAGAGATATGTTGCTTAGTTTCTATAGAATGTTATATTCACGTAGACAGAGTTACAGGTACCATCTAGTTTTAATTAAAAACATTTGTTGCATGTAAGCTTTAGTACAATTTTCCTCATTAGCAAGTATTCGTTTAAATACATTCTGGTAAATATGTTGTAAGGTTGAATCATAACGGTTTTACCAATATACAAAAGCATATTGCGTTGGGAAAATAAAATAAAGGTTATCAAAGACCGTAACAATAACCTATGTATAAAATAGTTCAGTAGTTTCCTCTCTTGTATTTCCCAAATGTATTTTTCTGTTTAGTTGCTATTGATGAGCTGTAGTGTTACATCAATCAATAAGGACGATCGAAATATTCCATTTATTATTTCATATCATCGTATGTATTTAAATAAATAGAAATCTATACATATAATTAATGGGTAACGGGACGAAATCTCTATATTAAATATTAAAAAAAAATTACTCTGGTGGGACTACACGACAGAACACATTTCCATTTTAAAAAATTGTCTGTCTTTCGTTAGTACGGGATTGACGCAAAACCTACTGGACGGATTTTGATGAGTTTTCGTATGGTAATAGCTTATACACCGGTATAACATGTAGGATATATATAACAAATTCGTATATATGTATATCTTACTTATAAGAAAACACAAAAGAGGAAAACATTTAGACAAGAACTACTGCGCGTATTTTGAAGAAATTTGATACTGGTCTGAAATCTGATTTTAATAATACAATCCTATGATTTTATTAATTACTGTGTTTGTAATTAAATTTTCACGTGGACGTAGTCGCGGGCACATCTTCTAATACATAATAATGATGTAAATAAATACGTCGCAGTTGATTTAAGAAAATTTATTCTTTGGCATATAAACCACAATAATGTTGAAACTAATCTTAGTAAATAATAAATTATGATATATATAGGCAAAGACAAAAGCTTTGAGTACCTTTTTCTACTCGGTGTGTCAACCGATTTTTTTTTCTTTAGTAGTAATTGACGACCGTTAGTGTTATCAAGGAAAAACTTGATTTTTTTTCCTTTAGTTCTCTACTAGCATTCTTTTCCAATCCTGCGGAAATAATACTTTTATACGTATAAAAGGTACCATATTTCCTTTTTCTAAACTCGGCAACGTGTATGCAAAAGTTCACGGCGATTGCTTGAATAATTAAGACGTGATACCGTAATAAACAAATTTACTTTTGCATTTATAATATTAGTAGGGATATCGAAGGTGAATAGACTAATTGACTAACGTATAAAAACAGTGAATGGGTCCTTAGTAAATTAGTTTTTCCGCTGTCGATGTCGATATAATGGACATGTTTTCAATGACCAGAGCGTAATTTTGCTTCTTTTCCTTGCCATGTATTTAAGCGAATAACCGGACAAAGAGACATTCTTTTCGAACAATATGGGCACCTATCGGGCTTCGTGATATACAGGTAGTAAGCTTTTACTATTTATTTATTACTACTATATGAAATAATAACCAACTGACTGACTGACAAATTAAAGCACAGGTCAAACTACTGAGGCTATTATATTGAAAGTTTACATACGGATTCCTTTTACACTGTCGGTGAGCACTAAGGAATGATTTTTGGAAATAGAACTCCTAACATTATAAAGGGTGATAAGTATGTATAAAAACCGTCATCTTTGAACTTAAATCTATGAAAATTAGTAATTAGCAATAAACTTATTTATTTATGTAAGGTCCATAAAACTGAATTCGACGATCAAAAATAGACATATCGTACACAATATTTATAAATTAAAATAAATTGAACATTTAAAATTTTCTAATAGTTGAGGCCAAAGAAACAGAAAATATAAAAGAAAGATAAGTCCTCACATAGAAGTTACTTCATTATGCATGACACCTACATGTTTCTTTATAAAAACATCCAACATCTAGTTAATCGATCCGAGACTATTCAAAAATACAAGATAACTATTTATTTCTGTGGGAAAAATAACTCATTAAAATGATGCTATTCATGCATACAAGTGTAAAGTTTGCAGTGGACCACATCGTTATAGTTCCCTTTGTTCTCGGTTACAACCGCACGCACCCGGACACAAAGGATAACTTGACCAAATTATAGAAAGCTCGGAATATCGAGAACGAACGAAATGCAAATGTGTTAATATGAATGTTTATAATGTATATGTAATACTGCTCGTTCTATTTTTGTTTCGTAACTGAATCATATCTGTCGTAATAAATATATGAGTTGAAAGAAAAATGATCTTATAGAAACATTCTGCGTATTTAACTAATTACATAAAGGTATATTTTCATGATTATCGTTCAGGATACAGAAGTCGATATCCTGCTGTTATAGTAAAATAACTTAGCCGTCATGGAATGCCTGGATATATAAAATGCTTAAGTTATTATTAGAATTCATAATTAATAAAAACCGATAAAGAAAATATGGAGTAATAAAAAAAGAGAATGTAGCGTCGTTTATGGAATCAATACGCTTCTTATTATTTTAAATACAATAATAATCACTGATTCCAATTCTTTTAAAGTACTTTAGAGACAAAATACTGTAAAGGCAAGACACAAAGAGTACATACAAGCGGTAAACGGGTTAATTATACTATAGTCGGATAGCAATAGTACGCAACTCGCATAGATAAGCAACAAAGTATACGTGCGTACTCATTCAAAAGAGGTGAGACCAATGGCGCGGAAGGGGTCATGATGGCATAAGAGAGCGGCATGTCGTTTGCCATAACGGTATACGGGTCGATTTTACTGCTAAGCACTGTCAAAACTAGGTCCGTTCCATCGGCGTGGAGCCCTTGAGTGCGCTGCTTGCGCGAATACAGTGACACAAAATCTTTCATCAATGCAACAACATTACACATATCACCTTCATACACGTGCACGCACAAATGCTTACACATGGAAGTGGAAGGGTTTTATTTTTTCCCTTATCGAACTGAATTAGTTGTGACAAAAGAACTTATCCGACACGAAATTCATATAACAGCTACTGAGGCATATATGCTTGGTACACATATATATATCTCACTAACTTATATAATTAATATGTACGTATGAATATGTAGCTTAGCGTAGGTTAAGTCAGTTAGGTCGCGAATTACGAGGATACCGCTCGGTGTCCTCAGCGGCGGCCATGGTGCTGGCCGGCTCCCTTCCCTGGGAGCTAGAGGCGGAAGTACTTGCCGCCGTATATCAGTATACGGCGGTCAAGAAACAGATGGGGGAGCCTCTAGCTCCCAGAGAAATAGAGGAAAAGAGAAAAGCGACGAGGGAGGAAGTAGTGGAAAGGTGGAGGCGGGACCTGGCGGACGCGCGGTACGGTCGATACACGATCGACGCCGTCCGCCCGGTCCTGCCGGATTGGTATAATAGAGGATGGGGCTCCCTGACGTTCCGTCTGGTGCAGATCCTGACCGGGCACGATTGCTTCGGTTGGTACCTGCACCGGTTAGCACGCAGGGAGCCGACCGCCGTATGCCATCAGTGCGGCGTTGACCTGGACACCGCGCAGTACACGGTGTGTACCCGGCTGTCTCCTAACAAGACGAGGCCCGGCGGCGGCGATTTCGCTGCTGGGCCAACCGCTGGGGCGGCACGATGAAGTCTATAGAGATCTCGTGCCGCCCCAACTATAGCGGCAGACGTACACCGTGGGGTTTTAGTCCGTGCGAGTCGGACATAACTCACCCTCTCCCCCGAGAGGGTGGTGTATCCATAAGGGATTTCCCCACGTTATAAAAAAAAAAAGTTAGGTCGCGAATTGCATAAACTAGGCAACAGTCCAAGCCGAGGTGTGCCGTGCACCCTTGAGCTAGTTGTCAAAATTAAATTGGCTGAGTGCCTTAAGCGCTCGCCTTAGTAGTTCGGTGAAGCTGTTAAGGCCTTACTAGGCCAATAGCGTAAAAAGTTCGAAAAAAAAACAGTGTCAAGGCCGTATAAGGAGTCATTGTAAATGAATAGCGTACCGAAGTCCAAAGTAGGCTGGAGAAATGGCTAGAAATACTGAATAATGATTAAAAATTAGTAAGATAAAAACCTAACATCTGTTCTGTGACTTCAGGGTCAGGGATCCATCCAGTTTTTGTCATACAATTTTTTAAATGGTCTATGGTTATTAACCTGCTCCAATTTTCTATACCTCGGTTCATTGATCCAAAACGACGGTGCCATAGACAAGAACGTGAGGAATAGAATAAATGGAGGTTGGATGAATTATGTCGTCTGGGGTAGCTGGGATAAGGGTAAGAAGATGATAATTATTATGTAAAATGTATAGCGTAAAAGACACTTGGACGGACAACATTTCATGATAATCTGCCAAACAGTATTAGAGTTTACGAATGTCATATACACAGCATGGCAGGTAGAAGGGCAAAAAAAATGATTTTTAACATTACATTATCCACTGAACGGTATATATATGTACATACATACGAAAACCATCTCCATTAATACACATTTAGATGTGCCAAATTTCAAGGTCATTAGCTAAACAATGTTGGAAAATACTTGTAATTGGTTTGTTATAGAGGTCAAGATATATGGGAAAATTTTATCATCTATTTGGATGTCGTATTTACGTAGAATTTGATATGACTAACACAAGATAACCTCTTTCCGTAACCCCGCCACAAACAAAAGTTTATTAAAACAAAAAGTAACAAAAGTTAAATTGATCTATATAGGCCATTCAAAACGACTATGATCTTTAATAATGGATAACTCAATAAAGAATGAACGGTTTCTAAAAATAAAAAAATAATACAAATGCTATTGAAGTTATAAAAGAAAATGTTGGGAAATTAGTAATACCTTTTACACCTTATTATAAATCATAAACCGTTCCATCCGAGGAGAGCGCATTATAGAAGCAGAGATGCAATTTGTCAGGGATAATGGAAAAATTCCTTGGAAATCGGTCGCCGTCGCCTCGTCTGCTCAAGTTAGGTACTTGTACGGAGACGTGTTCATTCTAGTATGAGGAAAATTATGAGAATTCAACTTAAAAAATGTCATGTACATACTTACATCAAAATTACATTTAACAAAATTACTTACAAAAAATATTTATTTACAATTGTATGATTCAAATTCACAATTTATGTTAATATAATCTTTACCTAAAACTTGTCAATATGTTTGTAATAGGTAATCTATCTTCTTATCTTTCTTATATATAAATAAAATGATAAAGATATGTCGTTTTCGCATCGCTTAAAAACTACTGGATAGATTTCCATTCTTTTTGACGTTTTTTTTTATACCATAGGAGGCAAACGAATAGGTGGGTCACCTGATGTTAAGTGATCACCACCGTTCATAGACACTAGCAACACTAGGGGAGTCGCAAGTGCGTTGCCAGCCTGTGTTAGGGAGGGAAGCGAGGGAGGTGGGCCTCCGGTGCTCTCACTGACCGAACGAAACGCAACAATGTAAGCACTGTTACTTGACGTCGGTGTTTCTGTGGGTGGTAGTACCCCGGGCGAGCCGACCCACTCATGCTGAAACCAGTAATAATCACAATTAGTTCATTTAATATTGAGTTATTACAGTTTTAAGAAACTACGATCGTTATAAGGTTTACGCGTTCAGCGATGCGTATGTTTTCAGCGAAGAAGTGGGGTAAACGATGGGGTGCACGATTGTACGACAACATAAACAAAGTCGCGTGTATCAGTTAGTTGTAAATATGATGGCTTAGTGGTAGTGTGTTTGAATACAGCGTTGGTCGACGCTACAGTGAGGTTGAGATTACGATGAAAGAGAATATAGTGATGAAACCCTAGCATGACGGTAAGTCTTTTTTGAATGAGTGCCAAGCTAGTTACCACTCTCAAGTAACCAAGTTGAAAATTTGTCTTAATGCACCTGCACCTGGTGTTTTCCGAAAATTGCACTTGACATCCAGTTCTCTGTAGGCATAGCATGTTACCATCTTGGTGGGCTGTATCGTCACTAACCATCAGGTGAAATTGTGGCCAATCGTTTATAAACAATTAATCATAACATAGTATAAAACAAAGTCTCCTACCGCGTCTGTCTGTCTGTCTGTTCGCGATAAACTCAAAAACTACCGAACGGATTCTCAAGCGGTTTTCACCAGTTGATAAAGTGATTCATGAGAAACATTTTGGTATATAATTTGTCAAGGATTTTTTTTATAAACAAGGCGGGACAACGTCTGCCGGGCCCGGTAGTAAATAATAAAAGAACTTAAAACTATTGTTAAAGTTATTTCACTTATAATGGGATGAATTCTTGGCTAAAAAAGACACTCTTTTTATTTTATTTTATTTCATTTATGTTATAACTAACACGCGAGCGATTGCCAAAATGATAAAGCAACAATTAAATCGGTATTTTCAATTAATATGTGATAATTAACTCTATACTAAATGATATATTCCCATATATTGAAGTTTTAACATGTGTAATTAATTGTAGGTCAGACCTATCGACTCTTTTAAATAAAACATTACATGGTAAAATACACTATATTGCGATAGACGTAAGCTTCAAATTACGTTAGCTTATTAAATGTGTGTGAATATACGATATCACATACGAACAGTGAAGTATTTATCAATTAATACAAAATTTAATAGACCAGGCATTTCAGTCGACGCGTTTGTATCACATTCCATTTTAATCAAACGCTTCTGTTTGATACATATTTGTACCCAATTTACTATATTTACTAACTAGATATTATATTACAATAGCGGCAATTAAATATTTACTTAAATTTGTTTACGCATTGTTAGTTTTGCAGATAAGTCGCTCTGTATAATTTATTATAATTGGTCGTAAACTTCGATAAGTTTATACCTTTTTAATATTCCGATTTTAAACATTATAATGTAAGACGTTTGATAAGAAAACTATGATATATACACATGCATAACCAAAGGTGGTATGAAAATACGAACATATATAAACTAGAATAACATAAAATACACAGAAAGATAATTACTTAATATATTATGTTTCGTGTACATAAGTTTATTTATTTATTTGAATAATCAATACACAGATTTTAACAAATTATAGAGAAATTTATACTTATAGAATAAATAATTCATAAACATAAAATTGTAATACACTTTACATAATAATAATAAATTAAAATATAAACTTCCTTGCTTTTTACGTTGGTTCGTCATGTTGTCTGATGAGAATTACTTGTCTACCTGATTACGCGTCTTGTTGACGCTCTTAAAATTAACACTGCCGCTTTATAAAAACCAACGCAATAATTTCTTAAACTACATCTACAGGATTAGCGTGAGGACTAAATCTATCTACATTTATATCAATATGCCATACCTATATATATTAAAGTGAATTAGTTTTGTACCTGTACATGACAGTAGCTGACAAAACGTACAAGAAGTTTCGGATGATACATGACTTTTTATTTATATAACTCAGTTTGAAAACAAAATAATGATAAAGTTTATTATATATATACCAGGTGACTGTTTAGACAGTACCAATATTTCTGGAGGAGACTCTGCACTCGATTCTCGTTCTAAATCATCAATTAAAAAATAAGTGCTTAATATTTGATCTAATTATCTAGAAAAATGCAAAAATCATAGACAATCCTCTACGCGTCTATGTTAAAGCACAGTGACGACAACGAGCGTCGGGTGATTTCACTTTCATTTGAAAGGGAACATGAGAACGACAAGAACAAAAAAAAAGGTTTATTGCCCGTTTTATTATCGAAAATTATTAACTCCGGGTCTCCCATTGTAGCTTTTGGCACTTAGGTCTATTATTTTATTTACACGTGTATAGCTATACTTTTGAAAGTCTTAGAACAAACTTTAACTTAGGTTTTCTTGGTTGTTTATTAGTATTTGTTTTGATATCATTATTTTATATGTTAAATGTGACCAATACTTTGAGTCTATACAGTCACCTGGTATACATATACAGCTATATTTTTATTTTGATAATCTACATAAAGTTATATTAATAAATAATAAGCACATATAATTAACCTAATTATTTAAAACTAAACCCAAGTGTAGATGAAAAATTAAATACGCAACATTGCATTTAAGTTAAAGGGGCTGATAAATGTTAACCCCTACATACGTTTAGTTAACACATCAGATAGTGATCTGACAGTGATAAATTCATGTTTTAATAGCGTTTAAAAGTTACTGAAAAAAAATGTTCCTTAAATTATTTATAACCCAAAATTTTGACCTGTAAAGGTGTGATGCGTATTAAAAACACAACGTTAACCGGCTACCACGTATCCTGAATCCTGTTTGGAAGGGCATAATATATCTTCATATTAAAGAACCAGCTTTTCTAAAATTCTCGTTCTTCCAACGTTGCTGGCTCTTGTACTAAGGTGTTGCAAAAAAGTCTTGTTACATTAACTACAATTTTTTATCTTTCGTTATCCTGGAGCACCCCTTGCGTTTTATGGGACAAAAAGTATCCTAAATGTAACCTTGGAATATTAGTTATTACTGTGTCAAGTTTCGTTAAAATCGGTTCAGTACTTTCAGCGTGATGCGTGTTCACAGGGACAGAAAGACAGACAGACAGACAGACAGACAAAAATTGTAAAAAGATTATTTTTGGCTTCTATATCGATAATAAAGTCTACTCCGATAAAAATTTTCAAAAAATATTTAATGTACAGATTTGACCTTGCTACAGTTTTATTATAGTACTAGCTGACCCGTGCAACTTCGTCTGCACCAAATCGGTTATTACCGGTTTCAATTGTATTTTTAAACGCAAATAATCTTAAAAAACCTAAAACCCTATTGCAGCGTTATCCAGCACTTCCAATAGTGAATCCAAACTATCCAGGGACTCACTCAAACATATACCCAGTTGGTATGTGAGAAATCTTTTAAAATAAGCCTAGAATCTGTTCGCAGCATTACCTAAAGTAGTGTCATCAAAGTGAAGATCAAAACTAACTTACATATATTGCCGATAAATGTTTTCCCAGTACCCCTTGTAACTTCATCACGTAACATACTGTAAAAGTTGAACTTTATCTACATTAAATTTCCATTTTGTTTTAGTTGTTTGTTTTATAAGAATTTGTAAAGTATACGTGAAATCTGCATTCAATTTTAATTTGGTCACATTTACTTTACTTTTGACATACAAACCACCTTTTTTACTGAGATACTGAACTTGGGATAATATACCTTTCTAACAGTGAAAGAATTTTTGAAATCGGACCAGTAGTTGGTACCAAGCTTTCCTCGAAAACAAAACTTTACCACTCATTATATTAGTATAAATACAACATAGTAACTGCAAACAGTAGTCCGGTGAAGCTGTTAAGACCTTGCTAGGTCAATAGCGTGGTCAGTTCGAGAAAAAAATAATAACTGCATACACCTCAACTGATTTATTTTAATCTTAGATTAACAAACCTGAACCCAACTACTTCAAGACTCAACAACATTTAGAAAACTAATTTTATCAAATATCGAAACAACACACGTACTGATAGAACTCTAGTTGAGATTGATCTTCTACAATGCAATGTAACTATTATCTAGGTTTATGTTTTAGGAAAAAATCTTGTCAACTTTGTTTAGCAAACATTTTTTATACAATAAAATAAATGTAACAACATATAAGTGACAGTTTTGTTTAGACATATTTTTTTCATATGAGGTAGATAATTACGCATAAAAACGTCATATAGCCGTAGCTCAGTTATAACGCACTGGACATTATACGATCCGCCGGAGCCGACGGTTCGAATCCCGGCGATCTTTTTATTTGGTATTTTTTTTAAAGTAGCTTAGGGAAATATAGCTTATCTTTTTAGCTAATCTGTCTGCTATATATAGCACAATGAAAATTTACCAAAATCCGTCAAAAATTTCATTAACTACAAATTTTTGACTTTCGTCCGTTATCCTGGAGAATCCCTTGCGTTTTATGAGATAAAAAGTATTCTAGATGTAATCTCGTAATATTAGTTATCACTGTGCCAAGTTTCGTCAAAATCGGTTCAGTGCTTTCAGAGTGATGCGTGTTCACAGGGACAGACAGACAGACAGACAGACAGACAGACAGACAGACAGACAAAAATTGTAAAAAGATTATTTTTGGCTTCTATATCGATAACAAAGTCTACCCCGATAAAAATTTTCAAAAAATATTTAATGTACAGATTTGACCTTGCTACAGTTTTATTATAGTACTAGCTGACCCGTGCAACTTCGTCTGCACCAAATCGGTTATCACCGGTGTCAATTGTATTTTTAAACGCGAAAAATATTAATATACCTAAAACCTTATTGCAGCCACACCTACGGTTTCCAATTGTGAATCCAAACTATCAAGGGATTCACTCAAACATATACCCTGATGGTATGTGAGAAATCTTTTAAAATAAGCCTACAAACCGTTTGTAGTATCATCTACTGAGTTCAATAAAAAATAAAAACTAACCTACATATTGGCAATAATGTGAAAAAAACTTTAGTGGTCTATGAACCCCCAGTTGCTAAAGAAGTTCCTTTCCCTTTTTTGTAGACGTTTACTATACAGTCAGTAGAGTTTACATTATAGAATATCAATGATGAGTTAAATTGTAAATTAAACGATAAAATATATTCATAAAATAAGTAATGATAAATGAAACACTGAATGATATCATAACTATTTTTAACTTGTATTAAAACTTTTTCACACTCCATTGTATTGAAGAAAAATATAAATATTAAAAAGATATGAGCACGACGCGTCAAATGTCACTTGCCTGTAAATATTTGTCTAAGAGCTAGTAATGGTTTCGACAAATTTTCTATAAGACAGTTTTTTATATATCTTTATGTTCTTCCGAACAGCGTGCGGGCTACCTGGCTGCCGGTAAACGTTGCGTTTATTACTGCATATCAGACCTTTACTGGCAGTTCGCTTCGAACACATTCTGCCAGGATGTGATGCACATCATCGATGAGCTCACAACTCTGGCAGAGTGGTGATAGTACTTTACGCATCAGGTAGGCGAACTTTTTACATGGGATGTGTCCTGAGCGTAATATCATTCCTGTGATTGCTTCCCGACGGCAAATCGTACTGTCATCAATCCATGGTGACCGTAAGGGATGTGGCTGAATCGTTCTGTACCATACTCCTTTTGTTTTAGAACGCTCATCAAAGTATTCCTTCCAATGCGAGTAACAGCTATTTTTAAAATCTGAGCATTCATCCAAGTAAGTTGGTAAAATATTAATAGGAGCACCTTCGGAGGATCCTTCTCTTGCTAAAAGATCAGCTCTTTTATTTCCAGTTATACCTATATGAGAAGGGATCCATTGTAAAACAATTACTTTGTTCTTTGCTTTGAAATCTAGTAATTGCTTCAAAATAGTGTAGGCTATCGGTATTTCTCGAAAAGTCGAGGTACATCGAGCTACGTGTTGAAGAGCACTTTTTGAATAGGATAAAATAACAATCTTAATGGACTCAGTTGATTGCGCAGATGAGAAGGCCTCTGCAATTGCTATCAATTCAGTGTGCATAATTGAAATATTTTCATCAATTTGTAATTTCATAAAAGTTTTAGAATTTGACTCAAAAAATGCGGCTTCTAAATAATTCCCAGTTTTAGATCCGTCAGTGTATATTTTAACAAAATTTTGATAATATTTATTTATATATTGAAGACAAATATCTTTTATTTTAAGAACATCATATTGACGGTTTGGCTTCCAAATACCATCTACATTTATTTTAATTATATTGTGCAAATCAATCTTATCGACCCAGGTGTGTAAAGTGAACATTTCATGTTTTATATTTATTTGAATTGGAGTATTTTTATATTGAGAAAAAATAGAAACTAATAATGGTCTTTTTCTTTTACGCCAATAGAGTGATTGGAAAGGGGTGGACAGTTCTTCTGATACATTGGTTAGTTCGTTATTTTCGAATGACTTAAATTTAAATAGAATTTTGCCAGCTAAATATTGTCTCCTAAGATGTAACAGACATATGCTCAATTCGCTTTCCATAACATAGATTGGAGTACTTTTAATGAAACCCCCGATAATTCTCATGGCCTGTTTTGGATTTTTTCAAGTTTATAGAGGTTAACCTGAGCACTACTACCATAAAGAAAGCTCGCATAGTCAATTCGACTGCGTGTAATATTGAAGTGTAAACGAACTAAATGTTATGGATGAACACCCCAATAAAAACCGGCTAACGCTTTGAAAACGTTTAGAAACTTAGAGCCAGATTCTGCAACTGCATTGATATGTTTACCCCATTTTATGTATGATAAAAATAGCGATAATTGTGGAAGCGCCTGTTATAGACCCATGTATTCAAGATAACGTCAGTCTCAAGTCGTATGTCTACGTTTATCGTTGTTTTTCAGTGTTCACGGTGAAATCTCAATATTATAATAGTTAATAAAATGAAATATATTGTTTGTAATGGAAAAAATAAAATGTTTTGAAATGAATTATTTTATTTATAAAGAATATCATCGGCCACATTATTTTCAATAACAAAATTGTCTGGCAGTGATAAACTAATGTTTTTAATAGCGTTAAAATGTAACCGAATTTTTTTTTCCTAAAATTAATTATAAATCAAAATTTTGACCTGTAAAGGTGTGATGCGCATTAAAAAACACAACGTTAACCGGCTACCAGGTATCCTGAATGCTGTTTGGAAGGGCATAATATATCTTCATATTAAAGAACCAGCTTTTCTAAAATTCTCGTTCTTCCAACGTTGCTGGCTCTTGTACTAAGGTGTCGCAAAAAAGTCTAGTTACGTTAACTACAATTTTTTGTTTTTCATTTTCCTTGAGAGCCCCTTGCGTTTTATGGGACAAAAAGTATCCTAAATGTAACCTTGGAATATTAGTTATTACTGTGTCAAGTTTCGTTAAAATCGGTTCAGTACTTTCAGTGTGATGCGTGTTCACAGGGACAGAAAGACAGACAGACAGACAGACAGACAGACAGACAGACAGACAAAAATTGTAAAAAGATTATTTTTGGCTTCTATATCGATAACAAAGTCTACCCCGATCAAAATTTTCAAAAAATATTTAATGTACAGATTTGACCTTGCTACAGTTTTATTATAGTATAGATAGATAGATAGATGATAACAAAACTGAGAAAATTCTTCTATTTCTTTTGTTCCTATGATTAATTTTTCTTAATAAATATATTCTATGTTATTAATTAATAAAGAACATACATGATTAAAGAAGTTTCTATTTACTTATGAACTTTGAGATTTCTATTTCCTTTCTTAATTTTTGACAAAACGCAGCCAAGTCACTTATTTTATCCAGAACATCTTACCTGGAGTAATATGAAATAATTACCAGTCATGAAATGTCATTTCCAAAAGTCTTGATATCATTATCAAACTACTACCGTCATTTCCGGTAATGGCGTAAAGTTTTAATTATTAATTTCTTTATAAATATAACTGTTACAACTGTGCCTTTTATATCAATAACATTTGTTTTATCGTTGTAAATTTATATAGTTCCTAAAGGCTTAATTTGTCACGGAATTAAAAAGTACCTTAAAATGAATGGTGTAGAATTATTTTATCAAATTCATAAACACTTTATTCAATTTAGGCCCTAAGAATGCACTTATGAACGTCAAAACTACCACCGGTTCGGAAAACAACCCAGTCATCGAGAAGAACCGGCAAGAAACTCGATCTGGTTTATCTTTTTAACAAATATATATAATATTTAGAATAATAATATATTCTATATAATAGTAAAATTCACAACCTTTTTTAATGGATGCACAGAGATGAGTCAATTCCAGACATCACCATCGTTCACATATTGATCCACTCTATAATAGCCTTTTGACACCAAAACCCGCTTGACATGGCGCTTAAATTCACAATCCGGCAAATCGGTAATATCTTTTGGGACTTTGTTGTAAAATCTAACACTATTTCCTAAAAAACTGTTACTGGTTTTACTAAGTCTAAAACGTGGGACAACCAGTTTGTCACAGTTTCTAGTATTTAGATTGCGCCGGTATTTTACGAAATGTAGCTTTTCTAGGTTCTTACAGACATACATTAAATTGTCAAGAATGTATTGGAAGGGCAGAGTTAAGATACCGTACTCCTTGAACTTGGTCTTTAAGGATTCGCGAGGTCTCATATTGTAGATTGCTCGAACTGCTCGTTTTTGTAATAAAAATATGGTGTCTACCTCAGCTGCTGTCCCCCACAACAAAATGCCATAAGACATCAGGCTATGGAAGTAGGCGAAGTAGACTAACCTAGCAGTGGCAATATCAGTTAGCTGGCGAATCTTACGTACTGCAAATGCAGCAGAACTTAATTTCTTACTAAAACTTGACCATAAGCAGCAGATCATTTATGTATATTAAGAACAAGAACGGTCCTAGAATAGAGCCCTGTGGGACGCCAAGTCGCGTAAAGGATCCTGCTGAGGTTACCCCTTGTATGCTAACTTTCTGACAACGATCTTTTAAATAAGAGACTAGAAGGTCGAGAGAAGATCCACAAATACCATAATGTTTTAAGGAATATGAAGGGGTGACTGAGCCATACTTTTATGAGAAAGGTATCAAAACATCGGCATAAGTGTATCAAGATACCATTCTAGAGAAGGTAGTAAAGCCCCTTAACAACACCATGTTCAATAACCAAGAATGGTCCTTCCAGCAAGACTCGGCGCCGGGTCATAAAGCTCGGGCTACGCAGTCTTGGTTGGAAACGTACGTTTCGGACTTCATCAGAGCTGAAGACTGGCCGTCGTCTAGTCCCGAGCTTATTCCGCTGGATTTATGATTTATGGTCAATTTTAGAGAGTACGGCTTGCTCTAAACGCCATGATAATTTGGAGTCCCTAAAACAATCCGTACGATTGGCAGTGAAGAATTGTCCCATGGTAAGAGTGCGTGCTTCTATTGATAACTGGTCTCAACGTTTAAAGGACTGTATTGCAGCCGATGGAGACCACTTCGAATAAGCTTTTTATATTTTAAATTGTTCTATATTTATGTATTAAACTAACACACCGTAAAAGTAATAAATGTTATTTGCAATAGAAAATATTTTTTTTCTTTGTTTCAGTATTTATAGCAAGACTAGGTATATTCTTTAATTTAACAGGTAGTAGTGTTTACTCGTAGTATCTTAAGAGTGAATATTTTTGTGTTATTCAAGAGAGTTTAAGAAGACATGAGTGATAACAATATTTACATTACTCGTATCAGTAAGATATGATGTAATCTCGTTTCTAAGAAATATATATTATGCGTATTTACACTTTATTATTATTTGAAGTATTCACACAAATATGATTAAAATTTTAAAATAAACACCACTGTTTAAGAAGCCGTGTTTTATATCTTCTTTGTAAATGATACATACGCACATAAAGTACGGAATACGTTATAGTAATTAAAAAGTACATGATGTAATGCTAGTTTATGCTCGCGGTTTCGTTCGCGGTATTTTCAATTTGAGGTATCACTCGGGAATAATACTTTTCACGTGATAACGTCTTATAAATCGACTAGTTGACCCGGCCACGCGTTGCTGTAGTTTAGTTATTATATCGTTACATATTGATAAGAATTCGTAATTTTGTTGTTGATAATATGACCAATAAACATCACTTAACGATTTAAAATATTTTTTAAATATAAAAAACTACTTTTTGTGACTTAAATATAAAAGTTAGATATATGCTGTCGTTCACCTTTTTGTAAGCACTATCAAGCTCTACGACTTTCCTCTACAACTCAATCATATATCTCTCATCGTTAAGGCAGCTGTCGTAAGAAACGTTTTCGTTCGACTGTTTTTTCTCCGACTTTGCAAATCCGACTACCACAAAAAAGTCTTTTCATTTTTCGGATTAATATATAGCAGCATATAACACTTACAAATAACATGGTTTTCTATTGGTAAAAGAAGTTTCAAAGTCGGTTTAGTAGATCCAGATATTAACCCCTACAACCTCACAAACTTTACCTCTTTATAATATTAATATAGATGAGCGCCGGTTCCACGCACGAAAAAACGTGACTCATTGTCAGGTTCCGCCTGAGCCGAGCGTGTATGCGAGAGCGCGGAACAGGCGATAGAGAGGCGCGATCGGCCTAAGCGTTCGGCTTGTGACGCATTTATCTCTCTACTACTCCATCCGCCGATGCGTCCGAGTCATTCGCGTAAAATTATCGTCCATAAACCGACTTTACAGACAACCAAACTTTTTAGATGAAAAGGACCCTATGTTCTTTCCTGTATCCCTGGCAATGCGTTTACAACATTCCATGATGATCGGTTCAGTAACTAAGGCGTGAAATCGTAACAAACCAACAATTCTAGCATTTATAATGGCACTAGCCATTATATTCTTATTCGTCCGCGCGGAATAGTTACTTCGGGCTAACGCTAACTTTAACTCGCCAATTCGTTTACATAGAAGGTGAATATATTTTTAAATAATACAAACGTTAACCCCGATTTTGAAATATTCTTCATTGGTGCTCCGCTTCTATTGGTCTTAGCGTGATTGTATATAGCGTTCTCCGAAAAATGAACTCTCTAACACTGAATTTTTTTTTCAAATCCGACTAGTAGTTCCTGAGAGTAGCGCGTTCAAACAAACAAACTCTTCAGCTATATAATATTAGTATAGATTATTGGATTAATCAGTATTGATAAAACATTATTACACATGTATGGAAATAATCAACCATTCAGTAAGACATTTGTAGAATTATGTAGAATAAATATTTTAGTAAGAATTTTAATGAAGACATAATATACTGCTGTTGGTTATCTGTTACAATTACTGACAATGTCAATGGTCAGTCATTATCGCAATTCGCAACGTGCGAACAAGCATTATACCCCAATACGTGTGAAAATGACGGTATTTTATTTTGCTAACAGACAGTCACGATACGAATAACGAATATTGATTTCATTATTTTGTTACTAGCTTTTGCACGCGGCTCTACTCTCGCTATTGTAGATTTGATCTATTATACTACGGGAACTGCATATCTTTGTATGAAATGTACCCTATTCCCTTTTCTGTTCCTTTAAGAATGCAAAATATGATAATCGCTTCAGTAAATAAGTAATGAATTCGTAATATACAAACTCACATTCGCATTTATAATATTGGGAGGATTAGTATTGATACAAATAGGACCAGCTACTTACCCAATAGCATAACTGACTACATTATAATTAATATACACACATCAAAAAAGTCTAAGCAACATGCGTGATATTACAAATTTTGCCATTTATATTAATTAATTTCTAAGTATTTACTCAAACAAAGTGCGTAGGTAAGTAAACTTTTTTGTTATTGATGACAAACTGGCTGGTTGTAAAAAAAAATTTGATTATGTTTTGTTTTTTCATAAAATTCAAATGACTGCGAATTTGTTTGAATTTAAGTGCGTTTTAATTGCTACGTTTTGTCATGATTTTATAATTTTACCAACCATTTAAATAAAGTTAGCGACAAAATTGAATTGTTAGATATTATTTACGTCATGAAGCGACGTCATTTGATGGCAGATGAAATGCAAAGAGCTGTAGGGATGTTGCAAGAGGGAAGTAAACAATCTCAGGTATCTCGACATTTTGGCATTCATAGAAGTGTTATTTGTCGTCTTTGGCAGCGCTACAATAATACAGGAAAACCCGCTGAACAGCATCCAGGCCGTAAAAGGAGTACAACCACTCGGCAAGACCGGTACATACAACTGACTGCAAGACGCCAGCCGATGTTAACTGCTCGAGAGATAAGTTTGAGGCTACAAATTTCAAGTGGTGTTGATGTAAGTCCTCAAACTGTGCGAAATCGACTGCATGAGTACGGCCTACGAGCTCGACGCCCAATCAGGTGCCCACCGATACGTCACGGGAATCGCGCTCGTCGATATGAATGGTGTAGAGAACGCATAACATGGACCCAGGAACAATGGGATAAAATTATGTTTTCCGATGAGTCGCGATTCGGGTTTAAGCCTGATACAAGAAGGGTGCGCGTGTATCGTCGGCCCGGAAATACTGAAAGGCTCAGGTGCGTTCAGGAAGTTCATCCATACAGCGGCTCAACAGTTATGTTATGTGCGGGTATTATGAAGAACAGGCGAACTGAGCTCGTTTTTGTAAATGAAAACATGAATGCTGAAAATGACATTGAGGATATTCTCAGACCTTATGTCTACCCATTTGCACAAACCTTTGGCTCCGATTTTAGGTTAATGCATGACAATGCGCGTTCAACAGACAACGAACAACGGAGAACATCCGGGTATTGCCCTGAACTGCACAATCGCCAGATCTCAACCCCATCGAGCACGCATGGGACATGCTCCAGAGACATGTTTTGAAGGACTTGGACGGAGCGACAACAACCCAACAGCTGAAGGATATGCTACAATTCCATTGGGAGCGAATACCGCAAGATGACATAAACAGTCTCATTAATTCAATGAATAATCGTTGCCGACAAGTTCTGAATAGCAGAGGAGACCATACTTTGTATTAAATTGTTCTATTCTTTCACAATAAATACATTTTCTTTAGAAATTTCATTTTGTAAGAAAAAAGTTTAGTTTCTTATGTATCTTAGTTTCTACAGTATATTCTAATATTGTTCATTTCTGTTATTAAAAGAACTTATAAAGACAACAGCTGTTATTTTTACATCATAGAATCCTAAAGATATTATTTTAAAAATAAAATACAACGTTATAATGTGAAGAACCATCCTAAAATTTAAATTAGTACATGTTGCTTAGACTTTTTTGATGAGTGTACAACAGTTGACGTAAAATAACAGTAGATTCAAACGTTCAGTCGATAGCCGTATAGATCTCAATATATAATCTATACATATAATAAGAATTTAAATCTAACGTGCCTGTACTTTTTAGATTGTTATGAAAAAAAAATTTTTTTTTCGAGCTGACTTGATTATTCACCTAGCAAGGCCTTAACAGCTTCACCGGACTACTAAGGCAAGCGATTAAGGCACTCGTTATGAAAAAAATTGTTGCAGTTGTCTTGGCTAAAGTACTGCGTTGACGTTAAAACCTCACAAAGAAAATCATAAAACATATCCTCGAGTAACATTAGTCTTGGTTTCACTAACATCGGTTCACTCTATCAAAAGCTATTATAATTTTAACGACGACGCGAATTAAGTACGAGTTAAAAATAGATAAGTAAATGGACTTATTATACATTCAGCTGATTTTATTAGTCAATGTTTTTTTACATTAGCTTCCACGCGGACGGATTCGCGGGCACAGTTAGTATATATAATAACTAGCATTGCTCGCAGATTAGCTTTCATTAATGAAATTTTTTTAAATAAAATCCAACTCATATTACTCGCTGATAATGTAGCTCTATAGGTGAACGATTTATGTTAATTAAATCGATTAACTATTTTTTGAGTTTATCCATTTTAAAATAATAATTGAATCTTCTCTTTTACTTTAAATAAAATAATTTTATTTATTTATACATCAACATGTATATAAAAACCCAAGATACACACTCAACGTCTCAAAACCCTCCGCATAAAATATGCACACAATTGAAAATTATGCACTCATTTCAGATAGTCTCGCGTCGCTTTCGTCCTTATAAAATCAACTTTAAATGATCTAGGCAAGGTTGCAAAATCGTGAGTTTATCCCATAACTATATCCACGTATGTATATTGGGAAGTTTTTGCGGATGGGTTTTTATAGTCAATGGTTTTATCTGAATCTTTCTCTCATCTATGCATAAAACCTACACACAAACTCACTCACACAGACACAAACCATTTTTAACCGACTTCAAAAAAAGGAGGTTATCAATTCGTCTGTATTTTTTTTTTATGTTTGTTACCTCATAACTTTGGACTGGGTGAACCGATTTTGATTATTCTTTTTTTATTTGAAAGCTGGTACTTCCCATGTGGTCCCATTTAAATTTGGTCCAGTTCCGACAACGGCATCCAGTGCAAAACCGTATAAGTTTTAAATTTGCATTAATTATGTAAACGACAAATAGACGAATAACTCAATATCACGCTAACCGATTTCGATGATTCATTTTTTATTGGAAAGGACGTACTTCAAGGGTAGTTTGATGAGAGTTTGGTTAGGTTCTGATTATGGGATCCGTGACAAAGTAAGAAAACTTTCAAGAAACGAGCCTACTCCTTTCTTAAGGGCCGGCAACGCATGTGTGTTTCCTCTCGTGTCGCAGGTGTCCATGGGCGGCCGTGATCACTTACCATCAGGTGACCCGTATGTTCGTTTGCCACTAATATTATAAAAAAAACTCTTCAATTCTTAGGAGCCTATTGTGCTTATGTTCGTTGCTGTGTTGCAACATGACGCAAGCATTGTAATTACATTACTTAAGGTGTATTATGTGTGAAGCGATGGTAGCCGAATTGGTGGTAGAAAAAACTATCGCGGATTATTGATAAGGTTGCTTATTTTACAACCAATTGAAATCATATCGCATACCATACCGATAGATACCATACCGCAAAAATGCGCATATTTTAATATACTTAAGGCGGAACGGAGTTCGAGGGCACTGCTAATAAAATATATTTATGTACACAAAAAATGGAAAAATAAAGTAAATTTTCAAAAAAAAGTATTAACCGACTTCAATATCAATCAAAAACCCATAAGGCACTAAAAAGCAGAAAATAAATAGTTTATCAAATTAACCAAATTAAATAAAACATATGAATATGTGCGCTACCTAGAGATATATTAGAAGTCTGCTTTTTAGTGCCTTATGGGTTTTTGATTGATATTGAAGTCGGTTAATACTTTTTTTTGAAAATTTACTTTATTAACTAAAATATTCCACATGTGTCGCGATATACCTAATTCAAATGCTAGAATAGTTTACAATGTTGCATCTCTGGAATTAGCTGATGCTGATGATGAAATTTTGTCGATCAATGTTAAAGGTGTAAAGTTCAAAGAATTATCAGCTATATTACTCTATTATTATATGCTAATATTAACACTAATCAGTGACACGACATCTTACATCACTGCGACAACATTACACAAATCACCTCCACACACGTGCACGCATACACGCTTACACATGAAAGTGGAAGGGTTTTATTTTTTTCCCTTATAAAACTGAAATAGTTTAGAAAATTATCCGATACGAAATATATATAAGAGTTGTTGAAGTATATATGCTTGGTATACATATATGTTTCAACAACTCATATATGTATGAATAGTTAGCTTAGCTTAGGTTAGCTCAGATTGGTCGCTAATTACATGTATCAGGCAATCGCCCAAGCCGAGGTGTGTCGTGCGCCCTTGAGCTAGTTGCCCAAATAAAATCGGCTGAGTGCCATAAGCGCTCGCCTTAGTAGTCCGGTGAAGCTGTTAAGACTTTGCTAGGTCAATAGCGTAGTCAGTTCGAAAAAAAAAAATTAACACTAATCATTTCAATAACAAATATTTTGCATAGATGTGAAATATACTGTTACGTGTGATATTTAATATAGTATGTTCTGGACGCAACCTCTTTTGAAATTCTTTTCATAGTCAATTTAAAATATAATAAAGTTCTTGGGGTCGAATGCCCCTCGCGAATCTAATTTGCACCACTTTGTTGTGGTTAAGAGGACGCTATATCGAAGAATGGACGAGTAAGTCGAGATTACCTTCATACATATCTGCCATGGACATATTTAAATAGTTGAAGTGGATAGAAATACTTCAACGTGCGGTATGAAACTTAACAAAATATCTTTTAAATCTTGAATTTAATATTAAAATAAATTCCTTATAAAGGTTCAGTTTGAATTGCTGGCTTGTAAGATGTATAGAAAGCATATAAATTCATTAGCAAAATCATAGCACACACGTCCTCATCGAAACATTTCATTGTAGTATCAACAGCGCATATTGAGGCCAACAACTGGTGATTAATAATACAAGGTTTACATAGGTGTAATATCTTTCATGAGTATTTGTTAATGAATGTTCGAGTTTTTTGAAGTTATACTTCTTTTGGCGCGTTAGGGAAAAATGATGACAGTAAATTTTTACTATGCGTGCGGACACTGTCACCAAAAACCGACACCCTGAAGTTATTACGATGCGCGCGCACACCGTCACGAAATCCGACACCCTGAAGTTAGCTATAGTCAACATTTTGTTTCTTTGTATTTGTATTTCTTTGTATTAAAACTTTCGATTATTAAATACCTTATTTCTATCGTTAGTGTCGTTTTTTCTACAAACGTAGAATAAGGCGAAAGATAAAATTTTTGAAAATATTTTTATGTTGTTACGCTAAAGAAATATAACTTCTAACGCGTGTACATAAGTACACACAGACTTTTTTTTTAATTTAAGAACTCTTTTGTGTCACGACTTGGCGAGCATTAATATAGACCTGATTATCTTATTGCTAGGAAAGGGCACTTTATATCCCTATATCTGCTTTTCTGTGCCCTCGATAATGAGTATACAAAATTTCACGATGATTGGTTGAGTATTTTCCAAGTGAAAGGATAACAAGCAAATGAACAGACAAACTGACATTCGCATCAATAATATTTAGTATTATTATTAGTTTATTATTAGTTAAGTTCAAGATATATGCAAACATACATTTCTACATATTTAAAGTATATACGCAGTATCCGAATTGTTCCGAGAATACGGACAATGCCCCGCGTGGAATACAATAGAGGCCAAAAATTATTATGGGTTCTTTGACGGGATCTTACAGTCTGTAACGTAGTGGCTTTTATATTTTGCTCACAATCTTATGTTATTTGACTCTATATTTTGTAGCATTAGTGGCGTTTTACGTATTGTAGTTCGGTTATTGTGCACAAATAGTGAAGTGGATAGAAAATAATACCACGGAGCATGAATACTGAGATGCCATAAAAACTATTAGAAAAGTTTTAACAACGGAGCCGCCATTTTGTTAGAACATTGAAATTATTACAAAAAAATTGTAATACTATTAACTAGTCGACAATGGCTATAATAATCTAGTACGTTGCTTACCTAAAATAAAATAAAAATAATATATATTATGTTTCGTTCGTCCAATATTCATCCAGCACTGATCACGTACATGATACTGTGATTTATGACAATACAAACATTATTAATAAGCGTTCAAATTATATGTATTGTTTTCGATCGTAATTAATCTCCCTTGTATTATTATTAATTATATAAGAAGGTTATTGTCAATGTATGCGTATATCGCATTGAATGTGAACCTGGAGCCGAGCGAGCTATCGTGCTTTTATTTTTAAATCAATTGGTGTTAGAATTAAAAATTTATAATTTTTATATCTATGCGTTGTTCAAAATGACTCGGTTGATTTTTATTGTTTTCGTATTGTGTGTTCATGTGTGTTCGACCAGTATTATTCAAGTGAAGGTTTGTTATATTCCCTTTATTTTGTTTTCTAAATAACAAAGCCTTTTTATGAGTAATTATTTTTTCATATTTTTTTTTAATCAATTAATCACGTATTATTAAAAGAGACACGGAATTATTTATTTAATTTAAGTATAGCTAAAAAAAATACGGTTTTTGTATACCATAATAATATTTTTTTATAAAATTACTTTTTGTACGAAAAGCCATACAGTATTATTAAACCAATTCAAACGCAGCATCTGTATAAATGCAGTAGTGTCTACAGTTTGTACAGGCGACACCTCAAATCATTGAATTTTATATGTAGCAAACAAGTGACCTTACTTGTAACAATGAGTTAAAATAGGGTGCAATTTTGATACAAATGTCTCCAGCGAAAAATGTCACTGGCAATTATAGATTCAATTAAAATTGAATCTATAATTATATATATATATATATATATATATATATATATATATATATAATTATAATAATATAAAAATATTATATATATAAACATATATATATAATTAGATGAGATCTAGAATTACATTATGATTTAAATTCGAAATTTATTCTGTACGGTTTTTCTTTAATTTATTGTAACTATTTAGTACCAAATCCGGTTCAAAGCACCTTTGGGTTTGATCTCTTTTGTTGAAGAATTACTTCTTGATTTTAGTCGAATACAGCGCCTTTCAATTATTTAAACCCAAGTATACTTATATTATCATTTGTTAAATTTGATAGACTTGATTAATTACTTAATTTACTTACACCCTATTAGCAACTAGATATATTAAATATTACCAAATTATATAGGTATAATATACAATAAAATGTTACACTGTTAATAATTTTATCTTCTAGTAGTGTATTCTTTGAAAGAGGATTCAAACCTAACAGCTAACTACTAAGCTGGTTGAATACACTATATTATTTCTCTAAAGTTTACAGACTAAAAAACACTTTATAAGTAAAAATATACAGTACAGTAGGTACTCCACATTTATACGTAAACGAATAATAGACTAAAAATAAGAAAATAACTTAAAGGTTAATAATCGAAATTAAATCAAATTATACGTAAGTACTTATTTAGGCATACAAATATTTCAATTAATTTATTTTTTCTTCTATTTACAATTAATTACAAAATAAATTCCATATGGTTGATTTAATAACACCACCTAGCCACCTAAGACAAATAGATACAAGAACTTACTAATTCGGTACAGTAATTTATTATAACACAGTTATGTGTGAACGAAAATGTTTCTTAAAAAATATTATTCAATGTTCTGCATGATTGACTGGAGAAATATAAAAAATATTGCATTTAATACCACATAGATTAAGACAAACCATACTTTATCCATACACCTATATATTGGGATTGTCGAATTATGATATCGCCATATATTACTTCATTTATCTCCCTTTGTGCATTCAGATAACGTGAAAAATTGACATGGCGCATAGGACCTTTTGTGTCGTTTAAGACGTTTTAATAGTCTTCGCAAATACGTCGAGCTATATAGTCATGTGTTGTAATTGTTATTATAAAAACACCGCCATTGGTATAGTCGTTATGTGTTTCTAATCATAATATTATGCGTGGAAATATCATATTAAATTACTCCGTGTGAATCTACAAGTTACTAATTTGAAACAATGGTAAGAGGATTTATATTAAGTATAAATTTGAGTAAGAAAAAATATAACAGATTAAACAACATAATATATTTATTACATAACATTGTGTAAGATGCGAAACAACATTGAATACATATAACGTAGACTATTTATTATATTATATACCACAGATCAATAAGAAAACAATCCACGATTAGAAAGAAAACATTGAATGACATTAACATCGCGTTTGTAAAACTTGTCACGGCAATATTTCATATTTCGAGTTTAATAACTATTCATTGTATAAAGTTTATTTTATTTTTAATATTTAGGAATAAGCTGCAAATATTAATACATTTTTTTTTCTATTTTTAGAATAAGCGTGTTTGTGTGATTGGAGCTGGAATTGCAGGCTTAACTTCAGCGAAATATTTAAAAGATGAAGGTATCAAATTCACTGTTTTAGAAGCGACTAGATATGTGGGCGGCACGTGGAGATATGACCCTAGAGTTGGTACGGATGAAAATGGATTACCCTTACATACCAGTATGTATATGCATTTGAGGTATGTAATACCGCACCAATTTGTTTTTTTACTATATATTATTTGTATGCGTGTTAATTGCTTAAACTTGTTTATTGAAAATCTATGATGAATAAACAAACAGAAATAATAATAAAATTGCAATTTAAGTTTATGGGTTTTTTATGTATAATTTACAAGGATAAATGGAATGTTTACTCATGTAAGTTGTAGTTAGATAAGTTATTTACATTAAATACGCAAAGTAGCTAATCTACCTGCTAGTTTTTGAATAAATGAATTGGCGCATAATATATAAGAGTTTACTTGTGTCAGGTAACTTTACTATGAATATAATAAAGTAATTATTATAAATCGAAACTTGAATTGGAACGATTCGTTGCGTTTATGGAGACTGTTATGCAGATATTGTTTAATAAATATGTATTAAAATTGTTAATCTATTAACTGTTAATGTATTAACCTTCAAACAACTACTTATGTAATTATTATTATCATACCACATTATTTAATTAGCATCTGTTGTACAAACATATTATGTTTTGACTGGCCTTGACATCTACCGATAAAACTGTATAACAAAGTTTTTGATAGTCGTTATGCGTCGTAATTAATTTTTGTAGTATTCAATAGATGGCGTTGCACAATATGTTCTATAATTATTCATATTATTACAGAACGAATTTGCCAAAACCTACAATGGAGCTGAAAGGATTTCCCTTACCAGAAGAACTCCCATCGTTTCCAACGTGGAGTATGTACTATGAATATTTACGAGCATATGCTAAACATTACGAATTAGAACAACATATAAAGGTATAATAGAACAAACGATTTAGTAATAAAATTAACTACTAATGCATGTATACACACTCTGTTACATTGTATTTCTAGTTTCTCCATAACGTTGTCTTAGTAAAGCGGGTCGGTAATGTTTGGAAAGTTAACCATGAACACGCACAAACTGGACAGAAATTCGAGGATGAATACGATTATGTTATTGTGGGTAATGGACACTTCAGTAAACCGAACATGCCGGATATTCGGGGAGAGAAACTTTTTGAAGGTTTGTAATTTATCCATCTGATATGTTGTGCTCCATTTATCCATCCTTATAAGGCGGTAGAGCCACGCTGTAGCTATTACTAGTTTCAGCATGAATGGGTCGGCTCACCCGGGGTAGTACCACCGACTCACAGAACACCGCCGTGAAGTAACATTGCTTGCTTCTTCTTTTCGAACTGACTACGCTATTTATCTAACAAGGTCTTAACAGCTTCACCGGACTGCAAAGGCGAGCGCTTAAGGCACTCAGCCGATTTTATTTTGACAACTAGCTCAAGGGTGCGCGGCACACCTCGGCTTGGGCTGTTGCCTGATTCATGCAATTCGCGACCTATCTGAGCTAACCTAAGCTTAGCTACATATTCATACTTATATGAGTTATTGAAACATATATGTGTACCAAGCATACATACCTCAACAACTCTTATATGTATTTTGTGTTGGATAATTTTTCTAAGCTGTTTCAGTTCAATAAGGGAAAAACAAAAATAAAAACCCTTCCACTATCATGTGTAAGCATGTGTGCGTGCACGTGTGTGAAGGTGATATGTGTAATGTTGTTGCAGTGATGTAAGATTTTGTGTCACTGTTTGCGCGAGCAGCGTACTCAAGGGCTCCACGCCGAGGGAACGGACCTAGGCTTGGGCCGCTGCCCAGGGGGGTCTAGTCTGGTGTGCGGGAGCGAAATTTACCCCCAGACCACGGGGGCATGATCTGTGGTTACGCGGGCGTAGGCGTGAGCACGCTCTGTTTGGAGAGACGGTCTGGTAGTGATCGTTCACTGCCGTTATTTCATTGGGAGGGTCGGTAAAAATATGTCGCAGACGTCTTTTACAACGCGCAGCGTTCGGTACGGGTTCGTATTTTGCGGCGGATACCACTAACGGACTGGGATGATTCGCGGTTTTTTCAAAATAACTAATCGTAAGTGATTTTACGTACGCCCAGATAGAAGGCATCTCCAGGTCCCTATGGAGATCGACTCTCCGGACGTACCACGGGGCACCGGTCACTTTACGTAAAACGCGGTTTTGAAGAACCTGCAACTTATGAAAATTATCTTTCGACATATGCGCAAAAACGGGACTGCTGTCCAGAGTGGCGGGCGAGCGGAGCTCTCGGCCGCTCCACGTCCCGCTAAACGCATATACACTCAAACCGTACACTTATACGTGAAATAACATGGGAAATTCGTGGGAGAAATGCGATGATCATTACATAGTATAAAACAAAGTCCCCTACCGCGTCTGTCTGTTCGCGATAAACTCAAAAACTACTGAACGGATTTTCAAGCGGTTTTCACCAGTGGATAAAGTAATTCATGAGGAACGTTTTGGTATATAATTTGTCAAAGATTTTTTTATAATCAGGGAGAGACAACGTCTGCCGGGCCCGGTAGTAATAGATAAATATTGACATATTAATGTTTGTTACCTACGTGATACATTAATATGATGACAATATTATATATAGTATAATAAACTAGTAATAAAATAATAATTAAACTAACCATTCCTCAAGATATTACATATTTTTTTTTCTTAAAAATAGTTGAGATATTACAATGAAATATGTTCACCAAGCACACTGAATTCTTTAAATAAATTCAAGGCCATTTCCATGTTTATTTTAAACTAGCCGTGCCCGCGACTTCGTCTGCGTGGAAGCTTATGTAAAAAACAATGATTAATACTTCATCTGAATGTATTCAGTCCATTTACTTGTCTACTTTTCTCTCGTACTTACGCCGCGTCGTCATTTTAAACTACAATAACTTTAGACAGTGTGGACCGATTTTAATGAATTGAAATGAATTGAATGAAATGAAATAAATTTTAATGAGGATATGCTTTATAATTTTCTTGAATGAATTGAATGAAATGAATTGAATTGAATGAAATGAAATGAATTTTAATGAGGATATGCTTTATAATTTTCTTTATGGGTTTATTGTGAACTCACTACTTTAGCAGTAACGCGTGTTCATACAGACAGACAGACATTTCTAAAAATGATTGAAATGTATTACTTATTCTTAGACACTTGCAACATTTCTTTTTCACGAAAATCAAAAAAGTACAGACACGTTAGATTTACATTCTTATTATATACTAGCGGGCCCGGCAAACGTTGACAAATTAAATACCAAAACGTTCCCCATGAATCGCTTTATTTACTGGTGAAAACCGCGTGAAAATCCGTTCAGTAGTTTTTGAGTTATCGCGAACAGACAGACAGATAGACGCGGTAGGGGACTTTGTTTTATAGTATGTAATGATATAGATTAATCAGAAACACACTATGCGTGTAGATTTGCCCTAGAAAATAAATATATTTTCACAAATTGGTGTAACATTGGTAGGTACTTTACGTTTAAGTTTGAACTTAAACTAAAAACCTAACTATGAATACTTCTCACTCAATATGAAAAAATGGTCATATTTAACCCTCAATATTCATAAACGTGAGCAGATTATAAAACAAATGAACAACAGTACTTTTACAAATATAACCTATTGATGTTCACCTCCTCATTTGTGATTACTTAAGGAATTTATCTATATTTCAGGGACCATAATCCATAGTCACGATTATAGAGAACCGAACCAATATAAAAATCGACGAGTGCTCGTAATAGGTGCCGGCCCGTCCGGTATGGACATCGGCCTCGATGTAGCAGAATTCAGTAAAACCTTAATACACAGCCATCACTCCAGAGTCAATTTCCAAACACCCTTCCCGGCGAATTATATCAGGAAACCTGATGTCAAGGAATTTAATGCAACTGGCGCTGTATTCGTTGATGGAACTTTTGAAGAAATCGACGACGTTATATACTGTACAGGTATGTGTTTATAAACTACCATACAGTTAAATACAGATATGAGTTAGTTGTGTCTCGTTCCATACATAAATCGAGTAGTCTAACATAAAATTAGATTTTATTCCATTAGAGGCGCCACTAGCAGCCTTATGAAGAAAAAGGTTTGGTTTTATTTACCAACTACTTTTAAAACTCAAATTTGTCGATCGTATAATTTTAATAATGTCTGTCCCTCTCTGTATATGTGTTTCTCAAATAGTACTTACCGGAGTGTAACAGAAATTTTCTAAAAATAAAGAAACATTATCATTAAAAAAAAAGTTAAACATCTTGGTTATTTTTTAGTACGCAAGCAAATTAATAAAGGTAAATTTCGAGTACAGAACAAAACGATAGAGATAAACATTATATTGTAAGAAAAGTAAAGTCACATGTAGGTGGTAGAGCCACGCTGAAGCTATTATTGGTTTCAGTATAAATGGGTCGGCTCGCCCGGGGTAGTACCACCCTCTCACGGAAAACCGACGTGAAGTAACAGTGCTTGCATTGTTGCGTTTCGTTCGGTCAGTGAGAGCGCCGGATAACCCATCTCCCCTACCCCTACCCCACTCCCTCTCCCACAAACACAGGGTGGCAAAGCACTTGCGACTCCCCTGGTGTTGCTAGTATCTATGGACTGCAGTGATCACTTAAGATCAGGTGACCCGCCTGTTCGTTTGCCTCCTATGATATAAAAAAAACATTCAGCATCCACCCTTACGTAATTATACGTTTATTTCTTTCCATTTTTTACATTTTTTTACCAGTGTTTCTAAGCGTTTATTTAAAAAGTATTATAAATATTATAAATCTCTGCTTAAAACCTTCATAATTCACTTGACAGTGTACGATGATATGCAAAGTAAAGTTCAAGTTATATAGAACATTATGATAACGGGTCACGGCTAGATAATGATTGTTAGAGGTTGCGAATTCGCGAACAGTAGTAAATGTTGTGTAATTCCTTGAGATTGGTAAGGAAACACGTATTAAAAGTAATTATTCATCTGTATACAATAATCTAATAACATTAATAAAATTTGCGCATGTTATTCATCATCAATATTGTGAATCTGTTTCTTTCCTTATAAATAATAATACGCTATATAATAAAAGCAAATTATGTTTGTATTATCCTTAACCCGTTGACTGATTTTTTAAGAGCCAGATGTCAAAACGGCGTATCGTGTTTTATTTTTTAATTTCACGACATCGTAAATTATAAAATACGTGATCTAGTAAAAATGTCGTACAAATGAAAAAACCATTTAAAAATACATTTTACATAAAAAATATGACTTTACTATGTAACGTAATTTGTTATTTTTTAAGTTTTGTAATAAATCATTAGGTATACCTCATCTGGTCTACATTCGTTTGTATGGAGTTTAAACCTTTACGGTGCTATTACAGAAAAGTTAAATACGTTTTAAATACTTGGTTTAATAAGGTTTCGTATTAAAAGCACCGCGCTCGCCCGAGGCAAATACGCGTTATCCTTTTTCGCAAGTCTAGCCTAACGTAATCAAAGCGAGACAAAAGAGCAAGATGGCGAACATTCAGCGACCGTGGTGAATTTAATACGAGACCTTTTTAAAGCAAGTATTCAATACGTATTTAACTTTTTGTAATAAGACCGTTATGGTTTTGGACAGTTCAGGGGTTAAGCTACTCATAGGAGTAGATATAAATGTACGTGACGAAACTTAGACTACTTGTCGCGCTAAAGTTAACGCCAAAAATAATTCAGATAATGGCACAGATTACACGTTCCCACATAACATGTCTTCCTAATTACTCGAAATCAGCGCCAGCTAAACTCCTTTGATATGCGTAAAAACCGCCAGCCCCATTTATCGTGCTTCATCTATCGTCACTCAGCCAGATAGTTTGTAACACATGACGATAACTTCTTCCCACATCTGCATTTAACTTGACCATAGCCAAAATCCTGTGGCGATACAAGTATGGTATCGTAGCATTATCCTAATACTTAATAATACTTATACCTATACCTACTATAATTATATTATACTCATAACTTAAACAAGCATCAATGTTTTACGTCTTAACTAGCGGGCCCGGCAGACGTTGTCCCGCCCTGATTATGAAAAAAATCCTTGACAAAGTAAATACTAAAACGTTCCTCATTAATCACTCTATCCACCGGTGAAAACAGCATGAAAATCCGTTCGGTAGTTTTTGAGTTTATCGCGAACAGACAGACAGACAGACGCGGTAGGGGACTTTGTTTTATACTATGTAATGATACATTATCAAATAATTTGTTCATACATTTCAGGTTTCCAATACGACTACCCATTCTTAGACGAAACAAGCGAACTAATTCTCGATCCTCACAGTGTTGTGCCTTTGTATAATTATATGGTAAACATACACCAACCCAGCATGATCATTATGGGTTTAGTGGTTCGAGCTTGTTTAGTGGTCGCATTGGATGCTCAGGTAATAAACAGAATATGACTAAACTATTATAACCAATGTGTTTGTATCAAGTATGCTCATAATGGGCTTAGTGGTTCGAGCTTGTTTAGTGGTCGCATTGGATGCTCAGGTAATAAACAGAATATGACTAAACTATTAAAACCAATGTGTTTGTATCAAGTATGCTCATAATGGACTTAGTGGTTCGAGCTTGTTTAGTGGTCGCATTGGATGCTCAGGTAATAAACAGAATATGACTAAACTATTATAACCAACGTGTTTGTATCAAGTATGCTCATAATGGGCTTAGTGGTTCGAGCTTGTTTAGTGGTCGCATTGGATGCTCAGGTAATAAACAGAATATGAATAAACTATTATAACCAACGTGTTTGTATCAAGTATGCTCATAATGGGCTTAGTGGTTCGAGCTTGTTTAGTGGTCGCATTGGATGCTCAGGTAATAAACAGAATATGAATAAACTATTATAACCAACGTGTTTGTATCAAGTATGCTCATAATGGGCTTAGTGGTTCGAGCTTGTTTAGTGGTCGCATTGGATGCTCAGGTAATAAACAGAATATGACTAAACTATTATAACCAATGTGTTTGTATCAAGTATGCTCATAATGGGCTTAGTGGTTTGAGCTTGTTTAGTGGTCGCATTGGATGCTCAGGTAATAAACAGAATATGACTAAACTATTAAAACCAATGTGTTTGTATCAAGTATGCTCATAATGGGCTTAGTGGTTCGAGTTTGTTTAGTGGTCGCATTGGATGCTCAGGTAATAAACAGAATATGACTAAACTATTAAAACCAATGTGTTTGTATCAAGTATGCTCATAATGGGCTTAGTGGTTCGAGCTTGTTTAGTGGTCAAATTGGATGCTTAGGTAATAAACAGAGTATGGTTATAAATACAATTGAAGATAATGTTCGTATCAGCATTTTTTATAATAAATTGCCGTGTTTTTAATCGATTAAAAAAAAGAGCAGTTTGTCAATTCGGTTGTATTTTTCATTAAATATTTTAATACATAACTTCGTCTTTTGTATACAGATATGGAAAATTCTTTTCTGTTATTGGAAAGGGAACATTTTCAATGAGATCCCAATACGTTAGCATTGGATCTTGGATTTCAAAGGTACAGCAGGGAATAACTCAAAACTGAATAGCCTAAAGATAGACGTTGCTTCTTTATGTGCTTTCTACCATTTGTCTAATGGGTTGTGTTCCGAGGAAATGTTCAACCTTATGCCTGTGGCTACTTTTCACCATCGTACCTGAAGGGTTGGCAATACGCATGTGACACCTCTGATGTTGCAAACGTCCATAGGCTGCGGTGACTGCTTTACATCAGGCGGCCCGCATGCTTGTTTACCGCCTTCGTGGTATAAAAAAAATGTGATTGAGATATGAGTAGGTTTACGGCAATATAAGGTTGTTCAATCTAGAACCTTGATTATGCGCACGCTAGCGCTGTCGATTGGATTACCTAGTATGATGTTCCCTTAAGGTTTTGGACATGGGAATCTTCAAATAGGAAGGCGGTCTGCCTGTTTGCTGTCTTTTAATATAAAAAATAGTAGATTTAACAACTATGAAATACGTTTTTTTAGAATAGATCCGTTTGAAATCGATATTATTTATTGTTAAAATTTTCTTGTATACACATTATAATGTATGAGTTTACAGGTCTAGAACTAGTTTTCTACTTTTATTGCTCGATGTTTCAGGCTGCTTACACAGACGGTGGTCACGATCCGACTAATATATTGCGGTGGCTTTGTAGTGAGGGCAATTTCTATAATTTCTCTCGCATGATCATTGTCACTAGAGATGTTCCGACACTGCAATAACCGCCTGTGAAACTAGACCGAAACGTCGAGCGATTAAAATAATTGTTCAGCGCGTTCCATAGCTGCAACATTACATATTCCAATGTTTGTATTATCGAAGACTAGCTGATTCACGCGACTTCGTTTGTGTTGTACTTAGTTGCGCATGTGCACCAAAGTTTGCCCCCACTTCTCCACAAATAGTTGAACGCGTAGTTTCTTATCGAAGTGTTTTAACACTGATAATTTTGTACCAAATAAATATACCGTGTTTTTTTTAGATAAGGGCCAAGTCTTGATCCCAATCTCTGCACTAGTTTTTGCGTGATGCGCGTACAACAACAGACGTTCATCGTTCTATTTATATGGATATACATTATATTACTTCTTTTATTTAAGTTTGTCAATTAAAAACATAGTTATTAAATTTATTACTGTCGTTTAAAACGAGTTGTTATTTTATTTCAGGCACGTTACGCGACGGCTTTGATAAAAGGTAACTTCACGTTACCGTCTCAGGATGAAATGATGCATGAATGGCAGAAACGAGCTGACGCGCTAAGATCCAAAGGTCTGCCACTGTCACACATACACATGCTAGCAGAGAAAGAGGTAAGTTGAGAATTTTTTTATGTAAATAAAATCTTTATTATTAAATTACTAATTTTTGCTCGCGGATTCGAATGCAGAGTTGTCGTATCCTTTTGGAACAGGCCTTTTTTAAATCTGGTACTCTATATCGTTTCCCCTGACAACCCGTGTGCAAAATTTCCTAAAATTCGATTGATTAGTTAAGGTGACAAACAAACAACTCGACATACGCATTAGGATAGTATCGTAGATAATTATTACTACATAGAAATGGCGTACGAAGTGCTAAGTAATTGCTAGTATAAAATATGCATCATCTTGTTTATAAAAGAAATCTAAATTACACGTGTATTTTTGCAGGACGAATATTATGAATCCCTCTCTCTAGAATCCGGAATAGACAGAGTCCCACCGGTCATGTTCAAAATACGAGCTGTCGATACAGAAGCTAAACTAGAAAACCTTTACACATACAGAGACTACATCTACACTGTTGTAGATGACCATACGTTTACTAGATCGCTGGAAAAACAACCAATTGATAATAGTTTAAGGCCCTAATGAATATTCCATCAACATGTTGTTTATTAAATTGTTATTATTACATAAGTTTTAGAGTACAATCATCAAATTAGTACAATACATAAAATCAGATATGTTTATTTCTGTTCCGTACATTTTGGCATTAATCATACCCGTGCAGCCGAAAAAATATAGTCTAAAGACCGCCGTTTCAACCTAGTTAAAATTTGGACTATACCTAACTTGTATTATACATGTGTATCTCTCGATATTTAATGTTGACTGCTTCGCTCCCTAATGTAGTAGTCCGGTGAGGCTGTGAAGACCTGCCAGGTAAATAGCGTAGTCAGTTCGAGAAAAGAGAAATCCCTAATGCTGTAGCGTGGAGATAATAACTTAATAACTACAAAGTTGCTTGAAACATTTCTCATTAAACAGACTGTCCGCCATAAAGAAAAAAATGTGCCCGTAATTCGTGAAACATACATATTCGTTCAATTTATAAAATTTCTAAGATTCTTCTGCCCCTTTGTAAGCATAATTATAACATAGTTTATACTTAATACTTAAGTATGGGTTATAATCATCAATCAGTGATAAAATAATTTGAAAACGATCAATACCTCCAGGACTCCATCCTATGTACTTTATAATAATATTAGTAATTAGTATAGGTAAGTATATTTACTGCATATAGTAATTTAAGATAGATTGCAGAAAACTACTTAGGAATTATTAAAAGTAAACTAGTATAATAACTTACAAAAGGGAGATAATGGGCGCCAGTACTTTATTCTAGAATTTTATAAGATATAATTTTCCAACCAATAAAACATTGTTTATTATGTCACTATATAAATAATAAATAAACGATAAATAGCTATGATACATATATGCAAAGTGTTTCATTTTAAATTACGGTTTTACAATATTACCTGCAATTAATACAACTCATTGTCGGTGATATTGAAAAATTATGACGTCCAGTACTTTATATTTAGAAATGATTATTAATATCACATGACGCCAGAAATCTATACAAATATTATAAAAAGGTAAAGTTTGTGAGGTTGTAGGGGTTTTATGGATCTACTAAACCGATTTTGAAAATTCTTTTAGCGATAGAAAGCCACGTTTTTTGCTTGTGAGTTTTTTTGTGAGTGTCATAGGCTCTATATTAACTCGAAAAATGAAAATACTTTTTTGTGGTAGTCGGATTTGTAAAGTAAGTCGGAGAAAAAACTGTCGATCGAAAACGTTTCTTACGAACGCTGCTTTAACGATGAGATATATATGATTGAGTTCTAGAGCTTGATAATGCTTACAAAAAGTCACCGGCAGCATATGTCTAACTTTTATATTTAAGTCACAAAATGTAGTTTTTCTATATTAAAAAAAATAATTGAAATCGTGAAGTGACGTTTATTGTTCATATTATCAACAACAATTATGAGTTCTTATCAATATGTAATGATATAATAACTGAGCCACAGCAACGCGTAGCCGGATCAGCTAGTCCATATTAAAACTGCATATTATTAAGTAACTTTATTTGTAATTAGTAAAGCATTATTATAAAAATTAAATACGAATGGTAACATTGGAATTAACAAATAAGAAATAGCTACACTTATATACACATTCTTGTAACGCGTATTACTTTTCTAAACCAAATAATACTAACTCAGTTATACTACAGAAGTAGAAACATAAACATCACCCCTACAGACTTAATGTTCAAGTTTACTATGGGAAATATTTAATATTACATTCCTTATAAAAATATGTACATAACGACAAATAGATTTGATAATACTAAAGATTTTTTGACATATTGAGTTCTTGTGGATGTTTTCTATATCGTCGATCAAATTGCGATGGCACCTACTCACCTTCTAATCCATTCAAATTCCAACCATATTCACAGCAGCCTCCAAAACAAGCTTTTTAACTTTAAAACATTTTCCTAACAGTTCAATAAGAACTTAATTTCCATAATTTATTTGTATTTTAATATACAGTAGAACCTCGATATGGTAAAAACCTCTATAACTTCAAAAAATAATCTGCTTCCTTCCCCTCTGCATCTAAAACCTCTATTACTTAAAATACGCACCCTTTATAATTGAAACTAATAATTTCAGTATTAGCCCTCAGTTACTTAAAGAAATGTTTCGATGAGCTCTGTAACATGAACTGTCTGCCAATGAGTCATTTCGAATCTATATACAAAACAAAAAGTTTCGCGAAATGTATTGGTTGCATGTGTTTACAACAACTTTAACACAAAAATTAGCAACACGAACATACGCTGATAAATTGAAATCGACAAAAGCGGGGAAAAGTGGATTAAAAAGGAAAGATGTTGCGGATCAGTTTGGAATGCACGAAAGTGCATTATCACTTATAATTAAAAACAAGCTGAACCCTTGAAGTAACGAGAATCTGGAGAAAGTGACCTATCTAAAAGACGAAACATTGCGGACATTTTGAGCCATGTTTATTTACGTAATTCGGTCAGTGTTCAAACCAAAACATCAGTGTTACAGACCCATAGTGAAACAAAAAGCTGAAGAGTTCGCCAATTCGCTGAAAATCCATAATTTTAAAGCTAGCAATGGTTGGTTAGAAAACTTCGAGAAACAGCATTATAAGGCCTTCAAGAAAGTGTGCGGCGAAGGTGCGAGTGTAACGTAAACCCTTGATAAGTTAAAAACTCTATAACTTAAAATATATTGTATTTCCCTTGGACTTTAACTTATCGAGGTTCTACTGTAGTATAGTATTATTATTAAAATTACATACAATTATCATCTCATAGATTTATACTTCAATGGGACAAGGTAAAATTTCTCTAGGGTTATACTGTCTCTCAAAGTTGTAATCATCAATAATTTTATAGTCATAATCTCGGTAATTCAACAACTCTTCAAGACGATTCGCTGCATTAAAGTCCCTAATCCTTGCGATCACTGGCGGTACCCGAACTACACCAGCTTCTTCAGTCAAGTTACCGAAGTATTGATCCTAAAATTAAAAAAAAAAAGTAAATAATCAAGTTACTATTTACCGCTAACTTCCGCCCGCGACTTCGTCCGCGTGGAATAGTTACTTTTAGGCTAACGCTAACACGCAGCAGAAGCACTCAAAAGGAAAAAAACACGATTTTGAAACATTCTTCATTGGTACTCCTCTCCTATTGTTCTTAGCGTGATGATATACAAGATGGAATTTTTTAATGCCACCTGGAGGGAAAGTACTCTAAATAATAGAGATAGCAGACTTTACCCCAAAGGAACTGCATTCAACGATTTTCGAAAATTTTCTTGCTTCACCCGGGAATCGAACCGACTAAAATCTGTATAAATTACACCCTGTAATTTTATTGCATCGATCGTTAGGGTCAATCACAAGGATTAAATCTCTCTAACATACTTACAATCAATAGCCTTCCTCGATAAAAAATCTATCTAATATCGAAAGAATTTCAAACCGGACCAGTAGTTCCTGAGATCAGCGCGTTTAAGCAAACAAACTCTTCAACCTTATAATATTAAGTATAGATGTACGCCAAAGCTTGACTTCATTCGAATTCCAAATTAAGATTTACTTAAAATGGATAAGATGTCCGTCAATATACTGAATAATTTTTATTTGTATTGATAAATTAGATTAATCGGAGCTTCTATGCAACGTTCTTTCTAAAACGTCATACGTCATACGTCATACGTCATCTAATATTGTGAAAATCGAAGCCAGTCATATACTAAAAGTTTTTGCCCGCGGCTTCGCTCACATCATCGTAGATTTGACCTGTTCCTCGGAAACAGTACTTCTTTTAGTTGAAAGGTATGTCCTTTTTTGAATCCCAGACAACGTGTATGCAAATTTACTTGGTGATCGGTTGAGTAGTTAAGCCGTGAAAGCCTAACAAAGACACAAAAATTCGCATTTATCGCGTCAGTTAGGATTCATATAATCATTTTAGGAAGCTGATGAATACACAAAATATATTATGAAACTATTCTTGTAATTTAAATGATGTGATTTTTTAATGAATACATTTTTTTACTGTTACATAATTTTTAATGTTACATAATTTGTATAAGTTTTGATTGTTTTTACATACCATCAAAGTTTTCTTTTGTTGATTTATCAATATTGCAGTATATTAAAAGAGTCTTGTATCATATACATAATTATAATATAAAATAAATATAGACAAAGATATAATATAAAATATTAGCGGGCCCGGCGGCAGTTGTCCCGCCCTGACAATAAAAAAACTTGACAAATTGTATACCTACCTAAACCTTCCTCATGAATCCCTTTATCTACCGGTGAAAAGCACAAGAAAATCCGTTTAGTAGTTTTTGAGTTTATCGCGAACAGACAGACAGACAGATAAACGTGACCGAGAACTTTGCTTTATAATATGTAGATACACAATGGCCTCCGGAGTCACGGACAGAAAAAGACATATCTACATTAACACGAATGAATCCGCGGGCAAAAACTAGTAGTAACGTTATATTTTATATGAAATACTTAAATATAAATTATTACTCACCATATCACCAATAACGTTTACATCGATAATCTTCATTCCTCTTGATTGAATATCATGGACATGATCTAGCCAACTTTTTAGCATAGTTTCCTGAGACGGCAATTTGAATTTACCCGAAGCCAATGCAGCTGCGTATTCACCCTATTGTAGAGATATAGATAAGTTTAACTTCAACAATAATGGAAAAAATATTTATAAATGCTGTCATTGTTAATAGTTTCTATCGCTATATATAATTTTCGACGACAATATGCATCTTCTTATCTCTGCCGTACCGTGAAGCTGTGGAACAATCTCCCGGCCAGTGTGTTCCCTCCTTCCTATAATATGGGGTCCTTCAAGCGTAACGTGAAGAGACATTTATGCAGGCCGGCATGACAGCGGCGACCGGTGAGGGATAGCGTGTCTCTCGGTAGTCGCCGTTGTTTTTGGATTATACTGTGCTCACCATCAGGCACAGTACAGTCACTTTGCTGTGCTACGATAAAAAAAAAATCTACAGTCCTCGCCAATCTTTTTGACCGCTCGGTATATGGACGCGCTGAATACAAATTTAGATATAAATACGTAATATATTACCTGTATAACATCGAGACAATCTAAGTATAAATAAATGCTAATTTGAGATTCCTAGAATAATGCTTTAACTTTGTTTTGTATTTTAATACAGTGTATTGTTGAGTATATTATGTGTAAGCCCGAACTTAATGCTATATTCAGAAATCGCCTCTGACCGCGACTGCATCCGCGTGGAATATGCTCTTTTTTTAACTGACTACGCTATTGACATGGAAAAGTCTTAACAGCTTCACCGGACTACGTGGAATATGTTATTATTAGTTACTCTGGGCTAAAGCTAACACGCAGTGGAAGCTCTCAAGAGGAAAAAAAACCCGGTTTTGAAACATTATTCATTGATGCTACTATTGGTTTTAGCGTGATGCCTATAACCATAGCCTTTCTCGATAAATGAGCTCTCTAACACTGAAAGATTTTTTCAAATCTGACTCGTAGTTCCTGAGATTACCCCCTACAACCTCACAAACTTTACCTCTTAATAATATTAGTATAGATACTCAAAAAGATGAACGAAGACTATACCATAGATATAAGTATGTTACTAGAACTAATTCAAATGCGAAATATCTTCGCTTTTGTTGTTGTTAACCATTCATTGATTTCTCTATTTAAAAATTGATTTGTACAATAAATTACCGTAAAAGCTGACACATAATATGTACAATATATCAAAATTAAAGATTTTTCCAAAATAATTCGTATTACAGTTTGATTTTAACTTTTTTATCTATCATATTATTTGAACCATAACTCTTGGATTTAAGATTAGTGGAGAAATGGTCTGGAGTCACTTTATAAATTATTATGATTATGAAGATTATATCCCGCTACATTTATAAATCACTGCTAGAAATATATACAAAGATATCATATCTCAACACTTGACAAAAGAAAAACTTGCGTGTTACAAGAGCGAGACTGACTAAATAAACAGAACCTCAATTTAAGAATTGAGTTGTACATTAGATTACCGTAAAATCTGACACATATGTACAATATATTAAAATCAAAATTAAAGATTTTTCCAAGATAATTCGTATTACAATTTGATTTTAACTTTAAGAATAACAATTAAATAATTGTTCTGTGGTGATATGTAAAAAAAGTGTGTGCGTACTTATGTACACGCGTTAGAAATTATACTTCTTTGGAGTAACAAGATAAAAATCTTTTCATAAATTTTATCTTTCGCCTTATTCTACGATTGTAGAAAAAACGACGCTAACAATAGAAAAAAGGTATTCAATACATTGAAAGTTTTAATACAAAGAAATACAAACAACAAATACAAAGAAACAAAATGTTGACTATAGCTAACTTCAGGGTGTCGGTTTTTCGAGACGGTGTGCGCGCGCATCGCAAAAATTTACTCTCATCATTTTTCCGTAACGCGCCAAAAGAAGTATAACTTCAAAAAAGAGTTTCATTGTCCTTCTTTAATATTCTTACTTTTACTTGATATATAACTTAAGTAAATACATTGTTAAATAAATTAAGCTTCATGTAACATTACCTGTTATGAAAAATAAATAATTATAACTATATTTTTTACACATAAAGATAGTAAATTGTTCAGCAATTGCTTTACTATACCTGCACATCCAAAAGCCTGTTAATAATCCGCTTAGAGATTCCCACAAATACCATACTCGGATGTTTAATATTCACTAACTGTTGGTACAGAGGTAGCACAAATTTACCCGTGACTGTCATACCTGTATTTTCTGCTAAGAATGGATGGTTATAGTTGTATCCTGGAAAAAATTGCCTTCTTTTATCGCATGCAAACAAATATTAAGAAAAGTACGGTATCCAAAAAAGAGGAAGTGATAAAACTGTTTTTTTTTTCTTGATATATACGCACGCTGTCCAACTTATGTTAATTAATAGTTGCAGCCTACCTATACTAATATTGTAATATATAGATAGAGAGAGAGAGAGAGAGCGGTTTTGTAGGTTTGATTATATAAGAAAAGTAAACGCGGGAAGCACTACACCGATTTGATAAATTCGTTCACTTTTTGAAAGTTACACTATTTAAGACAGACATAAGCTATTTATTATAGTAATATAACAAATGTCGTAAAATTATGACAATATTTGTCAGCTAACTCGAAAAAAGTGGTGCCTTGATAAAACGTGTGCTGCGTTATTAGTTAAAAGTAAAAAAATGTAAGGCTGAATTTTTCCCCAGGATAGAATATATAAAAAGTCCGCAACAGCATATATTCATCTACTAAGTAATTGTTTTTATCTAAAAAGTAGTTGATTAATAGTAATTAGACAAGAGACGATCAGTTTGATAGTTCTATTTTGATAACACTTAATAAAGATATCATGTTAACAGAATTGTACTAGCTGATTTCGCACGTATATAAATTACCTACCTACAGCACTCGGGTGAAGCCGGGACAAGGCCATTGGTAACTATACCTTACAAATAGTTATCCAAGGCAATTAAAATGGACTTCTACTACCGAAAATATAGTTGAAGTTTTAAAATGCCAGTGCAATAAAGTTCAAAACGTAACGCCTGTGGTTTGCAGTAGAAATATATTTAGCGGTGGTGCTTTTTCAGATAACCTACTCACTACTAAACAAAACAAAAAACTAAGTACAGAATATTTACCTGTACAAAATATAATATCGTCAACTTCCTCAAACGTTCCATCCTGAAAAATAGCTCCAGTTGGAGTAAACGCCATAATGTCGGGCTTCTTTACGTAACTGTCAGAGAATTTAGGTTGATTGTATATCAGATGGTGACTATGCACCAACTTGCTTGTAATATTAGACAAGTGTGTAGCCATGTCCAAGCCTGAAGCGCCGGCGCCCACGACAAGAACTTTACGATTTATATAAGGTTCCGGCTCTTTGTAATCGTGGCTGTGTATCATATTTCCTGGAAAAAATCTACAATATTTACTTAAATAAAAATCAGACTATTTCATAACATAATGAAAAATAATAACGATTACATCATAGTGTATGTAAATAAAAATTAATTTCCATATGTATCTAAGGGCATAGTTTCAGAAAGTCGGCACCTATTCGGTTAATTCTTTTTTATTTTCTTTATAACTGACAAGAAAAGGTTTGTATGAGAGAAATGGTTTAAAGTCGTACAGAAATGTGAAAAAAATCAATATAAATAAACAACTACTTATAAATCCTTTGGAAAAAATTTAGTTAAAAAATCTCCGTTTTAAAAAGTGAGTGACATAGAAGACAACATTTAGGTTTTCAAAATATTGATATAATTGACAGATTTACGGTCAAATGCTATTTTATTTCATAACACGGTCGTACTATTAAAGGAAGTTTTGCTTTAATTTTCTTCATTAGTAGGCCCGTGGAAAGTCGGACGGACAGCTAATTTCATCATTACATAGTATAAAACAAAGTCCCCTACCGCGTCTGTCTGTCTGTCTGTTCGCGATAAACTGAAAAACTACTGAACGGATTTTCAAACGGTTTTCACCAGTGGATAAAGTGCTTCGTGAGGAACGTTTTCGTGTATAATTTGTCAAGGATTTTTTTATAAAAAGGGAGAGACAACGTCTGCCGGGCCCGCTAGTTCGTAGTATAAAACAAAGTCCCCTACCGCGTCTGTCTGTCTGTCTGTTCGCGATAAACTCAAAAACTACTGAACGGATTTTCAAGCGGTTTTCACCAGTGGATAAATTGGTTCATGAGGAATGTTTTGGTATATAATTTGTCTTGACAACGTCTGCCGGGCCCGCTAGTTAAAGAATAAATTAGGAAATGTTAATATTTTCTGTCAAAATCTTTTACTTTGATCCTTTGTTTTCGTAATATGTTTGTATGTATATTAATTGTTCAGAAACTACACGACCCATGTTTATGGTTTGATTATACGTGTAATCTATATATCTATGAGAAGCTACTACTATATAAAATATTAAGATACCGTTCTTATGTACATGCTTATACATATAATATATATGTTGTGTGTAATGTATGAAAAAAATTAATAGATTAGTGATAAAAAGTGAACCTTCGAATATTTCCATTCCTTCGATCTCCGGCCATTTTGGTGCGTTATACTGTCCACTCGCAATAACCACGAAGTCGCAAGACACTGAGTGTCTCTCCTTGGTATCTGTTTTAATATAAGTAACGTTCCAGTGGTCTCCCGCCCATTTTACTGAAGTCACTAAGCTTCGGACCTGTGATTAATTGACACTATTTAGGAAAAATAAAACTTATGCGTTTTAAGTAACATATGTACGAAATATAAGGGAATTTTCATATAGTTAAAATGCTGTTTATCGCTTTAAAACAGATGTTTATTACGAATTCCGTTAAATTATTAGATGATGTCCATGAATTCGTTTTTGTGAAAACTGTTTTGTTTTTCATGTGTATTTTATCTGCTTTAATTGTGCGCTATCTTTAAAATTTGTTCGTAAAATTCGACGTCACTACTTTAACTTATATGTATAATCCTTTTGTCGATGGTAAATTTTATCATTGTTGCTTAACCTCTATACCGTGAAAAGTTCTCCATCTGAGTATGGAAGGTACAGCAATTCAGCCGTTTCGAAGATTATTCTGGACACAAATAACAGACAAATCAATTACATTTATATGTATAAGTAGATTATAATAGAAAATTATAAAATCTGAACAATATATTTTAGTCATAGTTAGGTCCTTGCAATGTTCTTAGTGCCTACCTAAAATTTTCTTTCTTTTCTCCTGTTCTATCCACCCAAAGAATAACTCTATGCGAAAATTTAAAATTAATAAGTTATTGATTCTTAGATATTATAATTATACAAGCTTTTTCTCTCGACTTCGCTCGCGTTAATGTATTTTAACTATCTTTTGCTAACAGTACTTTCTCTCTGGATTATTGATAATGATAGACCCTAATCCTAATGAATATTATAAATGCCAAAGTGATTTTGTTTTTTGTTACGCTTTTAAACCGTAACTACACAACCGACCATCATGACAAAATCACAACTAGACGAGCAAAAACGAGAGCTAAAGCTAGTTTATAATATTGGTTACCATATAGCCATATCCAGTAGTTGATCATTAATTTATGTTAGAAGAATCTGTACCTTAAATTATTCACCAATTTACCTGTAGTGACGCAATACATGTAAATTCTTGTCAGAGTTTTGTAACCTCGTTCCTTCAACCTCGCCTACCGTGGCCGACCCACACAAACTATCCTTATACGGTCAATGTGAATCAAGTTGCATCTTCAATAACTCAATGATGAAATCGTTTAAGTATTAAAGATGGTCATGAATATTACAAAAAAAAAATTACAAAAAAAAAATAAACCGCCTTCGATGTGAAAAATTAATAAAGCACTAAAAACCTAAAAATAACTGAATTATTAAATTAACCAAATTAAATAAAAAAATATTGATATTCGCGCTACTTAATAATATATTTGAAGTCAATGCCTCCTTTTTCGAAGTCGGTTAAAAAAATAAACATACGTATGTTATATATTTCCACGAAGAAATTCTCATATAAGAAGTTATGAATGAATAAACTCATGATACGCGATTAAAATGAATGCCTTCACGTTTCAAACTAATTTACAATTACAATTCATTCGTCATTTTATAGTAGCGGCACGTTATGATGGCTATTTTGTACTTTTTTCCGCTCATGCAGTTTCCTACATTTTTTTTTATGTCAAAGGAGGCAAGCTAACAGGTGGGTCAACTGATGTTAAGTGATCACCACCGTCCATAGACACTAGCAACACCAGGGGAGACGAAAGTGCGTTGTCAGCCTGTGTATGGGGGTGGGGGGATTGGAAGGGAAAGGGGACGGGGGAAAGGAGATAGGCCTCTACCACCTGCAAACATGGCTCTACCACCTACAAGCATTGCTCTACCACCTGCAAGCATGGCTCTACCACCTACAAGCATTGCTCTACCACCTGCAAGCATGGCTCTACCACCTACAAGCATGGCTCTTCCACCTACCAGCATTGCTCTACCACTTACAAGCATGGCTCTACCACCTACAAGCATGGCTCTACCCCCTACAAACATGGTTGTACCACCTGCAAGCATGGCTCTACCACCTACAAGCATGGCTCTACCACCTACAAGCATTGCTCTACCACCTGCAAGCATGGCTCTACCACCTACAAGCATGGCTCTACCACCTACAAACATGGCTCTACCACCTACAAGCATTGCTCTACCACCTACAAACATGGCTCTACCACCTACAACCATTGCTCTACCACCTGCAAGCATGGCTCTACCACCTACAAACATGGCTCTACCACCTACAAGCATTGCTCTACCACCTGCAAGCATGGCTCTACCACCTACAAGCATGGCTCTACCACCTACAAACATGGCTCTACCAACTACAAGCATTGCTCTACCACCTGCAAGCATGGCTCTACCACCTACAAGCATGGCTCTACCACCTACAAGCATGGCTCTACCACCTACAAGCATGGCTCTACCACCTACAAGCATGGCTCTACCACCTACAAGCATGGCTCTACCACCTACAAGCATGGCTCTACCACCTACAAGCATGGCTCTACCACCTACAAGCATGGCTCTACCACCTACAAGCATGGCTCTACCATCTACAAACATGGCTCTACCATCTACAAACATGGCTCTACTACCTACAAGCATTGCTCTACCACCTGCAAGCATGGCTCTACCACCTACAAGCATGGCTCTACCACCTACAAGCATGGCTCTACCACCTACAAGCATGGCTCTACCACCTACAAACATGGCTCTACCACCTACAAGCATTGCTCTACCACCTGGAAGCATGGCTCTACCACCTACAAGCATGGCTCTACCACCTACAAAATTACTAACTACGTGCAATTAATCCTAAAATTTATTAAATGTATAATTTAAGTACATAAAATTAATTTAGTACACTGATTTCTACTAAAAGATATACATGTAAATACTACTAATATACTAAATATATAATATGATCCCGAAAAATCTTTTCACGTTTTATTGGAAAAAAATAGCGTCGTATTATACAATCCTTTAGGTATTACGAATATTAATATACTTATTTAGAACACAACTCGGCATGTATATTTTTCAAATTTCGAAATTATATTTTTTTATCCTATTAAATTATGTGATAGTATATATAGGATAACTGGTCAGATCAACTACCACCTCGCGAGTTCCAGTCCACCTGTGTCAATACTTAATGCAAAACAAGGCAGCATATATGTTTTTTTTTGTATATAAATCGACAGTTCACGTCACTGTTGTAATATGTCAACACGGCCGTCATAGCGTGCCGCTATTATAAACATCGTTAGACTCCAAACAGTATATATAACATTGATGTCATAAAAACATAGATTGCATTATGCTACTAAACGTTTTTTTATGGGTCTATGAAATAATCGCACTTTGTCTAATGTAAAATAGTACAAATCCAGAAGAGCGATGAAATTCTAAACATGTCGCTATGTTATATTTATCTACAAGTATATCGAAAGCTAGCTGAGTATGTAACATCTATACTAATATATATAGCTAAAGAGTTTGTTTGGTTGAACGCGCTAATCTCAGGAACTACTGGTCCGATTTGAAAAATTCTTTCAGTGTTAGAGAGCTCATTTATCGAGGAAGACTATATATCAGACTAATAGGATCGGAGCACCAATAAAGAATATTTCAAAATTTCCGAGTATTTTTTCGTTTTGAGAGCTTCCGCTGCTTGCTTGCATTAGCTCAAAGTAACTATTCCATGCAGACGAAGACGCGGGCAGAAGCTAGTCTATCTTATAATACGGAGGGTCGAAGCTACTCAAAATGAACATCAGGGATTAACTTCTAAGACCTTTACAGAAGTTAGACAAATGAGAGAGTTAATTATTTGATAATTATCACGAGATATAAACCTGAGCTTAAACAGAGTTTACCTAAGAAAACGATGTAAGCGATGCTGAAAAATGTATCCACATAAGGTGTATCCTCGATATAAAAAACCGTAGGTATTTAGAAAATATTCGTTATACCGAAGAATTCGTTACAATGAGGTTTGTTATATAAAGGTTAGTTTGGGCCATGATTCGTTGTTATAATCATTTGATTTAAAGGCAATTCAACGTGTTCAAAATGCATTCAAAATTATCTTAAACAAGTGTTCAAGGAGATACTTACATTTACCTTGTCTTACGCACACTATATTCGAAGTAAAAAACCAGAATACCTGTATACTAAATTTGACTGGTATAGGAACACAGTTATAATATAAATACCAGATTTAAAATAAGAAACACTGTATCCCTTGTAGTCCGATGAAGCTGTAAAGACCTTAACAGCTCAATAGCATAGTCAGTTCGAGAAAAATAAACTGTATATCTACCTAAACACAAGTTACTAGGTTATGAAGGAAGCTTCAAATATGCAGCATCAAAAATTTGGAATAATTTACCTCCTCCATTACAAATAAAAAGCAAATTTGTATTTAAGAATTTATTAAAACAACAAATTCTTGAGCATCAAAGATTAGTGCATTTATAATAATGTTTTCGTTAACAGATTTGACGCATAATTCTCATGATCATATAACTATATGTCATAGTGGGAGCATCCAGCAGTCGGAGCATTTAGCAGTCGGAATTAACACATAAATAGTAACGCATATTTTTATTACAGAATCTTACGAAGATTCGAATTATCATAGGTCTTCGCTAACAGCGCCATCTATTATTTTCTATGTTAATCAATACTAGCAATATATTGTTAATGCACCTCTATTTAATTATTCTTAAATGTGGTTTATTCTAAATTATTGAGTAATTTAGGTTAGGTTAAACCACATTTACGTTACATAACGTTTTTTCTTTTTTCTCTTATAACTTTATTTTTGGTTGAGTCTCTTAATTATTTATATGTATAGTTATAGAACTTATAGATAGGTTTATGTTTACGTTTTCGGGGCAACATAAGTGAGGCTTACTTGTATTTTAGCCGGGAAATTCGAGGCCTGGCTATCAACCAGTACCGTTTTCAAAGACGGCAGTATACTGACGTACAGGTCTCTTTGTCATAATTTTAATTTTAATGGTTAAGGGTTTTTTTGTACACTTGTGTTATTACCATGGCAATAAATATATTTCTTTCATTTAACCAACTTGTAGAAGTTGAACAGAATACAATTAATTGCATAAGACCCTGATATATCAGGTACTGAATATCTGGAAATCCTATTTGAATTTCAAATCGAATGTATTATTCCAATCTGTGAATTCCGCGAAGTCATTATATATAAAAACTAAACATCTTCAAACAATATCAAGGTGTGACGCTATGTACATACTTAAAAGCTATTTGATTTGTTAACCCGAAACTGAAATACCTATTTACGTTCGTGCTTGCTTTACAAATGACAAAATAAATTGGTAGGAACGTCTCATAGACAAATACCATTTTAAATTTATTATTAGCGCTTCAATCAACGGGCGTATAAATAAGCATCTTGCGTGAGAACTGCTTAATTTTTTTACACTCTAGACCCACGGAGGAACTTATTTTAATTCTTTATAAGTTTTAGCATTTGTGCACAATCTCATGTGATGTTAATGTAGTTATTTTTATTACTTTTTATACTTACATTATTATGTTATACATTGTAATCATGTTGAATGGTATCATATGTTCAATATAAATTCATTTGTAGGTGGTAGAGCCCTGCTGAAGCTATTATTGGTTTCAGCATGAATGGGTCGGCTCGCCCAGGGTAGTACCGCCCTCTCATAGAAAACCGACGTCAAGTAACAGTGCTTGCATTGTTGCGTTTCGTTAGGTTAGTGAGAGCGCTGAAGGCCCAACTCCCCTCTCCTCCCCCCAAACACAGGCTGGCAACGCACTTTCGACTCCCCTGGTTTTGTTAGTGTCTATGGACGGTGGTGATCACTTAACATCAGGTGATCCAACAGTTCGTTTGCCAGCTATGACATAAAATAATTGAAATTATAATATAGAACGATTGAAATATACAACGATGTTTTACTCTTACGTGTCCATATTTGTGTACATGAACCGTAAGTATGATCATATAAAAAATACAAATGTGCTAGAAGCTAGAAGTGCACAGTAATTTAGTATATATATTCGTTATATATGCATATAGATATTTGATCCACGTATGACATAACTAACGATTCCGGCGTGGAATTATTAATGAGCCTGTTATTCAAAAAAATAAAAAATACGTGGAAGAATTTGTCTACGAAAAATAAAACTTATTTCTAAATTGTTAACATAATATACGTAGTCGAATTTTATTAAGAATTATGTAAACGAACAATACAGAATTCTAACCACGTAACTAATGGATTATACTATCTGTATAAATAAAAATCAATTGCCGAATGTATAACGAGTTTAGAACGGCTGCTATTTAACTAATTCTTTTTTCTGAATGGCTGCTATTTAACTAATTCTTTTTTCTTGTGTATGTAAATTATCTGGGCAAGGTTACTATGAGAGGACATATTTGAAAAATCGTAAGAAGTGATTTTGGTGTAACACATATAATAAAAATAAATTAGCGAAACAGAAGACAGTAGCTCCCTACCTAACAAGTACTAATAACAGAAACGAGACGCTTGCCATACCCACATTCAAGTTTCAATTACCTATTTACGTAATATATTTTTATTATTATTACTTACTAGCAGGCCCGAAGGACGTTGTCCCGCCCTGATAATAAAAAAACTTTGACAAATTATGTACCTAAACCTTCCTCATGAATCACTTTACCTACTGATGAAAATCCGTTCAGTAGTTTTTAAGTTTATCGCGAACAGACAGACGAGATAAGGGACTTTAATAATAATAATAATATAATTTAATTGAAACTCATCACACGATTACATTCATATTTGTTACAACAAGTACAAGTTTAAGTTTAATATAATAAACTAAAAAATGTATAAATAAAAACAACGTACACACAATGTAACAGTAAGTGCCGGGGCCTGGTGGACTCCCGGTAGTGAGACTTTGTTTTATAATAAGTAGTAATTATGATTTCACTTCACTTCGTGTATCTCGAAAACAGCACTAACGATTTTATATTTAGACAAGGTTTTGCTTTTTATTTTTATCTATATAAGTAACTTCTCTAAAACACGTAATTTTATATCGTATAGCGCCATCTCGTAAAATTTAGTGGTACTTGCAGTATTGCCGATGGAACATAGGTTATTGGTACGTCAAAATTTTGTCAGATGGTGAATGAAATTCGAAAAGGAATACGTTCGGCTTACAATCAATAGTTACAATGCAATTATTGTGTAAATAAACCGAACGAATCTCGGTCACCCGGTACTGATATATTCTAATATAAATTCCGCGCTTTACCAAATTGTTTAACGCAATATATACTTTTTTATATAATAGATTGTTGATTGACTCTAATCACATCTAGGCTGCCGAAGAATTTATGGTATTTTTGAATTTCAAGTAGGGATGATATTCAGCAATGGTGAATAACTATCGACATATAGCTGAAACTTCGATGTTTTGACAATGATGTTTTAATTTCGATGACATCGACATATCGATGATATGAGAATAAAATTTCGAAACGTCAATATATTCTTTAACTTATAACTAGATAACTATCAAGTTATCAACGTAATCGAAGTAAACGAAACGAATCGAAAGAGACAGCTCCGGAAAGGCTGTTTTCCAAAACTGGCCAACTTGCTACCAACAACGGAACAGATAAAAGGGAGAAACTTTGACAAAGTTATTTTTTTTACAAAGTACTTTTTTAAAAAATACTGGGAATAGTATTTTTTTCCTTGTATGGTAGTTTCAATAACCATCACATTTAATAAATATAATAGACAGTTTTATTTGCTACCGAAAAAATCGATGTTTTAGACATGGCGATGCATAATAAATATCGATACTTTTAAATCGATGTTAACATCGATGTTTTTCTAATATCGATCATTCTTAGTATCAAGTGTAAACACAGAACAGACACAGATGCTCGGCGAAAAAATCAAATTAAAAGGCAGTTGCTAATAATAGAAGCACTAGTGGACCCTAAAACCATGTATACTTTTTTAAACTTCCGTCTGCGGTATAATAATATAATGTAGTTAGTACTTACTTGAATATGTTCATTTAAACCGTAGCTCTTCGCAAAGAGTTTCAAGTACTTGTGGTAACATGTTCCTGAAGGATACGATGGTGTGTCTGCAGGGAAGGGAAATCCTGTGAACTCCATGGTGTATCGCGGTGTGTTTGTTCTGGAAAATAAAAATGAGTTGAACACCAAGAATGTAGATCTAAAACTTTACCTATAAGGGTTACTACATTGGATATAGTCTTTGTTAAGTTATAATAAAAACTAAGAAAGGGTTACATTTTTCACAAAATCTTTCTAGAAGTTGACTACTTGGCGACAGTCATAAAAAATGTCGAATCCCAATTATAATTATCAAGATATACTAATTTACTATTACGTTACAATTGCTACTAGTACATTACAACTACCAATACACTATACCCAAAAACGGTCATGATATAAAAGGCATGTATGATCCGGGGATCGTAACACCTGTCAGAATGTAACTAATTAATTGCGTCATTCTTTTTTGTACCATCTATTATCTATTCTATATTTATATTTATTATCTTTATTATATTATATATATATTTTTTATTATATTTATTTTCTCTATTTATATATTTATTATATACTAGCTGACCCGTGCCCGCTTCGTTGGGCGGTAAACATTTTTACTCGTGATGAAATTACGAGTGTGATAATATGACCAATAAACATCACTTACCGATTAAATTTTTTTTTCTAATATAAAAAACTACTTTTGTGACATAAATATAAAAGTTAGACATATACTATCGTTGACTTTTTTGTAGGCATTATCAAGCTCTACAACTTTTCTCTAAAACTCGATCATATGTATCTCATCGTTAAGGCAGCGTTTGTAAGAAACGGTTTCGTTCGGCCGTTTTTTCTCCGACTTACTTTGCAAATCCGACTATAACAAAAAAGTTAGCTCATAACACTCACAAATAACGTGACTTTCTATCGGTAAAACAATTTTCAAAATAGGTTCAGTAGATCCAGATATTACCCCCAAAAACCTCACAAACTCACAAACTTTACCTCTTTATAATATTAGTATAGATTATATACTCTACTCCAGTCCGCAACGATTACGTTTTTACTAAAAATTATTATGATAAAAAATAATATTCTGTATGTTTTATATATCAGTGATTAGTTATCAGTATTTCAAGAATATATATTGTGCGTATTTAAATATCACTATTACTTATTTACATATACGCATTGATAAATCTGTATGAAATTTAATTTACATGCCTACATTAATAAGTTTTCACTTCTATCGTCTGGTCATATTTTTGTTATTTATATTACATATATTTTTATATACACATACCCATTTTTTTATTTATTAATATTTTATTACAAATACATCACATGTCTTCACATATAAATTATATTAAAAAATGCAGTGAATCAAAACCGAGTCCGTTCTTTACCTGAAAAATGTTGAATAACTCAGTTTTGCACATTTTAATATAAAGATGCAAATGTGCACCTTATATAAGAATTGTAATATATTAGAATTTCATATATGTAAAAACCTAGGTCATTGTTTTTTTTCAGTAATGCTTGCCATAGAGTCATTTTCAGTTTACCATAGAATTAAATATTTACAGTTACTACCAAAAAACAGTCATATTTTTACTTAAGTTTTAGTTACTAGAGAACTTTGTATTTATGGCATACACTATATAAACCTATTTCTAATTGTCTAAGTTCGGCTTTCTACAGCTTATGACACACAAAAATCTTTGATTGAAATAGTTTTCCAGTTTATCTGAGCCTCGTGTCGCAGTAAACCCTACTATGGAACTAGGAGGACGCAGATTTGATTTCCCCACATGACCAACTATTATGGGATGTGCATAATTGTCTACATATGTGTCTATATCAGCTGTTTCGTTAGCATAACACAAGCTATACTTGATTTGAAGTTGAAATTGCTTAATGTGTGTGGAATTATACCCTGATATTTAATTATTTTTTTACCACTATTATATTGAAAAGTTCTATAAAATACGATAATATAAATCAGATATATAGTCGATTTCCCTGATTGTTCCGAAATACACCTAGTTTATCATTGCGTCACGGAGATATTTTTGTAATTCCTTTGTAGGCAAGATCAGAATTCATAAAACTAGTGTTGTATATACAGTATGCTACTCGCCACGCACACGCTGCGTAGCATAACAATGCAGAGTCCAGATTAATAGGGATATAGTATTGGCCATTTGTCTAGAAATATCCTCGGTCAGCTTATTCTTGTGGTTACTTTCAGGACAGTATAGAAAATATAAGTAATATTGCTTTCATATAGAGGTCGAATTAACTTTGAAAAATAAATAGGATTATTTACGATTTACTTATTTGATATGTAATGGGTCGACTTATCTGCTTCCAGAAAATTATTATTATTTTATAATGTAATTAAGACTATGTACATAACTAGTTGTTAATTATGACGTAAATATTAACTCAATCAAGAATGAAATATTAAATAGGTACAAAATCGTAGAAGTGTATTTACGACATAAATAAATTATTGAACTAGTTATTTCATAAGTTTGGTCGGGATGGACTGAGAAATGTCGATGTTATGAATAATAACGTGATAGTTGACCATAAGTGCGTATTTTATTTTATATCAGCTGTTACAAACGACTTCGTAAATGTCCCATCAAGATCGGTCCAATCGTTTCGGAGACTTGCCATAACAACCGGACAGAACACAACAGTTTTGAAAATTGGGTTTTTTATTATGAGTAACGTATATACTTTTATATCTATTTAGTAAATTGTGACATTATAAACTGACTCTTCAATTTTATTTATATGTATTAGATAATATAAAATTATCTTCAGTCACGGCTCTATACGCATCTGTTACTATTATTGCTATATTATTTACTAGCTGACCCGTGCAACTTCGTCTGCACCAAATCGGTTATTATCGGTTTCAATTGTATTTTTAAACGCAAATAATCTTAAAAAACCTAAAACCCTATTGCAGCGTTATCCAGCACTTCCAATCGTGAATCCAAACAATCCAGGGACTCACTCAAACATATACCCAGTTGGTATGTGAGAAATCTTTTAAAATAAGCCTAGAATCTGTTCGCAGCATTACTTAAAGTAGTGTCATCAAAGTGAAGGTCAAAACTAACTTACATATATTGCCGATAAATGTCTTCCCAGTACCCCTTGTAACTTCATCACGTAACATACTGTAAAAGTTGAACTTTATCTACATTAAATTTCCATTTTGTTTTAGTTGTTTGTTTTATAAGAATTTGTAAAGTATACGTGAAATCTGCATTCAATTTTAATTTGGTCACATTTATTTTACTTTTGACATACAAACCACCTTTTTTACTGAGATACTGAACTTGGGATAATATACCTTTCTAACAGTGAAAGAATTTTTGAAATCGGCCCAGTAGTAGGTACCAAGCATTCCTCGAAAACAAAACTTTACCACTCATTATAATATTAGTATAAATACAACATAGTAACTGCAAACAGTAGTCCGGTGAAGCTGTTAAGACCTTGCTAGGTCAATAGCGTGGTCAGTTCGAGAAAAAAAAAATAACTGCATACACCTCAACTGATTTATTTTAATCTTAGATTCACAAACCTGAACCCAAATACGTCAAGACTCAACAACATTTAGAAAACTAATTTTATCAAATATCTAAACAACACACGTACTGATAGAACTCTAGTTGAGATTCATCTTCTACAATGCAATGTAACTATTATCTAGGTTTATGTTTTAGGAAAAAATCTTGTCACCTTTGTTTAGCAAACATTTTTTATACAATAAAATAAATGTAACAACATATAAGTGACAGTTTCGTTTATACGTATTTTTTTCATATGAGGTCGATAATTACGCATAGAAACGTCATATAGCCGTAGCTCAGTTATAACGTACTGGACATTATGTGGTCCGCCGGAGCCGACGGTTCGAATCCCGGTGATTTTTTTTGTGGTATTTTTTTTAAAGTAGCTTAGGGAAATATAGCTTATCTTTTTAGCTAATCTGTCTGCTATATATAGCACAATGAAAATTTACCAAAATCCGTCAAAAATTTCATTAACTACAAATTTTTGATTTTCGTCCGTTATCCTGGAGAATCCCTTGCATTTAATGAGATAAAAAGTATTCTAGATGTAACCTTGTAATATTAGTTATCACTGTGCCAAATTTCGTCAAAATTGGTTCAGTACTTTCAGAGTGGTACGTGTTCAAAGGGACGGACAAACAGGCAGATCCTGGAGAATCCCTTGCGTTTTATGAGATAAAAAGTATCCTAGATGTAATCTCGTAATATTAGTTATCACTGTGCCAAGTTTCGTCAAAATCGGTTCAGTACTTTCAGAGTGATGCGTGTTCACAGGGACAGACAGACAGACAGACAGACAGACAAAAATTGTAAAAAGATTATTTTTGGCTTCTATATCGATAACAAAGTCTACCCCGATAAAAATTTTCAAAAAATATTTAATGTACAGATTTGACCTCGCTACAGTTTTATTATAGTATAGATTTGGTATTATCTATTTATGATCCATGATACAGGTTTTTAGAAATAAGAAAAGGTAAGCTGTCATCTGCAGTGCTTGCTCATCCACATATTAATGAATCTAAGATCGTTTACTTTTATGTCACATTAGGGAATCAGACAACTATCCATATAAAGATGTCTTCGACGTCATCGACATATTTCGTCGAGGTATTTGCGGGCTGATACACCAAAAATTACTGTCCACGGAACTCTCTGTTAGTCTATACATATAATAAGAATGTATATCTTACGTGTCTGTACTTTTAGATAAAAAAAAATGGTTGCAGTTGTCTTGGATTAAGTAACAAAAACATTTCAATCATTTTTAGAAATGTCTGTCTATCTGTCTGTTTGTTAGCTTTAACATGCATCACTGCGAAAATATTGCGTTCACGATAAAACCTCACACACCTCACCGATAAAATCATAAAGCTTCAAGTAATAATTAGTCTTGGTTCCATTAAAATCGGTTACCTCTATCAAAAGTTATTGTAATTTTAATGACGACGTGACTTATGTACGAGAGAACAGTAGATAAGTAAATGGACTCAATACATTGAGATGATTTTATAAGTCACTGTTTCTTTTTTTACTAGGTTCCACGCGGTGGATGGAGTCGCGAACAAGCTAGTATTTAATAATTTACGAATATTACTCGAAAAAATAGATACTTAGAAGAAAAATTTCGACTAGAATCAATAATTTTCTATTTTTTTTTATTGGTGGTTGTATGAGTTCTATCAAAATAGGTACTCAAGTAACTTCTTAGAGTTTATTTACACATTATTAGATCACAAGTGATGAAAAGTGATAGTAATCCCGCCATCGATATAGTTCAACAGAAAAGTTTATATTTCTGTATATAAATACAATAATAACCAGGAAAAATAATATTCAAAAATATATTAACACTAAATACCTTTTAATAAAATGTGACATTAAGTACGAATATCATAATATGAGTTATGAATATTGTGTTCATAACATTATGTAAATTAAAATGACACAATAACTATCTATTTTTAGCGGGTGTTATTCTATTAATCTTCTCGAATATCGGAGATTTAAAATAATTGGAAATAAACTATAATAACTTTTGCAGAGAGACATTGAATGCATTTAAGTATGCTAATTTATTTATATATAATAGGTCTTTACCTATGAAATTGCCGTTCTGCAGTACTGGCCATTTCAAATCAAAATAATTTTTGTTTGGCTAAGAATTGTAATTTCAAATTAATTTTATTTTAAAAACATGGAATTCTTTTTCCAAAAGTAGTCATTTGTTTACTGATTAGTGTTACATTTTCATCGCATTCCAATCTTTTTTGTCATCATGGATACGTTAAAAATTCGAGTAATTATGGAATATGAGTACCGTCGTGGCAGCAACGCGGCACAAGCGGCACGCAACATCAACGACGTTTACGGAGCTAACACTACAAACTAACGCACCACCTGTTATTGGTTTGCTCGCTTCTGTTCTGGGAATTTCGACCTGAAAAATGAACATCGCGGTCGTCCGAAGACTTTGGTCGACAATGACGAATTAAAGGCGATTGTGGAAGCTGATGATACACAATCTACAGCTGAATTAGCAGCAGCTTTCGACGTTAGCGTCAAAACAATATTGGTCCATTTGCGTCAAATTGGCAAGATAAAAAATCTTGACAAATGGGTGCCCCACGAACTCAATGATCGCCAGCGCGAAGTACGCGTCGAGACGTGCCTTGCACTGCTCAACAGACACAAATGAAGGAATTTTGAACCGCATTGTTACCTACGATGAAAAATGGATTCTGTTTGATAACCGCAAGCGCTCAGCAAGTTGATTGGATCCTGGTTCAGCACCTAAACAATGCCCTAAACGAAAACTTACCCCTAGAAAAGTGATGGTCACTGTTTGGTGGTCTAGCGCCGGTGTGATTCATCACAGCTTCTTACCAAACGGGGTGAGCATTACTGCAGATGTGTACTGTGAAGAACTGAACACAATGATGCAGAAGCTGGCACATCTCCAACCAGCATTGGTCAATCGCTCGTCTCCGCTGCTCCTGCACGACAACGCACGACCTCATACTGCACAGCAAACGGTCTCCAAGTTGCAAGAACTGGGGTTGGAAGTTCTCCGTCATCCGCCCTACTCACCAGACCTTGCGCCTACAGACTACTACTTTTTCCAGAATTTGGATAACTCCTTGGCGGGAATAAAATTCAATACCCGAGAGGCAGTACAAAATACCTTTGAAGAATTTGTTGCCTCCCGTCCAGCTGATTTCTTTAAGAAGGGCATCAATAAACTGCCACTGCGTTGGCAAAGATGCATTGATTGCATGGGTAATTACTTCGATTAATACAAATAAAAAATACATGAAAAAAAATAGTTTAAATTTTTTCATACAAAACGGCAATTTCATAGGTAAAGACCTAATATATGAATCCTATACGGTTTTTAATGCTATATGGACAGATGGATTTTAAAATAATACAGTACACTAGTCAGTGGCATAATTGTAACTTTACGTGAGGAGTTTTTGGCCGGATTTTGGTCTGTCATGTAGTGGATTTTATTTTTTATTCATAATCTTGTGTTACTTGACTCTATATTGTGTAAAATTGGTGGTGTTTTATGTAATATAGTTTGTTTATTGTGCATAAGTGAAGTGAATGGAAAATAATACCACGGACCATGAATTCTGAGATGCCACAAAAACTCCATGGAAAGTTCCAACAAAATGGCCACCATCTTGTTAGTTCATTGAAATTATATCAAGAAACTTGTAATATCGATACTCTCTTGACAATGGCAGTAATAATCTACTTGAAGACTGGTTGCCAAAAATGGAATGGAAGAAGAACTTGTAATACTATTAACTACTCGACAATGGCAGTAATAATCTAAAAGATTGGTTGCCAAAAATAAAGTTAAAAAAAAAACTTCACGTGAAAGTTCCCGCGCCACACCATAGATAAAAAATCTCCCTAAGTACTAAATGGAATTGTCAGACATTCTTGTTTATTTTCCTTAAGAACTATGTATAATTTGACTTAGACTTTAAAATTATGCAACTTTTGTTGTAAGTATACCTTTTTCAAATAAAAATACATTTTAGTAGATTCATATTTTATTGAAAACAAAAAAAAAACAACTAATTTCTCGAGCGGCCAATTTTTGTCGTGCGCCATAGTGCGCCGGCATGAGGGCAGTGAAAAAAAACACTTGTGGGAGGGAACACATCGAGGGATTTTTTTTTTTGGCAACCAATCTTCTAGTAGATTATTACTGTCATTGTCGAGTAAGTAATTATATTACAAGTTTTTTATGATCATTTCAATGATCTAACAAGATGGTGGCCCTCCTGTTAGAACTTTCCAGGGAGTTTTTGTGGTAAGTCAGAATCCATTCTCCGTGGTATTATTTCCCATCCACTTCACTTGTGCACAATAACCAAATATATTACATAATACACCAATATAAAAAAATATATAGTCAAATAACACAAGGTTACGAATAAAATATAAATCCACTACATGACATTCCAAGAGCCCGCCAAAAACTCGAGGGAATTATAAAGGATTAAGGAGCCCTTGGAGAGGAATGGGTTGCCATGAAAAAAAAAGAGAATTACCGAGGTGAAAAAATATCCGGAAAAATTGTCACGGGTCTCCAACGGTATAGTTACTCCACTGATACTAGCAGTGTCTGTATTAGGCCTTAAGTTAATAATAATATAAACATAAAACAATCATTAAATATAAGCGCGACTCTCATGTTATAACGATAAACGAATGAAACCAGAAATCGTTATGAGAATAACGGGGTCTGTGTAGCTTGCGAAGCCTGTTTCAATCCCGTTTATTACTTTCTTATATGTAATCCGTTTTGAGATGAACCAGATAAAAACAAGTTATCTGTTGTAGTTCAATTTCATAATCAAATTATCTATATATTAATACGTGAAGCGAAAACTTTGTACCCCTATTTAAGCGAATGAAACGGATGAACCTGAAATTTGGCATAGTTAAAGTTTATGTGGAGGAGAAGTGCACAAAGCTATTTTTTTTTAATATAAAATGTATTAAAAACATTAAATTACTTCAAATATACATTACTCACACTACTGCTTGAATGACACACAACATATAGACACATGTAAATGAAAATGTCGTTTCGCTATCCTTCCTCCTCCTCTCTTCCTTCCTTACGTTCCAATTACCTTTTTTTATTCTACATTCAATATTTTTAACATGGCCTACGTTCCATACCATACATGCCCTTTGAAATTAACTGGTCAAATTGTAGGTTAATTTTATAATAATATAATATGTAAATTCATTATACACGTTAGTAACTAATTGATGAATAATATTTTTAGTCAATTTTTAGTCAATAGAATGTAAAAATGAATTATGGTTGAATATCTCAAATCTACTTATGTCATACTTGTAATTTCACTTGATAAATACAATAACAAAGATGTTATAACTAGCATATTTGCGTTAACATGACCACAGGTTTACACGCGTTGCATAATTGTATGTTTTTCCTTTGTAAGACCGAAATGCTCAAATGATTTCTCAATGATGTATTACTTTAAAACGGCCTTCTAAATAGGAGCAGTTTCTAAAATGCATATTTTAGTCAAAAAATAATATTTGCCTGAAATAGGTAATTGTTGTTTATATGAGTAATAGTACAAGGATTCCTACTTTCTAAAATCAGAATGTTAGCTAATACTTAAGTATGTCCGTTTCTGAGTAATTTGTATCGAATAGCACAACATATAGAACGTGTTTATTTTCCTCAATTTATATTAAGTGCTAGCAACCGTTCGCAACTTTGCCCAAGTTAAATTACAGTAAAACATTTAATAATACCTAATAGAATACATTCTATATCATTTAAAGAGATCATAGATTTTTATAATTGAAAGAATGTTCAGAGTCGAATGTGTCCAGAGATCGACTTCTAAGAAACAAACTTTTCCTTTTTATAGTGATATGGATTAAGTCATGTACCTGATGGACTTTCCCATCGGTAATATTTTAAGAACTTTAACTTAATTTGAATTTTTTTTTATATGATAGGAGGCGTTTGCTAGAAGGCGTTGTTCGTTTGAACAGGTGTGTCACCTGATGTTACGTGATCACCGCCGTCCATAGACCCTATCAACACCATGGTAGTCGCAAGTGCGTAGCCAGCCTGCGTTTGGGGGGAAGAGAGGGGTGAGGCGGGGGGGAGTGGGGAGGGGAAGTGGTCCTCCGGCGCTCTCACTGACCGAACGAAACGCAACAATGCAAGCACTGTTACTTCACGTCGGTTTTCTGTGAGAGGGTGGTACTGCACCGGTCGAGCCGACCCATTCATGCTGAAACCACAAATTGCTTCAGCGTGGCTCTACCATCTACCAAAATTATATGGTAACCAATTGAAAAAATATATTATTGTAGATACATATATCTATTACATGGATCTGAGTTCTGGCCTACGAAAGAGACGGATGGGAACACAATTACATGTAGAAAAAATGCTAATGTTAGGACGGCTGCGTGGTGTAACCAGAATAGATAACGTTAAGAATGGATAGGTATATCAGAGGAAATTTGAAAATAGCACCAGTGATAGAGAAACTGAGGAGTATTACTCCGATTAAGGTTAGCATAGTGTGAGCATGTTATGTGGAGAGGTGAACCTCATGTAACTAGAATAATTTTGAGTGAACAGATATAGGAGTAGAGGAAGACCGAAAATGTATTGATGGATTTTTTGGTGTGAATACCGAAATGACATCTGACAGGGGAGAGTGGAAAACGAAAACATGTTATGCCGACCCTACTTAGATGGGATAAGAGTAAGAAGATAATGATGATAACAGTCGAGAAAATATACCGTATTTCAGAAAACTTTACTATTAGACTACAAAATTTTATACAAATCCATTCGCATATTTGGATAGTGTTTAATTGCGAAAATAGAATAATTTCGCATTTATTATCACAACAGATTATAATCTTAGAGGGAGTTAATTAAAGTAGGTATATTTCTAAGATACATTAGCTGTGTTAGTGCGTAGTTTTTGTGATACCTCTTATGTTACATTACCTACGTTCAATTAAATAATTCATCTAATGTAACTTTTTTGTTCAACAAAAAGTTAACTATTTAACCTTGTCGGTATACACAATGTCACTGAACGGTTTTTGTTCATAAAGTTTTATTAAATTACTTTTAAACAGTAAAAAGGACAGATCATAATAATTTTTGTTATTCCTACGTATATCCTACGTATATTATTAGATTTTTTATGCTTATTTTTCTAATAGTGTTTACAATATAAATTATTCATAATTGCGAACGATTTTCAAATGTTTTTTCACACGTTTGTCAAAAGTCTACACATCAAATCGATATTCCGCCGATCAATCCACTCGGCCACTTGTTTTTACCTTGTTATATTTATTTTACTCATGAGTCTCGTGTACATACATCCTTTTTATACCCTTTTACTATTGATATATAGAAACCCAAGATGCACAGTTTCGAATAAAAGTAACGTTCAAAACCGTCCCCAAGAACTCACCGATACACTTATAGTTATACTATAAACTTATATTTTTGCGAATTCAACCTTATGCGAATTACTCAAAATTGTTTTTACAAAGCAGTGTACAAAAATTCCAAAGACGCGAGTGACGAGAGTCTATTTGAAATGAACTCAGAATTCTCAATTGCGCACTGATTTTATGCGGACGGATTTGAGACGTTGACAGTGCATCTTGGGTTTTTATAGACCAATGCCTTTTACACTACTTACCATAAATCTTATAGACTATAAGTGTACTCGCAGGACTGTCCGTTAAATGATAAAAACAAACCTCAAATTTTTATACATGCTCGTGAACAGAGGCAGGCCATCCTCATCGGAGCCTACGTGTGGATCAAATCTCCAAGTACCACCGATTTCCTTGCTAGCTTCGAACAGTTGAAAGTTGACTCCATAATCCTTCATGTGCCGAGCCGTGGCTAAGCCGGCAAACCCGCCACCCACGATACACGCTCGTGATGCATGCTAAAAGAAACAAACAATAATCTATATTTATAAGCATTTTATTATTGCATACTAGCTGTTACCTGTGACTTCAATCGAGTGAAATCAATGAAAGAATCTTGTTTTTTTTTTTCAGTTTCGCAGATCTTACGCTGTGCTGTACATTACAACATTAGCTTATTATAATTACACGGAACCTTAATTATTAAAATAATAGGCTAAATTCCTCCTTATAACATTAGCTATCAGCCAGAGAATGTCTCGTAAAAATCGGTGCAACTGTTTCAAAGGTTAGCCGGAACAAGCAGACAGACAAAAATTTTTAAAATTGTTTTGTTATAAGTAGGTACCGTATATACTATCATATTCATTTAGTAAAAAGTTGTTAAATTGACATTAAAAACAGCTTCTTCAATTTTATTTATATATGTCATAGATTATCATTTAATATTTATATGCAAAGTTCATAAGTTCCTTGATTCAAAATAATTTAATAAACAATCTCTATGAATTACAATATAAATAATATAATCTGTATAATAAATACTAAGTATATAGTTTTAATTAATTGATTATTCCTTTTATTTTGTTTCGGTTAAGGATAATTTCTGCATTTGCAAACCATAACTTACGAACATTATATAACAAAAAGCAATAACTTAAATATACCCGTACGCATCACTATCATATAAACAAATAAGTAACTGGAATATTATAGCGTCCTATCACCTATGGTCTACCTATGGTACCTATGGTCCTATGACCTATGACCTATGTCCTATGACGTTATATGACTTAGAATCATTATGCCACTAACAGCAGTAGGTACCACGGTACACGTAACTAGGCTAGCTAGCTGGGTGAACGCTTACAAATATTTATTACAATTATTCTACAAAACAATTCTCATATAATATAGGAATATTCCGTCTATTCTTTAGAGTGAGCCGTTGTGGACGATTTTCAGCATGTTTATGTGGTTGCCATAAACTAAATCTATACCAGACTCATAGACGCAAGTTGTTGTAAAATATTTGTTGCATACTTCTATAATCATCTCTCTACATTTATGTGACAATATTTGCCTCATAATGTACATAAATAAAATTATAAAGGTCTGCCGATGTCCATCACTCAACACTACATACTACTGGATAGATTTCCAATTGTTCTTTGCTGTTTTACTTCTTAGACACTTTGTAGGTGGTAGAGCCACGCTGAAGCTATTACTGGTTTCAGCATGACTGGGTCGGCTCGCCCCGGGGTAGTAGCACCCGGCCCACAGAAAACCGACATGAAGTAACAGTACTAGAGCATTATGCGTTTCGTTCGGTCGGTGAGAGCGCCGGAGGCCCACCTCCCCTTCCCGCCAAACACAGGCTGGCAACGCACTTGCAACTCCCCTGGTGTTGCTAGTGTCTATGGACGGCGGTGATCACTTAACATCAGATGACCCGACTGTTCGTTTGCCTCCTATAATATAAAAAAAAATAGCCCCAACAAAATATTACGGAGGTTTTAAGAAGGTTTACTTCTATAAGCACTACGCGTTCAGCGATGTATGTTTTCTTGTCGTGGAGAAGTGGGGCAAACGGTTTTGTGCTTATGTACTCTTTTCTGTATAAAATATATTGTTAAAATAACAAAGGATGCAAGCAATGACGCGATTATCATCTAGTATGACATGGAATAATATTTCAAAGATATATAAAACAAACTATAAACTATTAAATTGACAAGACAAAGCATCAAGAAAAACAATCATATTAAGTTAAAGGTAGATAAAAACAATAACTTTGTGGTTTATTTAGCCCTCGATTATCACGTCATCTTTTTATATGTAGTATTGTATTTATTCTTCTATAAATACCTGCTTCAATTTGCCTCTAGTAACAGTCATATAATTTAATATTTATGCGCCGTACTACGTTTACATGGTCGTTCACACCATTTTTATGTTGCATAATGCAGGCCGCACTAACTCTATGTGCATTATTTGTTGGGAAGTAAAGATTTCAGAAAAAAATTATTAATTGTGTCATATTATTTGAAATGGTTAATCTGCTGTTTGCTTGTAAAATATATTGAGAAAAAACCAAATCATTTAAATTTTACTTTTTTTTTATATCGTCGGAGGCAAACGAACAGGTGGTTCACCTGATGTTAAGTGTTCACCACCATCATTAGATACTTGCAACACCACGGGAGTCGCAAGTGCGTTACCAGCCTACAATACGCAAAAATGCAAGCACTATTACTTCACGTCGGTGTTTCTGTGGGTCGGGTGGTAGTAGTAGCCCGGGCGAACCGACCCATTCATGCTGACACCAGTAATAGCTTCAGCGTGGCTCTACCAACCACGAAGTAATCTGGTATAAACTTTACACTCACATCTAAATATACCTTCCGAATGCTGCGATGGTTGTAGATAGAAAAAGGTTCTTTGAAACGAAATACTGAACCAAACAGAAAACAAGTTTTGCATTTGATCATGAGTCATTCCATTTAAAATCGTCTAAAAATAAAAAAAATGGTTGCTGCATGATTTTAGATTTTGATGAAAATTTGAGGGATTCATCTCTAGGGTCCCTAAGAATGAAATTTACACATATTCGATTTTTATGAGCACCCGTTTCCGAGTTTTTAAATAAAAACTTTCAAAAATCGCCTTTTTTAGCTTATTTAAAATTTCCTCAAAGTTTTGTCTGTTTAAAATTTTTTTCATTATTAAAGCGGAATCCTTAGGGGGACAGACTATAGTTTGATAAAACTCAATGATAATTTTGTTTATAGCGACCTACCATTAGCGAGAGCAAACTAAAAATGAGTGTTTTTTACTCATTTTTCGTGAATTTCAAGCGACTCTAGCGACTAATCGGTTATGAGTTAAGAACTTCCGGTTGACAGGAATTAAGTACACATATCATAGACAAAATTTAGCCATTGATCGACCTGAGCAGCCCACTCTTTCTGGAAGAAAACTTTGCTTGAAGTTTTGAATTTTAAAAAAATCGCATTATTCAGCCTACAAAACGAAGGTGTCTACTGCGAGATAAAATTCTAAAATTTTCAGAATCTTTTGTTCTTACCTTTAACTTTGAACGACTGCATCGCTTGTTTTGTTATTTTAATGTGTAGTGCACTTACCGGTCGTTTTTTGACAGAAAAAATTACCTCAATATTTTTTATATTATAATCTTATAAATTTAGTTTTGTCTGATAACTTTTGCATGTAAATATAATTTTTGACTTTTTTATTGACCCACAGGTGCTTTTATCTAAAACCCTAATATATAATTTAGGAAAAAATAAAAAATATTGAGGTAATTTTTGCTGCCAAAAAACGACCGGTAAGTGCACTACACATTAAAATAACAAAACAAGCGATGCAGTCGTTCAAAGTTAAAGGTAAGAACAAAAGATTCTGAAAATTTTAGAATTTTATCTTACAGTAGACACCTTCGTTTTGTAGGCTGAATAATGCGATTTTTTAAAAATTCAAAACTTCAAGCAAAGTTTTCTTCCAGAAAGAGTGGGCTGCTCAGGTCGATCAATGGCTAAATTTTGTCTATGATATGTGTACTTAATTCCTGTCAACCAGAAGTTCTTAACTCATAACCGATTAGTCGCTAGAGTCGCTTGAAATTCACTAAAAATGAGTAAAAAACACTCATTTTTAGTTTGCTCTCGCTAATTAGCGATAATTAATTAATTAATGATAGGTCGCCATAAACAAAATTATCATTGAGTTTTATCAAACTATAGTCTGTCCCCCTAAGGATTCCGCTTTAATAATGAAAAAAATTATAAACAGACAAAACTTTGAGGAAATTTCAAATAAGCTAAAAAAAAGGTGATTTTTGAAAGTTTTTATTTAAATGCTCGGAAACAGGTGCTCATAAAAATCGAATATGTGTAAATTTCATTCTTAGGGACCCTAGAGATGAATCCCTCAAAATTTCACCCAAATCTAAAACGGTGCAGCTTTGCTGATTAGACGATTTTAAATGGAATGACTCTCATTACAACCGACTAAAATTATAAATGAAATAAGGAACAAAATCTAGGAATGTTATAACGAGTTTTAAATGGACATGAAATAGTTTAAATAGTTCGATTACGTGTCCAGTATACCTAATCCTGTGTATGAGGAGAACGGAATAGCCTTGTAAATAATACTACCAGTTACTTAAACCAAACAGATTATATTTCCTACTAGCTGTACCCGCAGTTCCGCACGCGTTTTTTTTTAATCGTATTAAAGAATTATAAAATTGTGAGACTATGTACAATTATAGAAATGCTCTTTAAAAACAATTATAAGTAACGACACGCACGCCACGAAATTGAATTATGGAACTCTTTACATAATACGTTTAAAATGTAAGATGTTATTAGGAAGACCTCTATATCATTAAAGTTATTAATTATAATCTCGAATTGTAAACAATAAGCTGATAATTATTTCTCGTATTAAAAATAATAAACGAGTTGAAATCTTGCTAAATTTCATGCAGACAAAGTCGTGGGTAACAGCTAGTCTAAAATAGAATAACCTCAATTACTTTTTATACGGCTCGCTATCTACCAGTGAAAGTCCCGTGAAAATCGATCTAACCGTTTTGTGATAGCACAGCGGGCGAAGCCATGGTTAACAGCTAGTATAAACTAAAATTGCTTGAGTTACTTTTTATAAAGTCAGATATCTGTCAATGAAAGTTTCGTGAAGATCGGTCCAACCGTTTTGAAGATAGCATTGCAGACAAAGCCGCGGTTAATAGCTAGTCTAAATTAAAATAAACTAAATTATTTTTTATAAAGTCAGCTGTCTGTCAGTGAAAGTCCCGTGAAATTCGGTCCAACCGTTTTGAAGATAGCATTGCAGACAAAGCCGCGGTTAATAGCTAGTCTAATTTAGAGTAGCCTAAGTAACCCGCTGTAATTTCAGCTATCTGCGAGTGAAATTCCCGTCAAAATCGGTCCAGCCGTTTCGGAGATTACCCGGAACAAACAGACAGACAGACCGACAAAAATTTTAAAAATTGCATTTTTGTTATCAGAAGCGTTTATACTTTCATACTCATTCAGTAAAAAAAATTATTTTGATATTACATACAGACACTTCATTTTTATTATATATATAGATATAGATGAAGACTTGATACCGATTACCTCATACAATTTTCTCAATTCTTAACCGTGTACCCTGTGAGATATGATGCTGGTAGCTAATTTAAAACCATCGTATGTTTTAACCCCTTAAAAGATATAAATATTCAAAAACCCTTTGTGTTATTGATATTATACTAGCGTGCACGGCAAACGTTGTCCCGCTCTGATAATAAAAAAACCTTGGCAAATTTTATACCTAAACCTTCCTCGTGAACCACTCCATCTATTAATCAAACCGCATGGAAAATCCGTTCTGTAGTTTTTGAGTTTATCGCGAACAGACAGACAGACAGACGCGGTGGAGGACTTTGTTTTATAATATGTAGTCATAAGGATTTCCTATCCAAAATTTTATACTTCTAGAAACATCGGTTTAAGATGCAGGACAGTCCAAGAGACCTTAGGAAAATTAATAAAAAAGTAAGTTATTTCATTTTACGTTGGCTTTTTTTTTCAAATGAATCGACATAACACGAATTCTCTTTACATAAATGATGTACTGCTGTGTTTAAAATAACTAGAAGGTAACATTTGTATGTGCTGTTTGTTGAACACAGTTCAAGTTCGAACATCGATCTATGTTTAAATTATATAATGATCGTATGCGTGACTCCTAAATACTATTAACATACAAAAATGTTATGCGAGGCATTGATTAACGGAACCATTAAATATCGAATAGTTAAGAATAAACCGTGAGACACGATTTTATTGTTCGTCAATTATGCTTTGTACCTTTGTCTTTACTTCGATTAGGTACTGACCAAAAAGCAGTAGGTTGTTAAAATCCTTTTGTAATTCAAAGTTGAATGGAGGTATGTTTATTTAGGAAATAATTTAACGTCAGGATGTCGAGATAAAATAAACATGGCTAATAAATTTATATACTAAAGTCAAAATTAAAATAATATAAGTCATGGAATGGGGAAATTATTTATTAGATTAATCGATATACAAAAACCCAAGATGCACACTTAACGTCTCACAGCCGGCACACGAAAATGAGTGCATAATTTGGGATTATGCAGTCATTTCAAATAGTCTCGCATCACCTGCTTTCTTGTAAAAACAACTTTAAATCATTCAGGTAAGGTTGAATTTGCAAAATCATAAGTTTATCGCATAACTATAACCACGTTTATTACGATACGATTACGTATATTGGGGAGTTTTTGCGGCCGGTTTTAGGCGCTACTTTTATTCGACACCGTGAGTCTTGGGTTTTTCTATGTCAATGATTAGATTATTATGAATATTTCTTTGATATTTATAAATATTTCATATAAAAAACAATGAAATCTTTCCATCAGGAAAAAGATAAAATAATATTATTATACAAAAAAAACTACTGATAGAAATAAGAAAGTTATTTACGTCTTTAGGTGTTTTCAATGCGCACAGTAGGAAATATAAAAGTATATTCATTTTACTCATCTCATACACAATTATATACTGTTCTTGTTGTAATAGGTGTCAAATATACTTTAACAGTGGCAGAGAATATTGAGAACGAGTTTATACAGCGATTATGAGATAAACACTGCAATCGTTTTTGCATTTTGTGTCATGTCACCCGCATTGTCTTATCCTTTCGTTTTCCCATAAAACACTGTTTAAAATCACAGACGCATTCAGCAATTACTTGCGTCCGTGACACGACTGTCCAATAGAGCTTCAGACACGTTTCCGTTGCACAACAACGAATAATCGTAAGTTCTCAATTCTAATAATTACCCGTTTCAACGCCAACCTTCAAGACGTATAACAAATATTATCTTAAAATATGTAAATACAAGATTATTTAATATCCTTATTACCTCACTACTCAATAGTTCTTGTAGATTTTGCAGCGATTATGTCTTAGTTGATAGCGTGTTCGACACCGCATCGATGGATGTAAGTTCGCTAGTTATCTATACTAATATTATAAAGAGGTAAAGTTTGTCTAGTCCGGTGAAGCTAGCCCAATAGCGTAGTCATTTTGAAAAAAAAAGAGGTAAAGTTTGTGAGGTTGTAGGGGGTAATATCGGGATCTACTAAACCGAATTTGAAAATTCTTCTACCAATAGAAAGCCACGTTTCTTGTGAGTGTCATAGGCTATAAATTAACCCGAAAAATGAAAAGACTTTTTTGTGGTACGTAGTCAGATATGCAAAGTAAGTCGGAGAAAAAACGTTCGAACGAAAACGTTTCTTACGAACGCTGCCTTAACGATGAGAGGTATATGATTTAGTTCTAGAGAAAACTTGTAGAACTTGACAATGCGTACAAAAAAGGCAGCGACAACATAAATGTCTAACTTTTATATTTAAGCCACAAAAAGTAATTAATAAAGAAATAATTTAAATCGTTAAGTGATATTTATTAATCGTACTGTCAACAACAATTATGAATTCTTATCAAAATACATAGCACTCAGTACCAACCGAATCACGTAAAAATGTTTACCGCCCAACGAAGTGAGCACGGGTCAGCTAGTAAGTAGTTATAAGTTCGCAGTTACCAACTGGATTCAAGCTCTAGGTGAAGGAAAGCATTGTTATGAAACCATAGCATAGGGCTTTCGTTAAGTCCAACTGGCTATCTGCCACCCTCGAGTTGAAAATCTGTCGCCATGCACCTGTTGGTGTGTTCCGGCAGCTGCACTTGAGAAGCAGCCCCCTCTTGGTTTAGGAAGTTTACTCCTTAGACCATATCGTCATTCATCATCTGATGAGATCATGGTCAAGCTCTAAAAAAACCTATACAGTGATTGATATAATATTCGAGCAAAATCCTAACTAATATGATTAATGTGAGTGAATTTGTTTGTTTGTTACGCTATCGTGTGAATCACATAAGTATTATTTTGTAAAATTGTATTTCACAAACTTTTTACGTTGATTTATTGCAGTAATACCTGTTTGCCTGTACCCATTTTCAACTTACTAATCTTCGATCAACAATAACTGTTCGAAGTTACTCATATAGTAAAATGAGACCTCTTATACATATATTCTTTACTAGCGGGCCGCACAAACGTTGTCCCGCCCTGATTATGAAAAAATCCTTGACAAATTATATACTAAAACGTTCCTCATTAATCACTCTATCCACCGGTGAAAACCGCATGACAATCCGTTCGGTAGTTTTTGAGTTTATCGCGAACAGACAGACGCGGTAGGGGACTTTGTTTTATACTATGTAATCTTAATATATATATTTCTTGTGTGCGTGTGTATGTGACTGAACTCCTCCTAAACGACTGGACCGATTTTGATGAAATTTTTTGTGTGTGTTGTGGAGATTGAGAATGGTTTAGATTACAGGACAAACAGACAGGGACGCTGATGATTTTTTTTGTTTTCAAGGCAGGACAACGTCCGCCCGGTCCGCTAGTCTTAATATATATATTTCTTGTGTGCGTGTGTATGTGACTGAACTTCTCCTAAACGACTGGACCGATTTTGATGAAATTTTTTGTGTGTGTTCGTGGAGATTCGAGAATGGTTTAGATTGACAATTGGACTCGGTAGGTGGCGCTGCAGTTGACTTTTAGGATTTTTTTTATTATCAAGGCAGGACAACGTCCGCCCGGTCCGCTAGTGATATATAAATTTCTTCTGTACGTGTGTGTCACCGAACTCCTCCTAAACGGCTGGACCGATTTTGATGAAGTTTTGTCTGCGTGTTCGAGTGGATGCGAGAATGGTTTAGATTCACAATTGGACCCGGTAGGGGGCGCTGCGATTGAATTTTGGATTTTTTTTTTATTATCAAGGCAGACAACGTCCGCCGGGGCCGCTAGTACTAATATAAATTTGATAGTAAATTTTTTCGATCGATTTGTATGTACGTTGATTTTCTTTCTTCATCACATTGTTTATAAGTGTGAATAAACTTTGTAAAGTGATAAATAGAACAAAATTAAAAAATGTTTTATTTTCAATTTTTTACACGAATCATGCAAACTTTCTTTTTAATAATTTTAAATATCTAGAGATATATATTTAAACTATTTTATTATATAAATCAATATCTATATGTACTCCTAATAATAACGTGCTAAGAGCATTGATATAGTAAGAGCGATGAACATTTCTTTACTCATAGATTATATATTGTTATAGGAACATAAACAATATATTAAAATGGTCGCGAAAAAAACCATTACAAAAAAAAACTCTTCCATACGTAATGCATTGGCTATAACACATTAAAACACAATGTACTGGACTTTATAAATTACGAAAGTCTATCATTCTGCGTTTCGAATGCAGATGACAGTATTACAATTCAGCAATCAAATTTCTCCGACAAATTTTTGTTTACCATTAACATACCATAAATTACCGATTATTATTTATTTATTATTTTCAAATTAAAATAAATCATAATCACCTCTTTTGATATAAAAATCAATTTATCAATGGAGACGTACACACATCACGAGTAGATATTAAACATGGAGAGATATTATAGTGGCCGGTTAGTTGCGAAATACTTCCCGTTTCACCTCCACTAGTATTTTACTCACACGTTACTGTGTGCAAGAAACTTGTAGCAAAACTATCGCAACTTCATTTATAATATATTATACATGCTTCCTTATAGTTATGATATATTTTTGGCTTTTATTATAAGAATATTATGAAGTAATAACTCGGTTTCGTAATATAAGTAACAAATTAGAAGCGATTTGTTTTTAATTAAAAATCGCACATCGTTTGATAATTAGTTTGAAAGAGCTATTAAATTTGAATCGGTTACAAATCAAGACAAACACGTTTCTCGGTTATTTAATTAAGTAATAACTTTAAATCCAATTGAAAAATTAAAGAAATGATTTCTTCTTTTACCTTTACTACAAAATATAATTATATTAATAGTACCAGAATATTTTGTTCATAACAATTTATTTCGGGCAGTATAATATTAAAGTAATACTTTATTAAAAAAAAGGTAAACGAATACTTTATTTAATATTTTTATAAACACGAGACAAAAACAACAGACGACACTTTTTTAATCTACATTTATTTAAAACTATCCTTATTATGATATACTTACGTGGGTATAAAATATTTCAAATCTAATTTTAAATCATAATTTAAGGGAACGATAATAGTAATAATATACTTTACCAATGATCCATTCGTTACTTGAAGAATAAAACTTATTAGACACAATACAATCACACACAAAAACTTCTGGTACGTCATTCTTATTTATTACGATAAAAAAAATTAAAACAAAAACCAACGTGCATATAAGTCAAGTTGTTGGCGGCGCGTGTGTCGTCTACAGAGACTCAGCCTCTGAATGGAGAACAATCGAGCAAACTCACATAGAAGAAGCCTGGAGGGACCTGATGACCTTGACCATCAAGGCTCACTGGCCTCACTGGCACAGATTAATGCAAACTAATCCCTTTCTATATCATCACCCGCGTTTTCAGCTAATTTAGATCATATTTTTTTACTTAATAGTTCATCTACTTTCAAGAAGACTGTGCATTCATCGGATTGTAATATAACGAAACATCAAACTTAAATCCTTAAAGTATGTAATTCATATTCCATAAGATATTTATTCTAGTCTTAATCGATTTTATATTCTGAATAGCATTTTCTGTCACCGATTATTTATTACTAGTTAATACTTGCGACGTTCTCTGCATTGTTTATTATCGTAACAATAGATATATTTTATGTACAGAAGAAAAATCAAAAAAAATATGAATGCATAAACATAATTTGTTTAAGGACGTCTTTAGATGTCTATATAAATCTATATAAGTAATCTATATAAATTATATAAGAAGATAGATAGATTTGGCTCTTACGCAGAAATTGGCTCTTGCGATTTCCCCTGTATAGACGTATTTCTAATTTCTCTCAATCAACTAAATCGGGTCTAAATTACTTTAAATCATGAATCCATCATCATAAATTGTGAATCATCATTAATGAATGAATCGTGATGATGAAAATCTATCATGAATATAATTAGTTATGTTCATAGTAAACGAGGACAACCGGTAACGTAATTAAACTCAATTAAGGTCAGAAATATTTTTAAACATTGAATTTAAGTCTATTTCACATATTTTTTATTTTTTTTATTTAACACGGAAAACCCCTACTTTTCTAAAAAAAAGTATGTGTGTACTTATTATGTACACGCGTTAGAAGTTATACTTCTTTGGCGTAACAATATAAAAATATTTTCAAAAATTTTATCTTTCGCCTTATTCTACGTTTGTAGAAAAAACGACACTAACAATAGAAAAAAGATATTTAATACATTGAAAGTTTTAATACAAAGAAATACAAAGCAACAAAATGTTGACTATAGCCAACTTCAGGGTGTTGGTTTTTCGTAACGGTGTGCGCGCGCATCGTAATAACTTCAGGGTGTCGGTTTTTCGTGACAGTTTGCGCGCGCATCGTAAAAATTTACCCCCATCATTTTTCCTTAACGCTCCAAAAGAAGTATAACTTCAAAAATATAAATTTGCAATCATTAAATGTGTACACATATGTATATAATTAACTAGCTGTGGCCGCGACTCCGTCCGCATGGAAGCTATTTACTTATCTACTTTTCTTTCATACTTAAGTAGCGTCGTCAATATAATTACAATAACTTTTGATAGAGTGAACCGATGTTTATCTTAACCAAGAGTACATCTTAATCGAGGATATGCTTTAAGATTCTCGGTGAGGTTTTATCATGAACGCAGTACTTTAGAAGTGATGTCTGTTCAAACAGACAGATAGACAAAAAGACAGACAGACATTTTTTTAAATGATTGAAATGTAATTTATTACTTATTCCAGGATAACTGCAACTTTTTTTTTAGAAAAATCTAAAAAGTACAGACATTTGACAATAATTTCCTTCTTAATGTCCTGAATAAGTATTTAAAAAACATATAGATTTTCTATAAAAGTTTTGTTTCATTCGTTCATTTCGTTTCTTCCCGAATAATGTCCTTTTGGCGGGCATTTTTGTGTAATTAAATGATGATATTATTAAATACTAGTTGATATGTGTGACTTTGTCTGCGTTGTTTATAATTTTAACTATATATTTTGTGTACAGAGGAAAAATCTGACTAAAATATACTGCTTACAAAATTACTTCAGTCGTTTGTAGTGTTTATAAAAATCATAGTTTCTTTAAACTTTAAGATCTTTATGTTTAACAAAATTATAGTGATAATTTTCTTTTACATAAGGAGCAAATGCCTAAGATGTGAAACTAAAAATATGTTTTAAATCTATCCAGTAGTTTTTACGTGATACGTACTACGGCAGGCCTCTGTGATGTTATTTAAATACTAACGAGCGCAGCGGACGTTATTCCGCCCTGATGATAAAAAAAACCTTGACAAATTATATACCTAAACCTTCCTTGTGAATCAATTCATCTACTGGTGAAAGCCGCATTAAAGTCCATGCAGCAGTTTTTGAGTTTATCGCGAACAGTCAGACAGACAGACGTGGCAGAGGACTTTATTATATAATAGTATTTAGTGATAAGAAAAATGGCAGTAATGCATGAAATATTCTGTGACTAAATCAGAAAACATTAGACCAAATGGTTTTGATAAACTAAAGGTCTTAACTAATATTTGATTTTAAAACATTCTTCATTGTTAGTCCGTTCCTATTGTTCTTAGCGTGAAGATATATAGCCCATATCCTTCCTCGATAAATGAGCTATCTAACACAGAAATATTTCTTCAAATCAGACTAGTAGTTCCTGAGATTAGCGCGTTCAACCAAACAAACAAACCCTCCCCGTGTTATTACAAAAAAGTTAAATACGTATTAAATACTTGGTTTAAAAAAGTTTCCTAATAAATGCACCGCGCTCGCCCGAGGCAAGTTCGCGTTATCCTTTCTCACAAGTCTAACCTAACGTAACCAAAGCGAGACAAAAGAGCAAGATGGCAAACATTCAGCGACCGCGGTACATTTAATATTGAGACCTTGTTAAAGTCAGGGTTCAATACGTATTTAACTTTTTTGTAATTTTCCGGCAGGTTTATAATATTAGTATAGGGAAAGATAATAATGAAATAAAAACTAAATTGAGTTGCTGTGAAAATGCCAAGTTTCTAATTCCAGTTGATTAGCATTCGTTTCCTAGGTCAACCTGTAAATTAATTATAGATTCAGAGAAGTTTCCACTTTTGATAAGTATTTGTGTCGATATACTGTGACCTCAAATATAAACGACGCAACGTCGAACTAATATTATAGGTACCACAAAATTATCGTGTCGGATTGATAGCGTATAAATTCGTAAATAATAGTTATTTAAAAAAAAATCATTTAATAGTTTATCAAAACCATATGATCTTATTTGTTCTGATTAGTCACAGAATATTTCACGCATTACTGCTATTTTTCTTATCACAACATCCTTACATAGTATAAAACAAAGTCCCCTACCGCGTCTGTCTGTCCCGATAAGGAAATAACGTCAGCGAACGATCAGTACCAGCCTGTCTCTCAAAACAGAGCGTGTTCACGCCCACGCCCACGTAACCACAGATCACGCCGCCGTGGTCTGGGGGTAAATTTCGCTCCCGCACACCAGAGTAGGCCCCCCTCGGCAGCGGCTCAAGCCTAGGTCCGTTCCCTCGGCGGGGAGCCCTTGAGTCCGCTGCTCGCGCGATACAGTGACACAAATTTACATCACTGCAACAACACTACACATATCACCTCCACACACGTGCACGCATACACGCTTACACAAAAAAGTGGAAGGGTTTACTTTTTTTTTCCCTTTTCGAACTGAAATAGTTTAGAAATTTTCCGATACAGAATACACGTAAGAGTTGTTGAGATATGTATGCTTGGTACACATATATGTTTCAACAACTCATATATGTATTAATAGTGTAGCTTAACTTAGGTTAGCTCCGTAGCCGGACCTGAGGGGGTGGGCCGGGGGGCCCATCTCCTCATTGCACAGGTCCGGCGGACGAGGGGGGGCAGCCGGTGTGTACCCGGTCTGTCCCTCTATAGGTAGGAGCCCGGCGGTCACCTTCCGCCGGGCGGACCGTGGGGGCGGCTCTACAAGGTTGAGTAGCATGTACGATCCCTTGCCGCCCCCACACAACGGTCTGTCGGTACACCGTGGGGTTTTAGTCCGTGCGAGTCGGACATAACCCACTCTCTCCCCCGGGAGGGTGGGTATCCATAAGGGATTTCCCCACGTTAAAAAAAAAAAAAAAAGTTAGGTCGCGTATTGCATCGAACAGGCAACAGCCAAGCCGAGGTGTGCCGTGCACCCTTGAGCTGGTTGCCCAAACAAAAATCGGCTGAGTGCCTTAAGCGCTCGCCTTAGTAGTCCGGTGAAGCTGTTAAGACCTTGCTAGGTCAATAGCGTAGTCAGTTCGAAAAAAAAAAAAAAAAAAAGCGTCTGTCTGTCTGTCTGTTCGCGATAAAGTCAAAAACTACTGAACGGATTTTCATGCGGTTTTCACCAGTGGATAAAGTGATTCGTGAGGAACGTTTTGGTATACAATTTGTCAAGGATTTATTTTTAATCAGAGCGGGACAACGTCTGCCGGGCCCGCTAGTAATATTATATAACAAAGTCCTCTGCCACGTCCTCTGTCTGTCTGTTAGCGATAAACTCAAAAACTACTGAACGGATTCTCATGCGGCTTTCACCTGTAGATAAAGAGATTCATGAGGAAGGTTTAGGTGTATAATTTTTTTTAAAGCACAGACAATATATACTTTTTCCTTATCTGCTTCTCTGCCGATTTTCTTTATTTATTAAATATTGACGAATTTTACATAGTGAAGAAATAAATTTGGAAATAGTTCATTTTGTTTCCTTAATATTTAATACTGTCGAATTTCGATCACTAGTTATTTCTGACTTCGTGTGAACAATCGAAAAATAAACGGTATTAAATATATGTTAAAAACTTTATTTTAAAACATTTATCCCAATAACTTCATAAATTACTTATTACTATGTGTATAAATTGTTTTAAAAATATACCTTAAGTCCCATTGAGATTTCTTAATTTTTTGTTTACCGTAATATAATTGTCGGTAAAAACATATAAAATAAACACCTTCCGAGCAATGTAGATAGTCATTACGCAACTTGTTAATTACCTACCTTGAAATTAGTTTTTAAACACCATAGAATGATTCATATTCCATATGATTATTATAATTATGTTAATGTGTTTCATAATCAGATAAATAGTGTGTTAGTTTGAACGGCCAATAACTATTTAACAAATGGCTGCGACTTCGTACGCGATAATTAGAATATAACTAGCGGGCCCGGCTGACGTTGTCCCGCCTTGATAATAAAAAAAAACATTGACAAATTGTATATCTAAACCTTCCTCATGAATCACTTTACCTATTGATGAAAACCGCATGAAAATCCGTTCAGTAGTTTTTGAGTTTATCGCGAACAGACAGACAGGCGCGGTAGGGGAGTCTGTTTTATACTATGTAATGATGTGTTATACTAATATAACCTACTGATTAGTAGGATAGGGTAATTTTTTCCAACTAAATTGTGACCACCATACACCTAATACATATGCGAGATGTTAGAGATGTGTACTCGACTACGTCGCGACAACCGTACACATAGTGAATAACGTGTCACACTGACTCGTTATAGTTTGTTTGTTTGCAGGATTTCATAACGCCATGATTTCCTATAGATAATAGACCTCACTGTGTCCGCTGTTGTTTTAAATTGCATTATACTTACTATCACCTTACAACTACCAAAGTTGTGGTCATCGAGTGATTTAACCACTGGAATGTCAATTCGATGTCTACAGGTTCGAGCACTGGTATATTATATAATTTAAATTGGTAAGACTGGTGAAGGAAAAAATTGTCTGAACCTTGGACATGATCGTATAATACCACTGTATTTTTTTTTATTTACGTGGGGAAATCCTTTATGGATACGCCACCCTCTCGGGGGAGAGAGTGGGTTATGTCCGACTCGCACGGACTAAAACCCCACGGTGTACCGTCCGCCGTATGGTAGGGGCGGCCAGGGATCGAACCTGCTGTCTTCCTGAGAAACCGCCCCTGCGGCAGCCTGGCGAGTTAACGCCAGGCTTCGTCCTACTATAGAGAGACTACTGGGTACACGACCAGTCGTCTCCCCTCGTCAGCCTCACCTGTGCAATGAGGAGATGGGTCCCCCCGACCCCCAACACATCTCCTCAGGCTCGGCTCGGATAATACCACTGTATGTGTTAGGACTGTAGATTTCTCGTAGTTTGAAATCGTCAATATGTTATGAGTTGGCGTGGTAATTATGTCTATACTTTATTTCGGAAATATGGCCCTGCAGTGTACCTCTTACAAGCCGATGTTATGATAATTACTATAATAAATAAGAACGTGTAATTATTTATCCGTATATAAGTATAAATAATACCAGAATTAAGGTGCTCGTGACTATCAGACATAAAACACTCTGGCACGGGATTTTTGAAAATATAATCTAACGTCCAATGACACAACTTTAGTACTCGGAGCAAAGGTTGTTTGTTTGTTACGTTTTCACACTTTAAATCCTTAACCGATCATCATGAAATTGTGCATTCACGTTATCAGGGGTACAGAAAAGGGCATAGGGTACCTTTAATCCTAATAAAGTACTGTTTCCGATGTATAGGGTAAATCTACCTTCACGCGAGTTAAGGTAAATCTACATTCACGCAAGTTTAAAGTCAGTTAGTAATAAAGAAATAGAATATTATTTCTATTTTCTTTAGCCATTCAAAACGTTATAAGATTAATTTTATAAGGAATGAAATCCAGTAGAATAGTTTATACGGTAAGGTACTGTACCTTACATCCTGAAAAATGTACTGTTCTCGAGGAATTATATCAAATCGAAATTAAGCCGCGAGCAAAAGCTAGTTCAATTTCAATTTAGTAGTTCAATTTAGTTCAGTTCAATTTTGCACTCATTCCCAATAGGAAACATTATTTCTATGAATGCGCTGTTTTTTTTTTAAAAGCGTCGTAAAACGAGATTTGAGATAATGTAGAAACAAAAACAATTTATAGTATATATGTAGTTAGAGGATTTATCTTGAATTTTAATCAAATATTCAACTAAATAAAGTACCTAGCATAATTTGTTACTTACTAAACTTGTTTTTAATTTAAAAATGACTGTTGCGTTATGTAACGTTTTTTTTATCTAATTATATTACTGTAAATGGTTCATTAAATTAATTCTGTGTCGCAATCGATAAACGCCAAAAAGTATGTACCTAATAATAATGTATTTTAGGAACTACAAATATTTAGAACGGACTAATTATATAACTGAACGCAGCATCTAGTACACGGTACATTATCGCAAATGAAATACAAGAATTTACCTATCACATATTCAGTGAAAAGTATTCATAGCAATAGCCTTGTTGGACATTTCTAATTGACCATATGTATGTTTTATGTATTTATCTTGTGGGCGAGGTGTGTTCCAACAATCAAAACTTTGTCTTTCTTTCTATTATTACATATTTTAATACAGAATACAAAGCCGATTTCGTGCCTAGAACGGTTAAACTTGAGACACCCTTGATTTACATTAAAACAAATATTTATGGGCTCCAATCGTAATCCCCAATAGTTCTTTTTATCGTAAATTCAACAATTAAGGCCTGGCTAAGACCTTGCCACAACTAGATAGTTTTGTTTTATGGCACATTCAATAACCCACTTTTATACTTCTCTATTTACATAAAAATAAATGGAATTGAAACTACAAAACTATCATATTACCAGTTGAGAATACATGAATGATGTTATAACATCATTGGAATAAATGCTTTAAAATAATACTGTTATACCCTTGATTCCCTATTCCACTCATGCTGATCAAGCCTAATTCCCCCCTATTTCCTAGTCATCTTTCTTGACCCATTCAAGATACCCATTTAATCTGTCTGCATCGAGATCTTAAAAAGAGCGATAGCCTAAATAATTACATTTTGTGTGTTTTAATAAGTATGTGTTAATAAGAGTTCTTTTTTAAAAAGCCTCCTTTGATTCCCAGGTTAACAATACGAATGTATTATTACTATTAAAGGATTTCATCTGTTTACTAATATTATAGCTAATCTAAGCGGCCAAAAGCAAAACAAATCAACATTCGGAACCCAATAAAGACAAAAACATAAATTGAAGTCATGTTACTATGACTTCACACACAGAGGTCATGTGTGTCATATTTATACTACGTTCTTCTATAATGACAAATTAAGATCATCATAATTTCAAATATGTAAATGTTAATGTTTCCCTTTTAAGACCTTCATCTGAATGAGCTTAATCATATTCTCGCCGTGTAAAATCAAACCAGAACGTAGGTGTTGTTGTTACTATGTTGGTTAGAATGCAGAACGTAATAAGTATAACAGAATGTAAGGTCGAAAACAATATGATGTTAAACATTCACATTTTAATGTCGATCAACAAATATCAGGTGAAAAACATGGAAAAACCCAAGGTAAATGTCCTGAGTCGTGGTCAACCCTGCCACGGTATGCGTCGCCACGCTATATGATTTTTGATGTGAAACATCTATAGGCACGGGTAAACTAAATTGTTGGCGTGGCGAGTGTGTGAGGCGTGACGACGCGATGTTATAATAATGAGGACATCTGTTATTACTAGGGAGAACTAAGTAGAGATAACACGATCGTAATAGATCTATCTTGTTTTAGTTCACAATATTATTAGTAGATGGCGTTAATTTGAGCATTCGAGAAAGGAAATTAAAGTAATCTATTATTACGTTTAGATACACCTATCACGTGACAAATTTTAAAGATTGTCACGAGTTACAAATCACCGCTAGGCGTAGGAGCTTTGTGTTTGGCGGCATTTATCAAAGGGCGCTAGGTCGTCGGCGCGTGCCGCGTAACACTAGTAGAACGAGTGGCCGACAAAACAATTTGAATCTTATATTTACACTGATAGGGTTGCAAATGTTTTTGAGTATTTCATTAATAGTGCAAAGTTCGTGTTTTAACACGTATATTTTGAAATGTGACGTCACGAAATTTAGGACCCCTGCCATTCCCTTTGTCACACTTCGTCGACCCCCTACCGCCCGTTAACGTGTGACGTAATTTATGGATGATCCTTAATGGAGTTGATAGTACGTACCAAATATTAAATTTTAACGTCAGTAAAATAATTTAGATAAAGCAATTAAGTGTTCCGTGGCTTAGTGGCAGCGTATTCGTGCATAACATTGATTGTGATGAAATCCTATAATGGTGGTGGAATGTTGATGTGAAACATCTATAGGCGCAGGTAAACCTGATTGTTGGCGTGGAAAGTGTGTGAGACGTGGCGACGCGATGCCATGCACAAGAAATCTCTCTTGCCGCACTGAGCTCACATACCTATAGTGTAATTTGAGAATTTGATCGATTTGTTCGATTCGAATTATTTCGATATTTCACATCTGCCAGGCGTCCCGTGACAGCACATTTTTTTTTAAATTTTGTGTTTTATGGATATACCGGGCTGGGCAGACGTTGTCCCGCCCTGATTATGCAAAAATCCTTGACAAATTATATACTAAAACGTTCCTCGTGAATCACCCCATCTACTGGTGAAAACCACATGAAAATCCGTTCGGTAGTGTTTGAGTTTATCGCGAACAGACAGACAGACAGACGCGTTAGGGGACTTTGTTTTATACTATGTAATGAAGTATTTATTACGTACTCATTTTTGCCTAGAAAAAAATCTTAAATCTTATTTTTGATAATTCCATATTTATTTCCTGTCGTAAACTATCTTTTTGTGCGTATTACCTGTACATAATAATTTGCATGTTTCATATCTGCCAGGCATCCCTTGACGGCTCACAATTTTTTTCATAGTAACACAAAGCAGATATCTATAAGCAATGATTTTTATTACATAAGCTGTAGATAACTAAAAAGGTGTAGATACGTTACCTAGATGATATTTTGAGAAAACAAATGGCACGATACGCACACATACGTAAAGTAATAGTGTAACGCCTCAGTGTCTTAGATGAAATGTGGAAGTAAGATAGCATATTCTCAATATCGGTGGTGAAAAAGAAATAGTTATATGTTGCTTAGATAAGGGCGAATTGACGGAGTGGCCGTTCAAAAATAAGCTAGTTAGTCAACTTTTAACAAGGCGCTGTCGAAGCGCTTAAGATGTATCTACATCTTTTTAGTTATAATATCATTGAATACAATCAATCATAAAAAATGAATCAATATATAATGATAGAAACGTAATTATATTAAACATAATTGTGGTTAAAAATATATTTAACGTCTACAGATCCAGGGCTCTACTTTATACTAAATAATCTTTTGGACTTTGTAACTACTTCTATTTGAATTTTGAAGTGATAATGACTCAGTTGATAGCCTTTTGAGACACTGTGTCGATCGTACTAAGTTCGAAGCATTGCGACTGTGTCGGAACTTTCTGTGAAGAAAAATATCGTGATGACGTCATAGCATGGTTAGTAGGATGCTAAATGCGACTTCAGTTGAAAATCTGTCGCCATTCACCTGTTGGTTTGCTACACTTCGGAGCCAGTCCCCTCTGGGTTTAACGTATCTTAGACCACATCATTTAACATCAGATTAGATTGCAAAAAAAAAATTAGTAACCCTGCTAAATGGTGTTTAAAGTCAATACTGTGATGATACCTGAACAAAACACTCGTTATTGTTGTGTATATAATAAGTTTCGTAAAGAATACATGCTATATATGTGTAGATTACCCTTGATCCACCAGAAGGTACCTGATAAAAATGATGAAGCCAGTCTTCTGTATCACTTTACCTCGAACTCTTGTAAATCGAGACACTCCGGCACATAGCGTTTCTTGGTTTTGAGTTGGTTCAACAAAACATGATGAAGAAAATAGCATAATGTAGGTACTGATGTACCCAACCGATTTAAAGAATGAAGAACCAAGGAAGTATTCGGGTAAATGTAAGTAAATGAGTTATTATTAATCTTTGAAGGCGTAAACTTATTTATTTTCATTGTGTAGTGGGTATTTATATTATTAAACTATGATCATACGTGACTATAAGCTTGTTAACTTAGTAAAAGATATGTGTCATGGTTTTAGTAATTTAAATATTTATGTATTTAGAACATTATTACAAGACTGTTCTAACAACAAGAAACATGGTACTGGAATGATAAGAAAATATTCGTTTTAAAATGTATTTAATCTCTTTAATAATTACGTTTGTATTTTAAATAATTATTTCTAGTAATGTGTAATCATTTACATATATACTATAAGGAACTAAGTCATGATAATTACAAAGGTATTTTAATTTGTATCTATTGTTTGTGTGGCCTCGTTATTTTAGCTTTTACTAACATACAGTCCGCGCCAAACTTTTTGTCCGCTCCGATGGTACTGTATGTATAATATCGATACAACTTAGTGCCTGCGCGCACTACGGTTTTTCACCGCATAATTTTTTTTCGCAAATGTTGTAACGTATGGAATTGTATGGAAGCGCGCGCACTACGGGCAAAATTCCGCACCGGTTACAAGATTCGCAGCTACGGATAAAATTCCGCGTGGAAGGTTACCGACTTATGCTATTTCCCCCCAAATTTAGGGAATAAATAAGTGAAACTGAATTCTTTTGGGGCTCATATTTTAGGGTTTTTTTTATTCACGAGTATAGATAGACCCTGAGATAACACAATACGGTCAATCATATTTGTGACCTGTCACTGTTCTATTTTCGAACGCAATGATCAAATATGCATTTTCTATCCAAAATTTTGACAAAAATAATTTTCAAATTAAGTTGTCTATGGAAGTGCTGAAAAATTTGATGACGGCCTGATTTAGATTGCAACGTAACGATATATATTGTGTAACATTTAATCCTTCCACTAAAATGTTAATTTTATTTAATATGCAAATGTATAACGTTAGCGTGCCAGTTTATAATAAAATATAAATAAAATACTCATGAAATTGTGTAAATAATTATGAATATATGAACAAAGAAATGTTGCTTCTATGAAATAATGAATTGAAAATGATTGCCAGTACCGAAAAATTAATATGTAGGTAATAAAACTTGTACATGATTTTTATTGAAAAAATATTTCTAATCTATTTCACTAATAAATTCCTACGAAATCGAGCAATTGAAGACATGGTATTAACACATAAACTATCATTTTTATTTGTATATATATATTTACTGAAATTACCTGACATGAAACATTTTTCTTGAAAATCATTTTAATGAATCAATTATTTAAAAAAACGTGCATTTAAAAAAAAATGCTATTTTCGTAAATATATACCTTGTACTAATTATTTTTAAGACTTTTCCACTTTAGCTTTAGAGGTAAGTATTTTTGTGAGTTGGTATCACTGTACGCTAGTCGAGTAAGAAGTCAGTAGTCAAAGAGTATAATAAGTATTATAAGAACAGTAGTGCATGAACCGCGAAGGAGAGATGCCGTCAGCACACGCTTCCGATTACGATGACGCGATGGGTTTGCAGGTGGTCGCCGATTTCGATATTGATGCATTAATTATACAGGTTTTCAGAACAGACCAGCAAATTGTCAAATGATTGTATATTCATTCTGTAGTACTCAAAAAAAAATTGTGGATAAATACATAAATCATTTTTATTTTTTTTAAACAAACCCTGTATAGGTCTCAGTGCTGTTTGTTATTGGATGTACCCAATATTGCTTTCGTTTGTATCTTTTAATAATAAATAAACGCTAACTCGGACTTTGGTTTTGTAATAAATGGCCGTGTTTCTTCCACGACGATCGGAAAACGAATGACGTAATTTGCGGAAAGAAACCCGTAATGCGCGGGGCTTATTTTGCGGATTTTCTTTCCGGTCCGGAATAAAAACCGCACCGCGACTATTTTTTTTTTCTCGAACTGACTACGCTATTGACCTAGCAAGGTCTTAACAGCTTCACAGTACTAAGCACCACAACGAGTGCGGGCTCGGCCTTAAGGATAAATAAATACACATTTTAGATCTATATTTCACATTTCCGCTATTAAATCTATGGTAGCTGATACGCGATCACAATCTCAAAAAGAAATTACATAATTAAAGAAATTAACCTATATTCCTGACATTATTTTATCTATATATAAATAAGCAGTACGTTTCTGCTTTTACAATTACTCTGTTTATCAACCGACTTTCTTTTTCTTTTTTGTTTAGTAGCTAGTGACTACATTTAGTGTTATTGAAAAAAAAAGACAACAGTTTTCTTTTCCCTTTATTTCTCTATTCCACATACTTCAAATCCAACAATATTTATACAATACAGATAATATTATTTATTTTTATTATATATATATATATTAACAAAAGAAGAAAATTTTATATCCCTTACTATGGTCGATCAGATCAGATCAGATGATCAATAGTAAGTTTAAATTCATTTAGGAGTTATGAAAATATTTAATGTTATAATCCACATAAGAAATATGTATACATGGTACATGTACAAGTCGAGCTTTCTATCCGTAGTGATATCTTCCACATCGCCGATAACATTGCGGTTTAATGGTATTTACACACCTTCATATGTATTGAAATTTCAACTTAATTCACAATCAAGCAGACTCTAAAGTAAAGCCTGTAGTAAGTAAAGTATGCACAATTTTCTGTTCGCATGCTTGACTTGGGGAGTAAGCTAGTGAATACGTGACGAGAGTGTTACGAAAAGTGTGATCGGGCGAGGGGAACGGAAGTTGAGAGGGAGATATAAGTTAGTGAAGATAGCCCATAGTTAGTATACCCATAGTAAATTTAAATAATACTAGTTTCAGCATGAATGGTTCCCACAGAGTGGGTCCCACAGGTGGGTGACCCACAGACACACCCACGTCAAGTAACAGTGCTTGCATCGTTGCGTTTCGTTCTGTCAGTGAGAGCGCTGGAGACCCACCTCCCCTCATCTCCTCTCCCCTCTCCCCCCTTCCAATCAAACACAGCCTGGCAACGCACTTGCGATTCCCCTGGTATTGCTGGTGTCTATTGATGGTGGTGATCATTTAACATCAGGCTAAGCACATGTTCGTTGGTCCGCTATGACATTAAAAAAAATGTAGAAAATTAATATATGTATTACATACATGTATATATATTATACATATATATACATACATATAGATGGAGCTAAAGTAGTTTTACTTCAGTCGTGTGGTCTAAAGCACACTCGTTTTTTTAACCCTTTATTAACAAATTGATTTTCATACACAATTATCAGTTTACAACATATTATTCGCATATTAGACAACTGGCTTTTGGTCGTAGATTTTTCGTTAATGTAGATTCGATCAATCTCTCGAGAATGCTAGGTACTCTATATCCTTTTGTGTATCCCTGACAACTTGTATACAAAATTTCAGTAGTTAAAACGTAACAAACAAGCGTACATATCTTCTCATTTATAACATTATTAAGGGTTGTCAATGTTTTATATTTCAATGGGACAAGGAAACCCTTTTCTAGGGTTGTACCATCTCTCATAATTGTAATCGTCTATAATTTTATAGTCATAATCGCGATAGTTTAACAAATCTCGAACACGATTCGCATTACTAAAGTTCCTGATCCTTATAATCACTGGTGGTGCTCGAATAAGTCCAGCTTCTTCAGTCAACTTGTTGTAGTATTCATCCTGAATTTCAAACAATAAACAATAGTTAGAAATCACTATTATGCTAGAATGATACGGTTTGATGTCACTCGCATTCGGATTAAAATATGGTAAAAACAAAACATGATACCAGTGTACAGTGTAAACTCTTTATAATGAATTTCAAGGGAACGAGCATTTTTTTTTCCTTCTAAAGAGTTTTCGTTGTACGGAGGTAAGAAACAAATAAATGGTTTTGTGGTAAACCGACCAAATTGAACGAATTTCTACATTATAGAAAGTTTTTAGTTATAGCGAACGACGTTATAAAGTGTTTACACTATATAAATAAAATTATAGAGGTGTCGAGGCGCATCACGTAAAAACATACGTTTACTTCTTAAACACTTACGGTGCTATTACAAAAAAAGTTAAATACGTATTGAATACTTGATTTAAAAAGGTTTCGAATTTAATGCACCGCGGTCGCTGAATGTTCGTCATCTTGCTCTTTTGTCTCGCTTTGGTTATCGTTAGGTTAGACTGTTGGTTATTAGGGTAAGTAGGAAGAAGGGGTTAAGAGGGGAGGGGAGGGGGGGTGGGGGGGGGGGGGGGGGGGGGGGGGGGGGGGGGGGGGGGGGGGGGGGGGGGGGGGGGGGGGGGGGGGGGGGGGGGGGGGGGGGGGGGGGGGGGGGGGGTTGGGGGGGGGGGGGGGGGGGGGGGGGGGGGGGGGGGGGGGGGGGGGGGGGGGGGGGGGGGGGGGGGGGGGGAGGGGGGGGGGGTGGGTGCGGGAAAAAGGTGTGTCGTTGTCGGGCTCTCCCCCGGGGGCCTGCAGAACATGAGGATTTTTCTCTCACTTAAAAAAAAAAAAAGGTCGGACTGCCTCCGGCGAGCGCGGTGCTTTTATTTCGAAACCTTTTAAAGCAAGAATTCTATATGTATTTAACTTTATGGTAATAACACCGTTAGTCTTTAACCAAAAAATAAATCATGATATCTTAATTTAATATTATGTTATTAAAATTAAAAAAAAACTGCAATTTTTATTTTGTATTCTAAATTTTTTTTGTTCTCACAGATCCTTTTATTTATCTGTCAAATTTCTAACACTATCTTATCTTAATTTATCAATAAATTCAAATTATTATTTTTTTCAACTAAAAATTATTTTTATCTATTATCTATTTGATTTTATAAGTTCATAATATTATATATTTTAATTTATGCAATTAATTTTATTATTACAATAATATTTGACAATTTTTGGAAATTGGAAAATAATGAGAAAATATTATAAATTATATTTTAACTAGCCGGCCCGGCAGATGTTGTCCCGCCCTGATTAAAAAAATATATTAAATTATATATTAAAACCTTTCCCGTGAATTCCTCTATCCACTGGTGAAACCCGCATGAAAATCCGTTGAGTAGTTTTTGAGTTTATCGCGAACAGACAGACAGACAGACGCGGAAGGGGACTTTGTTTTATACTATGTAATGAAGTCGAATAACTTCGAAACACGTCGGATTATCAAAAAATTATAAGATAGCAATTTTATATAAGAAAATTTTTTGATGAACCGTTCAAGAGTTATAAAATTCTAAACAGAAAATAACAAGCTTTCCCATATTAATCATACGGGAAATTTAAATTTACCGTGCGGCATATCTTAATATTAAGGGCTATGGCTTACACAGGATTTTTTTCATCATTTCCAACAATATTCTCGATATATTTAAGAGAGAAAAAAATAGTCGATTTTTACGAATCAGTCTAATATACACCCTCTCCAACTAACTGCATAGAACATACGTTTAAAATATTTTGTTCCTATAAAACTTTACTTCCCAAAGTGGTCCAGGTGGACCCCCGAGGTCCACAGGAGACTCGGTGGGGTTTATGCTGGCGTGACAAAAAAATGGGGTTCACGCGTAAGCCAGGGTCTACGAAAATTTATCTGATTTCGATAGTGGTGAACTAAAATGTTGGTTTGACTTCACCTATCGATGTAGGCAGATAATATTTTAAGAAGCTCAGCGACTGTTACTTGTAAACCCTTGCATATTCCATATTCAGTACAAGGTGTCGAGGCTTTTAAATTTCCATAGTTAGATCTCATCTAAACTATTTTTTTTAGTTTTGGTAATATGGTACAAATGTTGCCTAGCTAGCTGCAGGGGATCCATCGGAACTAACGAAATTTTAAAAGTGATCTATGAGCAAAACTACGTTGGTATTTGAGAAATCAATATTCATATTAGGCTTCCTATAACGATTATATAACAATAAGGTCGGTTAACAAAAATAAATTACATCATTTATAGTACAAAAAATAATAGAAACAAATAATTTTTCAAATATACTTATACTAGCTGATGACCCAAGTATATCCAATATTATTCAAGAAAATAGCCTAGAACCATCTAAGAAAAGTTCCGCATCGAATGGTCATAGTCCTATGCCGAAACGGTCTATAGTTTTGACGTGATTAGACCTAAAAGAAACTAAATTTTCATTCAAATGATGATACTTTTTTCAATTTATAATATTTAATAAGCCTTGCTCCGAAACTACGGACCACAAGGAATTCGTTTTCAGGGAGCGGACTACGGCACGAGCTCGTATGGATCCAAATACTCCGTCTCCGAGGAAAAAATACAACGCACTCAGGTAATTGCTGCGGCGAAATTTAATTTCGTTGGTAGTGTGGTCGAGCTTCTAGCTAGATATCCATCTGGAAGCCGAGCTTTCTGGTTACTTGCCAAGTCTATCAATGGGAATTTCTGCCAGTCGTCATTCCCACCTTTACGTATAACAGATAATCCCCTGGCTCATACTGCAAAGGGATAGGCAGATCTTTTTTTGCAACCTCTTTGCATCAAACTCCACTTTAGATGATGGGAATGCATCGCCGCCCAACATCCCACGGTGTGTTTACTCAAAAACTTCACGCAAACAGCGACACGACGCATTCTTCTTTCCCTTGACGTTAACAGTTCGAGTGGGCCAGACGGAATTCCCGCAATTGTTTTAAAGATGTGTGCTCCTGAGTTGGCTCCTGTTCTCTTATGTTTGTTCAGGGTTTGCTACACATTTGGTAAGGTTCCAAGCTCTTGGAAGATAGCGAATATACGTCCTATACCTAATAAAGGTGATCTGACGGACCCCAATAATTACAGGCCTATTGCGATAACCTCCCTTCTTTCTAAGGTGATGGAGCGAGCCATCAATATACAGCTGTTAAGGTATCTTGAGGGGCACCAGCTGATCAGCGACCGCCAATATGGCTTTTGTCACGGCCGGTCGGCTAGTGACCTTCTGGTTTACCTAACACAAATATGGGCTGAAGCTAGAGAAAGCCAGGGAGGAGTTCTGGTAGTTAGCCTAGATATCGAAAAGGCTTTTGACAGGGTCTAGCATAACGCTGTCGTCTCTGAACTTAAGGCCTACGGTATCTGTGAAAATCTCTGCAGGTGGGTATCGAGTTTTTTTTCCGAACGTAGCATAAGAGTTGTGATCGATGGCCATACCTCTGATGCCTTGGAAATAAATACCGGTGTCCCACAGGGCTCTGTACTGTTACCTACACTGTTCCTTCTGCATATAAATGATCTTTTAGATATCCCCAATATTCATTGCTATGCGGAAGACAGTACCGGTGATGCCGTATATTTGGGGCCGTGCAAATATCTCTCAGGTACTAATGGAGCAAAACTGGACTAAACTTGTGTCTGAGCTTGAAAGATCGTCGGACAGGGCCTCCGATTGGGGAGCAGCAAACCTTGTCGAATTCAGTTCCTCAAAGACATAAGTCTGTACATTTTTTACGAAAAAAACCCCGTTTGTCATAGCGCCTAAGTTTCAGGACACTTCTCTGGACATCTCTAGCAATATCGAGATTCTTGGTCTCAACATATCTAGAGATGTGCAGTTCCGGTCTCATTTGGAAAGTAAGGCCAAATTGGCAACAAAAAAGCAAGGTATCCTCAACCGGTCAAAGCGGTACTTCACCCCAAAGCAACGACTTGTGCTCTATAAAGCGCAAGTACGTCCTCATATGGAGTACTGCTCGCACATCTGAACTGTTGCTCCTGCCTACCAGCTTTCTCCTATTGACTCCGTGCAAAGGCGAGCTGTTCGCATTGTTGACGATCCCGAGCTGACATGCGATCTAGAGTCATTAATTTCGCAGAGACATAGGGTCTCTGTGTGTTCTGTATCGCATGTATAACGGAGAGTGTTCTGAAGAACTCTTTCATATGGTGAAATCACCGTTCCAAACTCTCACCAACCGCTGCTGGCTGGCTGCTCATCCATATACCTCAAAGCTCAGCAAAATGGCAACAACCGTAAGGTTCTCTAGAAGGTTTATTATGCGTACTTTGGCGTTGTGGAATGAGTTACCTGGTACAATGTTTCCCCAGGGTTATGACATGGGGCTTTTCAAGAAGGGATTAAAACACGCTCTTCAAGGTCGGCAACATAACAGCGATGCCCCTGTTGTTGCAGTTGTCCATAGGCGACGGTAACCATTTAACATCAGATGGACCGTCTGCCTGTTTGCTACCATTTGGCATTAAAAAAAAGTATTGATTACTCACCAAGTCACCAACAACGTTTACTTCAGTAATATTCTTTCCTCTTGATTCAATTCCACAAACATGGTATCCCCAACTCTTTAGCATTGTTTCTTGAGATGGTAATTTAAATTTCCCTGAAGCCAATGCTGCTGCGTATTCACCCTATTTAAGATAAAATAATAAATAGTTACTTTTTATCTACAAAAATAATTGGAACAGTGTTTTCTTGTCAGTAATCATTCAATATAAGTAGATAAATATTGATAATAATAGCTTAACGGTTTCCCAAAAACATTGTACCTGCGCGTCTAAAACACTGTTAATAATTTGCTTGGAGATTCCCGGGAACAACATACTCGGGTGATTGATGTTCACTAATTGTTGGTACAAAGGCAGCACGACTTTACCTGTAACGGTCAGGCCTGCGTCTTCTGCTAAGAATGGAAGATTATAGTTGTAACCTGGAAAAAAACATAGTCTTCTTTTATATATACGAGGTAAATATCATGAGAATTAAAAAAAACTGGTTTTCAATAACATAAAAGTGAAGCAACAGTAAGAGCCCGCGCGCATTGCGTTTTTTTCTGCAAAATTTGTGACATACAATTGTATAGAAGCGCACTCACAGCGGGAATAATTCCGCACCGGATTTTAATCCGGTAGATTGTCGTTCGGTGCGGAAAAAATATTGCAAATTATAGCAGTAATGCTCGAACTATGGTGAACGAATGTCGTTCCTGCGTATTTGAATAACAAGGAGGTTGTGTATATTTCATGGTCTATATTTGTTTTCAAATAGATATATTCTAAAGTAATCGAAATATTTTTCAATATGTACATACTTCCTTAAAATAAAGCTAGATAGGTTTCATTACTATACTATATTGTGCCTATAAATATTTATTCTTAGCGTCTCTATTAAGAATCACTCGGCAGTTAATGTTATTAACATCTGCAAAGCCAGGGCGTGTCACTAGTTCTTAAATCAAATACGAATAGCAAAACTTGTAGACCAAGAGCCCGTCAATACCAAGGCTTTCGCAAAAACGTAACAGTTTTTCAGCGCATAATTCTAACATAGATAGGAACGATGAGCTAGTATGAAATTTGAATCATCGTGGTTTTGACAGATAACAAATAATATTAGGGGTGTGCGAATAATTCGAACTTACGAATTATTCGTTCCGAATCGAAAATTAATATTCGATTGAAACTGAATCGAATAATTCGAAAATTCGAATTATTCGAAAGTTCCGAATAATTGAAAATTTTCGAATTATTCGGGGACTTTCGAATAATTCGAATTTTTTTCAGGGTTTCTTATTTTCAATTTTCGAATAAAAATTTAACAGTCAATATGATTGCCTTTTTTTACGGCACTTCAAAAAATTACCTGAAATTCATGCTTCTAGACTAGAATACCCCCTTAATTCGCGAATTATTCGAAAACTTTCGAATTATTCGAAATTTTTACGAATTATTCAAAATATTTCGAATTATTCGAAATTTTTCGAATTATTCGAAGAATTTCGAATAATTCGAAAATTCGAATTATTCGATTCGAATTTCGAATCGAATATTGATATTCGATTCGAACGATATTCGCACACCCCTAAATAATATACAATAATTTCTTTATATTTTCTTTAGAATATCATTAGAAATCACGTCATTTATCGTCAGACAATATCGTGGCAAGCTCTTACTAAACACTCTTTTAACCATTATTATTTAATTGTACTTACGTTATACTGTTATATAAAGTTGAATTTTGAACATGTTACTTGGATTACTGTTAGACGATGTTTCCTCACTAACCAGGCAGTTTTGAAAGTTCTAATAATTAGCAAGACAAGTTATACGATAGTGATAGGCGCAAGCGCGAGGCAATCTATATCCGAATAGACATACAAATAAGATAATAAGTTAGGTGTTTTGCAACATTTCACTGCGCATCTTTCACTAAAGGGAAAGGAAGGCCAAACAGACCACTTAACAAAAAACAACCATAAAAAGAAAGGTCAGTTTTACCTTCCTTTCCCCTACTTAATAAATGTATTATAATGGCAGTACAAGTTTTACTATTATATATTACTATTATTGTTTGTACAGTTCATAAATGTGATTCCGTTTTGATAAATGATGATCCATAATGATCATGGAAGATATAATAATTTGTGTTTAGTATATTAAAAAAAAATAAAGCAATGAAATTAAAAACATGTAAATTCGATATAAATAAGAAGCTTTAATATAAAATAAGCAAAGTTGGGTTTCACGGGCTCTTGTACTATTCCGGAAATTCTACCGCAGTGCGCGTACTACCTATTCCGGATCTTTTCCTATACGGAATAAAAAACGCATCGCAGTGTGTGCAGGCACTAAGTCAGATTGCTAATACATACGACTGCACACACACACACATTCACACTATAGTAAATCTAACGCCCGTTATTACCGTATCAGAGTTCTACTAAGTAACGTTTCTTTCGTTTTGAGTAAAATATCTAAAAATCCCGTCATGTGTAGTAAAAAGTTTTCAGAACCATATAGGTTTGACAAAAAAAGGCAGGTCATTTTTTACAGGAAAACTTGTTAATTTATGCGTATGATTTTCTATATTTTATGTAAAAATATAGGGATTTATTTAAAAAAACACAGACATCCATCCAGTGTTACGTATAATGAAAAATGAAATGTACCTGGAAAGATTACCAAGTACCAATAGCGAAGCGATGTGCTATTTCTAGTTTATTTTCCGCACTTCATTGTAATTTTATTTTTAAGAAATAGCTAATTTTTTTGGTATGGCAACACTTTTTTTTATATTATAGTGGGCAAACGAACAGGCGGGCCACCCGATGGTAAGTGATCACCGCCGTCCATAGACACTAGCAACAACAGGGGAGTCGCAAGTGCATTGCCGACCTTTTAAAGGTGGAGGGGGAGGGGAGGGTAGAGAGGTTAGGGAGAGGGAAGTAAGGGGAGGTGGGCCTCTAGGGCTCTCACTCAACAAACGAAACGCAACAATGCAAGCACTATTACTTCACGTCGGTTTTCTGTGAGAGGTGTATGTAGGTGGTAGTACCCCGGGCGAGCCTACCCATTCATGCTAAAACCAGTAATACTTCAGCGTGGCTATACTACCCACTGTTTTTTATATGTTAATAGTAAATACATATTACTTGAATACGGAAATTGAGAATATCCAAAATGGTCATATACTTAAATAAGTAAATGACACTGGCAGAATAGTTGAAATATGTTGTAGAAACAGTATAAAAAAGACATAGCGATGCAATAGGCTATTGTTTTTTTTTTTTTATATCATGCATTCGCAGAAATAATCTATTGTATGTTAAGCGATCATTGCAGTCAGACCTATTTACTATATGCCCTGAGTTCGTTGATAATACATAGATTGCTTCCTTCGAATAAAGAGCAAACGACCAAACCCTTCGGAATAAAATCGGTTAAAATTGCGGCAACAATAAATGCAGCGATGATTATTCCATCTACAGCTAATTTACACCTGCTAATTTTTTCTTAAAATTATTCAATACTAAACAGAGATAACTTACCTGTACAAAATATAATATCATCAATTTCCTCAAACGTTCCATCCTGAAATATAGCTCCGGTTGGAGTGAACGCCTTTATGTCGGGCTTCTTTACGTAACTATCAGCAAATTTAGGTTGATTGTATACAAAATGGTGACTGTGCACCAACTTGCTTGTAACATTAATTAAGTGTGTGGCAATGTCTAAGCCTGAAGCGCCAGCGCCCACGACGAGCACTCTATGATTTGTATAGGGTTCCGGTTCTTTATAATCGTGGCTGTGTATCATATTTCCTGGAAAAGAAAAAATACCAAAGTAATTGCTTGGAAAATGCATATATTCCTTACTTAAATAATTATGACATTTTTATTCAATAAGCCTACTTTAACACAAGTAAAATACTGTAATGAAAATATAAATATTTTCATTAATAATTCATTTAAAAAAACTTCATTTAAAAAAACTCTCTCCTTAACTAGTTGGGATGCAAGTGTATGAACACATTTTTTTTTCAAAAATGACGACTAAATTTTATTATACCTGAAGGAACCGAGATATTTAAAAACTTAGATTTTAATATATAGGATATAAAAACAATATTAAACTTTGACAAAATTTTGGTAGCTACTAGAAAAAAATATTAACTTCAATTTTCTAAATTAGTGTTTTTTTTCCCATCACAAGACTCTTTACGAGTATGTAGAATAAAGCCCATGTTCAGATTTCGAGAGTAAACATCTTACAAAGTAGATTGATATAAAAATGGAACCTTCAAAAATGTCCATTCCTTCGACCTTTGGCCACTTTGGCGCGTTATACCGTCCAGTCGCAATAACCATAAAATCACAAGATACCCTGTGTCTCTCCTTGGTGTCTGTCTTAATATACGAGACATCCCAGTGGTCCTCCGCCCATTTTACTGAAGTCACTAAACTACGAACCTGTAATGAATTTTCCTTTGATTTTAGAGTAATTTTTAAAGAAACAAAATTATTGGTCTGCTTTAAGCATAATGACATATAAAAGAAATTTTAAAGTGCTGTTTTTAACTATACATTAGAAACTCAACATTTTATGCCAGTTTTGATAAAATATTAAAATGGGAAAAGTTGTTTAACCAGAATATGGAGTTATTCATATATAGATATTTGAAGATCTTTTAGTAGCTAAATTTTTCTTCAATTATTCAATATCCTCTTCTAAATATAGGCACATTTTTTTTTATAAATATTCCATAATTGAATTACTCAATATGAGGGTCTGTAATATTATTATTTATATTGTTTTATAGATCGTAATGAATCCCTAATGCTTTAATCAATATCTATACATACACCTTTTTTTTTTTTTTTTTTTTTTTTTTTTTTTTTAACGTGGAGAAGAATCCTCATTGGACTGTCAGGCCCGGGGGAGGCCTGAACTGAGTCGACCGCCCACCGCGTACTAGGACGCAACGGTGACGGTGCCTATCGGCGACTTTTACCGACTAAAAAACTCCACATACACCTATTAAGAATGTAAAAGTAATGTGTCTGTAGTACTTTTAAGATTTTTGTAAAAAAAATGTTGAAGGTGTCTAGGAATGACAGTGACGCATCGCATGTTAATATCAGCACCTCCAGATATCAGTATTTTTATCATTTTTTTGTCACTTTTTACAAAAATATACATTTATTTCTAATTTACACTATTCTTAATCCAAATTTATTAAATTTTATTTTCTGTTTTTTAGTTAGATTTTATATGAAAGCGTGTTTCTTTAAACTATTATTTATTTTTCATATTTTAGTTAAAAAAAAAAATTAACTTTTTTTTTTCGCATTATTGCATTGTCATCGACCTTTGACAGGTGTGCAAAGTTTGAATTAAATCTGATCGTTCAAAGTAGGACAAAATCGAGCTCAAAGGGGTCGGTTACATACATACATACAGGTGAAGCTAATAAAAGCGTGATAAAAATCATATTCTCGAGTAACATTTAGTCTTTGTTTCATTAAAATCGGTCACTATATCAAAAGTTATTGTAATTTTAATGACGACGCGGCTTAAGTACGAGATAAAAGTAGATAAGTAAATGGATCTAACACATTCAGATGATTTTATTGATCAGTTTTATTTACATAAGCTTCCACGCGGACGAAGTCGCCGGCACAGCTAGCACAAAATATAAATACAATACTTTTTGACCAGGAATTTCATAATCTGATTCTAACTAGTCACAATCCAATCCAATAATGCAAAACATCGAAGCGAGTCAAGGACAAGCATCAACGATTAACTTGTACAGCCTACACAGAAACTAGTTAGATGAGAATTTTACATTCATTTACTCCTTAATCCGAAAATAAAAAAACCTATTTATATTCGTGCTTCAGGTGATGAAAATGAGAATATAGATTGGCAATCTCTATATCTCTAATCTATATACCGTAAGTAAAGATTTCACGCTAGAAACTTTTTAATTTTTAAATGCAACTTGGTAATATGATACGGTAGAGAAAAATATTCTTTACTCGTTACACGTAAAGTAGGTATGTATTTGTGTGTATGTACACTTGTGTCTGTTGGGTCTAGTAGTGTATAAAAATGAGTAAATGTATAGTAAAATATTTACAATACGGGATTTCATATAGTTTATAATTTTTTAAATTGTAGCGCAGCAAAGTGACTGCACTATGCGTGGTACTGAGCGCAGTACAACCCAACAACAATGGCGACCACCGAGAGACACGCAATTCCTCGCTGGTTGCCGCTGTCATGCCGGCCTGACTGAGTTTACTAGCAAAACCGGCGGACGTTGATCCGCCCTGATAATAAAAAAAACCTTGACAATTAATGTACCTAAACCTTTCTCATGAATCACTTTAGCTACTGGTGACAATCCGTTCAGTAGTTTTTGAGTTTATCGCGAACAGACAGACAGACAGTCAGACAGATCTTGCAGAGGACTTTGTTTTATAATATGTAATGATGATAATGATAAGCATTCCCATATACTTATAATTTAATACATATAAGCCAAAGAAGTTTCACTCCCGCCGCGTGTGCACACTGATACACGCAATGTTTTTATATTGCTCTGCAGCAGTTTTTTGTTCACATAAAAATCAAATATTATAATAATTTAGATTTTAGGTTATAGTCATATTAGGTATACTAGCCTAATGATAGTAAGTCCTGAGGTCACGGGTTTGATTACAGCATACGATAGAATATTGTGTTCAGTTGCATCATTAGTTACGTGAGTCTTATTTAGCAAAAGATACGTAACTAATATTAATGTCAAAAGCGCTCAGTGTACATGCTTTTACGTAATATATTTTATTATTATTAGTATGTAATGCTTTGTAGTATATTTTATTACTATTATTATATTTTATATATTGTAAAATACAGTTTCTTGATACATTATTTGAAACACCATATTCTTTGAATATCGTTTAATTGTGCAAGAATTTATTGTTTGACCCCAATCATATCTATACTGCCGAATCATTTACGAAAATACTGACTTTTAAGTGGAGGTACCACAAAACACTGATAATTTTCAATTTGTTAGGAGTTGCTAATTGAGTCAGCACTAGCAAACCTTAAGAATTGTTATTGTTAATTATATTTTTAGATTTTTGTCTGCGGTATGGTATGATAACATTGCACTTACTTGAATATATTCATTTAAGTCGAAATTCTTAACAAAGAGTTTCAAATACTTGAAATAGCATGCTCCCGAAGGAAACGATGGAGTGTCTTCAGGGAATGGAAAGCCTGAAAACTCCATGGTATGTCGCGGTGTGTTTGTTCTGAAACACAAAATACAATCGATTTAATCACCTACAATTTACATCTGAAACTGAATTGATAAAGATTCCGATATTCCTCAGTACTTTAGGAAAATATAATGATATCAACGATGGAAAGGCCGTCAAATCAGCCTGAAAACTGATAAAAGCTGAAAAAACTTTTACATATTTTTTTTACAACTACCCGAGTGGTACTTTCATAAAAGCTGGAAGATATACTCCTTAAATACACAGGCTGAATGTTTAGACAGTAGCAATATTTATGGAGAATACTCTGCGCTCGATTCTCGTTCTAAATCAATTTAAAAAATAGGTGCTTAATATTTGACCTAATTATCTAGAAAAATACAAAAAATATATACAATCCTCTGCGTCTATATTAAAGCAGTGTCAATGACCGTCGGGTGATTTCACATTCACTAGAACGTCAACGTGAGAACGTCAGGAACAAAACAAAAGGGTTTATTGTCCGTTTCATTATCAAAAGCTATTAACTCCGGGTCGCCCGTTGTAGCTTTTGGCGCCGGTCATTGCACCTAGGTTTATTACGATTGTGTTTATACTTTTGAAAGTTTTATAACAAACTTTAACTTAGGTTTTCTTGGTTGTTTATTAGTATTTGTTTTGATATTATTATTTTATAGGTTAAATGTGACCATGAAGTGTCATATCCTAGAATAATGCGAGTGTTTAACCTTTCACCTGGTATATTTCTATATTCCTTAAAGTGTACAAATTAAGTGTAAACGTGTTACAATGACAATCATGGTAGGTATATAGGGCACGTGTAATCCTAACGGGTTCTATATTACTTCTTAGAATAATTAATATGATACATTTGTCCTACATTTCAGTTATGATCCATAATCTTTTTCCAATAAAATGATATATGTCTACCATTGTGCTCGCATTACGCAAAAACTACTGTATAGATTTCAATCAAATGTTTTAGTTTTACTTTTTAAACAAGTGTTAGACAAGTCTTTATCTAAAAAAAATCACGATATCTCTATTTAACATGCAATTATGAAAGTTTTAAGAAACGACATTTTTTTATGCACTACGTGTACACCATACAGAGATGTGTGAATTGGAGCATGCAGTATGGTGCGTATGCTTAGGAGAGGGGAATCAAACGAATATCATTGTTTACAAATACATTTACTAATAATAGTATTTTTCATCTATACTTAAACTATATTGTTAAATAATCAATAACGCAAGCTAAGTTGCGGGTATCAGCTAGTTCATAAATAGATAAAGCACCATGTCACCTGCAGTACTTTTACATCCACGTATTATTGTATATAAATGTTGTTTACTTAGATACGCCATGTTGCGGGGTCAGTAAACTATTCAGATAACGACTTCGTTGAGGTATTTGTAGCCAGATACACCAAAAATAACTATACACTGATCGTTCTGTAATCTTAGTAGTCAATACTCTACTAATACTATGATAAGTAGAATATTTTAACTTTAAGATTTTAAAATAAAACAATACACTAGCAGTTTTCGTTTAAATATCAACTTAATTAGAGCAAAAGTTAATAATAATGGGAACTTAGAATAACCGTTATTTAATAATAACTCAATAATATTAATATAAAATTAATAATGGTACAAATATTAGCCCAGACTTCGCATAGATTCAATGTACCTACTAATGTGGTATTTAACGATTTTAATATTTTTTTTCGCGTACTGGTATGACTGGTTCATAGCAGTCAAAACTGTCCAACGGTACGTAAAAATCTTCTCATAAACAACTTTTTTTGTTGCATGTAATTTTAAGTATGTTATATCTTCTATAACAATAATTTAAATGATAAAATATAAAGAATTATTAATATGTAGATATCATTAAATGCTCAACAATTTATATTGATAAAATATAAAGATAAAAAACATTACTGTGGGATATCCTTAGGTGATAGACATATACCATCACAGACTTATATGTAGGTATATCGAAGATGTATAAATCTGTAATACATTATTTTTATTAATGTCATAAAATGTTGGCAGAGTTTCCAATATAAGCTCCCGAAAAATCCTCCATACGACATCATTAGAAGACATCGGCTTTTGTCTACATTTTATAAATACAATATACGTGTATTATACGCATAAACTTCCGGAAGAAATTATTTAAAGGGTAGTGAAAACCGTGTCCAAATCCTATACCTATACCCAAAACACATTACCGATTTGCCGGATAGTAGGTTCAAGTGTTATGTCAAGCGGGTCTTAATACATAAAGGTTATTACAGGGTCGATCAGTATGTGAACGATAGCGACGTCTGGAAGTGACGCCCCTCTCTGTGCAACCACTAAAAACGAATGTAGCCTTATGTATATATTGTTGTAATAATAAAAAAAATATGTTAGTTATTATGAAAAGATAAACCAGATCGAGTTTCTTGCCGGTTCTTCTCGATGACTGAGTTGTTTTCCGAACCGGTGGTAGTTTTGAAGTTCATAAGTGCCTTCTCAGGGCCTAAACTGAATAAAGCGTATTTTGATTTTGATTTTGATATACCTAGTTTAGAAGAATAACAAACGCAACTTTTTTTATTTATATTATTACATAGATAAATACAGGTAAAAATTTATTGCGAGTAAAGTAATAAACCGTTACAAAAAAAAACAGCTCGCGAAACTTGTTTCAATCCTTATTAATATTATATTATACGTAATTCGATCTGAGAAGAACCAGATAAAAACAAGTTATTCATAGCAATTCGATTCCGTAATCAAACTATTCGAATAAGTGTGTTAAATACAATTATACTAGCGGGCCCGGCGGGCGTTGTCCCGCCCTGATAATAAAAAACCCTGACAAATTATATACCTAAACGTTCCTCATAAATCACTGTATCTACAAACCGAATGAAAATCCATGTAGTAGTTTTTGAGTTTATCGCGAACAGACAGATAGACATGGCAGATAAGTTTGTTTTATAATGATAATATTTGGAAATTTACATGCTAAATAAATACAATAACAAAGACGCTATTAACTACAAAATTCGCCATAACATGAACGTCTTTACCTGTGTCATATAAATGTAATTTTAATATAAGCAAAATACTGAAATGAATTCTCAATTAGATATCACTTTATTTTTTAGACCTTCTAAAAATCATAAACCTACGTTTTATTTCTTAGCCATAGTAAGTATTTCTTATTTAATGGCATATAAAAATGTCTTTCTAAAATCAAAATTTAATTAAAACTTAGATATCTCCGCTTGTTATCTTAAGTAATATGTATAAGGAAATGTGTTATTTATCCTTCATTTCGATGTAATAAACGTGTACCTAATAGGATTTCTCACCAGTAATATGCCAGTTACTTCAACCTCCTTATTTTTAACCGATTTCATAAAAAGAGGTTATATGTTCGACTATAGGTATTTATTTTAGCTTAAACAATAAACTCTCATGCAAATGTCACGCTTCCAGCCTCTTTTTAGTTGTGTTGTCTACCAGTTATTACTTTAAAAAATTACATATATATTGTCTTATTCGAAACATATTACTGAGATTATTTCTCGTTTTTGGTGATAGTAAAATTAAATGGAAATTTGATTGTATGGTTATGAAGGTATAAGTGTATGACTCGAGTGAAGAATGAATTAGGAGAACGTTTATAGACTCTAGGATCTAATGGTGGGTGGAATGATGGACAATGGTGGAAAATTTACATCCTTCGTAGCTGGGTATCCCCAATTTAATAATATCATAAATAACTATGTGCACGGCGTCACGCAAAAACTACGTCATAAATTTCTATAATTCTTTTTTAGTTTTATCTAGAAAAAAAAGTCAGGATAGCTTAATCTATACATATAATAAGAATTTAAATCTAAAGTGTCTGTAATCTTAGGATTTTTGTGAAAGAAATATTGCAGGTGTCTAGGAATAAGTAATAAAATACATTTCAACCATTTTTAGAAATGCCTGTCTGTCTGTTTCTTTTAACACGCATCGTTATTAAAGTACCGTGTTCCCGATAAAACCTCGTGCATCATAAAACATATTCTCGAGTAACATTTAGTACTTTATTTCATTAAAATTGGTTCACTCTATCAAAGTTATTGCAAAAATAAACGACGACGCGACTTAAGTAACCAGAGAAAAGTAGATAAGTAAATGGACTTAATACATTGAGATGATTTTATTACATTTTTTTATTTAAATAAGGTTCCACGCGTACGAAATTTTGGGCACAGCTTTAATATAAGCGTTTTAAGAAACTACAATTTTTATAAACTCTACCCATTTAACGGTGTTTTCTTGGCGTGGAGAAGTGGGGGCAAGCGGTGTGGTCCTAATATTCTTTCTTTTAATAATAAGAGACGCAGACGAAGTCGCAAATATCAAGGGTAAGGGTGGGTATCCATAAATGATTTCCACACGTTAATAAAAAAAATGTCTAAGCTTCCAAATTGGTAATTTCATTTATTTTTATTTTTGTCGAGGGTATGTAAATGTCGAGGAAGTAAAACGAGTTCTGTTTACGCCGGTTTATTCCGCAGGCGATGTGGAAGGACAGTGCAACGACTTCTGTAAAGTATAATTATTAATAATAACTATATCGGTCACGGATTATGAAATAAACCCTCGAGTTAATTTACGTGGACTTTATTTAAAAAAGACAATAAACAGTATACCAACACATATTTACTAAGTCTCCTAAATTTCGTTATAATTAAGTAATGAAAATAAAACGATGGTATATTTTTTATAATAATTAATTAAAATCTTAAAGGATGTTCATTAAAGCATATATATTTTATATTATAAATAAGCGTAGTTGTTCTCGTAAATCTCGAGTTACTGAGGTTGATATTAATTAGTTTTTTTTAATATAACTGTTTTTATTGAAACTAAAATTTATTATTAACCTTGTCAGTGGAACGATAATGAAACGACAAGGTAGAGGAAGCTAGCTCATTTATTAATTTAATTAATATAATGTAAATGTATATATAGGTTACTTTCCTTAAAAATGAAGACCAAATTGTTTTATTATGAACTAGCGACCCGCACCAGCTTCGCACGGGTGCAATGTAGATATCAATTGTAATGAAATTAGTGGGCGCCCAGTGGTCGACATTCGACCATACTTCATTGATTTTATACAGTTTGAACTTTATTAGGTAGGTAAGGCTCTCAAATTCTATGTAAACATAACTTTACGAAAATAAAGAAATTTATCGCAACTCATGACATAATTTTCAATTAATTCAATAAGAGCAAAGAGAATTATGATTATTACAGTGGTTCCATAAATTTACTAAAGATAAATTATTTATAAATTAATTATTAATGTATATTATGAATTTACATATTACATTATTATAAAATTAACCTACAATTTGACCAGTTGTTTTCAAAGGGCATGTAAGGCATGCAACGTCAGTCATGTTAAAAATATTGAAAAGGTAATTGGAACGTAAGAGTAAAATGAAAGATGTCAAAACCTATTTTTCATTTACATGTGTGTATATGTTGTGTAAAATTCAAGCAGTAGTGTGAGTAACGTGTATTTTAATTAATTTAATATGCTTATAATGCATTTTATATTAAAAAAATTGCATTCTGCACTTCTCCTCCATATAAACTTTAACTATGCCAAATTTCACGTTCATCCGTTCGCGCAATTCGATTAAAAACGGGTACAAAGTTTTGGCTTCACGTATTAATATATAAGATACTAGCTACCCGTGCCCACTTCGTTGGGCGGTAATAGGCATTATCAAGCTACAACTTTTTTCTAGATCTCAATCATATATCTCTCATCGTTAAGGTAGCGTTCGTAAGAAACGTTTTCGTTCGACCATTTTTTCTCCGACTCCCCAGATATTACCCCCTACAGCCTCACAAACTTTACCTCTTTATAATATTATAATAATAATATAGTTAATTAATAGCTTCTGCCCACGACTTCGTACGCGTGGAACAGTTATTTTGGGCTTACACGCAGCGGAAGGTCTCAAAAGGAAAAAAAATCCCGATTTTAAAACATTCTTCATTGTTGCTCCGCTCCTATTGGTCTTACCGTTGATATATAGCCTATGACATTCACAAATAACGTGGCTTTCTATAGGTAAAAGATTCGAAATCGGTTTAGCACTTCCTGAGAGTATCCCCTACAACGTCACAAACTTACAAACTTTATCTCTCTATAATATTATAGTATATAGTATAGAAGTATAGATAAAATACTGTCTAGTGCAATTTTGATCTACAAGACAAATACAACATATATAATGTTAATTGGATATAAAATAATTGGATAAGGAATAATACTGTATTGTATAAAATAGCTTGGTAAATAACACATCATTATTTTTGTAAAAAGATAAAATTGGTTACTGTGGGTTATCCTTTAGAGATAAATATATACCATCAAGGACTTTTTTATCGATCTTCTTAAGATATACAATTCAGTACCACATTAATTTGATCTATCTCGTAAGGTTTAGCCAGCGTTTGCGATTAAAGCGCACAAAAATATGTTTGTTACGACATCACATTACAAATTTTTGACCTTTTCGGCTTTTATGTACGATAACATGTATGTATTATACATATAAACCTTCCTCTTGAATAACTTTATTTATTGCTGTATTAAACTGTATTAAAATTCGTTGAATAGTTTAAAAGATCTAAAAAAAAGACTTCAAACGCTCGAAGTATACTAGGATATGACACGTCATGGTCACATTTAACATATAAAATAATAATATCAAAACAAATACTAATCAACAACCAAGATAACCTAAATTAAAGTTAAGGACTTCTAAAAGTATAAACACAACCTAGGTGCAATGATCGGTGTCGAAAGCTACAGTAGGCGACCCTGAGAGAATGACTTTCGATAACAAAACGGACAACAAACCCTTTTGTTTTGTTCCTGACGGTCCAACGTTCCCTTTCAAGCGAAAGTAAAATCACCCGACGGTCATTGACACTGTGCTTTAACATAGACGCATAGAGAATTGTGTATAATTTTTGTATTTTTCAAGATAATTAGGTCAAATATTAAGCACCTATTTTTTAAATTGTTTTAGTACGAATATCGAAGGCAGAATGTCCTCCAGAAATATTGCTACTGTCTAAACAGTCACCCGGTATATATATATATATATATATATATATATATATATATATATATATATATATTGCACCTGATTGGCCTACACTGCCACAACCAAGTACATATACCATGACATGCAGACCAGTAACACACCTTATTGCTTGAAGCAAAAGGCTATTAACTGTATTGACAGGCTCCAGATGTAAGTCACATATTCATAAAAACTATTATTTGTTTTGTTAATGAATCTTACATACATCCGCTTAAAGAAAATGTCTAAATCTTTTTACAGTATTTGCCGTACATTTAATCGACCGCAGAACATTCGCAGAAATACCTTAATTTAAAAAAAAACAAACCTCAAATTTTTATACATGCTTGTGAACAGCGGTAGGCCATCCTCGTCAACACCTACGTGTGGGTCAAATCTCCAAGTACCACCAATTTCCTTGTTAGCTTC
>AP028448.1:10209258-10226758 GCA_036509395.1 Antheraea yamamai | reverse complement strand
TATAATTAAAAAAACATAGCCATGACTTTATATTTTTTTTAAAGTAATCATTATAATAATTATGATATATTAGGCTCGCAGAAGCGTATTTAAGACATTATTATATATTTAACTAATACCATAATGTTTTTATAAATACGAGAATAAGTAAAATAACACATGTTTTATACAATTTCAAATAATATTTATAGATTAGAATATAATTTATCTATCAAATTTGTGTTGTTTTTTTCTTTACTTTTATTTATCCAACTAATTTTTCGATTGATTATATTAGGGAACAATGAAATAAAAAATATACTTTACCGATGATAATCCATGAATAAGTTCAGGAATAAAACTTATGAAACATAATACAATCACGCACAAGTAACTCCGGTAAGTCATAATTATAATGTAAACTTAACGACTAAAAAAAACAGTAAAAACAAAAGTCAACATTTATATAAATAACTTAAGTTATTGACAGCGCGTGTGACGTCTACAGAGAACAAGTCTCTGAATGAAGAAACAATCGAGTAAAGTTACGTGGAAGAAGCATGGATCAAACCTGACGACCTTGGCCGTCAAAGCTCGCTGACATACACCCAGCCTAACTTATTGCAAAGTATTCCTACAGTATCGTCGCATTTTTAACTAATTCTGAACGTGACTTACATCTACAATTATTGTAAAACAAAGCTGCTTCTCACATCTGTAATTATTGTTTATTTTAAATTTGGCAACCAATCTTCTAGATTATTACTGCCATTGCATTAATGTTCTAAAAAGACGGAGGCTTCCTTGTTAGAACCCGCCGTGGAATTTTTGCGGTATCTCAGAGTTCATACACGCACGTAACTAGAGGGCCCGGCGGACTTTCTCCCACCCTGACAATAAAAAAACCTTAAAAAAATATATACCTAATCCTTCCACATGAATCACTTTATCTACTGGCGAAAACCGCATTAAAATCCGTTCTGTAGTTTTTGAGTTTATCGCGAACAGACAGACATACAGACGAGGTAGAGGACTTTGTTTTATAATATGTAGTGGTGATCGATCTATTATTTATTTTTATCTCTTTTTTAATGGTGAATAATTGCTATTTGAATCTTACGTTATTACAAACTATTGCTCGCGATCCATCCGCATGAATAAATTACCTTTGTGCTATTATATAACTTATATTATTATTATTCACCGAACTCAACTTTACAAAAGTACCAAGTACACAAATTCAACTTCCTATTAACATATAATTACTTTTGTTTGCAATGAACAAGAAAAACTGGTAAACTAATTAACTCAAAAAAGTTAAACAAATATGGAATTTTCGTTACGGTAATTTTACGTCCACTTTAACTATTGTTTTTTTTTGCTTATAAAAACTTATCCTCAAAATGTTTAGCGTTAAAATAAACTCATCTATATTCACGTCCTTCATTTCAGAACCTTTTTTGTTGTAATATTTATTTCTTTATTCCATAGGTTCTAACATAGCTAAAATAAAGCATCTTAATACATTGTGGATCTTTAAATGGTGTATTGTTGTGTATAACAAATCCATAGGCTTTACTAATAATATGACTTATATGTGCTCTTACTTGTGACGTTCTAGGATTGACTCATTGCAGAGGCGGTAGTTGTAACTGATAGGAGCTTTTTTCATAGTGAAACTTATTGTATGACACTTCTGGGTGTTAACATTTATTTTGTTAGCTTGATAGTAAGTTGTTAGTCGATTAAATCAGATTGGAGCAGTAGACAATCCGCAAAATCGTCTATTCGACACATAAAAATTTTGTCGTCCGCATATGGAAGATGATTTGAGTGGTGAAACAAATCTGCTATATCAAAAAGGTAAATATTTTAAGGTAGTGGCGATAACAAGGTCCCCTGAGGTACGCCCGAAGTGACATCAACAAAGTCTGATCTGTAACCGTCCATCACTACTGCCTGATGCCGTTTCTTAAGTATGATTCTAGCCAGCGCAAGAGATTGCCCTTTATTCCGACTGCCTGTAATTTTGAGATAATATACGATAAATTACTCGGTCAAACGCTCTTCAAAATCTATATAAATTACATCTATTTACGCATCCCTCGTGTTAGAAGCAACGAATTCACTTTAAGCTTAAAATATTTGCAATGACAGAACGGGACTTGACGAAACCATGTTGTGTTGACGGAATGCAATGCTGCGAAACTATATAAATATGCTCATAGACAACTTTTTCCAGCATTTTCCCGAAATTATTTAATAGCGAGGTTGCCCTATAATTTGTTATGTCATCTTTACGGCCTCTTTTGTGAATTGGGACAATTTGTGCATCTCTCAATTGCTTAGGGAGTATATCATCATTTAAAAACCTCTGCGATATCATTCGTAGGGGTACAATTAAGCCCGTTTCACATTTTTTTATAAAAATAACGGGTAAGCCATCTATGCGTGCGCCCTTTTTATTGTCTAGTTTTCTAAATATGTTTTTAAGGGTCTGAAAATGGATTGCCAATGGATTGGGCAGTATTTGCGTAAGGGCATTCCGGACACTCGTCAGTGGGATCGCTGGGTTGAAAAACGCTATGAAAAAATCTGTTGAATGCATTACAAATTTCCTTCCCGTTTGAAACGGTAGGCCCATCGTATGTCATATTACAAGAGTAGCCTGAGGAACTGAGTCTTTCTTTAATATGGTTCCAGAAATCCTGGGGTGATCTTTTAATCTGTTTTTCGCACCTATCAGTTTTGTAAAGAATTCGTCTTGTAGATTCTTTATTCTTTTTCTTAACAGTGAGAATTCCGCGTAATCGTTTGTGTTTTTATACTTTTTCCATTTTTTATGTATTTTGTATTTTTCTTTGATAACATTGATTAAAGAGGATACCAAAGAAGGAAAGAGGTACTGTTTCGGCTAAGAGTACTGGCCAGATACCTTTACAGAGGGGGCATATATTTCAATTAGCGAATTTAAGTGTATTACTTACAGAGATCGATTAACACAATCTCCATGAAAGTTAGCACACTCAGATATGTAGAATGGACTTATCCCTTGGGAACAGAACTTTTTTCTAGATAAAGGTACCCTATATTATTTTTTTTAACTTTATTTTTGGCAACCAATCTTTTAGATTATTACTGCCATTGTCGAGTAGTTAATAGTATTACAAGTTCTTCTTCCATTCCATTTTTGGCAACCAGTCTTCTAGTAGACTATTACTGCCATTGTCAAGTGAGTATCGATATTACAAGTTTCTTTATATAATTTCAATGAACTAACAAGATGGTGGCCCTCTTGTTAGAACTTTCCATGGAGTTTTTGTGGCATCTGAGAATTCATGGTCCATGGTGTTATTTTCCATTCACTTCACTTATGCACAATAAAGAAACTATATTACATGAAACACCACCAATTTTACACAATATAGAGTCAAGTAACACAAGATTATGCATAAAAAATAAAATTCACTACATGACAGACCAAAATCCCGCCAAAAACTCCCAACCTATATTTTATTTACGTATATCAACATAACAACGACAACCGTATAAAACATACACATGGTAAAACACATTATGGTTTGGTATCAAACCTTTTTGAACTTTTTCTTTTATGAACTTTTATTAGCAAATCTTGTTTTTAGCTTGAGTGATGAGTGATTATATAATTTGTCAGTCTTTAAATTGTAATCAGACTAAAGAAAGGAGTTTTTAGAGATATATTAGTTTATTCTGTACCTATTGATTGTTATTTTCATTCCTAAACTTGAAACATAAATCCTGAGATGTTATAAAACTGGACAAAACCTTCCAAAAATAGCTTTATTAAATACATATTATAAGAACGTTGTAGATCAAAAAATAATAGTTATGTTAGGCCAGAAAGAACCTGTTTCCGACGGCCTTATGAAAGTCTATAAAAAAACAAAAGCAGTGTACTGTGTATCTATAAGATATCGTAAAAATCATCCGTAATTCATATGACTTTTCACATCTTTTACCAAGTAATAGAACCTCACTAACTTAAGCACATAATATACATTACACAATACATAATAAGTATTATTCAAATTATTCTGAAATGGTAACAATAAATATTTTACGTAATTTTAATTGTCACTGTTATAAATATAAATCACTAATAGTCACTGTTGTCGTTTTAGCGACTTTGTCGCTAGATCTAGCGGATTTTGGGTATGTTTAGCGACTTTTTTTTTTCAATCTAGCGACTTAAAAAAAATTAGCGAATTCTAGTGACTAATTGAACATTGGAAATACATCAATATTTTGGTACTAATTTAAAGGCAATTACTGGTAACAACATGAATTTCTACTGTCCTTTTTAGAAATCTCCTAGCAGAACGACGTTCGATCTCTGGGTGCCTCTCGCTCTATCAAATGGCACATCAGATATCGTTTTGTCTTTCATTTTCATTGATTCACTACCACCGCCAACAGAAATAAAAAATCAGTTACTATGTTACGTTTTCGCAAAACAAACCTGTCCTTCTTAGTTTCTTTGTTCGATGGTTGTCATTGATATCAAAATCTATATATAGAAATGGTAATCCCTTTAAAAAAAAAGGCTTATGCTTTAAAGTAAAATAAATAAATAAAAGTATAGATCAGAATGGAAACGCAAGAAGAGTTATAATATGGCTTAAACCTGTTATAACTGATCGAACTAAAGCTTTTTGCTCGTTTTATCACAGTGAAATATTCGCAATATTGCATTTTTACTATATTTTTTACCATGAAATATTTAGCGACTTCTGGCGGATTTTTTAATCAGGTATTTTTCAAAATCTAGCGACTTTTTACTTGACGTCTGGAGACTTTTTTATTTCTGAAACGGCAACACTGCTAATAGTGGACTTCCCGTTCATTCAGAAAAATAAAGTCTTGCCAACCTATAAAACTTTTTCAAATAATAGGTAATTTAAAATGCGATAAAAGCATTTAAGATATAAAAATAAATACAAGTTTACACTAAAAACATAGGTAAACCATGATAAGTTATATATTAGATTAGAAGAGATAAGTTTAAATAACATTGTTGATGTCTGTTCGCTTTACTTATTGCTAGTAAGTACTCGCATTTCTTCAAAATATCAGTTAAAATAAAACTGAGCTTAACTCAGGCTACGATGCTTATGTACTTGTCAAATAAAGTTATTCAATCTGTAACGTTTACAATTGCACTGTTTATTATGAAGAACAAAAATTTATTTATTGAGTCAAGTCTGAGTTGCCCTCACGGAACAAAAAATAGAGGAAGCCCGTGTCAGAAACTGAATAGTTTGGAGTTTTTGCGGGATCTTGGTCTGTCATGAAGTGGATTTTATTTTTTATTCATAATCTTGTGTTACTTGACTCTATATTGTGTAAAATTGGTGGTGTTTTATGTGATATAGTTTGTTTATTGTGCATAAGTGAAGTGAATGAAAATTAATGCCACGGACCATGAATTCTGAGATGCCACAAAATTTCCATGGAAGGTTCTAACAAGATGGCCACCATCTTGTTAGTTCATTGAAATTATATCAAGAAACTTGTAATATTGATACTCACTTGACAATGGCAGTAATAGTCTACTAAAAGACTGGTTGCCAAAATGGAATAGAAGAAGAACTTGAAATACTATTAACTACTCGACTATGGCATTCATTGAAATTATATCAAGAAACTTGTAATATCGATACTCACTTGACAATGGCGGTAATGGTCTACTAGAAGACTGGTTGCCGAAAATGGAATAGAAGAAGAACTTGTAATACTATTAACTACTCGACAATGGCAGTAATAATCTCAGATTGGTTGCCAAAAATAAAGTTAAAAAAAAAACTGAATAGTATTGTAATTTTGAACATATAAAAAATAATTTTTAAAATGCTGTGTTTCAAACGGTATGCTCGATTTTTTATAACTCCCTTCGTATACAATACATGTTTTATTTACGCGATGCGACGTATATACAATAGTATGATTGGTCATACAAATCGTCTGAAAACACTGTTCATAATTGACATTAACATAACCTAACACAAAACAGTTTTATTGTAACAATAATATTCGGCGCTTCAACATTTTTTAAATTTATTTTTGTAATAAATGTCTCACGATACCAAAGATGACTTTTCAGATATTTCCGTACATATTTGTTTACGATTTTTAAATAATTATTGGATGTATCACAGGTATAATAGCTTTTAAATTGTTCTAGGTTCCACCGATTTTAGAGGATCTAAACAGCTGGGTGCAAGAATATCTTTTGAAACCTGAGAAACTATCTATACACAAATGGGAGCGGTCACAAACTCATTGGCATCGGGAAACTAATGTTGATTCGCTGTTTCTTTTAGATGATGATGAATTTGGACCAGACACTACTCTTGAAGTAAATATAGTACACTTGATAATCACTCTATTATCTTTATCATGTATCAGACTACACATAAACGAAGTATAAAATTCTTGTAACAAGAAAACAGTAATATGCTCTGGATTTTCTGTGGTGAAAAATTTCGGATCTGATTATTCTTTACTAAAACAAAACAATCTTAGCATTGTTTTTTGTGGAGCTAAAAACAAAGTAATCTGTAAATATAATGATAGTAATATACATTTTGAAATCAAAACCATGATTCATTTTTAGAACATATGTATTACACAATATAAAAATAGAATGATTTAGGATCATGGCACATTTATTTAAAATTCATAAATTTAGATTGCGGCTTGTATTAGTAAAGTTTTAAAAATTGTGTACATTTTCATTAATTCGAATTAAATTAAATTAATAATCATAGATCATTTTGTAAAGATATTTAGTTAACCCTGCATAGTACACAGTGTTTTGTATAAATTATATCAGGGAATGAATTTATGCTGTATTTAATTCCAGGTTGTCCGTGACCCAATAACAGGTGAGATTATAGACTTAGAGGAGGTAAATATACCTGTTGAAGATGATGAAGCTAGTCTCTCTATGTCGAGGGCACCTTTGCCTCCAAGCCTTGCAACTCGAGGCACTACCACGCAAAGCCCATTCCTCCCTGCTGGTTTTGAGGAGGAGTTACAAAAGATGTTGGAGGAAACAGCAAAATGTAACGATTACACTATTGATTTGGAGAATGAAGAGCCAGGAAAGTTTTTGGGTGAAGGTAAATAAATTATTCTTTACTGTAATAGCAGTGAATGTAACCATATTTTTGGGAGTGCAGAAATTTATTTTCATTATGTAGTTGGATTTTGGAATAGTAAAGTGTCCTCAAGCCTGTTAAATTAGTAAAATACTTATTATAGTTTTAATAAATTCTATATCTATTAATTCAGGAAGCTATTACAAAGACTACAGAAAAATAACAAACATTGTATGATATTATTAATTTTGATATATACCTTTCCTTTTACATCTGAATATATGAAATAATTATCTCTGTTAGTGTGAACTCATCAAAATATATAACATATGTTATCAAGAGAATGGTTTTTGGGAAACACAAAGGTTTATTAAAATATCTAAGTGAGATCAAGAATAAAACAAAGTTATAAATATGAAACTATTCTGTTTTAATTTACTTTAGAAAGTTATATTTAGTTTTGACATTTGTTATTAGTAAAACAATTCAGACATTTAGATCATAAGGTTAAAATATAAAAAAAATATATATATCTTATAAAATACATACTATACTTGTGTCATAAGATATGTTGCAACAAACAATATCTTTACAATTTTTTTACATATAGTCTAGTTATCCAAAAAAAAATTTCTTTGTGGTCATTTTAAACTAGACATGTATGAACTTATGTTACTCATTACCCTTTGTGGTTATTTATTTACATTCTCATAATATATGTTCAAGTTATATAAGAATTTAATTTTACAGACATCTTGACAACAGCACCTGGGTGTAAAGATAGTGTATTGTTTGCTAGTGATGGGTTTACTCTTCTGAACCAAGCAAAGGAGACAAATGAAAACACAGATAATACAGAAGATGTTGACATCAGTATCAAAATAAACTTGGAAGAAGTTGTTGAGAACAATGCACATTTAGTGGGTAATAAATAGTACTATGATTATTCCCATAATACTTAATTTTGTATTTATACTATTTAGGTCCATAAAATGATAGAGATTTGCCATTGTGAGCACATTGCTCAAAAACTACTGGTAAGATTTTGGTAATTTTTAGTTTTATATCTTAGATTTATGGCTCTTATTTAAAAAAAATACTATGATATCCTCATTCATCCATGTATTAAGAAACTATGATTTTTATAAACATTACAAAAGACTATTTCATAAAATATATCATTAAAATAATAAGCAAAGCAGACGAAGTCGCAGGAAGCAGCTAATAGTTATTATATAAGAAGAGTGATAAAATCTCTAATTTTCAACTATGTAAGTACTTCCATCAAACATATTATAGCCAAAAAGCATCTGTACTAATGTTACTATACTTCTGTTTTTTTTATAATGATTCAGAAAAGATATGGCGATCTATAGATAAAATGCCATTGCATTTGGCAGTTGTTGGCTGTCTGTAGGAATAACTTCACAACTAATTTCAAAGACCCCGTAATATAAGAGGGAATTACGGTGTACCATAGCCTTGTGTCTTTTTGAGATAATTTATAAATAATTATAGGCTGCAGTGACCACAAAATATCTTGTAGATTATGCGCCTATTTGTTACAGTTTTAATAAAAATAAATTACATTTTCCTGAAATATTTACAGATCTCTGGAAGACTGATGATGAACCCAAACAGAAGCCAACAAAACCAAACAAACAAGTGAATCTCAGTACCGACTCGACAGAAAATGATAACTTCTTAGAAGCAACAGTTATCAAGCCACCTGTCGAAATGCCTGAAATACCTATCCTGAATATTACTGGTGCAGGAGTGAAACTTGGCATGACTTCTACGGAGTGGGCTGAAATGATAGACGTATCGCTACCGGTACCAGAATTTAAAGAGAAAATAAAAGATATGGCTCACAGTTATCCCTTTGAATTGGACAACTTTCAGAAACAGGTGAACTTCTCGAACTTTACTAATATATTATATATGGGCCATTTTACGCCAAATCGGATGGTTTAAAATAAAAATGTTTAATTTCCTCAAATTTGTCATGTTTTAATATCTATCAAAATAGCCCTGCTGGTCAGTTTTGAGATTTTATTGATTACTTGGTCAAATGATATAGAATTTAAAAAAAATGCTATTTTTAATTTTATGGACATAAATTTGTTTCAAATGGTAGGAATTTCATCATTTTTTCAAAATAAAAATAATGTAAGAGAAATAAAATCAAAAATATTGCGAATTGTTTTTAAAGGTTTTTGAATTATAAACTTGAAATTGAGTTTTAAAAATCTGTGATACTGCCAATGTTGCTTTTTGAAGAGGTTATCAGTTCCAAGCCACTTTCCAATTTTGAAAAGTCAAATATAGATTGTACTACAAACTTGATTCAGCACACTGAAGTTTCAAGTACACTGTTTACTCATGTTGTACCACAGTCGACTTGTAAGAAAAAGGCAAATTAGAAGTAATTTATCTCAAACGCTGGAGAGAGGGTTCAAGTTTCTGCCCCGGTTCGAAAAAATCGTAATTCCGGGGCTAGATGTGCACACTAACTTGAACATCTTTACATAGTATAAAATGAAATCGCTTCCGCTGTCTGTTCCCTTAGATCTTTTAAACTATTCAACGGATTTTAATACAGTTTTCAGCAATAGATAGACTGATTCAAGAGGAAGGTTTATATCTATAATACATACATATTATAGTACAGAAAAACCGAAAAATTCAAATATTTGTAATGTGATGTCGTAACAAATATATTATTGGGCGCTTAAATTGCAAACGCTGGCTAAATCTTAAGAGATAGATGAAATTAATATACTACGGAATAGTATATCATAAAAATATCGATAAAAAAGTGCACAATGGTATATATTTATCTCTAAAGAATAATCCACAGTAACTATTATTATCTTTTTACAAAAATAATTATGTGTTATTTATCTAGATATTTTATACAATAATAGCTATGTCCGCATGAAACCGTATGTAAAAAGGAATGATTAATAAAGTCATCTGAAAATATTAAGTCCATTTACTTATCTACTTTTCTCTCGTACTTATGCTTCGTCGTCAATAAAATTACAATAACTTTTGATAGAGTGGAGCGATTTAAGTTATTCTTGAAGATATGCTTTGTTATTTCCTTGGTGTGGTATTGTTGTGAACCCTGTACTTTACCAGTGATGCATGTTCATACAAACAGACAGACAGACATTTCTAAAAATGATTGGAATGTATTCTATTACTTATTCCTAGACACCTGCAACATTTTTTTACACGAAAATCTAAAAAGTACAGACACCTTACATTTACATTCTTATTATATGTATAGACTAGCGGGCCCGGCAGACGTTGTCCCGCCCTGATTATAAAAAAAATCATTGACAAATTATATACCAAAACATTCATCATGAATCACTTTATTAACTGTTGAAAACCGCTTGAAAATCCGTTGAGTAGTTTTTGAGTTTATCGCGAACAGACAGACAGACAGACGCGGTAAGGGACTTTGTTTATACTATGTAATGAAGATAGTATTATTCCTTATCCAAATAAATACATTACATACGTTGTACATGTTGTGTAGATCAAAATTGACCTTAACAGTATTTCATTAAAATGGATATCTACACTGCACCCGGGCAATGTTGGGGCGGGTCGCTAGTATAAAATAAATGTTTATTCTGCTATTCTTAACGGTCATAAATTTGATTCTATCTAATTATTTGATTTTCTTTTAAGGCTATTTTAAAGTTGGAGGAAGGTCACCACGTGTTTGTGGCTGCGCACACTTCCGCCGGTAAAACTGTGGTAGCTGAATACGCGATCGCGATGTCAAGAAGAAATTGTACCAGGTGAATAATTCCTGAAGTTACTTCATTTTAATAAATGGCATATTGACACATAATCCTAACTACTAATATAAAGGATGGGTGGACGAAATGGCGAGAGGTTTCAGGTGTAGCTTGTGACCCACTAATGCCCTTGAAACACAAGGGGAAGGTGTATAAAACTATTATAAGACAAGTCATGTTGTACGCATCTAAGTGTTGGGCGACGAGAGAGACGGATGAGAGAAAACTACATGTGGCAGAGATACGAATGTTAAGGTGGATGTGTGGTGTAACTAGAATGGATAAGATGAGGAATGAATATATCAGAGGAAGTTTGAAAATAGCACCAGTGACAGAGAAGTTAAGGAGTAATAGGTTAGCATGGTATAGGCATGTCATGAGGAGATATGAAGACCATGTAACTAGAAAATTGTTGATGGATATAAGAGTAGAGGAAGACCACAAAAGGTATGGATGGATTGTGTGAAAAATGATATGTGTGTAAAAGGTGTGAATACTGAGATGACATCTGATAAGCGAGAGTGGAAAAAGAAAAGATGTTGTACTGACCTTACTTAGGTGGGATAAGGGTAAGAAGATGATGAACCCTAACTACCGCCAACAAAGTATATCTAAAATTTCATTCAGTTGAGTAGTTGAGGCGATAACGCCTAACAAATAAACAAACGAACTTAAATTCGTATTCATAAATTATAGTTTGTATTTTTTATATTCCCTCATAAACAGATAAATATAAGAAATTAATTTAAACACTATTTTAAAACCAATTTATAGAATTCAAGATATACACACAAATACATATATGTATTCAAATAACATTGCATAAAATTTATTTAATTTCACTCTTATTTTACTGTATCCAATTGGCTCACTTACGGCACAACAAGATATACAATATATAACTTTATTTTAGTCTATTACCCCTGAAACAAGATTTGTTTCCTGGTCCGTGGAACTACAAATTATTTACATGCCTTGTAATATTATTTCTGTTAAATAAAGACTTTTCTTGCTCTTTTTTAAGTTTGAGAAAGACGAATTTGTGAGTGTTTTATAATTTATACAAAACACGGTGTGGTTTATATAAAATTTGTTTTATTTTGTAAATCTCCCAAACAACTTGGACAGGAATTTGTTGAATGAAAATCACACAACACTCAGATGAAAACAGAAAATACCCGAAGACATACTTAACTCCTAGCAAACTACAGACGTAGGTTGTATACCAAGTATGTAAATTAAAACACCGACAAATAGCATATTTATTGTCCCAAATAGGAGACAGATTGTAGTACAAAGTACACAATAAAATATTTTCAATCTACTTTACCATTCACAGGGCGATCTATACTTCGCCAATCAAAGCGTTGTCTAATCAGAAGTATAATGATTTCAACAAGATGTTCGGCGAGGTGGGACTCCTCACTGGAGATCTACAGATTAACGCTACAGCATCATGTCTCGTCATGACAACGGAGATTTTACGTTCGATGCTCTACTGCGGCTCTGACGTCACTAGGGACTTGGAATTCGTTATATTCGACGAAGTGCATTATATTAATAATGCTGAGGTAATTATATAAAACTTACATAGTTACTACATTCGGGTACATAGAAAAAAAATAAGCAGTAACTGTATATAAATATAATTCTAAATGGCACAATAATATACATTAGTTACAAAAATTAAGAGATTAAGAAAAATATCCTAATTTATTCATGATTCAACACGACGTAATTCGACAGGAAATGGCCGTACAGTAAAAAAGAAAATAAACTGTAGGTTCAACTGTCTAATAATTTGGATTCGATCATGAGAGCATTTAAAGATCTATTATTTCAGAGGAATCCTTAGATAAACATAGATTTTTTTTTTTTTTTGAAAAAAATAAGAAAATTTCCATAATTTTTCTTTTGAATCAGAGAAATAAAGATTATTGCTAAAATAAAAACTTTACAACCATTGGCTGCCGACTTTTTTGGACTAGTGTTTATGTAGGAGTTTACGATTTCATACAGTTTTTACCATTTCGTGGTCTTCAATTAGCGCGTCGACCTTGTTACCATTTATGTAGAAAAAAACTATATCTTCTTTATATAAGTCCACGGTTGTGCGCGCGTAATACACGGAAACTACTGGACAAATTTCCATCAACATTTTTGATTTAACTTTTTAGATACTTACTCCTTATCTAAAAAAATATCACGATATCTTAATACAATGTTAAATTATTAAGTTATAAAATAAATATATAATATAAAGTTTTAAGAAACTACGAATTTCGAAATCGACTACGCGTTCAGCGATGTATGAAGTGGAGCACCCGGTGTGGTGTTCACAATGATATTATAACCAAAAAGCTGTAGATACGTTACCTACATGATATTTTGGCAAAACAAATGGCACGATAACGCACACATAAGTAAAGTAATATTGTAACGCCACACTGTCTTAGATAAAATGTGTTTTTTCTTGAAAAAAATCTTAATACCTTATTTTTGATAATACCATATTTATTTCCTGTCGTAAACTATCTTTTTGTCCATATTACCTGTACATAATAATTTGCATGTTTCATATCTGCCAGGCATCCCTTGACGGCTCACAATTTTTTTCATAGTAACACAAAGCAGATATCTATAAGCAATAATTTTTATTACATAAGCTGTAGATAACTAAAAAGGTGTGGATACGTTACCTACATTATATTTTGGCAAAACAAATGCCACGATAACGCACACATAAGTAAAGTAATATTGTAACGCCACACTGTCTTAGATAAAATGTGGAAGTGAGTATACCATATATTCTCAATATCGGTGGTGAAAAAGAAATAGTTATATGTTGCTTAGATAGGGGCGGCTTGACGGGACAGCCGTCAAAAATAAGCTAGTTAGCCAACTTTGAACAAAGCGCTGTCGAAGCGTTTATGACGTATCTACAGCTTCTTAATTATTATATCATTAGGTGCTCGTTTGCAAGAGATAGGAAATAAATTGATGACGTTGTTTATAAAGAAATGTTGTATGCAAAGTATGTTTTTAATTTCAATATTTTTTTAATTGTTTTTTATTCTCTGTACATAGAATATTTTGTTAAGGTATTAAACAACGCAGACAACGTCCCGGGTATCGACTAGTATTATTGGAATTTATACAAATTTAGGGTAATATTAATTATGTGTTTCACCAGCGTGGTTACGTGTGGGAAGAAGTATTGATTCTACTGCCGGCCCACGTCAGTATTGTAATGTTAAGTGCAACTGTACCGAACACGCTGCAGTTCGCCGATTGGGTCGGACGTACGAAAAAACGGAAAGTGTATGTCGTGTCTACGCCAAAACGTCCAGTACCCCTCTGTCACTACCTTTATACCGGTAAGTAATATTAATAAAAATAACATATTATATACTCCCAAAGATATTTTACTTATACACTAGTAACTATTTTTTGAAATGACAATCAGGTAATTGTTAATTAAGACAGTTTAGTTAACAGAACTGCGGACTTTGTTTTTGTGAGGAAGCGGGTAAAAAATACCAATCTACTTCCGGATGGCAGTATAAGTGGATGTTAATTTAAATATTATTTAAAAAAATAAACATTTTTTTTAAATCTAAAAAGGTGATTAATTATCCTCGCTGAAGGGAACTCTCGACCCGTGAATTGTATCTCCTCCAGAGAATCAGTATAAAGTACATCGATTGTTGACACGATAAAGCTCATATTGGCATCTCGAGTCCACAAGTTCACCATTGCACTAATGTACTAGTTCTTGTGGTGCGGGTCTGTGTGGCGCCTTTTTCTTACAGGTCAACGGTGAGCCAACCAAGCTTTCGTATACTAGTCGCTTTTTGGAGAAAGTTTATTTTTATTTTTAATCATATTATGATTTTGGCGCCCTCTGAAACTACCGCTCGGGGTAGGTACGGTTTGCCTCCCACTCCTAGATTCGAGGCTCAATAAATAAAAGGCATTAAGACTGTACGCTTTCGTAATTCTAAAGTTTAATATATACATACCAAGTGAAAGGTTAGACACTCGCAGTATTCTGGGATATGACACTTCATGGTCACATTTAATATATAAAATGTCCAATAATATCAAAACATATACTAATAGACAACAAAGAGAACCTTAAGTAAAGCTTGCTCTAAGAATTTCAAAGTATGGGTAATAACTTAAATAAATATAGGTCGAAGGACCGGTGATAAAACATGCGAGTGGCGACCCGGAGTTAATAACCTTCGCTAGTAAAACGGACAGTAAAATTATCCTTTGTTGGCTTCACTTTCACTTCACCTGACGTTCATTGACACTGTGCCCAAACGTAGACGCCTAGAGGATTAAGTATAATTTTTGTATGTTTCTAGATAATTAGGTCAAATATGCCGCACCTATTTTTTAATTGATTTAGAACGATAATCGAGTGCAGAGTGCTCTCCATAAATATTGCTACAAACTAAACATTCACCTGCTATAAGCAGGCACTTTTATGTTGAGATTTTACTATGTTTTTTAAATTACAAAGCGAATGCATATCGCTAAATACTTGTTTAAACCATGTAAAATGAATGATGCGTTTTTTTATTAATAATATTCTGACAATGTTTCAATTGAATTATAATTGTAGGGTCTGGTGGTAAATCAAAACATGAAAGGTTCCTAGTAGTAGATCAGGAAGGTAATTTCCAGTTGAGAGGTTACAACGAAGCAGTAGCCGCTAAGAAAGCCAGAGAAAACGAATACAAAAAGGGTTTCGGGCCCAAAGGTAAATAAATGTCTTATTAATAAATTCATCATTTTTCGTAATGTGTGCATTCGAAGTAATGTACATAATCATTAACTTAATCCAGCCACACTCACTATGCGTTCCATATAAGAAGATAACTGTTAAACCACCGACATATTGCTTCGCATTTCAGTAAAGTGTACGATCGGGAAGAAAAATGTGCTATATGTCACGCGACTGACCATATGTTGATATTTAAAGGCTTATATTTTTATATTTATTATCATGTCATAATTTAGAATTCGTCATAGTTCTTAGCAATAAGTAATTCCATGTATTTTTGCAACACCATTTATAACTAAATTTAACTGTTACTCTAAATCTACATAAAAATTATGCCACATTTTGTATATTTGTTTGATTTTTTTATCGTTTTTATATCCGAAGGTGGTAAACCATTTATGAATCCAAAGGCAGAACAAACGATGTGGGTGGCCTTCATAGATCATTTGAAGCAGAAGGATAAGCTCCCCGTGGTCGCCTTTACGTTGTCACGAAACAGGTAATAAATCCTTACTAATGTTATAAATTTGAATTGGTTTTTTTTTTGCTACACTTTCATACCTTAACGAATTACTCAACCGGTTGTCATGTTTTAGGTAGTGGTAGAGCCACGCTGAAGCTATTACTGGTTTCAGCATGAATGGGTCGGCTCGTCCGGGTACTACCATCCTCTCACAGAAAACCGACGTGAAGTAACAGTGCTTGCATTGTTGCGTTTCGTTCGGTCAGTGAGAGCGCCGGAGGCCCACCTCCCTTCCCCCTCTCCCCACCTCTTTCCCTTCCCTCCCCCGTTCCCCAAACACAGGCTGGCAACGCACTTGCGACTTCCCTGGTGTTGTGAGTGTCTATGGACGGCGGTGATCACTTAACATCAGGTGACCCATCTGTTCGTTTGCCTCCTATGATATAAAAAAAAATGAAACTTTGCATAAACTTTGTCATGGGTAGAGGATATAGGGTATTTTACAGAAAAAGATGACCGTTCCGGAGCGATAAGTCAGAACTAGATTAACACTTTAAACGCCATGGCAGACACCAGTGACCTCGAATAGTTTTTTTATTATAATTCTGGAATAATTTGTCTGACTTTTATAAAAAACTAGCGGGCCCTGCAGACGTTGTCCCGCCCTGATTATAAAAACATCCTTCACAAATTATATACCAAAACGTTCCTCATGAATCACTTTATCCACTGGTGAATAAAAATGGTGCATGAAAATCCGTTCAGTAGTTTTTGAGTTTATCGCGAACAGACAGACAGACAGACGCGGTAGGGGACTTTGTTTTATACTATGTAATGATAATTTCAGTGCATATCATTACCACATACATTCATTGGATGAAAAAAGATTTTATGTAAATTTTCATATTTCTTCTATAGCGTTTAACGCGTTAACGCGCGCGAAGAAGAAATGATTTATAAGAATAACCTACTCTTATTTTTTCACTTATCTAATGACCATAATAACTTGATTCATCACACTGTAATTAATTACGGTAACTTATGGTCCTTTAGTTTCGGTTGGTTATTTACTGTCATGCTACTCCCATACCCACGTGATGAAGCTTCGGCTACTTGTCGCGCTAAATTCTAACCTCAAAATGAATTTCGCTAAAGGCACAATAATGGTGACACATATTTGTCATTTCAATAAAAAACCAAAAAAATTACGTTCCCAGGTTCCTTTGATATATATAAAAACAGCGGGCTTAGTTATTTGTGCTGCGTCTACTGTCTCTCAGTTCGATTATTCGTAACACGTGAT
>AP028448.1:10173823-10208758 GCA_036509395.1 Antheraea yamamai | reverse complement strand
TGTTCCTAATATTCTACGTTATTTTTCAAGATCTTCAAATCCTGTACATGTAAAATATGAAGATCATAAAAAAAAACCTTATGGACGGCAAAATTTGAACTTCATTTTTGGTGTATAAAGGCTGGAAATATTTAAAAAATTAAACATGTTATATGAACGATTAAAATTAGATTTAACTCTATGGATTTAACTCATTCTGAAATATAACTACACATTTAATAAGATTGCTTATGCTAATTTGACACAAAAGAGTAACTCACCATACTGTATGTATTAACAGATAACTCGGCAAGCGCATTGAGAGCTTTCAGTGCTGAGGGTGTTATTCCAGCTTCGCATACTAAATCGATTCTAGATTCGTCATGAAGTCTCGCTGCGTTGGCGGTTAACATGCGTGTTCGAGCCGCAGCAGCACCTGTGTGTGAACCCTCAGGACCTCCCCGCCCGTCCAGGGCTCGCTCCAGCGCCGCGTACGAACGGAGACGAGCTTCCAACCCAGGCCCATTGAGAGGACCCTTCATTGCCACAATGCGTTCCCAAACCTTTATGTAAATAAGAACAAAAATCTTTATTTTTAATCTATAACTTGGTAATGTAGAATCAATTACAGAAGTATCACTGTCTAAGCGTAAGTGCTCGCGCTTGGGATTTTTCGTTTTATTTTGTTTACAGTGTAAACTCTTCATAACGTCGTTCGTTATAAAGAAAAAGATAGAAGTTAGTTCAATTTGGTTGGTTTACCACAAAACCATTTATTTACTCTCTTCCGTCCGTATAACGAACACTTTTAATAACAAAAAAAATACTCGGTCCCTTGGAAATCGTTTTAAAGAGTTTACACTGTAAATAAAATACAAAGAAAAACCGCAAGCGCGAGCACTTACGCTTAGACAATGGTGATTCTGTAATTGATTCTACAAAAAGTTGTTTGTGAAATTAGGATGAAGCCCGGTCTTACAGAAAACTTTACATACAATATACAATTTATGGACACATAGCACAGTCATCTTAGAACAAAGATCCAAAACAAACAAACTCACTAAAGCATTTATAATATTAAGTAAAGAGTATGATATATAGCATAATTCTCATATAATTGAATTCCAAATAAATATTTATATTACTAGGAGTTTTTGGTGGGATTTTAGTCTGTCATGTAGCAGCGTTTATATATTCATGATCCTGTGTTACTTTACTCTACTTCTAGTTCTTCTAGTACTCTACTTCTAGTTCGGTTATTCTGCGCAAATGGATGAAAAATAATACCACGGAGCATGAATTCTCAGACGCCACAAAAACTTCTTGGAAAGTTCTAACAAGGTGGCCACCATCTTGTCAAAACATTGAATTTATCACAAGACACTTACACACACAATATTATTACTTACTCGACAATGTCACTAATCTACGAGATTGTTTGCCATAAATAAAAATAAAAAAGGACTTACCATATTATTATTTTCTTTCAATTTAACCCGTTATTTCGAAATAATTAATGCGATATATTTGATATGTGACGTCGATAATTTATAATGTGTGTTTTAGATGACTTATAATATGACACTATTACAAATATCGCAAAAATAAAATATGACATTTCGTGTGCAGTTTACTATTAAGAAATACGGCACATTAAGGTCGCGCAAACGTCATGTATATTTGTTGATTTGTTACACTTTCACACCTTAAGAACTGAACCAAACATGGTATATACATAATTATCAGGACAGAAGGAAGGTGAAATCTACATTAAATCTAGCGAAGCTGCGACCAAACACTAGTAGAGAATAATTTAATGGAAAAAATATAAAAACCAAAATTCAGCTAACCCTATAACCTATTATATAGTTAAGATTTCCATCTAATCAAAGATTAATTAATCATAAATAATAAATTACTGAAATACAAATTACAGTGTCATGTATAACTTTGAAACCGATAATTGGCATACATTAATTAAATTTACAAAGAACTACCCATATTAGAATATTTTTTAATTACTTGCTCGACTTACCTGTATAAGCATTTCAAATCCCTTAGTATCGTCTGACTTGTCAGCCAGCATGCGCGCTTGTACATCTATCAACAAACGGGTGAGGGCCACTCGAACATTTTCACCATTGAGGGTAACTGTATATTTAACACCACTTTTAAAAGGTAAACTTGTGGCTGGTACTTCAGATTCTATTCTGCAATGAAAAATTGATTGTCTGTAAAGTAGGTTTACGGACGATAACTTTACGTGATAAGAAAACATTGATGAAAAATTGCATACTTTTATGAATTGACTTATTCTATATATAGGTAGATGCGTCACAAGCCGAACGCTTAGGTAGATCGCAGCCTCTCTATAGCTTGTTCCGCGCTCTCGCTTGCACTCTCGGCTCAAGCAGAACGTGACAATGAGTCATGCACGTGCTGTGTGTGCAACCGACGTTCATACGACGTTATCAAGAACGATAGAAATTATCTTGTTATTATGAGTAAATTATATTTGTTATCCTAACTTACTGCATATTTTATTCATTTAATTCCATTAACTTTAACAGACCTCATGGCGCAGTGGTAGTAAGCCCTTATTGATTCGAGAGTTCGACATTTAATCCTCGTACGTAACTGGCTTTTCTGGGATGAGTATCAATTCTGTGTCTTAGTTTGAAATTACATGGCGGTGTGTGAAATCTTATTCTCAGAAAAAAAAACACATATCTATACATATAATAAGAATGTAAAACTAACGTGCATGTACTTTTTAGATTTTTGTAAAAAAAAAATGTAGGAATAAGTAATAAAATACATTTCAACCATTTAAAAAAATGTCTGTCTGTAACCATTTTATAAAAATGTCTGTCTGATTTTTGAACACTCATCAGTGCTAGAGTACTGCTTTCATAATAAAACATTTTCAAGAAAATCGTAAAGTTTATCTTCGAGTAACATTTAGTCTTTGTTTCATTACAATGGGTTCAGTCTATTAAAAGGTTTTTTCATTTTAATTGACTTAAGTACGAGAAAAAAGTACATAGTAATTAGACTTAATACTTGGAGATGACTTCGTTTATCACTGATTTGTTCATCAGGTTCCACGTGGACGAAGTCGCGGGCACAGCTAGTAAATATATAAATCTAAGTTAAGGCACCATAATTGTATTTTATTAGTTTCTTACTTTCCAAAATCGACAGTTACTGTATTTATACATGTTACTTGATATCTTTGGAACATGAACGAAATAGTAACCTATAAAGACGACTTTGTTAAATATACCCGTTTTGGCTTCTATTCTTAACTACAAAGGAAGACAAATATGGACTGTAAATCCAAAGAAAAATTCCTTTACAAATCATGTTTGTTTTAAAATTATAATATTACTAGCGGGCCCGGCAGACTTTGTCCCGCCCTGATTATGCAAAAATACTTGACAAATTATATACTAAAAGGAATGAATCACCCTATCCACTGGTGAAAACCGCATGAAAATCCGTTCGGTAGTTTTTGAGTTTAACGCGAACAGACAGACAGACAGACGCGGTAGGGTACTTTGTTTTATACTATGTAATGATGATACTTACAATGAAACTGGTTCCTCATCAGGCGGCGGTAAAAAGTTACTACATGATAAACCAGCATTTATTATATAGAAACTTCTAAGTCTTCGTTCACGACACATTTCTCTTTCCCCACTGAGCCACTGCCGCAATCTATTTATCTCGGGCTGTATATATCTATCGAGTAACATTTGCGCACATTCTGCTTCTTCGGTGCAGGGCACATGCCATTTGAAATCGACATCTTTTAATAAGCACCCGTGACCCCATTCACGTACCGGCAGCCACTTTTCTGGAGCAGCGGAGTAATCGTTCGGTGAACTTTTCCACTCTCTTAAATCTATACAACTCAATGACGTCATCACGTGACTAAGAATCTCACAGGCACGGCTCAAAGCAAAATTAGAGTGCAATTTCAATGCCCTATCCAAAACTGATAATATATCGGGAATATATTTCAACAGAACCACACTATTACATGCCACAATATGCATAAGGAGAACTAGTCTGTACATTAATTCCCGAGGGGGATTCTCTTCACGCAAGGCTTCGTCAGTCGCTAACAGCTCTCTTAACTCCTCGCAAAGTTTTGGTACGAATGCAGCCAACGTCGCTACAGGATCGACACGGGCGAAGACTCGCAGAAGTACTCCTACCATGTTACCAGAGACGTTGGGTTCGAACGTGGATTCAGTTGCGAATGATTTAAACTTTCTCAGAGCTTCTTTAAATATCTTTGGAGAGCACTGCATTAGCACTGGTGTCGCTGCTGACGATAACGCAATCTCTGTAGCCGCGTCAGTTTTACTTCTGACGTTATCGGTTTCTTTGTTGTCCAATCTCACGTGCTCAAGAACACTAGACTCGATGATAACGAAGAGTCTATCGAAGAAGATGAGAACGAAATCTTCAAACTGAGCGGTCGACTCGCAAGTTAAGAGTTCCTCCTCGGACAAATCCGACCAATATTCGTGAGCCGAACTGCAGTCTACAAACGGCACTAGCCAGCTAAAGACTAATATAAAATGTAGGGAGACCAAAGTCTTTTTAATGTCGTTGGGGTCAAGACCTGGCAATACAGCCATTAGTAATGGTGCAACATGAGTGGGACCTTCTGGGTAACCGGCGTCAGGTCCTCTGAGTAAAGGTCTTGCGACTGCAGCGACTGCAGACATGGCGGCTGTAACTCTATGCGGCTCCGTCAGAGATGTTAAAGAAGTCTGAAGCCGTTCTATTAGAGGCGGGACAACTATCGCAGGTCTTAGAGTTGCTAAGTTTTGGAATGCACTAAAGATATCGAGCGATCCGTTGCGGCTGTAAACGGCTTGTAGCGTTGGTTCGAAGACTATATTGACGAAGTCTGTGATATCTTCCTCTCTAAGTTTGTAATGGTCAGGCGTTTGATTTTCCCAGCTCTCTTGGAATCTTTTTTCGTTCTGTCGACGAACCCTACAATAATTTATATTTCATAAAAGTTTCATAGGTGAATTATCATCTTCTAATCACAAAGTTTTAAAAACGGATGATGTATTGCACACTCTCTTGCGAAAAATATTAGCAGTATGTGAAATGAGGGCGGCACAAATGACCGTATAATAAAGTACCTAATTATAAAAGTATTTTATAAATTAAATTGATTTATATCAATTTAATTATGACAGTTGCACTACTCTTCACCGGCTTTCTACAGAAGATGAATTCAATAAGAATATTATCCTCATACTTATTACATACTTACAATTTTTAGTAACAGTTTTTTTATTTATAATTACAAAAATTCTCATATGAGATACAAATTAAAACTTAGCAAATTCTAAAATGATGGCGGAAGATCAAAAGCGTCCTTTTTTAAATTCGAGTGACAGGTGGGAGTAAGCAAACATCGAACTTTTGGTCAAAACGAGTTCTCAGGTGCTATAATCGATGTTATCGACAGAATGAAGTTAATTCTATGAGATAAGATTAAATCCCTATCCCAATTCTCTTATTTCAAATAAGTTCTTACCTATTCAAGAATTCTCTGGCGAGTTTTCTTAACAAGTCTCTCAGTTTATATGACCAACGGCCAGAGTTGGCACTTTGTAAATAACTCTCGACTCCACTCAAAAAACTTCGCAGATGCTTCAACACCACACCATCAGGACATATGCTCCAAACAATCCATGATGCAATTTGCTTCGTATCTGTTAATAATAAAATGTAAAACATAAGAATAAAGGGAAAATATATGATCATAGTAAATTGAAGTTACAAAAGCATCTCACCTAATGAATGTTGCTGATTAATTTGCATATCCTTGTAACTTACAGGGAGGTTCAAAGCGTGGAGAAACCTCGTAAAAAACTTTGGTACATGTGGCGCCCAATTGATCGCACCAGGGTTTCGTTTAGCCAAACCGGCAAATATCGTTATAAAATCCTAGAAAATTACTTCACATATGGTTATTTGTCTAAATTACTGCAAATGGGAAATATAAAGAACTCATTTGCTGGCTGACATATCAGCATACCTAAAAATAAGATAAGGTTGATTATGGTTAACAAATTTAGCTATAGGTCAAAAGTCTCACCCAAATACCGCATTGTGAATTATAACAGGTATCCCAAAGAGTCATAAGCTCATCGAACCACAGTTCATGGCCTTGGGCAGCGTGCTGTGGAGGTAGACCTACTGGCAGAAACACAACCAGCTGATTGATCACATAAGTGTCCGCAGACCAGGGGTTAATACGAGGCAATATCTCAGCTAATATTTCTTTGGTCGCCGAAACTTCGAAGTATCTGTGTAAATGTTTTTATTAAAACATAGTGCTAATTCCTTATCGATATTTTATATAGATTTTTACTTACGGCCTGGCACATTTCACCATTGAAATGTAAGATCCTTCCAGTGAACTGAAATAGAATGTCAGTAATGTTTAATGCTAATATATTATTCCATTCTTTAAGAACATGCACAAATTCTCCCACCGCATTTAACGGAAAACTATGAACTTTAAGGACAGTGATGACATTTACTTGATGAGCCTACACCATCTACCACCAATGTGCGGACATAAGCGTACCCTTGAAATCTATATTTATTTACGTGGGCAGTCCGCTTTCATCCTTTCCAACGAGGCCGAACAAACTAAGGGCGTCATCTAGCCCATTGCCCGAGAGGAATTTGCGAACCATATCGAGCGTGTCTCCTTCTTTCTTGTCAGAACGCTTTGGCCTAAACACACATTCAATTTTGATAAGACTTTATAGTTGAAGGACAAACACAAATGTACTTTTGCATATCCAATTTATTTGAACGGGTAGAAGAAAGCTACTGATGTCAGGACAGCATATGCATACAGAAATAACCACCATACAAACTGTATAATTATGACAAAGTTTGTTAAACTAGTGTCATGAAATATATTTGTAATCACTAAAACCTTATCAGTTCCTTTTATATTCTGAACTTTAAAACATTTGTCATAGAGAAAGAGGATCTTAGAACAGCATGACCTTCTTTAACATATACACTTTCATCTTTGACATCGAAAAATCAATTCAAATTATTACATATACTTACGAGAGGTAATGGTATAATCCTATCTGCAAACAATTTCTATCAAAAATCCTCTTCCCCATGTCATACAGAGGACGCCAAGGCAAACTGAGTTCTTCAGGTGAAATTAAATTTCTTTTCCTGAAATGATTACATAACCAAATTAATATTTTCAGACATGTACAGTCCTGGTCGTATTTTTGACCTCTTTAAACATAGCCCTAAGTTCCATAATATTGTTAAGGGTTTAATACAAAGCACATATTATTATAGGAATGTAAAATTGGCATTTATTTATCCTTAAGTTATCGCTATGTTATATGTATACATAATATGATACATATTTATACTTAAACTTGTGTTCTGTGGGGCTATATTAAGAACTACCAAAAAGTTTGGCCCAAAGACCGTATATAAATATTTACTTTCTACATCACCAGACTAATCCCCACTTGCCCATGGACTAAATTGTATTAAATAGAATATATTGAAACTTAAACTTACTTTGTTAGCATTAAGAACATTGTGGCAAACTTGTGCACTTTGCATGGCTCAAGATCAGGTATGATAACAAGTTCATAGGCTAATTTTATCAAAGTAATATGATCTTCCTTTCCAAATTTCAGTCCGTAAATACGTATATACCTGAGGAAGAGGAAATGTAATAAAATATTAACACTTAATATTACTCGATTTTAACCCCTTGTTCTTTTATATCACAACATGGGGTGTAACAATTTTTCATTTATTTTCTGTCTTACAATTTTGATTATTATTTTACTTCTTAGTAAGATTTAAGTAAAGCAAAATTGACTAACTCCGCTAATTTACATAACTGTAAGGCTATGTTCACATGACAAGCGCTTAAGGCACGTTTTGATAGCGCGCCTTAACTACAAACATTTTAATCAGGCCGTACACATGCCAACGCGCGTTGAACGCTGCGCTGACGCTCGACAGTTGTCATCGCGCGTCAACAGGCGCTTTGAGATCAATGGTTTTATGTTACCGTTCACATGAACGCGCGCTTTTGAAACGAATAACGGACAAATGTAGAAGAAGCTGAACCAGGGCGGCCGCAGCAATACACTTTCAACGCCTGAGCATCATGTGAACACTATACAAAAACTTTTACGCGCGCCCAACGTACGTTATGCGCTTGTCATGTGAACATAGCCTAAACCTTTTATTATAGATTTATACATTACGATAGTAGCTATTAGAAAACAATAGCTTATTTATATGTATGCATTTTATTCAATTAATCGCCATTAATACAGTTACTCTCTATTCTTAAATTCATAACAAAAACTGTAAAAGTTCTCTAAAGGAAAAATATAGACTGATTTACTAAATAATAGAAGCTGTTGCATAATACATAATCAAAATGTAATTACATTCGTATATTTGAAGTGTGAGGCCAGACATGTAGTGTAGTTTTCAGGAAGCTTGGATAATAGCCAGCATATTTGACAATCTGATATATTGCCAAAGGTTAAACACTAGACTACACAGTGCAATATGCTATATGATTTCATATCTACATGCAAAAGATGGAACATATTTAATACATTTATGAAATACTTTACCAGCAACTCCTAACAAATGAAATGTACTAGTTGTTAGAAAGGTAATATTTTAATTTATGGAATTATTTTCTAGCTTTTCTTCATTAACATGAATTGGTTTAAAACTTATATTTAATTGCAAGGGAATTATTGTAAACAAATTTAAACAAGTAAAAAAAAGTGTTACAAAAGTACCATATCCTTTCCACATACTATTTTCAATCTTTAGTACAATATAGTGCTATAGTAGAGATTAAAACCCTTAATGATTTTTTTTTAAAACATGTACATAAGTAGCAAAATCTAATTATCTTAAGGTTCTTTTAAGAATGATACTGTACTATGAAAGTTTCTAAAAAGGGAGACCTTTTGTAGGAAAACAAGCTTGAAGGAAAAAAGTATGTAATCCTAACTATTATTATTAATGTGAAAGTGAGTTTGTCTGTTTGTTTGTAGCACAGTGAAACACACACAGTACAACAGTGGTACAGTAAAGGATATATGTTACTTTTCATCCAGCAAAATACAGCTCCTCAGATATAGGTTTCATCTACATTCACTCGAGCGAGGCCACAGGCGAAAGCTAGTATAGAATATAATAGAGTGGAGTACAGACCGACAATCCACATGACATTATTGATATGGGTAAAAATAGGTGCTCACTAGAGATATAATTCTACTACTAAACTATCTCAATAATTTCTAGCAACTATTTAAAATCTATAATATTATGAAGCTGAAGAGTTTGTTTGTTTGGTTGAACTCCCTAATCTCAGGGATGACTGGTCGGATTTGATAAACTGTTTCAGTGTTAGATTGCTTATTTATCGAGGAAGGTTATAGGCTAATATAATAATAATAGGCTTGATATTCTCACACTAAGACCAATAGGAGCGGGGCACCAATGAACAATGTTTTAAAATCTAAGTTTTTTCCTTTTGAGAGCTTCTGCTGCATGTTAGCGTCAGCCCAAAGTAGCTATTCCACGCGGACGAAGTCGCAGGGAGAAGCTAGTAAGGTATAAAATGCAATCATCTGAGCACTTTACACAACTTTCTAATAACAAAAAACATTTCTTCATTTGATATCTATAAAGCCTCTTTGTTTCATACAATTTATGAGGATATTTAACTTTTTACTGTATTCTGGGTAGAATTCATTTTAAGAATGTAATAAACAAAAGAAAAGTTGTGCAACATTCCTTTAAATAAAGAAGAAGAAAAAAAAAGCAACCACCCAGGACTTGACTTTGCTTGTATTAATTATAATATCACATTTAAGAGAAATAAAATATAGTCCAAGTTAAAGTGTAAGAGGCCACAGTGTTTCATCGGTAAGAGAATTTCAGAAGCTGCATCAAGTTTCCTAAAATTACCTGCCATACATAAATTTTACCTACTTACAATTATAATATACAGTCAAAATCTGTTATAACAACATCGAAGGGTCTAGATAGTTGTAATAACCGGTAATGTTTTCGAGATACGGAATTCAGCCGGGACCTTTGTTCTGGGTCAATATAACCGGTATGTTGTTCTAAACGATGTCACCATAAACGGTTTGACAGTACATTTAATATATCAAAACAGCATGAAACTAAATGTACAAGAAAGAAAATGTTAACAAAATATTTAATTACAAGGATAATTGTACTAATTATGCAGATTAGCATAACATAGTATACAATTCCTAACTAATCATGTTTTTAGATTTCCATATTTACTATTGTCACATGTCAATGAGTCTCCCTTTTTGAAAAATACTATAATATCCGAAAATATGTTTAATATAGAATTAAACCATATTACAACACAAATTATTGTATTTCATATCAATTTAAAAAAAATTATAAACAATTGTGCTAAAATTGCACCACATCTTTAAAAAAAAAAATCTCCGTAACTTAAAAATTATACTTTAGATTTAATTTAGCTTTTCAACAATCAATATGATAAGATTTATAGATGTGATAGTCACATGTATACCGACCTATAAAATTATGATTCTTGTTAGTGGTTTCACCACAACTGCAAAAATTACAAAAATTCAACAGACAAAAAAATCTGTAATGAATATCAATAACTCTTGGCACATCTCACAAATTCCTAAACAGAATGATAATGTTTCTCCTAAACAGACTTAAATAAAGAGATATTTAAGAATGTAATATAATATATAAAGTCGAAGGATATATGGAGTAACGATGAAGAAATTATTCAATGGATTACTAAATATGTATTTAATGCAATCATATGTGAAGAAACAATATTCAATCATTGGTTGGTAAAAATATTCCTATCTATAAATTTAGCAATATACCAGATTTTATTTCTATCATTACATAAGGAACCCAATATTTGATTACTACACATATAATAGGTAGTAAACAGTACATCCTAAGTTAAGAATTCAAATTTATCTTTTTTGTATATAGATGAACAAATTTAATTTTTTAATGAAGCATTTTGATAGACTAATGAGTGGTTAGAAATGATACCATTGCTGGTGTGTACAAAGAGATGGAGCGAGGTGCGAGAAAGAGATGAGATGAGCAGACTAGAAGAAAGGAAACTGGGGTTTGCATTGGTAGAATTTTGGCTCATGCCAAATGCTCAACCACAATATGACGTAGTTGTTGTTACAATACTGGAATATAAATGTAGTGAACCTTGATGTGTTTAATTAACATACTACAATGTATCCATAGGTATGTAACTTTATACCATAGGACACCTCAGCATGGCAAATATATTGAACAGGAAACTATTAATTTATTTGGAAATTAATGACATAAACAATTTTACATCTTTACTCTTATATGTGTTTTCTCCTTTTGCCTATACTCTGGCTAAGTTTATAACTATTATACAAAATTAAACTTTAACATGACACAATAACTAACAGTGATTATTATGTAAATATATATTTATTTAACGAATAATTTCTGTAAATGTTGTGTTTGTCTTTGCGTATTTCAGTGGCCTTAACACCTTAAATATGTCATTAATTAAAATTTTCTGTGAATACATTTGAAAAACAATCAGAATTATATGAAAACTAGCGGACCGGGCGGACGTTGTCCTGCCTTGAAAACAAAAAAAATCCTAAAAGTCGATCGCAGCGCCACCTGCCGGGTCCAATTGTGAATCTAAACCATTCTCGAATCTCCACGAACACACACAAAAAATTTCATCAAAATCGGTCCAGTCGTTTAGGAGGAGTTCAGTCACATACACACGCACACAAGAAATATATATATTAAGATAATTTTATTTTCACAATTTCATAATTGGAATGGTTATTTAGTTTTATACTTATTTTTCATAATAAACAGAAGAATACTGAAATGAAATATTACCATAATAAATAAATACTTAAACTGTTGTTAGCACTCTCTGTACTACTATTGACTTAATATTGACTACAGCGGGGGTGTTACTAATGACCTGACACTCCATTGGTCGAAAGGTATCGGCCAGTCGTAACTTGATGAATGCTATAAAAGGCGAGTCGGTCGAGTCATGGGGGACATCTGCTGAGTGCCTTAAGCGCTCGCCTTAGTAGTCCGGTGAAGCTGTAGAGGCCTTGCTATGCCAATAGCTAGTCAGTTCGAGAAAAAAAAAAGTCATGGGGGACATTCTTGCTCGGTCATTTCTGGAAGGTTGTTGTTGTATTGCGTGAGTTCTTTCCAATTTACATTGTTATTTATATTTCTCTGGGTTTTTATGAACTATTGTTTTACTTGAGTTATTTCATTGTTTATGTGAGTTCTCGTGTTGAGATATGTAATTGTGTTATTTTTTATATAAATCCATTTCTGGTATTCTAATATCGGAAGTGGGATTTATTTTTAAATTCGATTTATTTCTGTTATTTCTAACACTATATATTAATATCCAACAACCATAATATTAAGAGTAAATGCAGTCAACAAAACTTTTAATTCTATTGCTATCATGCTCTGACTGAACTACAAAATGGTACATGAGAATTGCAGCTCAAACCATTTATATCCATATAAAATAGACCAGATCACAGTTTCATATTTCCCTGTTTCCTTATCCAGTAATTGGATCCTGATAGTATGTCTGTTTTTGTTTTATTTTTTATATTCACCAAATGTATTAGTTGCATGTATGAAAATGACAGTACAATTACTTTTAGAAGACTCCTTATTCTTATAATGATAAATTCATGAAAAAAATGAAAACATATGAACATGGTAATGCTGAACATAAATGACAAAGAAATAATTACTTTAGGGAGTTTTTAGCGGGATCTTGGTCTGTCAAGTAGTGGATTTTATTTTTTATTCATAATCTTGTGTTACTTGACTCTATATTGTGTAAAATTGGTGGTGTTTTATGTAATATAGTTTGTTTATTGTGCATAAGTGAAGTGAATGGAAAATGATACCACGGACCATAAATTCTGAGATGCCACAAAAATTCCATGGAAAGTTCTAACAAGATGGCCACCATCTTGTTAGGTCATTGAAATTATATCAAGAAACTTGCAATATCGATACTCACTTGACAATGGTAGTAATAGTCTACTAGAAGACTGGTTGCCAAAATGGAATGGAAGAAGAACTTGAAATACTATTAACTATTAGACAATGGCATTCATTGAAATTATATCAAGAAACTTGTAATATCGATACTCACTTGACAATGGCAGTAATAGTCTACTAGAAGACTGGTTGCCGAAAATGGAATAGAAGAAGAACTTGTAATACTATTAACTACTTGACAATGGCAGTAATAATCTAAAAGATTGGTTGCCAAATATAAAGTTAAAAAAAAAAAAATCTTTAGTACTCATTTTATCACTGTAAAAAGATTAGTATGAACTAAAGGCCACTCATGTTTCCTTTAAGACTTTAAATAAAATCATAAGCTTAATAACACAACAATTACTTCATCAATCGAGAAGACCAGACCCCACAGCCGGGTTTCATCTCACGCAGCATTACAGCTTTAGCTAGGTTCGTCTTCACTTGCTCCAAAAACCTTGTAGATTCTTCATCCAACTCATCAGCATATGGTAATACATGGTTGGTCAAAATTTCTTTTTGAGGCTTAAAACCAAGAGCCTGTATTCTCTCCGGAGTCTGCACCAGTTGTTCGTACTCATCATCTTGCAACATTTTGTAAGGAAACTCCTTGGTCAAGGAGACGATGTTTTTGTATGAAAATTACAAGTCACCTCAGACGTAATAATGTTTTGGTAGCAACATGAGCGCAATCCTAAGCGCACCACTCATAAGACAATAAACACAACTGCTCTATAATTTGAAAATCAAGTTTACATTCAATTTACACAAGTCATCGAGATATTTTTTTAGGAAAAACCGAAACAATGTGAACTCTGCTACCGCATACTACCTCTTTTGTAATCATCTGTATTTTGTAATGTAATGTGTCATAGTGTAGTGGTTAGCACAGACTATTAGTTGTACAGGTAGGGATGTAGCGATACATTAAAATTTTAAAACATTGATGATGAAACTCCTTATATTATTATACATATCCCCGACTGAACGATGTTTTGTGATGTGTAGTGATATCGAATAGTCCAGTGAAACTATTAAGGCCTTGCTAGGCCAATAGCGTAGTTAGTCCGAGAAAAAGTGTACCACTATCTATTGTATTCACTACTCACTTGCTTCTTTACTTACATGCAAGGATACAAATGATACATAAACGTTTTATAACACCGATTTATTGTTCATAAATATATTTTAATATTTATGTTGAAATCCCAGACGATGACGATACATCGCTCTTTATAAACGATATTTCATATGTGTAGCGCCATCTATTGTATTATTTAATGTTGATTTTAGAAACGGGCTGCGATTAATCAAGAAAGAAACCGCTTATTAGGCATAAGGTAGACAAAATAGTTGTTTATGAATTATATTTTGTGAAATAAATATTAATAGCTTGTTTTCAATGAACATTGCATCATATTTATCTTTGTTTTAGTTTGTCTAAAAAAGATCGATATGTCGATCATAAACATCGTTCTTTTAATATCCATGTTTTTATCACGCTTTTATTAGCTTCACCTGTATGTATGTATGTAACCACCCCTTTGAGCTCGATTTTGTCCTACTTTGAACGATCAGATTTAATTCAAACTTTGCATACCTATCAAAGGTCGATGACAATGCAATAATCTGAAAAAAAAGTTAAAAATTTTTATTAACTAAAAAATGAAAAATAAATAATAGTTTAAAAAAACTAAAAAAACACGCTTTCATATAAAATCCAACTAAAAAACAGTAAAAAACAGTGACGCATCGCATGTCAATATCAGCACCTCCTGATGTCAGTATTTTTATCATGTTTTTGTCACTTTTTACAAAAATATACATTTATTTCTAATTTACACTATTCTTAATCCAAATTTATTAAATTTTATTTTCTGTTTTTTAGTTGGATTTTATATGAAAGCGTGTTTTTGTAGTTTTTTAAACTATTATTTATTTAAGACCGATGATGCATTTGTAATGGTAATTTCAAATACCTCAACTAATTATTTTAATCGCATATACACAAATCTAAAACCCTGTTCAAGACACAGCAATACTATATATATAATTTACTTCGTTTTAAATATACATTTTCATGACATTTATCTTTGTTCCTTTCCAAAACATTAAAAAATATCGATATATCGATGTTTTTATGAACTATTATGCATCCCTACGTACTGGTATGCTGGTAGACATCACAGAGTACTGAACCTGCGATTGTAAGTGTAAGCGGTTTCATAATTCTATGGGTAGACACTATAACGTAAAGGAAAAGAGACACACGAAAAACAGAATCGAAACTTTTTATTACCTTTCATTTACCATTGGCTATCGATACGTTTTATTTGTCACTTTTACTCTTATGAGTACTTTTTGACATTATCAAATACTATGTCACAGAACAATTATGTGGTTTTATGAAACCACGATGCAAGTGAAACTTTATTTCGGATCAGAGGCATTAAACACATTTTTAATCTTAACTTAATATTTGGAAAATGGAAAATCAATGGTGGAAAGAGAACTATACATTATCTTGCAAATCTCAGAATCAGAGACAACTCAATATGTGAAAGTGGGTTGCAATGATATTATAAGTAACATCTTTTTACTTATAATATCATTGGTGGGCTGGATGAAGACACTCTAGAACACATATTTTTTTGCAGTTGGCCCAGTTTAGTACATTCCTTGTATGATGTTTTGCCTGACAGTATACCGTATCCTTCTGATTTTAAATTTTTACTCTTGTATGTGTTTTCTCCTATTTGTCTATAGTCTGGCTAATTTTATAACTATTAACAAAAAAAAACTTTAATTTTGTATCCTCTTTGTCATCACACTTTGTAACATTTTATTGTTATTTTATAAGGTGCCAGTGGTACAGGATAACAATCTATACTAATATATTAGGTCTTTTAAATTTAAACGATTTTTTTTCATGTATTTTTTATTTGTATTAATCGAAGTAATCACCCATGCAATCAATGCATCTTTGCCAACGCAGTGGCAGTTTATTGATGCCCTTCTTAAAGAAATCAGCTGGACGGGAGGCAACAAATTCTTCAAAGGCATTTTGTACTGCCTCTCGGGTATTTAATTTTTTTCCCGCCAAGGAGTTATCCAAATTCTGGAAAAAGTAGTAGTCTGAAGGCGCAAGGTCTGGTGAGTAGGGCGGATGACGGAGAACTTCCAACCCCAGTTCTTGCAACTTGGAGACCGTCTGCTGTGCAGTATGAGGTCGCGCGTTGTCGTGCAGGAGCAGCGGAGACGAGCGATTGACCAATGCTGGTTGGAGATGTGCCAGCTTCTCCATCATTGTGTTCAGTTCTTCACAGTACACATCTGCAGTAATGCTCACCCCGATTGGTAAGAAGCTGTGATGAATCACACTGGCGCTAGACTACCAAACAGTGACCATCACTTTTCTAGGGGTAAGTTTTCGTTTAGGGCATTGTTTAGGTGCTGAACTAGGATCCAACCAACTTGCTGAGCACTTGCGGTTATCAAACAGAATTCATTATTCATCGCAGGTAACAATGCGGTTCAAAATTCCTTCATTTGTGTGTCTGTTGAGCAGTGCAAGGCACGTCTCGACGCGTACTTCGCGCTGGTGATCATTAAGTTCGTGGGGCACCCATTTGTCAAGCTTTTTTACCTTGCCAATTTGACGCAAATGGACCAATATTGTTTTGACGTTAACGTCGAAAGCTGCTGCTAATTCAGCCGTAGATTGTGTATCATCAGCTTCCACAATCGCCTTTAATTCGTCATTGTCGACCAAAGTCTTCGGACAACCGCGAGGTTCATTTTTCAGGTTGAAATTCCCAGAACGGAAGCGAGCAATCCAATAACAGGTGGTGCGTTGGTTTGTAGTGTTAGCTCTGTAAACGTCGTTGGTGTTGCGTGCCGCTTGTGCCGCGTTGCTGCCACGACGGTACTCATATTCCATAATTACTCGAATTTTTAACGTATCCATGATGACAAAAAAGATTGAAATGCGATGAAAATGTAACACTAATCAATAAACAAATGACTACTTTTGGAAAATGAATTCCATGTTTTTAAAATAAAATTAATTTGAAATTAGAATTCTTAGCCAAACAAAAATTATTTTGATTTGAAATGGCCAGTACTGCAGAACGGCAATTTCATAGCTAAAGACCTATTATAAAGCTGAAGAGTTTGTTTGTTTGTTTGGTTGAACGCGATAATCTCAGGAACTATCAGTCCGATTTGTAAAACTCATTCGGTTTTAGATAGCTCATTTATCGAGGAAGGCTTTAGGCTATACATCATCACACTAAAACCAATAGGAGTGGAGTGGCAATGAATAATGTTTCAAAATCGGGCATTTTTTTCCTTTTGAGAGCTGCTTTCGCTGCGCGTTAGCGTTAGTATTATATACGTTACCATGGCAACGTGGTAAGTTTCTATCGTAAACATTTTCAAAGTTTATTTTGTGTTCCTATTCAAAAAAAATATTCTACGTTAGTTTTGATTGCAATTTTTTATTTGTAATCTATTACGTATTATAAAAATAAAGTGTGTGTATGTAAAATTAAAAGAACAACTTTTTGGTGAATGGATACGGCTACAAATAACAAAAAAATATTTCTATTATAGCCCGTCGGTATTTTTATAGTGTTATATTTTCTCTGTTTGTTTGTTTGTTCCGGGTAATCTCCAATACGGCTAGACCTATTTTAATAGGAATTTTACTGGCAGATAGCCGAAATTATAGCGGTTGACATATTCTATTTTATTTGTTCGCGGCTTCGTTCGCATTACTCTTTCCAAAATGGTTAGACCGATTTACACGGGGTGTTCACTGGTAGATAGCAGACCTGATAAAAAGTAATTATGGTTTTTTATTCTCCTTCGGCCGCAGTGATGCCGAAATGCCTGAACTGATTTTCACGGGACTTTCACTAGCAGATAACTCAATATAAGAAGTAACTTAGACTATTTTATTTTGTTAGCCAAGACTTCGTAGTAGTGATGAACTGTTACCCGTGAATTGGTCCGTGTGAAATTAATCAAAAATATGTTGTTTACTGTAAACAAGCGCGTGAGACGTGCGCTATACTGGACTCCAAGAATAAATATACATAATTGAAAGTCATATATTGGTATGTAATTTGAATTATATTATCTTTTTGGTCTATTTGGCGGCCATTTTGTTTTATTTACTGCGTTTGCGTCTACATAACTCAGTCATTATAGCAACGTATAGGAATAACACAATTATATCGACAATATGGGCATAATATATCTATATAACAAAAGATTTGACACATATTGTTCGATAATGTATAGCTTAACATTTTCAATATTTTCTTATATAGTGTTAGTGAGTACTGAGGGTGGTATATAGTAGGTTAAAGTTCCAGGTATGTTGCTGATGATAAATCCCATCCCATTCGATATACTATTAGTATTCACATATCTAATCTACACGTTACATGTTACAGTAGATGGCGTGCGTGTTGTAGTTACAAATGTTTTTGAAAAAGTATTTCTGTAATGTACACACCAACTTACAATTTTACATTTCTTTAATACATTTAAAAAAACGCATGCGGAACCGCGGGTAACAGCTAGTCTTCTAATAATTTGAACAACACGCATAAATACAAATACTTAAAACGATAATTATCTAAAATACCAAGTATAAATTAATAAAAAATATAATGGATTTAAAGGTAACTTTAACTCCTTTAAATTTGTTAAATTACAAATATTAAAATATTTGTGCGTTTGCCTTGACGCTAATCTTTAAAAACCATGGAAGAATGCTGTATCCTTTATTTCGTGTTAAAAACTATAACAAAATAAAATATATTAAAAAAAAAAAAATAATACATAGTATAGTTTAATACCAAAGTGTTCAACGATGACGATATATAATCTGAAAAATTTAACGACGGTATTATTTAGGTTGGTACATAATTTAGGCATATTTGTATAACTGTAGGTATATCTATATCTACCTATACATATAATAAAAATGAAGTGTCTGTATGTAATATCAAAATAATTCTTTTTTATTGATTGGGTATGCAAGTATACACGCTTCTGTTAACAAAAATGCAATTTTTAACATTTTTTGTTGGTCTATCTGTCTCTCTGTCTGTCTGTTTGTTTAGGGTAATCTCCGAAACGGCTGGACCGATTTTGACGGGAATTTCACTGGGAGGCAGTTAAAATTACAGCGGGTTATTTAGGCTACTCTAATTTAGACTAGATGTTAACCGCGGCTTTGTCTGCAGTGCTATCTCCAAAACGGTTCATCCGCTTTCCACGGAATTTTCATTGGTAGATAGCTGACATTATAAATAGTACTTTAGGCAATTTTAATTTATACTAGCTTTTAACCGTGGCTTCGCCCGCAGTGCTATCTCCAAAACAGTTGGGCTGATCGTCACGAAACTTTCACGGGCAGATAGCTGACCTTATTAAAAGTAATTCAAACAATTTTAGTTCATACTACCTGTTAACCGTGGGTTTGCCCGCAAAGCTAACTTCAAAGCGGTTTGACTGATCTTCATGAAACTTTCACTGTCAGATAGCCGACCTTATAAAAAGTAATTTAGGCAATTTTAATTTATACGAACTGTTAACCCTGGCTTGGCCCGCAGTGCTATCTCCAAAACGGTTCGATCGACTTTTACGGGACTTTCACCAGCAGATAGCGGGAATTATAAAAAGTAATTTAGACTAGCTGTTAACCGTGGTTACGCCCACAATGTTATCTCCAAAACGATTGGACCGATTTCCACGGGACTTTCACTGGCAGATAGCTGACCGTATAAGAAGTAATTAAGGTTATTCTATTTTAGATTAGTTATTACCCGCGACTTCTTCCGCATGAAATTTAGCAAAAATATGTTGTTCACTGTAAACATGTGCGTAAGATGTGCGTTATACTGGATTCCAAGAATAAATATAATTGAAATTCATATATCTGTGTGTATGTAGATATGTATTCTGAATTGTCTTTTTGATCATTTTGGCGGCCATTTTGCTTTATTTACCGCGTTTTCGTCTACATAACTCAGTAACTATAATAACATATAAGAATATTGTATCGAGTTCAATGAGCACTATTTAAATTGTCAAATATTAAAAACTGCTTAGATAGATATAAAGTTTTATGTCTTGATTTACATTTATCCAAGATTTCAAGATGTCGGCTCGTTAATTGTTTACAATTCAATATTATAATTATTAATACTGATTTTGAAGATAGAAGGGGTCTTTCTAATAAGGTATTAGACCATAATATCTTAACATCTTTAAGTCATTGTTTCATTAGTTCCTTATACAGTGTAAGTGAGCACTGAGGTAGTTATATGGTGGCTTAAAGTTCTAAATATGTTGCTGATGATAAACCTCATTCGACACACTGTTAGTATTTATATATCTAATGTATACGTTACATGTTACTATATGTAGCGTGCGTCGTACTTACAGTTATTTTTAAAGAGCATTTCTATAATTGTACATGGTCTCACAATTTTATATTTCTTTAATACAATTTAACAAAACGCGTGCGGAGCTGCGAGTACAGTTAGTATGTATATTCATATTCACTACAATCTTCTTCTGTCTATATTTTTATGCCCATAACAGGTGCGTATATTTAGCAGTGTTGGTTTCGAATAGGAAACTATGAGTCGGTGTCTATTATTTAATGAATATCCACTAATAGATACAGTATTTTAATGAGGTAATTTATTGTAACGGTAATTGTAATGAAGAAATTCTCTTCTGATATTATGAAACAAAAATGTATATATAATATATGGATACAAGTAGGATTTCAATCCATTAAATCATAGTTTGTAAAAATTTTACCTATTATTTATCACTCTAGCATATGATGATATATAATTATGAAGAAAAAGTTGAATCACAGTACGATACGACTATACGAGTATTTAGTTGCTTGTCTAGTTGATATTTATATGCAAAATAATATATTTTTAAAATTTTAATGGAATGTTCATGAAACATCTCCGAGGAACATACATGGCAAGGACATTTTTATACAGTCAGCTCATACGATTGACGATTGCCAGATCGTGTAGTTAGATACAAAAAGTGTATAACTTTCTATTCCATTTTTTCGTAGGCTGAATTTAATATCTTCATTGGGGTACAAAAATAAAAATTCAAATGCAAAATAAACTTCACAATAATTAACGATTCGCTCTATTTATTGATTTGGTTCCCAAGTAGGTAACTAATTTCTATTTGTATCTATCATTTATTATCACAGAACCGTTCGTCTATATTACAATTATTTCGGGTTATTCCACTTATTTTTAAGCGACCGAGTAATCGTTGAAAAGTTCTTAAAATATATTGATGAAGATAAGAGCTGTTAAAATATAAATCAATATTAAATTGAAAAAAAGGCAAGGTTCAATACCATTTTTGTCATAATGTAACGGAATACCGTCTAAAACAGAGATCTAAATAATACTAGTATTTTAATCTGGTTTATTATATTTTTTATTTTAATCTGTGATTTACTGTCAATGTTACTATCTCAAATTGATTAGAGGTTTAAATTATTTTATTCTATTTTTCATTGACACTACGTTAATTACTTAAAATTCATTGAAATCAACAAAGTTAAAACAATTACTTTGTATATTTAAAAACAGTAAGTTTACAAATTATTTTTTTTTATTCAAGACGTCGTAGGTATAAAATTGAATTGGCTGTAATCTGGCAGCCCTGTCAACTTCGGTTTGTGGCCCGAGATTGTAATGTGATCATTATTTTATGAGACACCTTTTCAAATTTATTATTAATTGTAGTTTAATTTGATACACTAAAATAGTGATGTCATATCAACTGTACAGAAACACCACGATCGGTAACACATTACAGGAAAGTCTTGACGAATTGATTCAAGTGAGTTTTGTTTACATGCTATATTACTAATGGTTGAATGACCGTGATATGAATCTAAACAATTTAACTTTTCTCAGTATGGACAAATAACACCATCGTTGGCGGTTAAAGTTTTACTGCAATTCGATAAATCAATCAACCAAGCTCTATCAAACAGGGTGAAGTCTAGATTAACCTTCAAAGCAGGAAAATTAAACACATACAGGTATTCACATTTATCTTTTTCTCTACTTCATTGCATCTCTATAAAACATTCATTGTCAAGTGTAAAATAGGGATTTTAACGAATGTTAATCACCTTTTTACCTCAGAATTATTAAATGACACTAAGGATTCTTTCTCCAAATTATGTAAAGGAGCTCTAGTTTCTATTACAGAAGATGCTCAGTGTGAAGGCATTTTTATATTAATACAAAAAAAAATGTAATTAACAGTTATATAGGTAGTTTAATACAATTAATATCTAAGTAGCTATTAAAATGAGTAAAAGTGTGGATTTGTTTCATATTCACCCATTTATGATTGTCAAGCAGGTTGGTTGAGCTACTATTAGGACTGACACATAATATTTCTAGGGTACTTATGTATTAATGCCACCGCAGTGTGTTTTCCGATTGTTGCCACAGCCGGCTCGCACTGCTATTGTTTCATAAGTCTAACATGACCTAACCAAACTGAGATGAGAAAATTGAGGAAATAAATAGTCCACCTATTAGTATACACGGCAAAATATCAATCACATGGCCCAGGTGTAGATTGCACTTGACCAACTTCAATTGCGGTGGCCTTATTACGTAATTCGTTCTGGACACTGTGATAGATATCGGCCATCTAAGTTTGGTTAGGTTAGACTTGTGATATAATAACAGAGCAAGCATTCTGCAGCAGTGGTCGATGAGCGCACTGCGGTGGCTTTAATACCTAAGTATTATATTTAGATATAGTCCTCACCTGATTTTTTTACTGTGCTGAAGATAGTTGCACAGAATACAAATTTAAGTACTTATATGTATTATATAACGTTTAGACAACTCATGGATAAACAAATGCCAATTTTTGGTTCTTCATTACACAGTATAAAACAAAGTCGCCTACCGCGTCTGTCTGTCTGTTCGCGATAAACTCAAAAACTACTGAATGGATTTTCATGCAGCTTACACCAGTAGATAAAGTAATTCAAGAGGAAGGTTTTGGTATAACATTTGTTTAGGATGTTTTTTATAGTCCGGGCGGGACAACGTCCGCCGGGCCCGCTAGTACAGTAATATGTTAACTTTGTTTCGTATTACATTCTTGACAATATTAGTGCAATCCTGAACTTAAGACTGTATTCAGATATGCCAAAGAAATTGACAAGGACTGTAGATATTTAAATTATGTAATTAATCCTATTGCCAACATTTTATTATAACAATTGTAGTTGTATAATATAGTAGGGAATTGGTGCTCTCTTTTTCTACTTTCTGCACTGATACATTTAATCTTTTAGTATTTTCTTAGTTCTGAAATTCTTAAGTGTTGAATCCATTTGGTTTTATATAAATTGATTATAAGTACTCAGGTTCTATATTGCTTACTATCTATGTCCATGACTCCATCCATGAGGATGTAATGTAAAAAAAAAACAGTGACTAATAAAATCATCTGAATGTATTAAGTCCATTACTTATCTACTTTTCTCTGGTATTTAGGTTGCGTTATCCTTAAAATTACTTACCTTTTCATAGAGTGAACCGATTGTAATAAAACCAAGACTAAATGTTACTGGAAGATATGCTTTATGATGTTTGAAGTGAAACTTCTAATGCGACTTCCAACAAGGTTGCGTTAAACGTTTAACGCTACCCTGGAGGGGGTTTGAAAGCACTGCTGTGTTAAACATTGAACGCTCCTGGGGAGAGGGAATAGCAAGAGACAGAGTGAGAAAAGTAATCAAACTTTTCGTATCTTACTTTAGTTATTATAATCCCATTGTAAATGTTATAGATTTGGATATTTCTCCACTCGAAAATGATAATTAAAAGATGCGATCAATTGTGAATCGTAAGCAATGTTAATAAAGTTTGCCTTAAAGAAACAATATAATTTCACTAAAAATCAATTTCTATCCTTCCTATTTTCATTTCCACATTATGAAGTTTCACTTCCTCCGAGGGACTCCACGCACTATTTTTCTTGGCCTCACCAAGAATCTCTTATAATGAACACAGTACATGAAAACAATGTGTGTTCAAAAGAACAGATGGTCAGACATCTATTCAAAAAATTATTGAAATGTGTTTTCTAAGATGCCTGCAACATTTTTTTTTCACAAAAATCTAAAAAGTACAGCTACATATACATTCTTATTATTTGTACATTGTACATTCTTATTATATTATACTTATATATTTGACCTGTTATCCTAATGCTTAAATTAATAGAATCTATTTCATCTTTTTTAGGTTTTGTGATAATGTATGGACATTCATGTTGAACGATGTTGAATTCCGTGAGGTACAAGAAATAGCAAAAGTGGACAAAGTGAAAATAGTAGCATGTGATGGCAAAAGTGAGTGAGTTATAGTATTCTTTGTTGATAGATTGGGCAGTTTCATGATATGTTTGATATGTATTAAGTAAATTGAAGAAATTACATTATTTAGAAGTGTATATTCTACTGTATTTTAACACACAGTTGTTGTAAAAAGTTTAGAATATCTGTGACACTTACAGCCTAATCTGATACTTCATTTTTGATGTTGTATATACTTTTTAGTTTAAATATTGCTACAATTTGAAGCTTGTTGGTTAATGATATCTTGAATTAAAAAGTAAATCATTGCCTAATATGTGTAATTACTTTTGAATCATTCACATAAAATATTATAATATAATTTATATAAGTACAGTGTAATAAACTCTTTATAAGGAATTTCAAGAGACTGAGCATTTTTATTTTGTTATAAAGAGTTTTCATTATAAGGAGGGAAGGGAACAGATAAATGGTTTTGTGGTAAACCAACTAAATTGAACTGAATTCTATCTTATAAGACAGTTTTTCGTTAACAAATGAGTTATAAAGGATTTACACTGTAATGTGAAAAATAAAATAATTGAAAATTGAAAGACACAACTAAGATAAACATTATGTACAATATTTATATGAATTATTTTATTGGATTTGTTAACTGCACTACATATAATTTAAATGATTTAAAATATATTTTATTCCTATAATCTTAACTAACATTATAAATGCAACCATTTAAAGACATTACCGATTTGCCAGATAGTAAGTTCAAGTGTCATGTCAAGCGGGTCTTAATACATAAATTTGCAAATGACGCCTATTTCTGTGCATCCACCAAGAATGAATGTAACTGTGTATGTCTAAAAATATGTTGTTCTATGTTATGTATAATGAAAAGATACTCCAGATCGAGTTTCTTGCCGGATTTTCTCGATGAATGGGTTATTTTTCGAACCGGTGGTAGTTTTAACATTCATAAGTGCCTTCATAACATTCATAAGAAATTTTGATATTAAACTGATTTTGAACTGATCAGGGAATTGTGCATACACATTATCGGGAGCACAGAAAAGAAAATTTGTGTACTTTTCATCTAGTAAAAATGTGTACTGTTCCTCACGGATAGGTCAAACCTACATTAATACGAGTGAAGCCGCTGGCAAAACCTAGTAATGTATCATATATTATTTAGGTATTTCTAGCATCTTCTATGAAATCTTAAACTTTCATAATGTAGCACTTATTCTGACCAGTCAAGCTACTTACTATGTGAAGTGTGAGCTGTCTAAACTCAATAAAATTGTGTATTTTCATAACTTTCAATAATATTTTGAATTTTTTTGGAAAAATTACATTTAAACTAAGAATATATTTACTATATATATATGATATCGATATGAACAGATTTGTAAAAATATAATATGATATTTTTTCAGATGTTGATGACCGGAGATAACCAAAGGGGTAATTTTTACACTAGTATTTAATTTATCTACAATGAAAAGCTCACAAGTTCATGAAAATTGTTGATTTGTATTGTAAATTTGTCTTTGTAATGTTGTGAATATTGCCTTCTGAATAAAAGAATGTAAGCGGCAAGGTGAATTTGATTTTAAAAACCCTGTATTAATTATATACTATTTTTTAAGAATTTTAAATTTTAATGTTTCTATATTACGGCGATTTATTTTGGACGACTATTATTTTCGCGCCTCTGACAAAATATTTTTTTATATATTGAAAAAAAAAACTATGAAAATTTGAGGTCTTAATTTTTTTCAATTTCCTAAAACTTTGCGGTATTTAATGCCACGGTTATGGATCAAAGCGCAATTCGTTGATAATAAGAAACTTTGAAATACCTTTAAGATTGAATTTAACTTATATATTTTAGTACTAGCCTCTGCCAGCGACTTCGTCCGCGTGGAATAGTTACTTTGTGTTAACGCTAACACGCAGTGCAAGCTCTCAAGAAGAAAAATTACCCCGATTTTGAAACTTTCTTCATTGGTGCCCCGCTCCTATGCGTCTTAGCGTGATGATATATAGCCTTCCCCGATAAATGAGCTATATAACACTGAAAGAATTCTTCAATTCGGACCAGTAGTTCCTGAAATTAGCGCGTTCAACCAAACAAATAAACAAACTCTTCAGCTTTATATATTAGAATAGATTTTAGTATATATATGGAACCAAAGTCGAATTTCGACGAAATAGTCTTGTTTTATGCATATTCCGTAGAAACGGTTAAAGTTAGAGGAAAATAAAAGGTAATTTTAAAGTTAATTTATTTTCCACAAGAAACGTTTGTATGAAAGAGATACAATTCATAGATTCTCAGATCATATCTGAAAAGATATACATCATTCTAAGAATTAATGTGTCAAATATTAATAAAACAACTGAATTTATGTCTTTTAAATTACTGAGAGAAATTTTATTGGAAGCAGATGGAATTTATATGGGTTTATGTCAATCAACTGTACGTACTTTCAAAGATTCTCTTATTTCTACAAATCGCGGTTTAAGCCATTACACTAGCATCAAATGCTGTTAATAGACATAGTTAAAATTAACGCCTCAATTTATCACGATATTTTTTAAATATATGCATAAAACATTTTGCTTGAAGAGCGAACAAATGTTGTCATTCAAAGCGAATCACCCTAATTTATATGAGGTTTTTTATCGTTCAGGTATGAGCTGATGGTAAGAACAATGCACTTAAAAGACAATGGCAATCACAAAGAGATCGACAATTAACTGTGACCCTCGTCATTCCGGCCTGCGAACCTCTCGGGGATTGTATATACGATCGTGAAACATGACAAGCCGAAAGACAGTCACTATAAAGAGTTTAGCATAATGTGCTTGTAAGTTGGGACTCTGTTATGAATAATTTCGTAGCATACTACTTGCTAAAATACTGCTTAAAATGCCTAAACATGCTACTATGGTGGATGTTTCACATGATATATGGTGGTCGTTAACTTATTATAACCTAACCTACCGAACATGGCTCTTTAAAACCATAATGGCTTAGCGGTTAAGGTGTTCAGATACAGTGTCGGTACGTCGGTTCGAATCCTTGAGAATCAGGCGGAGTTTTTGTTGAAGAAAATTACGATGAAACCATTGGATGTTGGTAGGGCTTTTTCTAAACCCGCCTGGTTAGCTACCACCCTCAAGTTGACAATCTATCGCCAAGCACCTAGGTGTTTTCCGGCAGCTGCACTTGAGAACCAGTCCCCCTCTAGGCTTAGCGTGCTTACCCACTTGAACCACATTGTCATTTAACACCACGTGATATTGTAATTATTATTAAAAAAAGAATATCTCAGGCTGATAAATTCCAACACTTACCGATCACCGTAAACATTATTTTACTACCTTTTACTGACTCGCCACTAGGTGGCGTTGCAACACATTAAATTTTGTATCGTTCTACAATTAATTGAATCGTCATAAAAATCGGTTTGAGCATAGTCAATATTTACAAAACATTAATTTCTATAAAAACTGAAATATTTATTGGAACGAATATCAAAAAATTAGAAACGCATGCAGTCGCGGACGCGGCTGGTTATGCACATGCGTAGTGTGTTATTTTTTTCAACTGTCGGATTTATAGCATTGGTAATAGAAATACAATTTAAAACCTTACATTTTTGGTTAGCTGGAAGAGGTAAGAATTTGTATAGTGATTTAGTAAGAAGACCTTTATTATATTATGTTCATGGTGTATGGTGTAGGGTCTCGTGTAAGAAGTATTTTCTAGGTTTTCTTGATTATTATAAAAATATTAAGTAATTGATATATACGAGCATCAAAGTTTTTACCATTCTATAGTATTAGTGTTTATTGGTATAGAGGTGCATAACTTTAAATGTTGAAGATATAAAATCTTGCTGATGAAAAAAGTCTATTAGTTCAATTAATCTGGTAGTTTAAACTAATACTTTTGATTTAGAATTTCTCTTAAATCAAGCTATGATTATGTTTTATTTGTAAAATTGCTGTATTTTTATGGTTTTGTTTAGTTCTCATAATTGCGATGCTTATAATCCAATATTGATTAGTTTTTAAGCTAGCATATATGCGTTTAATATTTTTTAAATCGTTTGAATATATTGTTGTTTTTAATCGAATAAAGAAATTGTAGTATTTACAACCTTTCTTTGAAACTTCAATGACAGCAATTTTTAATTTCTATGTAAGTACATTATAAATGATAAAGTAATTGTTTATGTTTAAATTACTACCAAGATCTCAAATTAACTTTTAAAGATATCGTTCCATTTTGATTAGTTTATTACATCCATGATTATTACTCCAAATTCGCTAAAAAGACGAGGTCTGCGAATGACGACATGAAATCGATTATTATAATTGATATTAAACAACGAATCGATCCAACGGACCGATATCTAACAGTACAACACTGTGATTCGACTTTGTCTGTTAGAGATAAAAATAAAACCATAAATAATTACAATTAATTTGACGTATTCATACATGGGATAATTAAAGTTAAACACAAAAGATGAATGTATGACCTCAATTCCTTTATTATTTATACAATATAACATTATTAATAATTAAAAGGTTTGTTTTCCTATAGGGTAGCTAGAATTCTTAGATTTTTCTTATTTCTTTTTTTTTTCTTTCTAGATTCTTAAGAAGTTTCTAATGATATAATTGTAAATGTAGATTTACGGATTTTTATATTACTTCTAGGTTTCTACTTTAGGCCTCCGAATTCACTTTATTTTTTAATTAAGGTAAATGAACATTTTCAAATGACAAAAATACATTTATTTACAAATGAAATATAGTATTATACAGGTAATATTTAAGTGGTGTAACCAGAGACAATCAAAAATTATGAAATAATATTGTAATGATTACCATTTTTATTTGTCTCTAATTATTTTGTTAAACTGTTATTTTTTTAATTATCATTATTATGATCAAATAATACAAATTTAGCAAAAGAAATATGTTCTCGGTTTTTTACATGCGACAAAAGCATGTAAGCATAGGATTGTCAATATTTTCTGTGTTTTAGTTTTATAGCGTTGCGTGGTCTTATCCCAAATGATATTTTTTTTCCTTATTGAGAACTATATACATCATGTCTAATTATATATTCTTTAACAAAAAAAATATATATATCCCAATTATTTTTTATTTTGCACAATAACAAAACTTATTTAAATTAAAGACGATTAAACCTTGATTACTGTTGTTGTATACTAATAAGATCTCAAAGAAAATTTAAGAATTCGAGTTTTGAATAATCGATCTTTTAAACCTCGATTTTTTTTTAAATCGATATTTCTTCAATTCCCATAGATTTTTCTCGGAAAGAATCGCATCCCTTTCGTAGTCTTGTAGTCCAAATCACTACATTAATTTGAAAACCTATTTTAACGAATAATCTACTGTACCTAAAGGTTATAAATTAAACACAATAAATACTAGAAATTTTATATATTTTCTTAAAATGATAATCACGCAGAATTCATATTTTAAAAAACTTCCCAATTGTGTTACGATATATGTAATTTAATATATAAAACAGTTAGTTATAAAGAAATGTTTTTGCCGTTAACGATAAAAGATCTTACTTAGTGTTTTTACTAATTTCTTCTTTGTATTGTTTCCAAAATCTTCGACATCATTTGACTTTTCTTTCAAAATTCATGAGGTTTTCGTTGCTCTTGAAGTCTTTTTTACGCGTCTTTAATCTTCATCCATTGCTTCTTTTTGATCTTTTTTTTACCTCAGAGGTCTTTTTCTTCAAAGTCCATTTCATTTGTTTTTTTTACTTTCCGTCATATATTCTCGACTAAATTATATTTCTTGGACAGACTTTGTATTATTTTATTGCTTTCAAATCGTCATTGTTCTTTCTTTCTTCTTTTTGATCTTCTCCCAGTCTTTTTCATTGGATCCTTTTGCGGCCTTCTTAGGTACTCTTCTAGTTTTTTATCTTCAAAATTGGTCCAATGTCTTCTTTCCTTGATTAACGATTAGTCTTCTTCTATTTCTCAACAGTTATTTTTTATTTCTGGTAAAATAGTTTTAATTCAAAGTATTCTTTCTTCGACACTGCTCGAGTCTGGTTTCTTCCATGTTCTTTAAGACTCTTCAAAGCCTGTCCAAGATGTTCTTTCTTCAATGTTATGTACCTTTGATTCTCTATTATTAGTTCATCTACTATTTACAACAATTATTTTTCTTGGATGCTTGTCCAGTTTTCTTTCTTTGATGTCCCTCAAGTCTTATTTTTTCGATGCTTGTCCAGTCTTTTTTCTTTGGCGCTCTTCCTATCTCTTTTCTTCAACGCCCCTCCAGTAATCTTTCTTCGATGCTCGTCCAGTATTCTTTCTTCGATGCCCATACAGTCTTCTTTCTTCGACGCTCATCCAGTCTTCTTTCTTCGACGCTTATCCAGGCTTCTTTCTTCGACGTTCATCCAGTCTTCTTTCTTCGACGCTCATCCAGTCTTCATTCTTCGACGCTCATCCAGTCTTCTTTCTTCGATGCTCCTCCAGTCTTCTTTCTTCAAAGTCTCTTCAGTTTTCTTTCTTCGGTGTCTCTTCAGTCTTCTTTCTTCGACGCCTCTCCAGTCTTCTGTTGTCGACGCTTCTTCAGTCTTCATTCTTAAAAAATATATCAGTCTTCTTACAATGATTATTAATTAGTTTCTATTATTTTTTAATTTCTTACATGTAAAGTAGTTTCAATTCGATGCTAGTCTAATCTTTTGTCTTCGATACTCCTTAAGTCTTCCTTCTTCGATGCTCATCCAGTCTTCTTTCTTCGATGCCACTCCAGTCTTGTCTTCGACGCCACTCCACTCTTCTGTTTTCGACGCCACTCCAATCTTCTTTCTTCGACTCCCCTCCAGTCTTCTTTCTTCAACGCCCCTCCAGTCTTCTTTCTTCGATGACCCTCCAGTCTTCTTTCTTCAACGCCCCTCCAGTCTTCTTTCTTCAACGCCCCTCCAGTCTTCTTTCTTCGACACCCCTCCAGTCTTCTTTCTTCGACGCCACTCCAGTCTTCTTTCTTCGACGCCCCTCCAGTCTTCTTTCTTCGACGCCCCTCCAGTCTTCGTTCTTTCTCGCCGCTCCAGACTTCTTTTTTCGACGCCGCTCCAGTCTTCTTTTTTCGACACCCCTCCAGTCTTCTTCTTCGACGCCCCTCCAGTCTTCTATCTTAGATGCCACTCCAGTCTTGTCTTCGACGCCACGCCAGTCCTCTTTCTGCTTCGACGCCTCTCTAGTCTTCTTTCTTTAAAAAATATATCAGTCGTCTTATTATAATGATTTATATATTAGTTTCTATTATTTTTTTATATTTTTTTACTTACTTGTAAAGTAGATGTTCTTCCACGCTACTGCATTCTTGTTTCTTCGACGCACGTCTATCTTCCACGCCCCTCTGGTCTTGTTTCTTCAACACACCTCTAGTCTTCTTTTTGCGATGCTCCTCCAGTCTTCTTTTTGCGATGCTCCTCCAGTCTTCTTTCTTCGACGCCCCTCCAGTCTTCTTTCTTCGACGCCCCTCCAGTCTTCTTTCTTCAACGCCCCTCCAGTCTTCTTTCTTCGACGCCCACCAGTCTTCTTTCTTCGACGCCCCTCCAGTCTTCTTTCTTCGACGCCCCTCCAGTCTTCTTTCTTCGACGCCCCTCCAGTCTTCTTTCTTCGACGCCCCTCCAGTCTTCTTTCTTCGACGCCCCTCCAGTCTTCCTTCTTCGACGCCCCTCCAGTCTTCCTTCTTCGACGCCCCTCCAGACTTCTTTCTTCGACGCCACACCAGTCTTCTTTGTTCAACACTCATTCACCAGTCTTCTTATCATGATTGTTTATTAGGTTTTTTTTATAATTTAATGTATATTTTTTATTTTCTCGATAGTCATTTTTTTTCTACGCCCCTCCAGTCTTCTTCCTTCGACGCCCCGCCAGTCTTCTCTCTTTGACGCCCCTTCAGTCTTCTTTCTTCGACGCCACACCAGAGGCCTTTGTTGAACGCTCATTCACCAGTCTTCTTATCATGGTCGTTTATTAGTTTTTTATAATTTATTGCATATTTATTTTCTCGATAGTAATTTTCTTCTACGCCCCTCCAGTCTTCTTTCTTCGATGCCCCTCCAGTCTTCTTTCTTCAACGCCCTTACGGTCTTCTTTCTTCAACGGCCCGCCAGTCGTCTTTCTTCAAAATTTTCTTTCTTCAACCATTCTTCACAAGTCTTCTTATCATGATTGTTTATTCATTTCTGTGTTTTTAACATATATTTTATTGCCAATAGTTATTCTTTTACGCCTCTCCAGTCTTTGTCTTCTTTCTTCTTTCAACCCCCTTACAGCCGTTTTTCCTTCGACGCTCCTCCATTCTTTTTTCTTCCACGTCCTTCCAGTGTACCATCTTCAAAATTATATGACATCTTCTTACCGTAATTGTTTATTAGTTTCTGTGGATGTTTGAACATTTAGTTATTTTTGGTGAAGTAATATTTCTTCCGACATTCCTCCAGTCTTCTTTCCTCGACGCTACTTCAGTCTTTTTCTTCCAAACTCATCCGGTATCTTTTTCGATTGCTCTATTAGTCTTTCCATAATCCTCTACTGGCTTTTCTTTTATTTCTGAACAATTCAATTATTTTGTTGCTTATAAAGTATGTTGTCTTCTTTTTTTATAAATTCTGCAGGTAATTTTAATCGCAATAATTTTCTATCAATTACTTTTGGTATATTTATGTTTTATTTTTAACAAAATTTTCTTTTTGCATTCCTTTTTAAAGGGCCATTTGTTTTATTTTAAATATTGGTAGGCTTATTTTTCCAACCTAGCTTGTGTCTTTTCAACCTCTTCGAATATTCTCTTTTTTTAGATTTTAAATAGTGAATTTATTATTTTTTTTTTAAATTCTTTAGTCGTCTTTATCAACACGCATCTGTATATACCAGTAATTTATAAAGTTACTTCTAAGTAGTCTTAGTCTTGGTTTATCTATAAAATTTCACGACGTAACCAATTTTTAAAATTTTTGTAAGTTATTAGTTTTGATTCACTTTTCGGACTTCAAATATGAGTTGTTAAATGGTGTTTTATATTATTCGTCACCCACACATTATATATATTATGCTATTTTATATGGTCTCAATAAATTTTTCTATAGTCCTTTATCACTACGCATTTCTTTTCAATTAATTTCTTGTGTTGATTTGTATATACATTAGATATTCTTTTAGTGACATTATTTGTATTTATTATTTGATACTCCCACTGTTTTCGTCATTCTTGTACTTATTTTGATGAATACAATACAATTTATTTATTTAGATGTCAAATCTGGGAACAATTATTTGTTAGACATACGTACCAGATTGTAAATAGTCTTCATAATTAATTTGTTTTGTACTTGTTTTTTTATAGCAAGTTGGTCACTTTATATTTTTATTTGTTGTATGCACGTAGCCTAATTTTATTTCTTCACGTCTAGTTGCATAGTATTATTATTTTATATACAGCAAAGCTGCTTACATATAGTGCACATTTATTGTAACTCTTTAGTCACCTTCACTTATCAATTTCGCAATAGCTGTAAAAAACCTGAAAGTCTAATGTTTTAAAAGCTACTTACCTACTATCTCCAGCCATTTATTTTACTGTTTATAAAAAATGATAATTTCCATTTTGCTGACGTTTTATATGTTTGGCATTTTTTTTTTTCATTGGCTTGGCCCTTGTTCTTTTTCAAAGTATACATTTTTATACTACATCATAAGTTAATAGGATTAATACCTAGGAAAAAGGTTTGTTATACCTACATTGATTACAATCCAGTTTATTAGAGACATTATTAATGAAAATTTGAGTACGTTACAAGGTAACATTATAATATGAATATTATTCTATTGATTTTTGGTAAATTATAGCAATATAATAGTGATAATTAATATTACCTCTCGCATATTGTCCACCGCATCAGTATAATATTAATATCCTTTATCGTATATTTTAACAAATAAGTTGTTGCCAATACAGAAATAAATATCCAAATTACAGTCCAGTACTGTTTTCTTATGATCTTAGAGATAACCGAAATAAGATCTTTACAATTGAATTTTTCATTGTGGTGTAACTTCCATTTCAACCCCTGGAATACGCCTACCACAAGTAAGATTTTATGTAAATATGTATATCCATACCTTATCCGTGCCTTTTACGCGTTTTGGTTGTCTATATTACATATCTCCGATACTCCTTAATAATTAATCAATTTTAAT
>AP028448.1:9616807-10173323 GCA_036509395.1 Antheraea yamamai | reverse complement strand
TTTGAATGAATACCAGTGAGAATCGTAGTTGAAGTCGCAGAGTTTGATGTGGACAGGTGGTCCCACGATTTGCACGGCGCCGCAATAGTAGAATACGCTCCAGTACTATAGCCCTGGTGACTATCTGTTACTGCGGTATTTAAACTTGCCACTGCGAGAAGGCAATATACACAGTATATTTAAATAGGCCGTGTCTAGATCTGATAACTGATTACAGTGAAACATCAAAGTAAAGAAGTTTGAATTTCATTCTGACATTGGTAATTATTTCCATTTGAAAATATGTTTCCAGATCTTGACTTAGCTTATGAATAAAAAGTAAAGTTCTTATCGACAATTAAACATTTCAAATTACAATCATAGTTCAACTAATCTACTACAAAATAATTCCATATCACATGGATAAGTTGTTTCAAAATATAATCAAGATCGTGTAGAATTTTCCATACCTTATACTCAGAATCCTCGTTCATTCGAATACTTCTGTGTGATTTTTATTTATGAATTTTCATTTTTACATTTTAAAAGCAATTTAGGAAGCAAGTCAATTTCAATAACCAAGAGAACATGTCGTTTGTAAAACAAAGACGTTCCATTTTAATTCTCTATAAGTTTGAAGCTCAGAATCTCTTATAATTTATGTTAGCTGCAGAGACGTAAAGTAGTTTCTGTGGAGAAGTTTTATTTAGGAAGAAAGGAAGGCGAATACCGTAAATATAGAAAATATAAATTACTACAGCAACTAAATACTAGATTTTCCTTTTCATTCATAGTTCATTTTTACATATAGTTAAGTATATTGATTTCTTTATTGTTAAACCAGGTTATAAAATATTTTCTGATTAATTGAACACATAGTATATATTATTATTAAATCAACGAAAGCCAATAAACATAACTGCTGCGTTTCAAAGCCATTTGGTAGTTAGATATACCTTACTTGATTAATGTGTAGACCAACGCTCAGAATTATCAGGATGATGTTCCACTACTCGAACCCGAATCCAGTTTTGCAGAATAAAAACTTGGTTAACAATAGTGTCGCGAATCAGCAACACGATTAGCAGACAGGATTGGTAGTACCTTTCCTCGATAGATCGCAGAATACGAAGTTGAACGCTTTGACACATTCAAAAATAGTTAGCAAGATACGCAGGCAGGAGCCTGGTTACATACTCGTATATAATAATTTATGACGCAAATTGAGTTTTTAAAAGATTTGCTTAAAATAGCTTGTAGCAAGTTTTGCCTACCTTGAATTTGCAGTGATCAGGTGGTTATGTATTTTTATTATAATTCCTATATGTTGAGATGTGATGGAAGATTTCATTTTCAAATATGTTGCATCATACATTAAAGGCCTTGGACTGGAATACTTATTTACACAAACTTCTTAAGTCATATCTCATAACTTAACGTCAAGTCATAGCATTCATCTACTCATTCCCATCCAATCCAATGCATAAGGTGCAATTCAATAATCAGCTAACATTGTTGTCACTGTTCGTTGAATTGTGCATATAACATTAGCCTGTTAAATACCCATATAGATCACAACTAATTATCTGAAAGCACTTGTGATAATTCGCTATATAAAGACAGTAGCGGTTAGTTGATACGTCTTCATTATAAACCAAATCTCGGGATAGTAACAAGGTGAAGCAAGCCACAAATTACATTGCAGTTGCGGGTGTCATTGTCAATTCCACATGCACAAAATGGCTAAGCATACGCCATCCTCGTGGTTTTATTTAACAGAGTGTAAGCCAAATTTTCCCATTATTTAAATTGTTTTCAGCTTTTAATCAACACCACAAATTAATTCAGCAGGCTGCTAATTTCTAGCTAAACATAAACAAAGGTACAGCTCGGTGCTCAAGGTTACACAAATTTAAAAAAACAAATTTCTCTATTTATACAAAGTACATAGGACATGCATTTTTAAACACATTAAAATTTATGTTATGAGGATTACATAAAAATACACATGTTTATGTAAAACAGAATTTCCTGAATTAATTATGTATGAAAAATTCGATATTTGTCAATGAAGTTTTGTATGTATTTTATAATAATACAGTAAATTTACAGTGATTTATAAAAACAGAATTTTTGAAATAAGTTTATATTTTTTGTATAATTCTACAGATTCAACTTACCTACAATATTTTCGAAGTCTCAATACATAATTGTCCAACAAAATACTTAGTAAACCCTTCTCCAGTCCTCATTAAAAGATTTTCAACATGCATACAAATCATACTACCTTTTAGACTTAGCAATGTCAAAACATTACCATAAATATAAAATATAGCAAAAATGTATGGTCAAATATTTCAAATTTTGCATCAGTAAATAATATGATAAACATACCACCCACTTTTGAGAAGTCCATATTCTTCAGCATAACTTTAATATCTATTCTGCATTAACATCCAACATTAAGGGCTATTCAAAATTGTTGAGTTAACGAGGATTCGTAGCAATCACAAATTCCACTTTGCATGGCATGAAGCACTTAATAGCTTTGTAGAAATTGTGCCATCTTCTCATACATTTTAATTGGTTTTACAGGATATTGTAGGTATCGGCTAGTATATATATATATATATTTATTTAAGCAGGTAACATGCTAAATTGTAGTCACAAAGCTGCTATTCATGTTGTAGCTCCCAATCAACTTTTAAAAATTTTAACAGTTAATACTGTGCTCTCTTCATTACCATTCATAATATTGCAATTCAAAGTCTAAGTGTAACCAACAAACCCACATTCAGCTAAATAATCAAAATACTTAAAACAATTCCATTTATGATGATAAAGCTTTTTCATTTCCTATAATGGCCAAGTAATAATACTATTGACAGTGCAGTATATCTCCAGATATTTTAATAATCTGTTATGTCAAGTTTGTGCTTAAAAATATGAAGGAGTCAGAAGTTTCATATCAGATATAAGGTCAGCTACTTTGTTTAAACTTGTTCCACAATCTCTCAGGTTCCAGGTCTCCTGAACAAAGACAATAAAAACAAAGCCAACTACGAGAAAAATAAGGTTTGCGAATGAGAATATATAGTATTAACTTGTGTTATATTATACTTGATTTGTTTCTTGATTATATATTAAATATTTTATAATTATTGATCTGTATTTACGTATTTATTTTATATCATGATTTCCACTAAAAATCATATTAGTTCTAGTATTATTCTTTTCGTCACATACCTCAATCGACATTAATTTTACCGAAAACAGTTCAATGTTTTGTTGTAAAGTATATGATTAATTGTATGTTTTTCTTCAGAGATGAAATAATAGGGTGATCATTTGTATATAGATAAGTTTTTAGATTTGCAGACATCTGCCAGTATTAAATTTTTAGTTCTAGTAGGTTCATGTGTTGCAACAGGGCAACAAAGATATATATAAATTGCATATCATGTGTTAAGTATCTGTATAAATCTGAAATCAAACTTTCCAAAGATTTAAGAACCCTACCACCTATCTCCTGTAATAACCAGGAATAGGTATTTTAGAAAAAAAAAACAAAAATACTACTTAACAATTTGAATATCAATGCAATAAGTTAACTCTGCAATTCATTACGTTATTCATAGAATATTTCTTTAATTTACAGCAATCATATTTGTGATTGCAATTAAGGTATCACTTACCCAAGTCATATATTTCGAAACTTGAGTGTTGGTTTGTTTTACTGTTAGTTATGACTCTCAGGCATTCTGGTCGCTTTACCCAATCAATTAATAGCTCAATTTAACGGTGTTCACGTAACGAACTTTTCAGATGACTTATCTTGTACTTAAAGAGGTCCCACTCGCTATATCAACCGGAACCGGTAAGCCTTCGCCGCTAGGAAGTAGTTACTTCCATGTTGCTTAGGTTTTGGGTCTTAGTAAACGTGATTCGGTCACGGCAGCCTTGGCTCCAGACCGGTAGATAGCTGTGAAGTTTGCATACAAGTCAATAAATGTGCAACTGTATCGTAAAAGAACCCTACATTGTTTTAATAAAAGGGAGTCTATACGAGCAACTCACCGTTTGGTACATCCAGTTACGTATGTCCCTATCGTAATATTCTTGCTTACTTAATCATTTCGTAAATAATAGTTCGTCCGCGCGAATGTTCATCAGCCCACTGATAAATAATTATGTTCCTTCGTAATCCAGTAGAATGTTCAGTTTCATATTAGCGTTATTCTCCGATAGATTTGAAATTCAATAAACGTATTTCCATGGTACAATTTCTCTTCAATGATGCAGGGATGAATAATAAATTGTTCATGTATTTGACCTATCGATGTGACCTTTTTGTGGTGACGTAGTGTTAAGACGTCAAGGATGACAGCCGACGTCATAGAGCAGTAGGTCACACGCGCAAACGTTTTGTTTTTCCTTTATAATCATATATATATGAAGCCTGTGTGGATAAAGCGTTAAGGTCCGTCTACTTTTAAAATAGTTTATTACCTTTATTAAGCTGAAATACCAGCATCAGAAACTTTCATCAAACTCCACTCACCATGTTTCCTTTTAAAGTGTTATATATATTGTTCACGATTCCTACACTCACGTCCTAAATTTCAGAGAACAGCATTGCATCTGTTTAGAGATTAGATCCAAGATTGTCTGCGTTGGCCGCCCGTCTGGTTACGCTCTGAGATCTAAATACATAGTTATGTGCAAGGTCCAAATTAGACCTTGCAAAACGGATACTTATTATACACAGAATTTATGATACAACCCCCTAACCGTTACCTAGTGGGCTGAGAACCGGGAACCCGAGAGTCGCGTGAAAGCGCCGTTTAGCACGAAGTAGTACGGCTATGCCATGTGTGATAGTCAGCGTAGTGAAGCAGCAACGCAGCCGGATGACTCATTCGAATGTTCTGGAACTCTCCGCTCGAACACACCATTGAAGTAACTGCCACGTATCTCAGCGTAGTCACGGTGATGACTCATGGAATAATACATTTTGTGCGTGGTAAAATCACAGTAAAATCGAATGAAAAATCATAGATACATTTTTTTAAATTCTTTAATTTCCATACTTAAACATATGTTACAATATTTATATTCAATATGAATAAAACTGAGAATTCCAATTTAATCATTGAGTAATAGAACAAATTGAAACATTTAATATACAATTAAATTAAACTAAATCAAATAAATGCATGATACCGTATTACAAACCCATTTTGTAGCTAGCAGCGACCACGCCCCAGCGGCAACCAACATGGCGGCCAACGGATGCAGACCCACGCGAAACGCAATGGGACTGTAAGGTAGAAAAACATCCTACATATATCACAGATACAAATTCAATTGACCTACATTACCTAATATTCATCATTTTACTACTATTGCTTTTACACCATCTAATTCTCTAAAAAAACTATCTAAACCGCTGAGATCATTCTTCCATATGCTATCGATTTTTTCGCGTTGCTGTCTGGCGATTTCTTCTTCCTTATTGCACAATCCGAGGTCAACTTGCATCTGGGCCCACCTTCTAGCACGTTCTCTTTGTTTTGTTATAAGCTCGCTTTCTGCTCTGATTAGAGAGTTACTCAAAATGGCGATTATTCTCAAGTCACGATTCCTCTTTGTCTTGGCATAAAGGGATTTATTTTTAACTTGGCGAACCCAGTTAGATAAGGTTTCAGTTTTACTTTCGCAAAAGTCAACAATAGATTTTTCTTTGGTACTGTAGCCCATGTTTATTTGAAGACAGAAAATATTTTTTGTAACAGTATTACACACCTGAATCCATACAGGCACAAAGCTACTTGCAGCACTACACAACACAACCCGACGTCTTTACTTCACCACGATGAGAAACGAATGTGGGTGCATGACGTCATTCCCCTCTTTTATACCCTGACGCCAATCGAGGCGAAACTGCGCAGTTGTTCACAAAATGGCGGCGGCCGTAGGCCATGGTAGGGAGACATGTGCACAAGCGCGTTGAAAATAGAGCGATCAATAAAATAAAATCAGAAATACGCTTAGAACCGAACGAATTTTGCTCTCTGCGTTTTATAATATAATTTTATAAAAAATGTTATAAACTTCTTCCACAGTTCCATAAATTTGTATTTTTATAATTTCTCCCAATTTTAAAAATTATTTGCAATAAAGACATCTTCACATTCACATTCATATATAATAGTGCTCATATAACAAGAACTATTTTCAGATTTTCGAATTTACATGTGATTATAAATACATTTGATAGGTGTTTCATCTAAAATTATTGTATCTTTTATATATTTTCAATATGTGGTTACTTCAATCTGTTTTTAATTGTGTTTGGAAGTGTTCAAAGATAAAAAATTTATTGAAAATAAGTCTATAAGATATTTTGTATCTGGTTTCTATTATATTTTTCGACAATAAATAATTTAATTACAGTATGTTGTCACAACATTAAAATGTAGCTCTGTCAGCTGTACCTGGCGTTAAACAGGTATTTTATGTGACACGTTATTCAGTTATAACCAGGCCTTTTTGTCACTTCTGTTTTGAGGGCACGTTAATTTTCGAAAATTATAAGCCCATAATTTTCTTTACGACTTCTACTACAGAGACAAACCACTGTGAGACGCGGTAACTGTTCAAGAAATATAGACTTGATTTTATATTTGGATAACTTTAACCTATTAAAAAAGACCAAAAATATTTAAGTATAATGGCATCTACATAAGGTATTATACAAATATAAGGATTGTGTTACAGTAATGTCTAAATTGTCTGGAGTAATGATTAAATATTATTGAAGTGAAACTTCTTTATCGGCGTTGGAAAAAAATTTACCGTCACATTTTTCGGTTACGCGTCACATTTTTCCGTTACGCGCCATCTTTTTTTTCATTTATTACTGTTTATCTACATTTCAAAAATTTATTGTATTGTTATAAGACCGAGTATTCTTCGCTAATATTAAAATGGCTCATGTATATAATATGAGGAGTATATTACAATTATTAGATAGAAAATTAATATTTTTAAACATCACATTGTTGTTATATGGAGTAGATAGTAACAGAATCTTGCATTATTTTAAGCAGCTTGTGTGTTTCGGAGCGAACAACTTTACTTGTATTAGTTGCGGGGAGCGGGGATATAAGTATTGATTTTTTGAGGCTATATACTTTACCAAAACTCCAGTATATCTTTATATAAGGTACTCTGTGAATATGTCCACCAATGCTATGTACTTTATAAAAGTTGTTTATACTAGTTTATTGTTTTATGATTCACTGAAAATTGAGATTCAATGTAATTAATGTATACATCATTTATTATTTGAGAATGTAAGTTAATATCATATAGCGGTGTAGGTACCTATATAATTAAAAATAACCTAGGTAGATTACCCACAATTTTATGCAAAACGAACGAAAGGAACAAAGTTCCCACGTGTTAATATACTATATACTTACATTCTCGAACTATATATCTATAAAATTATATAGGTACCTAAATTTTATACTTACTCATTTTCTTTTCTGATGAATATTTAAGTATTAAACAGCTATAATTTACAATAAATAATGATTAGACTAGAAGCATCAAGCCATTTAATATTCCTGACCGATAAGTCTTTTTGAACTTACCCATTTTGCCCTTTTCACTGTTACTCATTTTATTATAGATGATAAGTATTCAAAAAGCAATGTAGGGGTATAGGCCTCATCCTTATAAATCCGTATAAGTACTTATTTACTCCCACATTATCTTTTGTTCTATATTTCACGCTTGAAAATAGATTTTAGGAAAACATTGAAATACGGTTATTTATATCCTAAAGTTTACAAATCTCAAGCATATTCACTACCTATCTTAAAACTCTTAAAATCTACTTAAATTCATTCAAAGATGTAGTTGTTTTACCCTAACAGGTCAAAAATGTAGTTTTGTAATAAATGTCATAAATTACTCGTAATTAGTAATTGTTTTCGAAAAGTTTTATAGTTAAAAATAAGAACTTTGGGTTAATTAGTTTGAGTGGTTGTGGTCCGTTTTAAATAAAGTTATTGTAAAAATAGCTTTACTGTTTCAAGGTACGTTATATACCTATTTAATCGACCTAACACCAAATATATTTTATTATGTTTTCTTAATAAAGTCAGGGGTCTTATAAAGTCTATTAAGCTGGTAGGCACATGTGTACCTACATATTTAAATTCATCGAAACCTATTTGTAATAATAAATAATATTCCTTTTGTATTATAAGGTGAATAATGACGCATAAAAAGATGACTAAATATAACGTTCGTAGAATACAACTACGTAAAACCGTTGAGTCAAACGTGTAATAAGGTTATTCATATTTTTTCGGATATACCATAATATTCAAGGATTAAAGGTTATAATTGAATAGCACATTTCGAGAATTGTTAACAAACAAGATGGCCGCAATGCGCCACTTTGTCGGCCATTGTATGACGTCAACCCTCGGTCTCACGCGACGCACGGTCGATAAGTACAGCTGCACTCAACGAACTCTATGACCGGTGGAGCAACTGTTCTCATACTTTTTCCGGTTTCTGTACACATTTTTGAATTGTAGTTATTTTTATTAAAAGGGTATCGAAATTTCTCTCTAGATAACGACATGAAAGTAGTTCTTTGTCCAGTAAAATTACATTGTTTTTAGCTTTAGTAAATATTTTATGTACAGTATAATTTTACGGGAAAAAACATTTCATAATACAGTTCGGAACGCAGATATCTCTGTGCTTATTAAAATCAATTCTTTTCATACTTGGTATTCCTTTCTTAATAGTGTTTCCAACTTAATTATAGTGGATAAGATAACAATATTAATTAAAAGGCATGAGACAAAATTTGTTGTGCCTCTTTGGTTTTTATTCTTATAAGTACTTAGTCGTCTATATAGATACTCTTGTCGCTGCGCAAACTTTTTTAATTACCCGACAGGAATAATTGGCGATCCTCAAACCTTTTTTTTGTTGTTGAAAATATTGTATTAATATTCAAGAGAATTGTGACTTCGTATAAGAGTTACGTTCCACAGTTATCTGAAACTGTCAAGCTATTTCTGTATTTTAATTCATACTAATAAAAAGTAATATTTCTAGGAACACAAACTATCAAAGTAACTATTTTATCTTTATACAGTGAAAGTTTTAAGCTAACAAACAGAATAACTTTTTACTTGTAATTTTAAGTTAGTTAATTATGAACCAACATAATGCCGATTATATAAATTAATTTTGAGTAGACAATAAAATAAAATGTATACAAGAGTAACAAACTAAGTAAATAATAAATAAAAACAAAACAAAGCTACATCGACAACTTTGGACTTATTCCACCCTTGTAGGTATCCAGTTTGTTAAGGTAACGTTTAATAATTAAAAAAAACGTTTCTGCCATTTGTGTGTATACTATGAGTAATTTAAAACTTTTGGCCTCTCTGTATATCATAAATTCTAAAGCTTGGCGGTGTGAACGAGACGCGGGCGGCGCGGTACGGCACGGTTCCAAAATGGTGTTATAGGAAATCTATTTCTAGAGTAATGGGTAGACCTACTGGCATTAACAATTTCTACTAAAACTGTAAGCGAGATACATGTATACAATATTTGTCAGTGATTTTTTCTTAGCATAAACATTATTTTCTGAGAAAATAGCTAATAAACTATTTAATCGCCTAAATTAATTAAAAGCTAAATTAAAATTACTTCGACGATGACAAATTATTCTAAATGGCAATTGATTTACGTTTTACTTATTGCCCGCCATTTATAATAACCTATGGTATGTATGATCTCAGATCTGTCTTAATAGGTATGCCACTGCAACTGCAACCACTGATATCTATGACATAACCATTTAATATTTGCGTATTATATCAGTTAGTAATGTAACCTAATAATCAAGTCACTTAGTTTAAATATTACTCTTAGTTTTGCCCACAAAATTACGTAATGACGTATGGTATCTATGATCTCACATCTGAATATGCCCTTGTAACTGCGATCACTGATATGTATGACTATTAATACTTGTGTATTATATCATATAGTAATGTAACTTGTTACCTAACGAAGTCACAAAGTCCAACTATTGGATTAAGTCCAATTAATATATCTCAGTTTCTAAACATACATCTATATGTCGGTATCGATGACAGACTTTGTATAGTTATAGCGGGCTCGGCAGAGGTTGTCGGTAGGGGACTTTGTTTTCATTACATAGTATAAAACAAAGTCCCCAACCGCGTCTGTCTGTCTGTCTGTTCGCGATAAACTCAAAAACTATTGAACGGATTTTCATGCGGTTTTGACGAGTGGATAAAGTGATTAATGAGGAACGTTTTAGTATATAATTTGTCAAGGTTTTTTTTATAATCAGGGCGGGACAACGTCTGCCGAGCCCGCTACTATACTATGTAATGATGATTGTTGATGATATAATAATTTAGAATGGTATTTTCAAGTCTCTTTATTTATATAAAACGGGGTTTTAGCATCAGCAGTTACGGATTCATACCCCATTTTGTTGAAAAGCACATTTTTATTACTTTTTTGTGAATACGTACACATACAAACATATATATTGAATACAAAACGTACATATTATGTATACGCATTGACACAATGGTCAAATGTATAAGGTTGGTTGGTTTTTATATGTCAATGGGTATAAACGAAGAAGTTTCATTTCCAGGATAGAGGTTTCTGGTACAGTGTAGGATTTAGCACAAAGATTACAGCGATAATAAAATACATTTCAGTATAACTTGTTGTATTTACTAGTATTTTATTGATTTTTAGCTGATACCACCTAGTTATTTCTAAAATACCTTTATAACGATAAATAAGAAAAACCTTTATAACGATTTCACGATCACTTTGTTTCATAGGATGAAAATCTATGTAAAGAGAGTTTAAACATTCTCGGTGTTATTACAAAAAAGTTAAACACGTATTGAACCCTGGCTTTAAAAAGGTCTTATATTAAATGCACCGCGGTCGCTGAATGTTCGCCATCGTGCTCTTTTGTCGCGCTTTGTTTACGTTAGGTTAGACTTGCGAAAAAGGATAACGCGAACTTGCCTCGGGGGAGCGCGGTGCATTTATTAGGAAACTTTTTTAAACCATGTATTTAATACGTATTTAACTTTTTTGTAATAACACGGTCTTAGTTTTCTTTGTAACCTAAATACACTTAGGATTCAAGTTAAATATAAATTTTAATTATTTTAGAGAACTCTTTTATTTTATAATGTTATTTAATTTTAATAGTTCAAGTATAGTATTATAAGGGAACGCACTGGAAGTAGTATTAGGTATAGTTTGATTTATCATTATTATTTACTCTTTAAGTATGTTATTTCATGTAATAAAATTTATATTACTACATATTATAAAACAAAGTCCTCTGCCACGTCTGTTTATCTGTCTGTCTGTTCGCGATAAACTCAAAAACTACTGGACAGATGTTCATGCGGTTTTCATCACTAGATACAGCGATTCGTGAGGAATGTTTAGGTATATAAAATGTCAAGGTTTATTTTATTATCACGGCGGGATAACGTCCGCCGGGTTCGCTAATACCTACTAAAATATATCCGGATCCAAAATAGTGAATGTGAATTAAAAAAGCATTAATGTAAATTGAATAAGGGTATCTTTGGAGTCACTTGAACAGTACCCATATATCTTATAGGGAAAGGCAGAGAGGTATACTAATAAGTTGGTAGAAGAATGTAATAAACATACAAACGTATAAAATACTGTAATAGAGATTGTATTTATGAAGATTCTCGTGTAGTTTCTATGACATGATAAATAGCAAATATCAAAATTCCAAAAAATCAGCCGAATCTAAAGCATTTAGACACATATGACGTCACACACTGCATCCATGCGATATTGAAGCATGTCGCAAATTAATTATAAAAAGTAATACACGTTTTGTATTTTTTATATACGCAATTTATAATGTGTTTCGTCGTTATTTTACAAATACCGGTGTTACACGGTCAGTAAGCTTATTTTTAATAACAACTTATTGATTTTTAATTAGTTCAGATTTCAACTATCTAATTAAAGTATCAAAAACGGACCATTTGAAGTAAAGTGTTCGTTTAGTACTCTCGCATTCTAACTAATCTGTATACCTTATTTTTTTCCAAACTGGTTTTAATGAAATTGTAAAAGGCCCAAAGAGGCCAAACACCCCATATTTCAAGGAGTTCCGATCCGACCACGGTGGGAGACGGACGTCGCGCTCGTTGCTTTCTGCGATTTCGATACTCGTGATTTAGTGACGTCAGTTATTACTTCGTGAGTGCTCGTTTCCATTGTTCCGATTCGGCACACCTGCGCCGCACACCTGTGCTACACACCTGCGTTCTGTTTCCTAGAACTGAGTGAGACCTTTCCTTTCTATTTATTTATTGCTTTATTTATTTCTTGATATAATTATTTGTTTACTCACTTACTTATTTATTTATCTATTTATTTACGTATTTCTCAATTCGTTTCTTTATATATTTATTTACATTTTTGTTTATTTATGTAGTCTTATATTATTTTTTCCCTGTCTCACTCACGTATTTATTTACATTTTTCTCCTAATTTGTTTCGTTTTAAACAGCTCTTTTGATCCGGACTCGGGATAGTCCCGTAGTTTTTCGTTTGGCGTGCCCCCCTGCCTTTAAGGCAGGGAGGTTAGTTCGCGTCCCCCTTGGGCTACAGAATGGCCCACAATAATATTTTTACAGGACTCCGTGACGATTTATTATCTATTGGCGTCGACGAAAACGCCGTCGACGCTATTCTTGCGCGACATTGTTTCACGTCCACGAAGGACGTTCAATATGTGCCCCGCGTGGCCACGTCGAATGCGTTTGCGGCTCTCGAGTCCGACTCGGAGTCGTCATTAGATTCACCGGATTCGCCGCTGAATCTGGTGGATAGAGCACCTGCTCCCGCGTCAAGCTCTAGCTCGGAGGCCGGCTCCGAGATAGAGCTAGATGAGGCGGCGCCCGCCGTGCCGACCGTAATCCCCGCGTCGATCGCGATCCCCGCGTCATCCGCGACCTCCGCGCCCTCTGCGCACGACAGTGACGGTTACAAGACCGTCGCTCACTCGAAACGCACTCGCGGTGCGCGCTCACCGGACTCCGGGTCCGACTCGGGTTCCGGACATAAAGATAAGGTAGTCCGTACCGAAAAATCGTCAGATGGCGCTCGGGTGCTTAAACACGCGGCTATACCGGCAGTCGCGAGAACACGTGCGAGCGGAGCCAACTCTGTCGCTGTCTCGCTCCCTCAGAGCGAAGTGAAGGGTTCCGTAGAGCCTCAGGCAAAGAAGCCACGCCCACCGCCGCCTGTTACAATACAGGATAAGTCCCAGTGGACGTCAATCTCCACTAGGCTTAATAGTCAAAAAATCAATTATACGTCCGCCCTCAACACTCCGGCGGGCATTCAGGTTAAGGTCCCCACCAGTACAGATTTTCGCAATTTAACTAGATTCCTTCGGGAATCTAAGTTAGCGTATTTCACGTTTGCTCTCGAGGAGGAACGCCTCCTCCGAGTAGTACTTCGTCGTGTCCCAGCCGAGATCTCGATTGATGACGTCACCGCCTCCCTTAAGGAGGGTGATTTCCCAGTCCGGGAGGTACACCGGATGTACCACCCACGCACCCGCGCCCCCTATAATATGGTCTTGGTCCTCCTCGACCGTACAGTAGAGGGTAAGTCTATTTTTAACCTCACCTCCGTCTGCGGCCTCAGCGGCGTCACTGTTGAGCCCCCGCGTAAAACTAATACTCCGTCGCAGTGTCATAACTGCCAGAGTTACGGCCACTCGGCGCGTAACTGTCACCTCCGCCCTAGGTGCGTCAAGTGCCTGGGCGATCACTCCACGAAGGAGTGCGGGCGCACGCCTGGCACTCCGGAACCTCCAAGTTGCGTGTTGTGCGGTAACGCGGGTCACCCCGCGAACTATCGCGGCTGTCCCCGCGCACCGCGCACACAACGCCCCCGACAGGCGCGACAGGCGTCCAGGGCACCTGCGGCCGCCGCCCGCCCTCCGCCTCCACCTCTCATGTCCGTGGATGCCTTCCCCAGCCTGCCGGGTGCCTCTCGTGCCCCGGTAGCGCCCGCGTCCACTACGCGTGTGCCACCTTCAGTGCCGCACGCACCACAACCCGGGCGGGCCCCTTTGGGCCCCTGGGCCCCCCGACCCCAGCCTGAGGCTCCCAAGCCTCAGGCTCGCTCACCACAGGCGCGGCCGGCGCGCGCCGCTCCCGCCCACTCTACGGAGCTCTCCGCGGTGGACTGGGTCTACCAGTTACTCCGAGAGCACGACCTCCAGGAGGTTCTTGCATTCCGCGAGGCCCTTAAGGTCGAGACAGGCTTGGGCCGGCTCGACGTGCTCGCGCAATACAGAGGCATCGCTGCAACGTTGCAGCGCCTCTCCCGATCCACACAAGATTTAGATTTTAAATAAAATTCGCGGCTATGAATAGGATAAAACCGCGCGGTCTATCTCTTTCGTTTTTTAACGCGAGATCTCTTAGGACACAGCGCGATTTAGTAGCTGCCTTTTTGCGCGATAGACAGATTGACGTTCTCCTCGTCCAGGAGACGCTTCTAAAACCTAAAATGCGTAATCCTAGAATCGCGAATTATAATATAGTTAGAAATGATCGTGTCGCCCGCGGGGGCGGCACCTTAATTTACTATAGGCGTTCGTTATATTGCATGCCGATAGATCCGCCCGCTTTGACCAATATGGAAGTGTCAGTGTGTACGATAGGTATGACCGGTCATCCGTCCATTGTATTAGTGTCCGCGTACCTCTCACCGAATAAAGAGTTGTTACAAACCGATTTGCGAGCGTTGCTTAATTTAGGAGACTCAGTTATTATAGCGGGGGACCTCAACTCCGGGAACGTTATCTGGAATAGTCCGAGAACCTCTCGTAACGGGAGGATACTCGACAAACTAGGTAGGGTTCTCGCATTTGACGTCATAGCCCCTCCGGAACCCACCCATTATCAGGATAACTGTCGTCCGTCAGTTTTAGACATAGCTTTGTTAAAAAATATCACGCTTCGGGTACGACTCATACAAGTCGTACACGAACTTGATTCGGACCATCGCCCGGTCGTATTACAGTTAGGTTTTAACTCAGACTTCACCCCTCCGTCGGTTAGGGTGGCTGATTACGCGAAACTCGCTCGTTATTTTAAAGAAAATCCTTCGTCTAGCAATTTAGACAGGATTCCGGACGTGTTGGTGTCTAAAGCCGACGCGGATTCGGCTATCGATTCCCTGGTCGACTATCTCCAGACCGCCGTCAGAGAGACCTCGAAAGAGGTACAAGTGGCGAATGATCGCCGTTTTATACTCCCTGACGACGTGAGAGCGTTGATTACGGAAAAGAACGCCGCGACTCGAGCTCACGACACTTACCCGTCTGCAGAAAATCGCAACCGTTTACGCTTGTTACGTAAAATAGTCAAATCTCGTATCTCTGAGATTCGGGGCGACAGGTGGGACAGACTTCTGGAGAATCTCCGGCCGTCCCACCTGTCGTACTGGAAACTCTCGCGAACTTTAAAGTCGGATCTCACTACTCCGATGCCTCCTCTCGATAGAGGTCCCGGATTGCCTCCTGCGTTCGATAGCATAGATAAAGCGGAATGTCTTGCCGCGAGTTTAGAAACACAGTGTTCACCGAACACTGATAACACTGACCCTATCCATATTAGGTCGATCGAATTGTCGGTAGAGCATGCACTAGCGTCCCCTCCCGTGGATACCCTAACCTCAATAACTTTCGATGAAGTTTCGACCGCCATCCAGCGTCTCAAGCTTAGGAAGTCCCCAGGTCCCGATGGAATCAGGAACGAGGTACTGAGACTCCTTCCCGATCACATCATAGCTCTATTGGTCTGCATCTTCAATGCGGCCATGTCCCAGGGCCACTTTCCAGCCGCCTGGAAGAAGGCCGTAGTGATAGGCATACACAAGCCCGGCAAAAAAGCTACGCTTCCCGATAGCTATCGCCCGATTAGCCTGTTAGATACATTAGGTAAATTATACGAGCGGCTCCTTCTGAACCGTCTTCAGGTTTCGATTACAGATTTAAAATTAATACCACCTGAGCAGTTCGGATTTCGCGCCGAACACTCTTGCACGAATCAAGTACACCGCCTCACGGAGTACATTTTCTCTAATTTTAATGCCGACCCGAAACGTAAACCGAAACGCACAATTGCAGTCTTCTTCGATGTCGCCAAAGCCTTCGATAAGGTCTGGCATGGAGGGCTCATCCATAAATTATGTAAATCTCACGTACCCGATAAGTTAATTCATATTATCCACGATTATCTCACTGATAGGACTTTCCGCTTTAGAGTGGATGGGGAACTATCCCTGCCCCACCCGATACGCTCAGGTGTGCCACAGGGCTCCATACTCGCGCCCTCGCTCTTCAATCTGTTCATCAGTGACCTACCTCGGTCTAAACGGGTCGAAGTAGGTTGCTATGCTGACGATACCGTTATTTACACTTCCAGCTTGCGGTCGGACTTTCTTAGGAAGCGCATCGAAAAGGCCGTTTTCACACTCGGTAAATGGTTTCGTCGATGGCGCATAGAAGTTAATCCTGATAAGAGTGCCGCGATACTCTTCGATCCTTTACGACGTAGTAATAACCTAGAGCCCATCAGGCTATACGGAACCGATATACCTTGGGCCGACGAGGTCAAATATCTCGGTGTTACATTAGATAAACATTTAAATTTCGAGTCACATATAGATAGAGTGCGAAACAAAGCCGCTATGGTCTTGGGGCGCCTCCATCCGTTGCTTTGCTATAGGAGTAAGATGTCCCTCAGACACAAGCTCACTTTATATAAAACGTGTATCCGTCCCGTGATGACATATAGCAGTCCCGTTTTTGCGCATATGTCAAAAGATAATTTTCATAAGTTGCAGGTTCTTCAAAACCGCGTTTTACGTAAAGTGACCAGTGCCCCGTGGTACATCCGGAGAGTTGATCTACATAGGGACCTAGAGATGCCTTCTATCTGGGCGTACGTAAAATCACTTATGATTAGTTATTTTGAAAAAGCCGCGAATCATCCCAGTCCGTTAGTGGTATCCGCCGCAAAATACAAACCCATACCAAACGCTACGCGTTGTAAAAGACGACCGCGACATATTTTTACCGACCCTCCCGATGAAATAACGGCAGTGAACGATCAGTACCAGCCTGTCTCTCCAAACAGAGCGTGCTCACGCCCACGCCCGCGTAACCACAGATCACGCCGCCGTGGTCTAGGGATAAATTTCGCTCCCGCACACCAGACTAGGCCCCCCTCGGCAGCTGCTCAAGCCTAGGTCCGTTCCCTCGGCGTGGAGCCCTTGAGTACGCTGCTCGCGCGATACAGTGACACAAAATCTTACATCACTGCGACAACATTACACATATCACCTCCACACACGTGCACGCATACACGCTTACACATGCAAGTGGAAGGGTCTTATCTTTTTTCCCTTATCAAACTGAAATAGTTTAGAAAATTACCCGATACGAAATATATATAAGAGTTGTTGAGGTATGTATGCTTGGTACACATATATGTTTCAACAACTCATATATGTATGAATAGTTAGCTTAGCTTAGGTTAGCTCACATAGGTCGCGAACTGCATGTATCAGGCAACAGCCAAAGCCGAGGTGTGCCGCGCACCCTTGAGCTAGTTGTCAAAATAAAATCGGCTGAGTGCCTTAAGCGCTCGCCTTAGTAGTCCGGTGAAGCTTTTAAGACCTTGCTTGGTCAATAGCGTAGTCAGTTCGAAGAAAAAAAAAAAAAAAAAAAACCCCATATTTCAAATATAAGCATCACAATACAAAAGAAAATCTACCTGGCGAGTCCGCTTTTGTAATCATTTCGACTTCAAAGAAATGTTTACCTGCAAATATATTATATAACTTTAAAATTTAATCCTTTATAATTAGGGACGTCTTTGTATTAGGTATGAAAAAATGCAAATTTCAATTTTTCAAAGGTAAATTTCTGAACGACTTAAGTTAAGTCTTTTGTTCTAAGAAATTTATGATTAAATTTTTTATTACTTCACTGGTATATTGGTGTTATGTAAATAATTCTCTCTAAAATAGGCAGATTAATATAAAACAATTACCTCCACCTTCAATACAATAAGCGTGTTTTTACTTCTTTAACGGTATTTATATTAACATCTAGAAATATTTTTATGCGAGTAAATAATGAAAAACAAATTAGAATGTAGTTACCTATTTTGATTTACCTGTTCACACCTGCTTGCCAGGTAGCCATGCACAGAAATAAGTAGACAAGCCTACCTAGACTTATTCTGTGTGTTAAAAACAATCAGTTGAGATGAAATTCATTCGGTTATCAAAAGAGTGAATGTGATGAAAGAAAATTGATTAAAATTGATTTAATTCAAAATAACTATGTAAACTATTCGATAGGCAAGTTATCATAGGAATGTTTGTTAATAAATTGTATTTGATAAAAAATATGTCTCATCTATAATCTCATTATCATTATCAATCTTAATATATATATTTCTTGTGTGCGTGTGTATGTGACTGAACTCCTCCTAAACGACTGGACCGATTTTGATGAAATTTTGTGTGCGTGTTCCAGTGAATCCGAGAATGGTTTAGATTCACAATTGGACCCGGTAGGTGGCGCTGCGGTTGAATTTTTAGATTTTTTTTATTATCAAGGCAGGACAACGTCCGCCCGGGCCGCTAGTCTCATTATAGTTATCTAATGGGTGAAGGTCGATGTCCCATTGTCTCCTCTACTAGAAGGAATTTTGACATATCGAAAACATGTTGTTAATTATGTTGCGATAAGTAGTAATTGCTATAATTAATAATGCCAGTTATAATTACATTCTTAAAGTAAATTAATATTTGTTTCTTTTATGTGAGATTTATTAATTTAGGAATTGTATTTATATAAAGGAGATATTAAAAAAAAATCAAATGGTAACCATAATAATTAGTGATCATTATTGATGATAATTATCACTAATTATTATGGTTAATTTAAAGTAATAGTTTGCTGAGATTAATTAGTATTTATTTTTAACTCGTATGCTCTTTGCATTGAATTAAATACCAAAAATAAAACAACGAAATATTTATAACTATCATATATTGCAAGATTCTCGTGGTTTAAGTAAGTATTGTTTAATATCGAAAACATAAAAAACCTACGTCACGCTTTAGGTACCTACAACTCGTATTTTAACAATAAGTGCTGGTGCAAATTGCAGCCAAATCGGTTTAGTAGATTAAGAGATATGGTGTACACCAGTTTAAAAAAAGTAAATAACTTAACAAAACGTGATATAAGAACAATGCTATATAGTATATGGGAATGCTACACAGGCTACTAAGAGGATACTACGTATGAATATATGCAAGTAAAAGTTATCTCTGCTCTAGTCGTTTCTGCGCATATAGTCATTCTATCGACAAGGTTATAACCAGAGATCAATAAAGATTCTCGCCACACCCAGAGAGAGAAACAAACCGACTTATTAAGCAACGGCATTAGAGGAAAAAAGAGATGTCTTTTTAAAAATTTATTAAAACCACTGGATATAAGTCCTTTCAGTCTTACTTATTACTATAGAATCTCTTAAGAATATTTATACAAAAAATCAAAATTATAACTTTAACATGAGTAATACAAACGTGTCAAAAATTGCAATGATGCTACCGTATTTACAATCTATATATAATGAAAAGACTGAGGCTTTCCCTGAGAGTCAATCGCGTCAAAACTATATAATGAACGTACCGACATAGAACTATGATGGTTTTGGTAGATTATTCTAGGCCAGTAGTCGGAAAACTGCGGCTCGCGAGCCTCATGTGGCTCTTTCTCTCCTTCACTGTGGCTGTTCCAAAAAGTTTAGTTCTGACCCGGAATATTATTTAATAATTTGCCTTGTAAGAAAAAAGTTGGTATTGAAATGTAAGCCCACAGAGAGGCATATTTTTAGAAAGTAACAATAGAATGGCTAATCGGTCACAAAAAAATCATTTTTAGCAAAGGAAAGCTCGAGAGTGTACTTTTAATTCTAATTCTTTGCATAAAGATCATAAGTAAAAATCTTAAGTTTAAAAAAGTTTTTTTTTTCGAACTGACTACGCTCTTGACCTATCAAGGTCTTAACAGCTTCACCGGACAACTAAGGCGAGCGCTTAAGGCATTCAGCCGATTGGAAAAAAGGCTCTTTCATTAAACTTTATTTTTGTTTTGTGTATACTTGGCTCTTTTGGATGACCAGTTTGCCAACCACTATTCTAGGCTACGTATTTTATGTATTCAGTTGACCTTTGCCATTTTTAATGCCCAACGAAGCATACAGAAATCTGCTAGTAAATGTTATATATAAGTCTAAAAAATTAAGGATTTGCTAAAACTGCGGATCTTCAATATTATGAGAAACATATGACAGTTCACATCAATATGTTAAGGTCTGCAGTGTCATTACAAAATACACATTTATCTTTCGATACAAGTCTTGAAAGATGTGCAGAAGTAAGAGGGTTGTTTACAAAATGTTGCCAGCTAATTAATTTGCAAGATCATCCCTAATATTTTTTTTTGGTACACACAATTTATAAAAATATTATTTACAAACTTATATTGCGGTAAATTGACTAGTATATTTAAAAAAATCTTTAATGTCAGACTACAAATGTCAATAGTGACATGTACGTAATAATTATTATACCTTATTGGCATAATATTACATGCCATCAAAATATCTTGAATAATTCAAATAATATTGAATTTTTTTATAATATTTTACTGAATTCGTATAATATTTTGCGAGGCAATATAGATGAAATAAAAAACATGAGGTGAAAATAAGTGTTTGGTAAATAAGAGTCATTGTAACTTAGCATACATGTAAAATATAGTTTGCATATTTATTGCCACATAAAAAGGTAAGAAGGTTAAATAAAATATTAAACACATAACAGGATAACTCTAGTTTTATGAATTTAATTCGTGACATGTTTCAATTAAGTGGTAAAAAAATTTGCATTATGTTGCTGCACGCGCCATGATCATTTTCTGAAAGAATAATTTTAATTACATTATTATTTATATTAGGACACTCTAAAATGAGATTCTGAAAATATATATATATATAACTCATGATAACCGCATAGTATAAATATATATTTTGTAGTGATATTATTATTTTATATCTATACATATAATAATAACATGTAAATTAAATTAAAAAATTAAAACATAAAACGTTTGTGTATTTTATACATTTTTATTAAAAAAAAATTGTTGCAGGCGACTAGGAATAAGTAATAAACATTTCAATAATTTTTATAATCATCTATCAGTTTGTTTGATCACGCATAACTGCTAAAGTAGTACGTTCAGAATAAAATAAATCACCAAGAAAATCATAAAGCACATCCTCGAGTAATCGTAATTGGTCCACTCTATCAAAAATTATTGTAATTTGAATGACGGCTCGAATTAAGTACGAGAAAGTAGATAAGTAAATGGACTTAATACATTCAGCTGATTTTATTAATCACTGTTATTTAGATGAAGTCGCAGGCTCAGCTAGTTTATGATAATAATTATATTGATATCAGTATCTTATGAGTTCTACTGCTGGACTAAATGGCTCTTATTGAGCCTGGAACAAGGGATGGCAAACTTGTTATTATATTTTAAGTATAAAAATAACGCGAATCTTTTACAAAATCTAGCTTTTCTAAGTTTTTACGGACAAACATGAAACTATCAAGAATGTGTCCGAAGAGCAGAATAGACACTAACTTAGTTTTTAATTAAACATAACCCGAATTATGATTAATACATGTACAGTTCAAAGTATGAAATCTAATGAGCTATAATAGGGCTATTAATATAAATTTGGTATATAATACAGTGAAACCTGGATAAATGGGATCTCTAAGGACGAGTTAATTCTGAGTTATCCTATTTACGAAATTATTTTAGGAATGGTTTTAATAATTACATTGAAAAAGTTATAAACTTAATTATTATTTAAAAACCGTCTTTACTTTGTTCTGTGGAATCATTCCTAAGATATTTTACTGTATTATAATATAATGTACTAAATATATTTAAAATTGAATTATAGAGGTAGATAGGTAAGCAAAGAATTCGTTCCTAAGTCATTTAACCGTAGATATAATTCATCCTTTGTTTTCTATCTACAACAAATCCTCTTCACTGAAAATTATAATTACTATTATCAAGTGGATTATTGTTTTGTGAACAAAGATGGCGGCTAGATAGAACTTTCGAGATGATTTTTGCGACATTAACGAATCATGTACTTTTAATCGACTTGTGTATAATAACAAATCTGTATTTTGCAAAAAGCCAACAATATTATACGAAGATATGGTAAGACAATTAAAATTTACAAATAAAAGTATAAGCATCCATTACATTACTGGCTTAGATACCGCCAGAAACTTCTTTAAGAGTAATTTTTTTTTTTCTCGAACTAACTATACTATTTACCTGGCAAGGTCTTTACAGCTTCACCGGACTACGATTTAGGGGTAATTATTTTTAAACAATGTTATGCGGTATATTCAGTTTTTTTAACTCCAAATGTAATATCAAAGAACGGATATCAGTTATAAGAATTTCTCACTTACTTCTGTACGACTTGAAGATTTCACCGAGTACTGTAATGTAATTATTATAGATCAACTTTTAATTTTTTAATCCAATCTATTATCGTTTTGACACAAAAATGTCTTATTTACCTTTGTCCTACTTAATCAGATTTTTCCTATGTACTTGAATATAATATTATTTTTGTAGATAATTTTTTTTTATAATCATTCTGTTTACCTTAAGTGGCTGCATGGCGTTGGTGAACTGTACTCCGAGGCTTCTCATGAGAACGACTGGTGGAAGATCAACGCTATATAAGCGGTATAAAGCGTCTATCCCTAATTGAGTTGGAACGTTATGTTTTTGTCTCTCACTCTCATACTTCTCCATCCAGTTCGGGTGAGCTATAAAATAGGAATCACTTTGTTTAATTTGGAAGTGAAACTCCTTTTGGGACGGTGCCAATTAATTTTATGAAACGAAAATTCTATATATGAATAGGTGAAGACCAAAAAGTTTAGTACATTTAACATCTCTGTTTGTCAACCGATTTTCTTTATTTTTTTTGTTTAGTGCTTGGATGGACCAACTTTAATGTTATCAATAACAACATTAAAAAAAAATAGTTTGTTTTTTTTTTTCGATACCATGTATGAGTTGTAGAATTGGTAAAAAGGTAATATCAGGAAGGTATCAAGTAAGATTTTTGTAGGCGGTAGAGCTGCGCTGAAGCTATTACTGGTTTCAGCATGAATAGGTCGGTTCGCCCTGCGTAGTAACACTCTCTCACTGAAATACCGACGTGAAGTAACAGTGCTTGCATTGTTACGTTTCGTTCGGTCAGTGAGAGCGGCGGAAACCCACCTCCCCTCCCTCTCCCCTCTCCCCTTCCCCGTCCCTCTCCCACAAACACAGGCTGGCCACGCACTTGCGACTACTCCCCTGATGTTCCAAGTATCTATGGACGGTGGTGATCAGTTAACATCAGATGACCCACGTGTTCGTTTGCCTCGTATGATATAAAAAAAAGAAAAAAAATCAACTGGTCTACAGTCTACCGGTCTACAGTGGTTTAGAGTTATATGTAAAACATAGTAATTGGTCCACGACTCAAAAAAGTTTTGGGTCCTCAGCACTAGAGTACATTAATGAATTATTAAACATTTTCGTTAAAGCAGCATCACTCTTCGAGAAAATTTTTGAAAATAAGTTGGAAGAAAAAACCTTCATATAGATAGAGGACAGAAATAAAAAACAAACAATTTTATCAGAATATTAGACAGCGTGCAATTTAAGAACATATTTGTACCGATATACTTACTGATATCTAGACCGGCGTATATGGCGTCTGATAAAAGGTGGACTAATTCTTTCACGTCACCGAAACCGAGGTTGACTCCTTGTCCCGCCAACGGATGTACCCGATGTGCTGCATCGCTTAAATATTTATTAAAACTGTATTACTTGTTTATAAAAACAACTGGTTTTTATTTTATATATAGACAGATATACGCACTCGTATTAATGAAAAAATACTTCATAGGTTTTTCGAGATGGACGATGTGGTTTAAGGTCATAAAACTGCTAACCCAAATAGGTATTGTTTTTTTTTCTCGAACTGACTACGCTATTGGCCTAGCAAGGTCTTAACGGCTTCACCGGACTACTCCAAATAGGTACTGCCTCTCAAGTGCTACTACTGGAACATACCTATAGGTGCTTATTAGTTAGACATAGATTTCTAACATGAGTTCTGTAACTAGTCAAGGGGTCTTAAAAAAATCCTATCAATATTTATGGTTTCATCTCGATATTTTCCTTTAATGAAAAAAAAACTTATACATTAGAAAACACGATCTATCTCAGATAGCCACTTACATACTTACATTTAACTAGAGTTAGATTATTGGGAACGGTCGTTAGACGATATTGTTGGTTAACCACTGAACTTTCCAAAACCATGAGCGTTTATAAATAACTGCATAGAAACAGTGTGGACCTTACGATCCACTGGTGAACAGACTGTTGGCAACGTAAGTTAAAAAAAAATACTTTATTTATTACAAAATTTGAAAGACTTGAACAAAAAGTGATGTAAAGTAACATTATAATAATTAAAAATAATTGCCAAGATACTTAAAAACATGATCCGTCATTTTGAGCTCTGGATCTTAAAAAATCAACCTAGGAGTTATTATTACGTAAAACTGTGGTTATATCTATAAAATATATATAAAAAAGTGTGTGTGTGTACTTATGTACACGCGTTAGAAGTTATACTTCTTTGGCGGTATAAGATAGAAATGTTTTCAAAAATTTTATCTTTAGCCTTATTCTACGTTTGTAGAAAAAACGACACTAACAATAGAAAAAAGGTATTTAATAGACTGAAAATTTTAATACAAAGAAACTAAATGTTGACTATAGCTAACTTCAGGTGTCGGTTTTTCATGACGGTGTGCGCGCGCATCGTAAAAATTTACTCTCATCATTTTTCCCTAACGCGCCAAAAGCAGTATAACTTCAAAAAAATCAAGGTTGTAGATAGCTAAATAAAAATTGAAGTTTTGTCCCTATCCTAGAATTTGTTGTTAACCTTTTGAAAACTAATTTTTAAAATGTTAAATATTTATTACACTGACTGCATTCTAAACTAGTTCACTCAGGTTCGGTTGCAATGTCAGTAAACAATAATAAATTCCCACGGAACATACAGCTCGTTCAAAATGGACCTTACATTATGTTAAGTGTTGTATTATTGCAAATAATATTCAGTTATGTTATCAGCACTTCACTGGAATAAAGCCAAAACTTGTGCATTTATCTTCTCATATCTTAAACAATTTAAATACATGGCTAGAATTACTGTATGTATCTTATGCTATATTCAGCACAGTTATTTAGTTCTTTGTTTTATTTAACCCAGACTAAAAAAAGGATTCGAAATAATCTATATATACATAAATGAATTGCTGTTTCTTGGAGTCGTTAAAACTCGCTTGACCAATTTTTTTCCGTTTTAATATCGGGTGGTTTAAAAAGAAAAATAAGAGAAATCTTAGAGAATAGCTATAAGAAAATCGAAATTAAAACAGTGTTTTTATAATCTTTGATTAATGTAGGTGCATTGGTCTAATTCTAGTGTGACTCGAATCGAGGACTTAAATTACTTTTATTCTTTCCAACGATGACATACTTTACTTTTATTCTTTCAATCAAAAGTGCAAAGGGTTACGGCACGCGATAACTGAAACTAAGTTATTTTTATATAATTCCTAGTCACTAATGATAGACATTATGGTTTCACTAAAACAATATATAGCGGTATGGAATACGACCTCTATGAAAATTGTAAATGGGACGAGTACGCTAAGTAACATCAACTGAGATTCTGGCCAAAACGCTAAATTTAAAATGTAGACATATGATCTGTGGAATATCAATCCGATGTCCGCAGGTTCGAACCCCGGTATGTACCAACAAATTTTTGTAACTTTTTGTAACTAAATTTGTAACATTATCAGCTGACGGTGAAAACATTGTGAGGAAATCTGAACCTGAGAAATATTCTTGTAGTACCACTGTATGTGGGAAAATATAGGACTATGCATTTCTCGGAGTTTGAAATGCCAATACGTCGTGGGCTGACGTGATGATTATACCCATATCCTACTTCGGAAGAGGATTATGGCCCTGTAATGGGTATGGTAAAGCCTCCATAAAGGCAATAATCTCAGTAAAAAAACCGATCTAAAATAGTTAAGTGAAATAATAACAATAGTTGCTCACAATTAAAACGATTTTTGACATAAGTAAAAAAATTAACCAAAGCAAACAAAGGCCATGAGGCTACAAAAAAAAAAACGAATGAGCTTTAGACTACACGACTGAAGTAAAACTTCTTTAGCTCTATCTATTGTACGTAATATATACCAGGTGACTGTTTAATGTTTAACACTCTTCAATCCTTTGGTAGTGCATGGTCACATTTAACATATAAAATAATAATATCAAAACAAATACTAATAAACAACGAAGGAAAACTTTAGTCAAAGTTTGTTCAAAAACTTTTAAAAGTATGGGAACGATATTTTTCAACGTAAAAAAATAACATCTAGGTTCAATGAAAAACATTAAAGAGGCGCTTGTCAAGGTTAATCATTACGTAAATGCTCAATGTCGGAATGCCGCACGGTCGAACAAAGGGAAGCGGGGCGCAGGTCGAGGTGCGGGACGCGGGTGGGACTGCGCGGCACGGTGTGATTCATTGCTTTACTTATTATTACATCAGTTCGTATTTGCGTAAATCACTTGATGTTTAGTGTATATGAGTTTTGTTTTTCTCTAGATTATTAGGTCAAATATTAAGCACCTATTTTTTTATATTGCAATGGAACCAGAAACGTCTACTCAGTAACTCCTGAAAATATTGCTGCTGTTTAACAAGTCACCTTTATATGTTTATATATGTATATATTACATGTATTAATTTTCTACAGATATTTAAATTTATTATGGGGTTTTACTAGCTATGGGCTATCTTTACTCACTTATATACCCTCTCAACTTCCGTTCGCCTCGTCCGGTCATACTTTTCGTAACGTTCTTGTGACGCATTCACCAGTTTACCTCAAGTCAAGTGTGCGTACAGAGGTTTTACTTCAAAAATGGGTGACTTAAAGGCTGATGGGAATGACTCACCCAATAAGAGCCACTCCGGGTGCAATGTATCTAGTGCTATGTCCGAAGCCGAGAGGGAAAGCAGCTCGCGAGGACGGCACTATCGCCTTCACCGAGGGAGGGAGCTGCCTCTCTGCTCCGTCCGGTAACCCCACACGTCGTAAACACGAGCTAAACCATGACATACATGCGTCCACACCGCTGCTGCGAGGGTATTGCTTCCACTACCAAAAAAAAAACATTTTATCCACATTATGGCTATTTACCATGATATCGCGTTTCAAATGAAAAAGGACAAGGAAAAAAAGGCGAGGTTCTGAAATTCGTTCCTATTCAGCTTACTTGCACTTCTAGTAGGTCCGAATGGTAACGTACAATATTTTTTTCTATGATGTTTATTTGCCAAGTTATACTGTCATAAAGTATAGTCATAATCGAAATCTGAATTTTTTGGAAGTAGTTTTTCGAATTGAACAAAGTTACAATAAAATATCAAACATAACGATTTATATATAAATTTGTTGCTCTTTTTAAAACTATGGTCAAACTTGAAAAATATTATTTTTCATGTACAAAACGGGAAGTAAACATTTCAAAACAAAATGTTAATACCATGGCCAATCGCTTTCTAACTTTTATGTATACTAAAATATAGGCTAAAGTACTCTTATAATACACTGCTAATTTTAAAATGGGCTTTGCATTAGTAAAGGTGAGATTGGTTGATAAATTTACATATATATCGCACCGCGTTGCCGTTTGGCGTCTGCGTAGGTCGGTGGAATTGCCAGATATTACATTAAATGCTGCGACATCAACATGTATCATCTTTTTTTTAACGTGGGGAAATCCCTTATGGATACACCCTTCTCTCGGTTATGTCCGACTCGCACGGAATAAAACCCCACGGTGTACGTCTGCCGCTATAGTTGGGGCGACACGAGATCTCTATAGACTTTATCGTACCGCCCAGCGGCTGGACCAGCAGCAAAAGCACCGCCGCTGGACCCCTCTCGTTAGGAGACAGCCGTGTACACACCAGCCGGCCACAAACTGTCGTCTCCTCCTGCCTTTCCTCCGTTGGCGGAGACGGTCACTTTGAGGGTCCTCCTCACGGACCCTCTCCACCGCCTCCTTCTGCGAGGAAGTCGTCTCGCAACCACGCTCGGCAGCGAGAGATCCTGTCCTAGTCAGCCAGAGTGCGACGCTGCTCCTCCCACGCAGCACACTCAAACAGAGTGTGCTGCGCGGTGTCCGGGTCAACGCCGCACTGATGGCATATGGCGGTCGGCTCCCTGCGTGCTTTCCGATGCAGGTACCAACCGAAGCACCCGTTCAGCACCTGCACCAGACGGAACGTCAGGGAGCCCCACTTACTCTGATACCATGCCGGCAGGACCGGGCGGACAGCGTCGATCGTGTATCGACCGTAACAGCGTCCGCCAGGTCCTGCCTCCACCTCTCCAACATCTCCTCCTTCACACTTCTTCTTTTTTCCTCTCTTTCTCTGGGAGCTAGAGGCTCCGCAATTCGTTTCTTTGCCGCCGTATACTCATCTTGTATAAGCGTATGTAAGCTTCAACAATGATTTAGGGTAAGTATTATTGAACTAAATATAATGATATAAATGAAGTAATATACATCTGAATAGGAATATTAGTAGAAAGTAGTAGTAAACAAGAATTTTGTGAGAAGAAAAGGTAACTAGTTGCCCAAATTATTTGTTCCGCAAAGTGGGATGGGAGAGCGGGGAAAAGAAGGGGAGGTGGGTATCCGGCGCTCTCACTGAGCATTGTTACTTCACGTAGGTTTTCTGTGGGTCGGGTGGACTACCACCACTACTACCACCGCGGTACTAACCGGGGACGAGCCGTCATGCTGAAACCAGTAATAGCATCAGTGTGGCTCTACCACCTACACCTTTCATATTGATATTTCATCGAAAGCTCTAAGTCAATGTATGAATCAACTAAGTAAATCGATCTATGAATACGCTTCCACTGAGTCATCCAACCATTATCCTTTCAGACATATGCATACCTCATAAGGCATATAATGTAATAATAAGAGACTATAATTAACGATTATTGATTTTAAAGAAAAATTAAGAACTTACTAATGCATCATTAAGCGCATCAACGAATTGCTCTTCGGAGAGCTGTAAAAGCTGTTTCGCGTTATCATTCCAGTTAGACCAAACTAGAGAGCTGTGAGTCGAGTCTAGAGGCAGTAGAGCAATAGGACCGGATGGTAGCCATCTCTGCCAGGCTGTCGTGTTTTCTGTTTCCTGTAAATTATAATTAATAAAATTAGTATTAAATTAAAAGTGTATTGTTGCACCTATAAAGACACTCGTTGTTATAAATATATAATAGGTGACTCATCGACAGTGGGAATTGGGAACAATGACAGTTCATCACGTATAATAACGTTGCGCTTCTAGAGATGTTAGTCTAGTCAACAAGTTCAAAAACGTGATAAATAGAGATAAAGGTCCTAAAAACATGAGCGATAGCTCATTCGATTCGGAATCACCTCTAGAAAAATGTTTTTGAAGGATTTTGGGGCAGGTAAAAAATTGCAATTGTTATTATCAAAATAAGATGAAAAAAAAAATGATATTTAGTTTTTCGTTATTAACGGTGATAAAACTTTTTTTTCTACGGGGTTCGATTCATTCAAGTGTTCAGAAGCTACTAGAATTTTTTCAAATTTTTAAAATTACATTTTATGTTATAAAAAAAATATTTCTTTTGATAAACTCTCTTTAGCGGCAGCGCGCGCATGCCGTAACAGCAGTGCGGAGCCCTATTTTCAACATCAAATTAAAATTATAAATAATGGAGATAGAGTTTCGGGAGTTCAGACTTTTTTATCGGAAATTTCTTCCTCTTTAACGAACTTTTTTCAAAATTGCTTAAATGTTAATATTTTTTGAGTTATTAACGAAAAACTAAACATCATTTTTTTTCATCTTATTTTGTTAATAACAATTGCAATTTTTTACCTGCCCCAAAATCCTTCAAAAACATTTTTCTAGAGGTGATTCCGAATCGAATGAGCTATCGCTCATATTTTTAGGACCTTTATCTCTATTTATCACGTTTTTGAACTTATTGACTAGACTAATGTCCACCCTCCCTTTCTGAAAGGTATATAAGCGCGCCATACACACTGAGTTCTATTACAATTCTGCTCTGGACATTGGAACGAAAACGAAAGGAAAAAACAGGAAAAAATCTTTAAGCGGTAGGCGTCCACAGCATTATAAATATATATGAACAAAGTAACAACTTAAGTTATATATTTTTAATTGGTTAGCCTATAGTTGTGAGTACCGTAGCTGAGGCTAAAAATAGTAGGTTAGTAAGAATAAGAATTGTGGTGGAATACCATGTGTGTCGGTATATGTTGCTTCAAACTAGCTGCAAGTCTGTTATTTTGCTGTTTTAATAGATATTGGGTATTGCCCAATTAAACTCAAAGCACTACTTAAACTCAAAGCACTCAAACTCTGAAATAAATAGTTTGAAACATCTACTCAAACTACTATGACATAGGCCAGGGGTCGGCAACCTGCGGCTTGTGAGCCTCATGCGGCTCTTTGTATGTGAAACTGCCGCTCTTTAGTTCATACCTACGCAAATATTATTTATTAAAAAAGAAATATTAAAAACCCACTACTTATATATTAATAAATAGATATTTTCATATGAATAATTAGGTTAATTTTTTTATCAAAAACCTTTATTTATGCGAGTACTATTTATTGTTGGAAAGAAGAAATTTTGTGGCTCTTTAGAAACTATAATTTTTGGCTCTTCCGACTCAAAAGGTTGCCGACCCTTGGCATAGGCCATAGTCATTTTAGTATCAGAGCTCGTAACCGTCATAGCACGTGTGTAATAAACATATAAAATTAATGTGACCATAGTGTATACGTTTGGCAATGCTGCCAAGCTTTGTATTGTTTTCACCTCGGCTAATTGTAACGTGGCCACCACTCCCATCTGATCGTAATTCCAAGATAAATACTGCACACCCATGGCACGTCGTACAGCTGAGTTCGCGCCATCAGCACCGATCTGTAATTGGGAAGGCTTTGATTGCAAGTGTCCAGTTATATTTCTTCAAGAATTATTTAATAACATTGCATATGATAGAAGAGATACTTCTTAACTGTTTAAGGTTACAGGTGCAGATAAAAATAGTTAAAATGTCTATTATTTATCTTTACTTTTTGTTTGTTTATTAGAGCACAAAGTGTTTGGACTGTGCCTCAAGGTAGCCACAGCACACTCCAAAACAATGGCGAGAGGCAATCTATCCATAGCCAGTCTCCGCTAATATTAACTAGATTACTTATTATTACCCTTTTTATAGTGGTTAACAGTAATCATAATATGTAACAGAGGGATATTTTATGTAAAAGGTTCATATAAGTCTGATGACTTATATGATTATAATATCATATATATATATATATGATTATAAGTAGCAATAAATAAAAGATAGTCCACTATTAATCCATACGAAACATGTAATTTCCACGATACAAGAAAATCATTTTCACGGGAATGAAGTCGCGGGCATTAGCTGGCACTAATGCAAAATAATACATAACTTTATAGGTAGCGTAGTAGGGTAGTTCGCGTTTTACGATTACGATGTTACATGACTATGTGGTTCAGGATTCAGCTTGGGAATGAGGGTGATAGCTAGCCATGCATATGCAGCTGCCACGACACACATATAGGTGCTTGGCAACTGATTTCAGCTTGAGAATGCTGGTGATAGCTAGCCAAGCGGGCGTACAAAAAACATACAAATCTACCACCATGATATGGTTGCATTGTGATATTTTCCTCCGTCGAAAGCTCTGGCTTATCGCAAAGACTGGAACCTACGTCAATCGACAAGGTGTCCATCCACCTGTTCGTTTGCCTCCTATGATATAAAAAAAAACACAGCCATAATAGTTTATTCATTTCATTGTCCAAAAATCATTGGAAAATTATAACTTCGGCTCCTTTTCATCTCTTACTGCACTGCAGGTATGTAAGAATTTCCTTATCCAAATATAAATGTGTTGTAATTTGAATCTCGGATATTTTTAACTATGTATCAAATAGGCGAGAATACCATAAGCTTTAAATAATAATTAATCTAACGTCTTAAGAAAATAACGCCGGAGGAAAATCTTACAAATAAAAAAAAGAAACAAGGCAAAAATAGTAAGTAACCTTTTAAATATTTCAACCCAAACAGATGTATTATAATTATGGTACAATTATTAGTTCTGGAGAGTTTATTTACGTTTTACGTATAACCCGCACAGTACAACCGGTGCAGCGGCTGAGCGCTATACTTAAACCGAGTGCCCGACTTTAATTAAATAAACCAGCGATAAGTGTCAAGACTAGAAAAAAAATTGTGTACACTTGTTACAAGACGTGTGGCCGGTCTTAGAAATTATTTACTCTACGAGTTTTATGTTCAATGTCGGTGGAGAGGACGATATATTGGTAAATATAGTAATAGTATTCATGGAATTCTTTCAGAATAATGTAAAAACGTCTACAAGAATATACTAATTCAGTCTGCTCTATTATAAGTGCTATATTTATTCCTAGAGAAATAATAAAGTCCTTCTTGTAAGGAATAATGAAGAAAAATTGATTTCATTAATAATTACATTTAATTTGATATGAACGTGCAACAATTAATAATTTAATATAAGGCTATTTTGGGTTATAGTGTCTCTTTGAGCTTTATGAATCTATATATGAAAATAAACTAGCGAATCGCCACGGCTTTATACGGGTGAATTTTACTTATTACTGTGACATTATATTATATCTCCAAGCATTTTAGTCAAATTTACTATTGATTTTCCGTGTACTATACACGCTCGAACAAATACTAATAGGGTGATTATTTTTAAGCATGTAGACATATGCGATTATCAAGGACGGGTAAATATTTTCGAAGATTTGGAATAAGTAAAGAAAAATAATAGATAATAAGATAAAATAGCTAATAGATTATTTTCACATACAGTCTAAATAGAATGAAGCAATATCTCATTATAATTGAGTTCATGTTATTCTGTGCGCCTCACACATCAAACGAAGTTTTCTTATTACTACTGCGAATGAAGCTCGTCGAAATTTTCATGTTTGATAATATCCGGGCACTTACGGATAAATGGGAGCACGTCGGGTAACGTGGTCGATGGAAATAATCAATACGGTATATTCCAAACAGAATATTCTTCTATTCATCCATTAATTACGAGAGCTCGATATGAGTGCGGAGGGGGTGGGGGTTAATCACGTCAACTTTGTATTTTGAGAAGATACATTATTAAATAGGTATACGCGAATAACATTCTTATTCAAAAATAATATAAGACCATAAATAATGTCAAATACTGTTGTACAAGCCAGGGATTACCTAACCCAAAACAACAAAGTGTCAGATTTCATTCGGGGATTTTTTTCATCTTATTTCACAGAAAATTGATAGTAAATTCACCATCACCATTAATGATGAGGTATTAGTAAAAAAAATACATCAATAAGTCAATATATCAAATACATTATTATTTAAAAATTATAATGTAAGCACGTGAAATAGATAGGGAGGGGTAGAGGCCAAATGTAAACTCAAACTCCCCACGTAATGGATAGATAATATTTTACATCAAAAATCTTTATAATAGGTCTTTACCTATGAAATTGCCGTTCTGCAGTACTGGCCATTTCAAATCAAAATAATTTTTGTTTGGCTAAGAATTCTAATTTCAAATTAATTTTATTTTAAAAACATGAAATTCTTTTTCCAAAAGTAGTCAGTTGTTTATTGATTAGTGTAACATTTTCATCGCATTTCAATCTTTTTTGTCATCATGGATACGTTAAAAATTCGAGTAATTATGGAATATGAGTACCGTCGTGGCAGTAACGCGGAACAAGCGGCACGCAACATCAACGACGTTTACGGAGCTAACACTACAAACCAACGCACCACCTGTTATTGGTTTGCTCGCTTCCGTTCTGGGAATTTCGACCTGAAAAATGAACCTCGCGGTTGTCCGAAGACTTTGGTCGACAATGACGAATTAAAGGCGATTGTGGAAGCTGATGATACACAATCTACGGCTGAATTAGCAGCAGCTTTCGACGTTAGCGTCAAAACAATATTGGTTCATTTGCGTCAAATTGGGAAGGTAAAAAAGCTTGACAAATGGGTGTCCCACGAACTCAATGATCGCCAGCGCGAAGTACGCGTCGAGACGTGCCTTGCACTGCTCAACAGACACACAAATGAAGGAATTTTGAACCGCATTGGTACTTGCGATGAAAAATGGATTCTGTTTGATAACCGCAAGCGCGCAGCAAGTTGGTTGGATCCTGGTTCAGCACCTAAACAATGGCCTAAACGAAAACTTACCCCTAGAAAAGTGATGGTCACTGTTTGGTGGTCTAGCGCCGGTATGATTCATCACAGCTTCTTACCAAACGGGGTGAGCATTACTGCAGATGTGTACTGTGAAGAACTGAACACAATGATGAAGAAGCTGGCACATCTCCAACCAGCATTAGTCAATCGCTCGTCTCCGCTGCTCCTGCACAACAACGCGCGACCTCATACTGCACAGCAGACGGTCTCCATATTACAAGAACTGGGGTTGGAAGTTCTCCGTCATCCGCCCTACTCACCAGACCTTGCGCCTACAGACTACTACTTTTTCCAGAATTTGGATAACTCCATGACGGGAAAAAAATTCAATACCCGAGAGGCAGTACAAAATGCCTTTGAAGAATTTGTTGCCTCCCGTCCAGCTGATTTCTTTAAGAAGGGCATCAATAAACTGCCACTGCGTCGGCAAAGATGCATTGATTGCATGGGTGATTACTTCGATTAATACAAATAAAAAAGATATGAAAAAAATTCGATTAAATTTTTTCATACAAAACGGCAATTTCATAGGTAAAGACCTAATATATCGCACTAGCGGGCACAGCGAACGCTATCCCACTCTGATAATAAAAATAATCTTGACAAATTAAACCGAACCTAACCTAAACCTTCCTCATGAATCACTTTATCTACTGGTGAAAACCGCATGGGAATCCGTTCACTAGTTTTGAATTTCTCGTGAACAGACAGACAGACAGACGTGGTAGAGGACTTCGTTTTATCATATGTAGTAATTAAATCATCTACGCGATTATAAATCGCTATCTTTTTATATTTAATCTCTTTCATGTATTCGTATCGTTACTCTTATTCGTTGTTTATAAAATAAGTTGTATTTTTGTTTGTATATACCATATTAGAAAACCGTATAAGTATATGTACTAGGGTGGTTCATTTCCGCAAAAATTTTTTTTTTCGTTGCTCATGCAAAATATTAATCTACATATAGAAAAAAAAATTATCACCAAGTTTGAGCTCTTAATATTAATTTTAAGTACTTACAAATCGGTTTGATGAAACTTGTGGGGAATTTCACGCTCTTCAAAATAGTCTTAGTGTTTTTTTGTGTAACTCGCACTGGTTCACCAGTAGGAGTCGTCAAAGTACAGTTTTTGAAAAAAAAATATTTTCTCTTAATTTTTCGAGCAAACCGCCAAAAGTAGGAACAAAAAAAGAATTGACTCATAAAAAAAAAGTTATCCGACCAATGTTTAATGAATTTACAGCCAGTTTTATACCAGAAAATGTAAGAAATTGATAAATACTAACTTATAATATTATTTAGATTCATTTTTTCTATTTATTACCAATATATTTCGTATACGTTATTATGTAAAATACTTCAAACGTGATAAACATCTAAATAGTTATAAAAAACAAGTTAAAAAATTTCAAATAATTACTATAATGTTATTCAAAACACATCAAGATTTTGAAGCTGAATATAGCTTTTTGGCGCACGTTGGAAATTCTTTTCTAAATTGTTGAACCATTAATAATAAATATTGAAAATTAAGAGAAAATATATTTTTTTCTAAAACTGTACTTTGACGACTCCTACTGGTGAACCACTGCGAGTTACACAAAAAAAACACTAAGACTATTTTAAAGAGCGTGAAATTCCCCACAAGTTCCATCAAACCGATTTGCAATATTCTAAATGCTTACCCGAAGCATTAGAAATTTGAAAAAAAAAAAAAAGATTTTTATAAATGCATTTTGAATGGTAAAACTTTAAATTTAAATTGTAAGTACTTAAAATTAATATTAAGAGCTCAAACTTGGTGAGAATTTCTTTTTCTATATGTAGATTAATATTTTGCATGAGCAACGAAAAAAAAAAATGTTTGCGGAAATGAACTACACTAATATGTACTCATACATAAATAAATTTATATCGATCTAGAATGGAAAAACAAGGAGAGGGATAAATTAATTAATTTTATTTGAATTACGCATACTAAGATATAAAAACGTAGTTGTAGAAACAAATAGAAATTAATCAATGAATTCATATTATTTTGCAAGCAATTAGGTTAAGAGAATAATGGCAATAATATTAAAAAATGGTAGTTTGTACATAACTTAAGGTTTATTTTTTCTCGAACTGATTACGCTATTGATCTAGCAAGGTCTTAACAGCTTCACCGGACTACTATTATGATAAGGAGTATTTATAAACCGTTCCATTTCTATTGGAAATGATATTAAAGATAGTCTGGAATACGAATTTTGTTAGCCATTTATATCTGCCAACCCGAAAATTGGGCAACTCGATTCATCAACAGAATATTGCGTATTCGAATATATAAATACGTCGTTGTCGAAAGATTTAAAAATTGATGTTTATTGCGACGTAATTTTTTAAGATGCTTCACAGAAAGTCTATTTCACTGATGATCAAATAAGTTCGGAAACGATTTAGTAATTAGATAAACTTATACATTGATTTGAACTTGTCATTACATAGTATAAAACAAAGTCCTATACCGCGTCTGTCTGTCTGTCTGTTCGCGATAAACTCAAAAACTACTGAACGGATTTTCATGCGGTCTTTACCAGTAGATGAAGTGTTTCACGAGGAAAAATTATGTAGTCCGGTGAAGCTGTAAAGACCTTGCCAGGTCAATAGCATAGTCAGTTCGAAAAAAAAAAAGAGGAAAAATTATATACATAATTTGTCAAAGTTTTTTTTTTATTGTCAGGGCGGAACAACGTCCGCCGGGCCCGCTTGTTATTGTATAAAATAATAGTCATTTACCATTACAACAATGTACTTAATTCAAATACATTAATTTGGACGTTTTTGTATTGTTTTCAGATGTTACGATAATCAAGGATGTTAGGAATATGTTGAACTGATATATATCATACGTAATATATCAATATTTTGTCTTATACTGATATATAAAAAATACAATATATATCCACAAATCTATTACAATAACAGACTGGTAGCTCTAAATACATTAATCATGGATTCACAAGATAAAATAAGGGATTCTTGGAACGATCGTTCTCCTATAAGCAAATGATGTTGAACGAAACCATAAGAGAAACAGTACTATCATCGGTAATGTAAATTTAACATACAACTCACTTAGAAACTATTTTTTCTGATGTAGAATTAATGATATATCGATGGTGTAAAGACTATTAATGAGTCGACAGTAAATTAATCTTTCCACCGTATATGTAATTAACACTTGAAATAATTAAATTATCCTGCATTCATATATTGCCCATTATTATTTTGGCAATTCGCACAAATAGATATAGTATTTATGCTTCTACATATTTACATTATAATACTAACGGTTTGCTTCATATGAGATAATCTACACTAATATTATAAAAAGGTAAAGTTTGTGACTTTGTTTCGATGTAAGAGGTAATATCTGGATCTACTAAACCGATTTTGAAAATTATTTTACCAATAGAAAGCAACGTTGTTTGTGAGTGTCACAGCGTTAATATATAGCCATATTAACGCGAAAAATGAAAAGACTTTCTTTTAGAAGTCGGAGAAAAAGCGGTCGAACGAAAACGTTTCTTACGAACGCTGCCTTAACGATGAAAGATATATGATTGAGTTCTAGAGAAAAGTGGTAGAGCTTGATAACACCTACAAAAAAGTCAGCGACAACATGTTATGTCTAACTTTTATATTTAAGTCACAAAAAGTAGTTTTTTATAAATGTTTACCGCCCATCGAAGTGGGCTCGGGTCAGTTAGTGATAATTAAAATTAATTAACCGAATTCAAAAAGGCGGAACGTCTGAATTGGATTGTATTTTTTTAATATTTGTTAACTCAGAACTTCATAATTTATAAACCGATTTGAAAAATTATTTTATTCTAATAGTAAGGAGATATTGTCAAGGAGGTCCTATTTCATTAGTATTGTACTTTACATTTCAAAAATACATGAAGAAACTCCTCTAAATGTAAAAGGAAACGTATAATGGTTCAGATATTCGTAGGCTTATGACAATCCTAGAGTAGATAATTATCTAATTATGCTCAAGTACGTTACTGTGTATTTCTTTTAAAGTAGACTTTCTTGAACTCGTTATTTTTTTATTAAAATTTTATTATTCAAGATCAATTTCCGTTCAGTCGTAAAATATAGAATACATGTGTTGTAGAGAATCAAAGGATATGACTAGATCTGTGTGATGACTGTTTTGTGAAAAATGTTAACGCAAAACCTGTCGGCGGGACGTGTATCTCTAAACAAAAGCCGAAATAGAATGTAAGACGTGATGTAAACTTTACATTACTGAGAACACACTTCAATAAATATATATATACCTGGGTGATTAATAAAAATACCAGACTACATTCGCGCACGAAATGTATTTTGTTTTTTGATGCTAATTTTCAAACAGAAAGCGGTGTTCTCGTTTAATACGAAATAATGAGATCTAAAAATCTTATTCGGAACATGGCCTCTTTTTAACTATGTAATGAGCTTACTAAACAGGATTCTACTTTAAGTTTGTTTGACCAAGTTGTAAATTGATTAATTTAACGCGTTTATCTATACCAGGTGAAAGGTTAAACACTCGCAGTATCTAGGATATAATACTTCATGGTCACATTAAACATATAAAATAATAATATCAAAACAAATATTAATAAAGAACAAAGAGAACCTAAGTTAAAGTTTGTTCTAAGATTTTCAAAAGTATAAGCACAATCGTTAATAAGCCTGAGTGCAATGACCGGTGCAAAAAGCTGTAAGGGGCACTCGGAGTTAATAACCTTCGTTAACAAAACGGACAATAAACTCTTTTGTTTTGTTCATAAAGTTCCCACGTTCACTTTCGAGTGAAAGTGAAATCGTCCGACGGTCATGGTACACTGTGTTTCAACATAGATGCGTAGAGGATTGCGTATAATTTTTGTATTTTTCTAGATAATTAGGTCAAATATTAAAGCACCTATTTTTTTAATTGATTTTGGACGAGAATCGCGTGCAGAGTGTCCTCCATAAATATTGTTACTGTCTAAATAAATTGATAGAAGACATTCCTTGTGCGCATATTATGCAAAAAGCTACTGGATAGATTTTGGCCAATTCATTTTAGTTTTACACATTAGACACTTTGTTCTTACCTAAAAATATTATCACGTTATCTTTATTTAATTAAAGGTGCTTTTTTAAGATTTTTTTTTTTGGATGTCATATTATTGTATAGCAGGAAATAGTATATTGTGAATTTTTCTAAAAAAACAAATACCTACAAAAATCTACAAAAGTGTTTATCAAACTAAATATTTATGCAACCGTGATGAATATTAAAAACTTTGCAAAACATTACTGTGCAGTACAATATGTGGTTTTGCTAATTCGGAACATTTTATTTGATCGTTCTGCACCATTCATAAAGAGATGGCCTTGGCCATTTTACGGTATACTAGATTTAGCCTCAGCATTCTTGAAAATTATTGGGATCAAGAAGCAGTTCGACTCGGTATTGATGATTACGTCATAATTGTTCTCTGTTAACACGCATTGCCGATTATCTTCTGAATTATTTTCTATGAACGTTCACTTATTATTGGAAATTTGTAAATAAGTTCCAACAAAGTTTACTTACAACTACATTGAATAACGTGAAGGCAGAGGTAATTCTTGTTTTACAACAATATATTGTATTGTAGTCAATGCCAAAGAGATTATCCGACTGAATAATTAAGAGTTTAATAATAATGAAATGTTCAAACTACGAAGTATAAATAGTTCTTCAGAAATGAATTGCGTCCATACCAAACTATTTGGTCTATGATTTAATAAACTTTTAAATGAAAGAATCATTGGTGATGGTAAAATTCTCTTTTACATAAATCTATATTCTCTAATGAAATTTTTCAATATTGATCAAAGTTTATATGAATTTAACAATATTCTGTGTAGGAAATTTATAAGAACAAGCTGTGTGGGTTTCTTGTCGTTAGCGCGACACTATCAAAATCTTAAAATAACCATGTCGCGACGGAAATATTTCTCCAATTGAAGGTAATCCGAATGCGAGAATAATAAATATTTTATAACTAGTGTTCACCACAAACGCAAAAATTAAATTAACTCATAATATTATTTACGACGTGTTGTTAATTTTATGGGCCGATACGATTTGTTGTCTCGATCTATCGCCGGAGATAACTGAAAGGGTATTCAGTGCCTTTAAGAGTTCAGTAAAGCGCTAGCCACGCGTTATGATACGCACTCACGCGCAACGGTCTCGTAACGTACCGGTCAAAAACACCACGAAAAATAATGATAAAATGAAAAAGGTAGCGACTTTCATTTTAAATTTATGAAACGTATAAATTAGTATTCAATGTTGCTGTAAAGATCTCAATAAACAAAATGCACGTGTGATATATGATTTTTCTTCGCAGCTTCTAACACGTGTTTATAAATATGTTGTTAAATTACATTGTGTAGGCGGGCCGGGAAGGCAGTGCACGATGGTATGTCGGAATGAGTCAGGTTCCTGAGGATACAGAAGACGATATCGAAGCAGGGTACATATCGAGTGACGAATCGGCTCACGGCGTTGATCTTGCTGAGAGATTAAGGGTTAAACCTTCAAAAGATATTTGGGAACTTGGTTAGTTTTTTTAAATAATTTTATTTAGATTGGATATTTGAAGATTTATCGATACTGCTATCGACAATTACCAGAACTGTTGTAACTGAGTTTAGACTATTATCTCCAGATGAAATTCAATATACGTTACATCATCTTTCACACTATGAAGAAATATCCGGGCTGGTGGAAACTGGGCAATATGATGAGGTGCTGTCGTTTGCTTCACAATTCGACGGCGGAATTGGTATGCGGACGGCAGCGTTACTGGCTAGTTGGCTCGGTAGAAGTACATTGCTGTCGCGATTGTTAAAAATGGAGGTAGATCCTGATGTAACCGACGATTCGGGAAGGTAAATTGAGTTTAATTTACTCATATATATTTGAAATACTTTAATTATGATAGCTTTTTCTTAATTTTAATTTCACATTAGGAAAGAAATCATTTTTTGTTTTTATCATAGTTTCATGTACTTAATTTCTATGTTGTTCTGATGGGTTTAGTAAAATACTATGCTATGCAAAAGGGTGGCACAAAAAAAACATTTTATTGACGATCAAAATTTTTTTAAATATCCGAAACCGTCTCAAAAATTTATCTTAAAAATTTTGTCAATTAGATTTTAACTAGCGGGCCTGGTGGACGATGTCCCGCCCTGATAATAAAAAAAACCCTTGACAAATTATATACTAAAACGTTCCTCATCAATCACTCTATCCACCGGCGAAAACCGCATGACAATCCGTTAGGTAGTTTTTGAGTTTATCGCGAACAGACAGACGCGGTAGGGGACTTTGTTTTATACTATGTAATGATACTGAAAACCGTCTCGAATATTTTTTTGGATCTCTCTAGCCTTATTTCTATCCTTTAGTATGTCAACAAAAATATAAACAGGTCGTTAATATTCATGTTTAGAGATCACATGGAAGTTTAAAAAAATCTTGAGTGACCTTTAAATATAAAATAATACGGATTTTCAACGATTTTGGAAATTTATAAAAATGTTGAGCTACCTTTTAAAAATGATTTTTGAACTGCGCTTTTGAGGGGGGCTCTTAAAACATGACAATTAACATATTTTGGTAAGAGACTCGAAAGAAAAAAACATTTTTTTGGACCACTCTACTATGCAAGCTTATAGATGAACTTCATTGAAATATTTTTCACCTTGCGTATGCGAGTTGTGATTAAAGTTTTATTTAATTATAAAATTACGTAATAGGTTTAACGAAATTTAACATTTATTGTAATTACCTAATTGCAGGAATTATCAGTACTGACGTTGGGCTTGGGTAATCATGATATACAATCAATATTAAGTGAACTGGATGTCTATTTATAATATCGTTTCCATGAAAACATTGTTACTACCACAGCATCTGTATTTCGTAGTTTGTTTCTCAGTCTTGAGATTATTATTTATAATGCTTTTCAGAACTTGTTTACATCTCAGTTGCTTGGTTGGTAGTGAAGAATGCGTGAGGTTGTTATTAGAACACGGTGCTCATCCCAACAGATGGGATTCGTCTACAGAAACAAAAGCAACTCCACTTCATTGCGCCGCAAGTGCGAAAAGTTTGGCTTGCGTGAAGGTACACAGAAATTTATAAACAAAACATAAAAAAAATACAGTCGAATTGAGAACCTTTTCCTTTTTTTGAAGTCGGTTAACAAAAATATCTTATTCTGTACTCTTCTACACTAATATAATAAATACCAAAATTTGTGTTTGTTATTTTTCCAACTAAAACTCTAAACCTACTGACATTTGTGAAAGCGGTAGCTTGTCACTTGGTGCAAAACATAAGCTAGTTTTCATTCTAAATGTTGCGAAATACACACAAAGCATCGGATAAAGACTATTGATTAATAAAACTGTTTGCGACAATATGTTTCAGGTGTTACTAGCCCACGGGGCTGATGTAAACGCTGGTCTGAGTGAACGTTCTCCATTGCACTACGCTGTACTCAGTGACGCACCGGAAGTTGTGAAGGAATTGTTAGAATTTGGAGCAAGCCCTGACACACCGCAGGTGGGATACGGTTATACCAGATATAAGCCAGACATTAAATCATACATTATACACAAACGATTCAATGTTCTCAATATAAACATAAACAGAAATTCCTCAGTACAAATTTACTAAAGAGCTATTATTTATTTTTGTAGGTATTTACAGAAACCCCTTTACATGTGGCAGCGTCATTAGGATCTGCTTTATGTACAAAGTTATTACTGGACGCCGGTGCTGACGTACGTGCAGCATTTGGCCCTGGCCGAGCAACAGCATTACATCTCGCTGCGGAAGATGGTCACGCTGAATGTGCCCGATTACTACTTGATCACGGCGCACATATTGATTGGCCAAACTTAAGAGGTCAAACGCCATTACATCTTGGTATGTTATAAATTATATTAAGAGAATAATAATAATAGGTCTTTACCTATGAAATTGCCGTTCTGCAGTACTGGCCATTTCAAATCAAAATAATTTTTGTTTGGCTAAGAATTCTAATTTCAAATTAATTTTATTTTAAAAACATGGAATTCTTTTCCAAAAGTAGTCATTTGTTTACTGATTAGTGTTACATTTTCAACGCATTTCAATCTTTTTTGTCATCATGGATACGTTAAAAATTCGAGTAATTATGGAATATGAGAACCATCGTGGCAGCAACGCGGCAGAAGCGGCACGCAACATCAACGACGTTTACGGAGCTAACACTACAAACCAACGCACCACCTGTTATTGATTTGCTCGCTTCCGTTCTGGGAATTTCGACCTGAAAAATGAACCTCGCGGTCGTCCGAAGACTTTGGTCGACAATGACGAATTAAAGGCGATTGTGGAAGCTGATGATACACAATCTAGGGCTGAATTAGCAGCAGCTTTCGACGTTAGCGTCAAAACAATATTGGTCCATTTGCGTCAAATTGGCAAGGTAAAAAAGCTTGACAAATGGGTGCCCCACGAACTCAATGATCGCCAGCGCGAAGTACGCGTCGAGACGTGCCTTGCACTGCTCAACAGACACACAAATGAAGGAATTTTGAACCGCATTGTTACCTGCGATGAAAAATGGATCTGTTTGATAACCGTAAGCGCTCAGCAAGTTGGTTGGATCCTGGTTCAGCACCTAAACAACGCCCTAAACGAAAACTTACCCCTAGAAAAGTGATGGTCACTTTTTGATGGTCTAGCGCCGGTGTGATTCATCACAGCTTCTTACCAAACGGGGTGAGCATTACTGCAGATGTGTACTGTGAAGAACTGAACACAATGATGGAGAAGCTGGCACATCTCCAACCAGCATTGGTCAATCGCTCGTCTCCACTGCTCCTGCACGACAACACGCGACCTCATACTGCACAGCAGACGGTCTCCAAGTTGCAAGAACTGGGGTTGGAAGTTCTCCGTCATCCGCCCTACTCACCAGACCTTTCGCCTACAGACTACTACTTTTCCAGAATTTGGATAACTCCTTGGCGGGAAAAAAATTCAATACCCGAGAGGCAGTACAAAATGCCTTTGAAGAATTTGTTGCCTCCCGTCCAGCTGATTTCTTTAAGAATGGCATCAATAAACTGCCACTGCGTTGGCAAAGATGCATTGATTGCATGGGTGATTACTTCGATTAATACAAATAAAAAATACATGAAAAAAATTCGTTTCAATTTTTTCATACAAAACGGCAATTTCATAGGTAAAGACCTAATAGAACAAAACTTTTTAATAATAATTCATTTTTATTACAGCAACTTTGGCTCAATCGTTGGAAGTAGTCGAAATGTTAGTTAGTCGAAGTGCTGATGTTAGAGCTCGGGACGTTGATGGTAGAACTCCTTTACATGGAGCAATACTAAGGGGAGCTCGAGCTTGTGATGTTGCAAGGTTACTTCTTTCGGCGGGTGCCGATCCTAATGCTCCGGATAATTTCGGTTATACTCCACTGCATATAGCTGCTCTGAATGAATTTTCAGCTTGCGTCTTACTTTTGCTCGGTAAGGATAGGTAACTTTAAATAATTCTTGTACTACATAATATTATGGGACATTTTATTCAACACAATGGTTAAATTGTTGATCTATTTATGTTTACTCTTATTTCATGTAGATTACGGTGGGGATGTCACTCTGCGCACTAATGGCGGTGTATCAGCACTCTCTTTTATCGTACGAAGGGTCCCCGATGTTGTCCCTCGTTATTTATGCAAATTTGACGATGCAGTTCACATAAGCGAGCATGAGTTGGGCGATGTCGATTGTGAACTCACTATCGACTTTAGACCACTAGTACCATGTTTGTCAAGAGGAGAAGCTGAACTATTATTGGCTTTTGTGGAGGTAATCATTATGTTTATAAAACTTCTAATACCGCTTAATTTGCAATAAAAGTTGTAACATACGACGTATTCATATTTAGGGTAAAAAAGAAAGTACCACATTTTTAATCATCATCATTACGTTTATAATTTATCGCAAAAAAAAATCATCTCGTTTAGATGCAATAATAATTAATATATACTACCAATAGATATTTCTTATTTATTACTATTCTATTGTATTTTTACAGGTTGGTCATAAAGATGTTTTGAAGCATCCTGTTGCTGAAACTTTTCTGTTTTTGAAATGGCGAAGAATCCGAAAATTTTTCGTTTTAAGCCTTATATATCATGCAATATTTATTAGTCTCTACAGCTTGTATATCCTTCGTAAGTATATCTATATCTTCTATACATATAATAAAAATGAAGTGTCTGTATGTAATATCAAATTAAATTTTTTTTACTGCTTGGGTACTAAAGTATACACGCTACTGATAACAAAAATACAATTTTTTAAATTTTTGTCGGTCCGTCTGTCTGTCTGTTTGTTCCGGGTTATCTTCGAAATGGCTGGACCGATTTTGACAGGAATTTCACTGACAGATAGCTGAAATTACAGCGGGTTACTTAGGCTACTCTAAATTAGACAAGATATTAACCGCGGCTTCGTCCGCAATGCTATCTCCAAAACTATTGGACCGATTTTCACGAAACTTTCACCAGCAGATAGCGGACATCATATCAAGTAATTTAGTTTATTTTAATATAGACTAGCTGTTAACCGTGGCTTCGCCCGCAGTACTATCTCCAAAACGGTTCGATCGATCTACACATAACTTTAACTGGCAGATAGCTGATCTTATAAAAAGTAATTCAAGCAATTTTAGTTTATACTAGCTGTTAACCGTAGCTTCACCCACAGTGCTTTCTCCAAAACAGTTAGACAGATTTTCATGGGACTTTCACTGGCAGATAGCGGACCTTATAAAAAGTAATTTAATTTATTTTAATTTAGACTAGCTGTTAACCGTGGCTTCGCCCGCTGTGCTATCACCAAAACGGTTACATCGATTTTCACTGGACTTTCACTGGTAGATAGCGAACCTAATAAAAAGTAATTGAGGTTATTCAATTTTAAACTAGCTGTTAACCGCGAGTTTATCTGCATGAAATTTAACAAGATTTCAACTCATTCTTTATTTTTTATAAGATAAATAATTATCAGATTATTGTTTACATTTCGACATTATAATTATTAATAACATTAATGATATAGAGGTCTTCCTAATAAGATCTTAGATTATAAACGTATTACGTAAAGAGTTCCATAATACAATTTCTTGCGGAACAGACAAGCGTTTGTTTTTTGTATAGTCACAAAATCTTAATTATAATAATGGCAATATATATTAAATGTAATGTAAATGTAAATCTTTATAATAATATTTTAAGTTATTGTTTCATTAGTTCCTTATACAGTGTAAGTGAGCACTGAGGTAGTTATATGGTGGGTTAAGGTTCCGAAAGTGTTGCTGATGACAAACCTTATTTGGCACGCTCTTTGTATTTATATATATAATGTACACGTTACATGTTACTTTTAGTGGCGTGTGCGTCGTACTTACAATTGTCTTTAAAGAGCGTTTCTGTAATTGTACACAGTCTTACAATTCTATAATTCTTTAACAGGATTTTAAAAAACGCGTGCGGAGGTGCGGGTACAGCTAGTTAAATGTAATATTAGAAAAAAGTGAAGGATAAATCCAAAACCAATTTGACAATTTTTTTTTTTCAGAAATATTTTTATGTGAAAACGTTACGTGCAATGTGCCTCCATATTTGCGCCCAGTTCAATATCTCATATTGATTCTTAATATTTGCTTTCTATTAAAAGAAATCTTTCAAGCTTGCCAAGATTGGAATTCATATATAAGGCAGTGGGAAAATTGGTTGCAGTGCTTGATTATTATTGGAGTTTTTCTGTGTACAGTGAGTTTTTTTTTGCATTAAAAAAGTATTATACAGTATGTTATATAGTAGTATACCAGCGGGCCCGGCAGACGTTGTCCCGCCCTGATAATAAAAAAATCCATGGCAAATTATATACCAAAAAGTTCGTCGTGAATCACTTTATCCACTGGTGAAAACCGCATAAAGATCCGTTCAGTAGTTTTTGAGTTTATCGCGAACAGACAGACAGACAGACGCGGTAGGGGACTTTGTTTTATACTATGTAATGAAAATAACTTACATATGAAGTTTTAGGTTGAGTAAAATCGTCTTATTGTTGTTTGTCATCCCAGTAACCTAATATAATAACCTTGTTACTGTAGTCCGGTGATGCTATTAAGGCCTTGCTAGGCCAATAGCGTAGTCATTTCGAGAAAAAAAAAACATAGTTACTAATGAAAATATGGAAAACGTTGTAGTGAAATAACCTATTGAATTTTCCTTGCAGATACCATATTGGGACATAGATAATGGTGTGATAAGAACTAACACGTCTAATTGGCAACATGATGTTGCCGCCATAACGATCTTCTTCTGTTGGTTGGAGCTTATGATGATAATTGGCCGTTTCCCGACTTTTGGATTATACGTACAAATGTTTACGACAGGTGGGAACGTTAACTGATTGTTACGTGATTGATTATTGTTATTGTGACATTTTAACGATCTTTTTTTTGTTTTTCAGTGACAGTTAATTTTGCAACATTTCTTTTAGCATATAGCTGCCTTCTGATTGCGTTTGGGTTGGCTTTTAGTGTACTATTTAGCAACTATCCAGCATTCCACCTGCCTGCTGGCCTGGTAAAGACAGTGATGATGATGTCTGGAGAGCTCGAATATGAAGATATATTTTACAACAATTGCACAAACTCTGAAATATATTATCCCCTTACGGCACATATAATGTTTCTCATATTTGTATTGCTTGTCACTGTTATACTGACAAATCTACTTGTCGGTCTAGCTGTTAGCGATATACAGGTAATAAAACATTCGATTGTTCTTAGAACTGCACAAAGTTCTTTGCTTAGTATCATATGAAGACTTATAATTGAAAGTAATTAAAAAATATATATTTACATATTAAACATTGACATATAAAAACCCAAGACACACGATCTGAAATAAAAGTAGCGCGCAAAACCGGCCGCAAAAATTCCTCAATATACATATGTGATGATAAACTTATGATTTTCCAAATTCAACCTTGCCTGAATGATTTAAAGTTGTTTTTATAAGGACACAAGCGATGCGAGACTATTTGAAATGACTGCATAATCCAAAATTATGCACTCATTTTTGTGTGCCGGCAGTTGGACGTTAAGTGTGCATCGTGGGTTTTTGTATATCAATGATATTAAATCATAAAATTATATCAATATTATTCATAACTGTTTGAACCGTCAGTAAAACCCAATGTATAACTCAAGACGTAAAACTTTCAGGCCTTACAGGAAAGCGCAGGATTAGATCGTCTGGTACGTCAAACTGAATTAATAGCACATCTAGAGGGAATGCTCTTCAGTTCACTATTGACGTGTGCGCCAAAACAGTTGCTAGCAGTGCTTAGATGGGGAGCACTTTTAACTGCGTCTCAAACACGCACCTTGAATATTAGGCCGAATGATCCGAGGGAAAATAGGGTAAGGCATTTAAAACACCTAGATTTAGAATAAAAGGTGACTTACTCATATTATATTAGATAATTTTAATCACTTTAGCAAACACTAATAAAGCGTGTTAGCGTATTGGATGTGCCAGGTGGATTATAAATCGAATGTCCGTGGTTGAGCCGTCTTAGCATGTAGATATACAAGTACATACTATAATAATGCAGCAAATACGCTACGTGGTTATTGTGGTGATTAAATCCGTGCTTGCCTTTCGGACGAACTCAGACATTAGGGTATTTAGGTCCGGAGCTACTAGCAACCGCTCGTCACTACATGCAGATTAACTCTATTTAATATTATAAATGGGAATGTGAGTTTCTTTGTTGAGCTTTCGTGCCTTAACTATTCCGCCGACTTTCAATGAAATTTTACATTTACGTTGTTAGGAGTATATCAATAACCTAAGGGATATATCAATTGTATGTTAACGCGAGAGGAGCTACGAGTAAACGTTAAATAATATAAAATTTAAGAAGTCTAAAAATAGCCTATACCTCTTAGAGATAATGTGGCGTCCGATTGGTAAAATGATTTTTACAATTCTATCGATAGTTCTAGAAAGTACGTCTTATAAACGTACTCACTTATTACATTGGTAGTATAGATAATATATATAATTTTATTCACAGATTCCAAAAGAGCTCATTACATCGATATATAGAATGGTAGCAAGTCGTAAAGACACAAAACGAAGTGTGAGGAAAAATAATTATGAATTCCGTATTCAAAAATGTAAGGAAGACGAAGAGAAGGACCGACAAGATCGTGTCAAGAGAAAGAGTAATTTGTATGACAGATATTCATTTGAAAGTCAAAATGTCGAAAGGAGAAAAAGGACTACATCTGGTTCAAATGCAGATAGCAAAAATAGGCCTCCTTCTTTGACAATCAATGCAATACAAGAAATATGTATGGTGGATATAAAAAATCAATTGCTAGAACTTACTAAAAAAGTTAATAAACTTATAGAAGGAACTGAAATCAGATTAAATCAAATGGAGAATAAATTAAATACACAACCTCCTTAAACAAACAACCGTATAATAGTAATTGTCACTTGTAAATAAATTGTTGAAATATTAGCAAGTATGTTATTTTTACAATAAAACAATACATTATTGATCAAACACAAGTATTCATAAGATTAAAAAAAAACGAGATATTCTCATTAATATTTCAATACAATAGATTACTTAATAAATGGGTAAATACCAAAAGGAAAAAATATGGTAAACAAACTCGAATCTGGGTGAATACCCAGACAATAATAAAAAATAGGCAAAGTGTGCTTACATATTTTTACAAAGAATTAATGTATTTATTGGTTACAATAATAAAAAGGAATATTCTGTTCAGTAAACTCATAGGTTAGTTGCTCTGTGATTGGAGTGTTTCCATAGTAATAAGTAAGAAATCTGGTTTCCTTTTTAGTTTGACATCAAAGGCCAAAGCAGTTAAATCAGTTTATTCTTATAGAATGATCAACCTATATATTGATGAATTAGCCACTGGACCTCCAAATAAAAAATTAATTTTATGTCCACATTGTGTCTATAAAACTGAAAATGATTGTTCACACTAAATGGAGTTTACTCTATATTTTATTTATTCATTATTATAGAAATCTTGATGTTTGTTATAAGTTTCTTATCAATAAAAAAATTATTACATCTAAGACAGCTTTCTTGTATCACCTATATGACTTTCCAGTACTGTTGTAATAAAAAATCCTTGTATAATAAAGAAAAATACATACCAACAATTTACATGAGTACGTGTCTCCGTTGCTGAGTTTAACCAAGCTCTTAATATCAGTATCAGAACTACTAGGTAGTGTATATTCAGCAATCTTTGATCCATAGATTATATTAAGATCTTCAAAACTGGCATTATTTAATTCTGTATTAATTGCATGTTGCAACACATTGTTTTCTACAATGTAAGCCACATCATCATCTAATATATCAGAACTACTGAATGTTATTATCGCCTCAGAAGATGCATCCCACACCTGTAATTTAAAGTGAATAAATATCATAACAATCTGTATTTTTAACACTAACAGATAAAAACCATCCCAATTATACATTACATAACCAGTATTTATTAGTGCATCCAAAAGGACAAATATAAATTTTATTCCTTTAACTATTGTCAATAATTTCTTTTGTCTCATGGGAACTGTCCGAGTTTATTTGTAGGGTCTTTTATTATTTTATGTCTTTTATTACTTAACCCCTTTAGTGATTTTAAACTATGTCTCATTAAGGTCACCATTACCTCTTGTGGAAAAGGGTCTTGACACACTGTATGCTACATAATTTTATAGACAGTACTTTATTAGCCTTTAAATCTCATAAATGTCGGTTCAACAGCTTTAAAGAGATTAACCCATTCAAATAACAGATACTTTATTTTGTATACACATTATCACACAATAGTGGAAGGATTTTTTTTCTTCCCTTATTGAACTGAATCAGTTCAGTAAAATTGCCCATAAGAAATACATATATGAGTTATTGAGGTATACATGCTTGGTACACGTGTATATTTTAGCCTATATTGTAGCCTAGTTTAGGTTAGCTCGGTTAAATTCGGTTTGTTGCGTAACCTAGGCAACAACCCAGGCAGAGGTGTGTAGTGCACCCTTGAACTAGTTGTCAAAATAAAATCAGCTGAGTGCCTTAAGCCCTCACCTCAGTAGTCCGGTGAAGCTGTTAAGACCTTGCTAGGCCAATAGTGGAGACAGTTTGAAATAATAATAAAAAATTGCATACACATGTAAAATTTCAACTAAACCATATTCTATGAATTTGAAACATTGTTGAATTTGTATTGAGAATAAAATATAACATTTATATTAATTATTTATATTATATTATAGTTTTATGTTGCTTACTTGCATATGCCTGACTGGTTTAAGTCTCATAGCTTCTACATGTTTCCAAACATCCAAATCAATCATTAACGATTTGGTTTTCTGACTGAGAGCCACTACTCTATTGCTATACACGGGTTTCAATTGAAATTTAGTATTTGGACTGCTTTCTAATAGTAATATTTTCAGTTTCGATAGCAAGGAGTCTTTAGCTGAAATATAATTATTTGCTGTTATTATCATTACATAGTATAAAACAAAGTCCTCTACCGCGTCTGTCTGTCTGTGTATTCGCGATAAACTCAAAAACTACTGAACGGATCTTTATGCGGTTTTTACCAGTGGATAAAGTGATGTACGAGGAACGTTTTGGTATATAATTTGTCCAGGTTTTTTTTATAATCAGGGCGGGACAACGTCTGCCGAGCCCGCTAGTATTTAGAAGTTATATGGTTTAGTTTTATGCTAAGTCATGTGATTTAGTTAAGATCCTTATTTGACTAAAATATTATTTGTTAATATTTAAGAAAATGATTTATGCGAGAGTATATATTGAGAAATTAAGCTGTTTGATTATGGTTTAATACTTAATTCAATTTTGTAATTTTTCAAACCATTATGCTTTATCCACTATTCCATTACAATCACTGGAAGGTTATTAAAACAACAAAGTTATTAAAATCGATCAACTTCCAATAAAACTGAGATTAAACAATAGTGCTTCAATTGGTACTCCAGTAAATAATTATGTATAGACATCTGGCAAATATAGTGTCTCAGAGAACGTCATGTTTTTTATTATATTTGACTCTAAAAGTCATATAGTTGAAACGAAAAGGTACAGAAAATAAACATTACATACACATAGCACAGGCCAATGTACAACCAACCATTCCACCTCCAGCGATGATGACATCGTAATTTCCTCTATGTTTTCCATCGTTGTCAGTACTCGAGGCACGATTGTTTATTACATTTTGTAATATTTTTGTATTTCTAGAGAAAATGCGGTTAATATTTTTATATAACATTTTTAACAACTATGAAGAGCCGACACCTAATCTGTTTATAATACTATGCAGTATATAAAGTTCTAATAATAATGTTTGCTCATTTCTTTTTATTCAGAAATTTCGTAAGAAAAAATCGTAGATACAGAATATGTACTAAATTTGTAGATAGAAGAAAATAAAGTCGAAATTTCAAATGTATTAGTTCCTAGACTGCATGTATTCGTTTTTTAAATATTCATAGATTATTGCAGTCCACAGGCTAGTAATTTTATTTACAATCTTCGTCTAACTGAGTTACCAACTCTTAAAACATATTTACCCCTAGAGCTTGAGTGGAAAATCCGTCAAAGACGCCACTTAAAAAACCTCTACAATAAAAAAAAAATCGAAAAATTGTTACACTGTAGTTGACAGACATCTAGAAATAACGATCAATTTTGTTAAATAAAATACTAAAAAAAACATATTTTTAAAAATCGTCCTTCCTTTTTTTCAGTTTTGGTTTTGATATATCTTGATTCATAATTTAATAGCTGCGCTCTAGATAATAAAATGTGTTTTATTAGAACCATGACAACATATATTATCAGCTGGATTGAGTTATGTCAGGGTCTATACATATAAATAAAAAAATCCTAAAATACCTCTAAAAATATAAATCCTCTAAAAAATTTCATCCCACTTATATTTATTACTTTAATTTGTTAGGTGCGACGTCCCCTATGCCGGTAAACTTGCACAAAGTTTTTGACCGCTCTGGATATTTACCAATTTTTATTTCTATTATTAGATTAGAACACACATTTATGTGTTAACTAGCGGGCCCGGCAGACGTTGTCCCGCCCTGATTACGAAAAAATCCTAAACAAATTATATAATTATTATACTAAAACGTTCCTCATCAATCACTCTATCCACCGGTGAAAACCGCATAAAAATCCGTTCGGTAGTTTTTGAGTTTATCGCGAACAGACAGACAGACAGACGCGGTAGGGGACTTTGTTTTATACTATGTAATGATATGTATCATAGTATTATACCTAGTCTTGCCATAAATACTGAAACAAAGAAAAACAAATTTTTCAATTGCAAATAACATTTATTACTTTTACAGTGTGTTAGTTTACTATCATGGCGTTTAGAGCAAGCCGTACTCTCTAAAACTGACCATAAATCATAATCCAGCGGATTAAGATCGAGACTAGACGACGCCCAGTCTTCAGCTCTGATGAAGTCCGAAACGTTCGTTTCCAACCAAGACTGCGTAGACCGAGCTTTATGATCCGGCGTCGAGTCTTGCTGGAAGGACCATTCTTGGTTATTGAACATGGTGTTGTTAAGGGGCTTCACTACCTTCTCAAGAATGGTATCTTGATACACTTATGCCGATGTTTTGATACCTTTCTCACAAAAGTATGGCTCAGTCACTCCTTCATAGCTAATACCCTACCAAACCATCACTGAAGTCGGATAGTGCCCACGTTGCACTCTGTCGACTAATTAGGAAGCTTCCTTATAGCTTTGAGCATAAATACGGTCATTTTCTTTGTTAAAATATTGCTCAATTGTAAAAAAATTCTCATCCGTAAACAATTTTTTTCTGTGGCCTCCCTTTGCGTACCGCTTCAGTAGTTGTTTCGATTTTACCACCCTATTCTTTTTTAATTTATCAGTTAAGAAATGACCAATACGTCTCTTATAGACTGCGTTCCACTAAGTGCTCACAACGCTCACGCTCACGACCGCGAGTTTTCCCGTTCCACTTACTTGCGGGCGTTACAATCGTACACCCAAGTGGAACGCATAATGAGGCGTTTTGAGCGTTCAGGTAAATAATACAAATGGCGATCTAGAAATAATAAAGCAAAATGCTTTAAGAGGTTATGTCTTAATAGTAAATTATAATAATGATTTTATGTAAATTGATTTAAGTATATTGAAAGATAAATGTATAATTCAATTTTTATATTTAATTTTAGTGAAGTATTTAATTAATTTACATTCAAATAAAATAAGAATGTCTTTTGAGTAACATATTTCATGTAAATATATTAATCAATTTAATTAATCCATTAAATACAATGTACTATTTAATATAAATATTCTTTGCTGCATCAAATAATAACATTTTTACGGTCGCCATCTTTATTGAAAATCCCGGAAATTTTGTCAACGCTCACATCGACCCATCTCGAGACATGGGGCGTCGTGAGCTTCGCGTCAGTAATGACGTTTTCGGCGCGGCCGCGACGGTCGCGGTCGTCTAGTGGAACGTTTTTTTTTTTTTTTCAAACTGTCTATGCTATTGACCTGGCAAGGTCTTCACAGCTTCACCGGACTACTAAGGCGAGCGCTTAAGGCACTCAGCCGATTTGGTTTTTAGGTAACATACACAAGGGTGCACGGCACACCTCGGCTTGGGCTGTTACCTGAGAAATTCGCGTCTGACCTAGCTAAACTATTCTAGCTATTCATACATATATTCATTTGTGAATCATACAATCGAAATTGCATGATTCACAAATGCGTACGTGTATATCGGAATGAAACGAGCTAAACTATTCGATTCAGCTCGAAAAAGGGAAAAAAACCAAACCCGTCAACCATGTGTATGTATGTGCACGTGTGTTGAGAGTTGATCTCATGTGTGAGTACAAGTGATGTAGGTGAGTCACTGTATCGCGAAAGTGCTATCTCGGGGGCTCCATCCGGGGACGACCTCGGCTCGAGATATCACTGAGAACCGCGATGTGTGCGGGAACTAACGAGGAATCCTTCTCTCACGGCGGCGTCAGAGAAGGTTACGCGTGCGTGGGCGCAAACACGCATATTAAAAGATCGAATTTAAAATTAACTGAACGGCGTCGGCGCCGGAATCTAAAAATAGAAATAGTAAAAATTATTATTATTACTCGGTCGTTTTAGGGGAAGTGAGACGTAAATACACGGATTTACTCTGACTTATATGAGTTATTTATTTATTAACGGCGGCGCGCGCGAGCCGTTGCAGGGTAGCCGCGATGGCTGGGAACCTATTGATCGCGGTTATAATCGTCTAGTGGAACGGCTAAAAGACTGTCTTGAGCGTTGTGAACGTCTTGTGGAACGCGCCCATAGGCTGCAAGTCCTAAATCATATTTTGGGGCGTGTTCGATGTAATAAATATGTGAAAATCAAACACTGACTTTGCAATCCAGTCTTTTAATATGGACTTGACTTGTCGAGGAAAAATATATATCTGTCTGACATCGAATATGCCGTTCATTTTTCAAAAGGGCCAGAGACATTATTAATGGCCAGCACGCTACACATCTTTTAAAATACGCGACATGGTTTTAGGTGTTACCTTCACCTACCGAGATAAAATCTTTTGCTTTCGGACAGGATTTCTTCGAATTTTTTCCCTTACTGCTTTAACTACCCTTTGTCGTACGAACGCTATAATGGACGACCAGATCTTTTTCTGTCACAAACAGAGGAGGTCTCATTGTACCTATTAATAGCCCGGTACACAAACATTTTACTAATACCAAGCGTATGGAGAGTTTTAAATATTGCATTTGACTCCATACCTACTTTGTGTAATGCAATCACAGCGATTAGGTTCTCTTTATCACCGCACTCCATTTTAATGTCGGAAAGTATTGTACAATGTATAGGCGTCAAAATGAGAAAACTCAATAAATAATCATATAAAAATGACAGATTCCAAATTCAAATGTAATATTTTGTTTATTTTTAATTGTAACAGTATTTATGGCCAGACTAAGTATATATAACATTAAGACCACTTAAGGATAAATAAATGCAAATATTAGATTCCCATAATATAATAAAACCCTGTTTTATATTAACTCTTGACTATATTATGTGCAAGACCGAACTTACGGCTATATTAAGAGCTGTCAAAAAGATTACAAGGACTATAAATTCCAAGTTTATTTGTTGTCATAGATGACAGAGAATATCTTATTAATTACCTAAGACTAATACTAACAAAAATCTGGCAATACTGATATTTTAACACATAAGAATGCTAGACGACCAACCGATATAAAAATTTTACTTTGTCTATAAGTAATTACAATATTCATATATAATTTCATATATAATATTTTATTTAATCTTCGATTTTTCGAAGTTCGAATAATTGGTCTGACCCTCCATTATAGATGTTTCACATCAAAGTACCATGCTCATAGCTCCATAGTAACTCCATGATTACATTACTAATAAAATGAATCAGTGAAAGCAATTCATAGATGAATAATCTAACTAAATTGATAATTCTGATTAAACCTAACAGAAGTTTAATAATTTGCAATTTTTGCGAATATTATTTATTCCGATAGAAGTGACGTTCGAGTTTTGCACAATGTCAATTATAAATAAGTCTTGATTTCGTTCTGACTATTGAGGAATACAAGACAAGTCTTCAGTAGTGTACGGTTTGATTTTAGGAAAAGAATGCTTCTCATATATGTCAATTGTATGTCGCATGCTTCAAAGTCGGTAAACAATCTAAACTTTATATTTATACTTACAGAAAATGGATAAACAAATAAAAATCCATTCACTAGCTTTATAATAAAAGACGATGTTACGTTAAAATTATTTCGTGTTCCTTTTCATTCAGAAGTATAGCTAATGCAACGTAAAGTAAGATATTAAATTGAATATCTGGTTTTTCGATGAATCTAGTTTAAGTACGATTTTGATGTGAAACATCTATAGTCGCGGGTAAACCTAATTGTTGGCGTGGCGAGTGTGTGAAACGTGGCGACGCGATGCCATGCGTAAGCGACTGTGAGCAATCTCTCTTGCCGCACTGAGCTCGCATACCTATAGTGTAATTTGACATTCGTTCGATTCGAACAATTTCCATGTTTCACATCTGCGAGGCGTCCCGTGACGGCTCAATTGTTTTTTTAATATAGTTATTGAATATTGATCAGACGGAACCATAATGACGTGTTGGTGCATTTAATTGGTAGGTAAAGCAATAAAAATATTTCTACGAATTAAAAAGTATATTAACATAGATCAGCGCAAAGGTGTTTACTATTTAACGTTAGTATGTTATACTGCAATATTAGGTAGTTTTAATAAAAACATGATACTTACTGTTTACAGAATAACAACATTATATGACTTAGTCGTCGTTAAACTTTTTGGCCATCTATAAATATAATAAGAATGTAAATGTAACGTGTCTGTTGTTTTGAGATTTTTGTGAAAAAAATTGTTGTAGGTGTCTAGGAATAAGTAATAAAATATGTTACAATCATTTTTAGAAATGTCTGTCTGTCTGTATGAACACGCATCACCGCTAAAGTACTGGGATCACAATAAAACCTCACAAGCATATCCTCAAGTATAACTTAGTCTTTGTTTCATTAAAGTCGGTCCACTCTATCAAAAGTTATTATAATTTGAATGACGGCTCGAGCAAGTTCGACAGGAAAGTAGATAAGTAAATGGAATTACTACATTCAAATGACTTTACTAATCGCTGTTTTTGACATAAGGTGTCATGCGGATGATGTCGCGGGCACAGCTAGTTCTGAATATAATCGTAAATTCGCGCTTGCGCGTAATAAAGTCAAGAATTTTAACACAAAACAAAGGTAAAATTTTATTATAGGAATCTAAAATTGGCATTTATTTATCGTTAAGTTGTATCGATTTACACATATAATACAATACGTATTTATTTTGTTTACCTTTATTTATGTTCTGCACAACTATGTTCAGAGTGATCAACTGGCGAGGATTGTATACAGGTATACATGTAATGAGAATAGGTTTCCATGGAATTAAACTACAAACAATGGGATAGCTAACAATTTTTCACAATGTAGCAAAATGATGTTACTAATATATTATAATACTCATAATGAACCATTACAGTAGTGTTTTTACAAATTCATGTGTTAATGTTCCAGTTGATCCAATAAGTAAGATGCCAAAGACGGAATACGAAAGAGTGAAAACAAGTTCGACTACACAAAGTTCAATAGGATCTTCTTCTACTTGTTCTGTGATAGTGACTGATTTAGATTCGAACTCTAAAAAATTAAAAGATTTTTATTGCAGTATCCCTGACTATAATGACATTAATCACTTACCACGCGAAGAGTTTTATTCAATTCTAAATCAATTACGTGAGAAGAGAAAAGCTATGTTAGGGATACCCGCAGATGATATTGACGGTTTTTGTGACGGATTACTAGATTCGGTTAAGAGTGACGATATTACACTATGTAAGTTACCAAATAACAAGCCTTTTAGTCTAAGATCAAAAAAGATTGCCGATAATAAACAAAAGAGGTTTCAAAACGTCAACAGTAATTTTTGTGAAGATTCTACAACGACAAGGAGAAATTCTAAAATATGTTCCAAGCAATTCCAACCCGAAAATAATCTCGAAGATGATGTTAAAATTTCACGCAATGAATTAAAAACCAAATCGGTTCCGACTTCTATGTGCAAATTAAATAAATTGAAGTCTGATCGTCCGAAACGAAATGATTCCGCATGCTCTATATCTTGGCATGATACTAAGATTGAATCTAAAGATGAAATTGATAAAAGGTTTGGTAAATTTTTTGAAGGAGATGTTAATAAAATGAAATCTGATGTTGATGAATTTAAAACTAAGAGTATGCCTTCGAGTCCCTTGAGAACGATTCGAAATGTATCACCATTGAGAAGACGCAGGAGCATCACAATAACGAAACCATTTAAAATGACCGAAAGGTAAGCTAAAACCTGATTGGATTTTTCTATTAAAAATATTTTGTTGAAACTTTTCCTCTATACTGAACGATCAGAAACATATACCGTATATCATTTTTTTACGAGGTACATTAAACGTCAAGTATGAATTAATATGTTATAACATCCCCGAAATCATATAAATAAGTTTTACTGTTCTTTATAACTATAACGCAGAGAAGAAAGTTTAAAGAATAAGGGTCTAATTTTGTTTGTCCTGGTAATAATGTTTTGTTTGTTCTTCACGCTAATTTATTTCTTGATAGTATGATTCTTAAGTATATTTTCCTACGGTCACTCCTTTTTTAATAAACTTCAAAAAGGAGGAGGCTCTCCATTTGGCTTTTTATACGTTTGTTACCTTTATTATTTAAAAAAAAATTGTTATTGGGAAGGAGATATTTTAAAGTGGTGCCATTTTAATTTTATTAGCAGTGGACCTCGAGTTTCGAAGATAAACGAGGTATCTACTTAAAATCGAATATGAATTATATAGTGATTGAGTTATTGGTAGGTTTAAGACAATCCAATACTAGGTAGGTATCTGATAATGGGCAAGGACGTTTTGGAACATTGTTTTAAAATAGTTTTTTTTAAGTCAGTTTGGTTTTTAGTAGTTTCTTTGTTTATTAACATAATGTTTTGTATTTATTTAGGGATGAAGAAACTAAAGCACTTAATGATCTTAGGAGTCTAAGTAAATCACTTTCTGAAGATATGTTAAATAAGAGATTTGAACAGAAGAAGTTCAGAGTGAAACCGGTGCCTATTGAATCTCGAATTCCGCTGTATGATAAAATCCTTGAAGATCAAGCAATGAGGTTCAATTTGTACACTGCCTGTATGCTTCTTTTTAGATTTTTCTGATTTGCTTTTAATTTTATGCATTACCAATGTAAATAGTGAACTGCTGTAAAATTATGATTTATATATTTATTGGTACACTTACAAACTAGTTTGCGTAATAAATACGTCGCTAAATTATAATATAGTCACTCATATTTACCTGTAACCATTCTTTTCCAAACTTTCGTGTATGGCTTGTATCAGATTTTTTTTGCTTTTTTGATAAAAGTATGTAGACTTTTCGTTATCAAATCAAACTCTTGGAGACTATTTATAATATTGTATAACCTCCTTCATTAAAAAAAATCATCGAGGACTCCTTACTAATATTATAAATGCGAATATGAATTTGTTTGTTGACGGCTACGCTATTACGCCTTAACTACCAATTATCCTTAACCAGTAAACCTTAACCGATCATCATAAAAATTTGCATACATGTTATCAGAGATGTAGAACAGGTTGTAGAATACCTCCCAACTGTGAATCCAAACTATCCAGGGACTCACACAAACATATACCCAATCGGTATGTGAAAAGTCGTTTTACATAAGCCTAGAACCCGTTTGGGGCATCGCCTATCGGGTCCAATTAAGCCAAAAAATAATCTATATATATTGCCGATAAATGTCTTCCCATTACCTCTTGGGTTGATCCTGTGCCGCTCACCTTCGCGCCCGTTCAATATTCGCGTAGAGGCAGCGGCAGTGACAACGAAATAATTTTACGGGCCTAACTACTTGTACACTAATATTATATAGAGGAAACGTTGTATTTTTGTATGTTTGCTACGAGTAAACTCAAAAATTACTGGACGGATTTCCATAATTCGTTCACCATTAGAATGCTACATTATTCCTGAGTAATATAGGCTATATATTTTACTAGAAAAAAATAGGAATCCTTACTAAAATTTCAATAATGTAATCCAAGGTATGCAAAATATTGCCATAAAATGACTTTCATGCATGCGCTGCGGAAACTGAATGATAGAACAAAAATATGTTCTACAATATATATCACTAGAACGACAATTTTGAAAGAAATCTTAACAAAAACCATACCATGCTTAAAAGACCATGTTATTCGTGTCTTTATATTAATCCTTATCCAAATAAATTATTTTTAATTTAAGATTGTTTCAGTACCTGTAGATAATTTTATGAATAATTAAAATCGGTCATTGCATTCAAAAGATATTACGAGTTTAAAAATGTCAATCAAATCAAAATATGCCTCTGTGCCGTTGCCGGGATGTGATGTGTGCGTGCGGGCTATGTGGCGAAGGAGACACGGGAGAGGGGCGCGCACATTTATAGCGTAGGTAACCGCACGGCTTATTCGCGCGGTCGGCTCCCTACTTAGTGGATTCACGCATTGTTTAGCTTAACTGTGACTTAATTTGGGAGATACAGTAAAGAGTAGTTCCCGTTAAGCTATCACGCACCAAAACAGATGAATTCACCGGGTAGTTTTTCTATTTTATCATTTTGTTAGGTTAGTACAATCATCTAGCCTCGAACAGAAGACATACCTTTCTGTAAGATTTTCGATTCTGGGTTGGATCGTGGGTACAAGATTTTCAAGACTATGATCAGTATTTATCCAATCGACATATGTTTAAAAAAAAATGTCCACCCGTGCGAAGCCGGCCCGGGCCGCTAGTAGTTTATATATCGCATTATCCTCTGACTAACTTTATAAATTACCATACTGTGAAATCTAAACTTAATCTACATTAAATTTCCATTTTGATTTATTTGTTTGTTACGTGAAATCTGCATCCTAACTTAATCTTGTCAAATTTATTTTACTTTTGACATATAAGCCATCTTTTTGATTGAGATACTGAACTTAGATATATGGTGTCGCGGACTTTATTGTAAAAGTAATGAATATTTCTGTTATAAATTCTATTCTTTTATTTCAAACTGTTCAAGCAGTGCACGTCCAAGGATTCCCAGAAAACAAAACGTTATCTCTATAATATCAGTATAAATATAGCATAGTATGGTAATTGCAAACACCTCAACTAATTTCTTTGATCGTAGATTCACAAACCTGAACACAACTACTTCAAGACTCAACAATATTCAGAAAACAAAAATTGCCATTTAAATTTTTATTCTATTTTTGATACTCTAGTCGCAAAAAATAAAAATAAAACACAAAATTATTAAATATTCAAATTTCAAAGATCCGTAGTAACTAAAATATTAAGGATAGAAATTTTACTTAATAACATTTTTGGTCGAAAATGTATCGTTTAATGAGACCTATCCATTCATTTTAATAAAATAAAATTCCTTCACCGTTTGCGGGTGACAATAATGTTCAAAAAAAAATATTTTCAGTACCATCTATCCGTGTGAGTGTAAACAGATGACCATCATGAAAAACCCATTTGTTAGTAATTATTTTATGAACACTGGTATAAATATAATATATTGTTATTAAACTCTCTGGATTCCCATGTTTACCGATAAATTATTCCATTGTTTGTCATACACGATAAGAATTTAACTTTATTAGTGTTTGTCCAGTGGTCGAAATTCGAATTAATTTTTCAAATTAAAATATTAAGGAAAAAAAACGAACTTGTTCCCAAAAAAAATTATTCATAACATTAAAGCTGCTCAATATCTACTAAATATAAATTAATAATAAAGAAAATCGGCTGAGAAACAATGAGAGGGTTTTGGGGTATAAGGGGTGTCGAACAACATCATAAGACTTGAGACACCCAAACCAACCTCACCTGCACGTGGTGCACCCTGCTGAATAACGAACGAGGCAATGGCGAAAGCGGGGTGGCAGGGTTTTACAGCCTGACTGGGTCGCAACCTCCACGTATATGGCTAAAAAGCCCGTTATAGTGATTCGCTTCTGCGGGTTGCGTTTAAGGATCAGCCGGTGCATATCCAGCTTTTCGCAGGCCGGCATGACAGCGGCGACCGGCGATGGATAGTGTGTCACCCGGTGGTCGCCATTGTTTTTGGATTGTATTGTGCTTACCATCAGGTACAGTGCAGTCATTTTGCCGTGCTACAATAAAAAAAAAAGAAGAAGAAGTTTTTCTTAACCGTTTTGTCTTTGCCTATTTACATATAGATAGATGGTTTTTGTATTTCACCACAATCTCACCTGACGTTGAGTGATAAAATTGTCTGAGATTGTGGTAACAGATAAAGGATTAAGATACGAGATCTCAGGTGCAATTTCTATAATACATTACATCTACGGGTGTTTGGTGACAAATTTTCAATTTGAGGGTAGTAACTATCCAGGTGGGTATTGAAAAATGCACAGCCCTTATGTTCTAGTTTCATTATAATAGTTTCTATAGTTGAATTTAATTATTATAGCATTCAAGTTCTCGCTTATCGACGCGCTATCTGAATACGATAACGCTGAGGTGAGATTCCGACGATCATTATTGAAATGTTGGAAATGACTCTATTTCTCTAGATACATCATTACATAGTATAAAATAAAGTCCCCTACCGCATCTGTCTGTCTGTCTGTTCGCGATAAACTCAAAAACTACTGAACGGATTTTCTTGCGGTTTCCACCAGTCAATAAAGTGATTAATAAGGAAGGTTTTGGTATATAATTTGTTGAGGATTTTTTACAATCAGGGCGGGACAACGTCTGCCGGGCCCGCTAGTTAAGAATAATATAATTAATAACACAAACATTATAAATAATATTGATGAAACCGGAGGAGTTTCTTGTTGGTCTTTCTCGATGAGGGAGTTGTTTTTTAACCGAAAAAGTTCGTTAAAATCCCTAAGCTTTTAAAATATATAAAGTTTGTTTATTTATGTATTATTTAGATTGTAAGTTAATGATACCTACAAGGATAGTTTAAGGAAAAATAGTGTGCTAAAAGGAAAAATAAATATGCATAGTATAAGAATAACACACTAAAATATGTGTAATATTAATTCTTTGTATTATTAAGTTGATTGTGTTCCTACTATCTAGCTTTAGATGCCACTTCTTCTTTGTACGTGTCTTTAAAAATGTTACAATATACTTTTACAGATATATATGTAGTTTGTAAATAATCATAATACAGTAGAACCTCGATAAGTTAAAATCCAAGGGAAACACAAAATAGTTTAAGGTATACAGTTTTTAACTTATCAAGGGTTTATATTACACTCGCACTTTCGCCGCACACTTTCTTGAAACCCAAATCAATCCGTTTCTCGAAGTTTTCTAATCAGCCATTGCTAGCTTTAAAATTATGGATTGTCAGCGAATATTTTTTTTCTTACACTATGGGTCTGTAACACTGATATTTTGGTTTGGACACTGTTTGGACCTCGTAACTAAACATTGCACCAAAATAGGGAATTCAGTAATTTTTCGTCTTTTACATAAAATACTTTAGTGTATACCAAACTGAGCCGCAATATCTTTCCTTTTTAATCCACTTTTCGCTGCTTTTATCGCTTTTAATTTACCAACGTAAGTTAGTGTTGTTAATTTTCGTTTTGAACTCATTTTACTTAGGTAACTTTTATCTATCATACAGTACAGTTTCCTGAACAGGGATCAACAACTAATCATCCAAGTAAGCCGCTGTCCTAACCACCGCAAATACAGCTTCTAGGGATTTCAAAGAAACAATAGGGGATTGTATACTTATTGTTTGTGTTAACAATTTAACTTATAAACACGTGCAATATATAAATTGCGAGAAACTTTTTGTCTTGTATATTCATTCGAAATGACTCATTGGCAGACAGGTTTTGCTGCAGACCTCATCGAAGCATTTCTTTAAGTAACTGAGGGCTAATATTGAAATTATTACTTTAAGTTATCGAGGGTGCGTATTTTAAGTAATAGAGGTTTTAGGCTCCGAGGGGAAGGGAATAGATTATTTTTTGAAGTTATAGAGACTTTTACCTTATCGAGGTTTGACTTATCGAGGTTCTACTATATCAAATAAAATATATATCAAATCAGTTTATAAATGAAGTACGTTAATTAGTTCTAAATTATTTTTATAGCAGGTATATTCCATAAATGATTTATTTACTTATCAAATTTGTGTACCATAAATAAGAAATTGATAAAAAAAGTAATTAATATATGCAATCACAGGAGAGCTATAACAAAAATAAATAGCGAAGCAGAATTGAGAGCACAAATGAAACCGTTCAGTTTCACAAAAAGGGAAGAGAAGGGTATTGGCGGATTGTGCGACCGTGCTGCACTTATGATGCCGAAGAGTAAAAAAAAGAAAAAATTTAAAGCTCGACCGGTGCCCAGGAACCTTTTTTCTAATTACTTCTATGATAAGAAGAAAGAAGCGGAATTTTTCAGGTATAACATAATCAAATAATATGGTTTATAGGCAGGGTCTGGTGTAGTGTAGAATATATCTTCGAATTTAAGAAAATCCGACGTAAGCCTATTTCATATTTATGTTATGACTAGGTGATACCCGCAACTTCGTTTGTGTCGTTTATAATTTTGACAATGTATTTTTACAGAGGTAAAAACATGAGCACCACAATCGTGATTTATTAAAACAGTATATGTCGTGATAATCTTTTTTTAGATAAAAAGCAAGTTTCTGATAAATAATACAAAAAATATTTGATCAAAATTTATCCAGTACTTAGTTTTTGAGAAAAGCACGCATAACGGCATACCTCTATAATTTTATTTATGCAGATTTCTTTTGTACTCAATTGGTTAGCAGTGGACCACAATCTAGTCTAATTTTTCAACACCACTAATAGCGGTAAGACGCTAAGCCAGAAGAGGAGATGGTACTCAAGTATAGTTACCGGAACATATCTGTAAGTGTTCGGCGACTGATTTTTAAGTTTATTAAATTTTGAAGATGACAACTAGTTAGAAGTAGTTAGCTACGAGAATTTAGAAAGAAAAGTAAAAATAACAATATACCCTCGTAAAAGGATAATGCCAATTATTTTCACATATTCTATTTTTTCACGTATATACAACTGGTAAATGAAAAGATAAGAAAATTACAAACCTTTATGTAATAACTAGCGGACCCGGCAGACGTTGTCCCACTCTGATAATTAAAAAAACCTATTATCTGACCACAGGGCAACCTACCGGGTTCAATTATAAATCTAAATCATAGTCTAATCCAATGGAACACATAAATTTTTTTATCAAAATCTGTCCAACCGTCTGGGAGCAGTTCAGTCACATATAAACGAACAAAAGAATTATATATATAAGGATGATTGTGCATTAAATGCTTAATATCCTCGTAACTAACGTATTTAAATTGATAATTATTAATACTGTATCTGTCTAAATTGCTTACGAATTGTACGTCTCCTTTTTAGAATATATGATGAGAATAGTGGGCTATCCTTAAAAGTTAGATATATGCCTTCACAGATTTTTTTGTAGATCTATAAAAAGGGAATATCCCAACATATATTGTTTTGTTATATCTCAAAAGGCAGCGTTTTCGAGGAAATGTCCAAGGCGGTTTGACTTTTTCCGACATGTCTATCGATTATAGCTGTATTTCAACTAATTTACACAAAAACTTGACAAATTATATAGATATCAAAACTTTTCTCATGAATCACTTTATCGACTAGTGAAAACAGCATGAAAATGCGTTCAGTAGTTTTTCAGTTTATAGTTAACAGACAGACAGACGTGGCAGAGAACTTTGTTTCGTACTATGTAATGATTTTTTTTACTGTTCTACAATTTTAACAACCTATTTGATGCTTGTAGATCAATGAACAAACGTATTAGAGCTGAAGAAATGTTACGTAGTGCGAGTTATCCAGGTAATATGGCAGCACGAAATCTTAGCCGACTATCGACCCCCGGAGCTCACAGTGATCTGCCAATAGATCCCTCTCCTGCTTTCGATTCCGTTACGTCGTCGCATAAGCAAAGATGTTCTAGCCCGACAAAAGAACGAAAGAAAAGAGATAATTGTTCAAAGGATTGCTTAATAACTACTAGTCCTCAGCCATTTCGTCTGAATACAGCAGATAGAGCCGCTAAGAAAGTATGCGCTACTTTTTATATTTATAATTTTATTGATATATCAATGCTAGTAGTTTGTATAATTTATTATAATTGCACGAGAAAACACGACACTATATATAATGCTAAGTAAAGGTAAAGCAGTCCCATAACGATAATGTATACAGATATATCCAGGGTCTATCGGCAGTCATCGCTCTCACGCCGGTCTGCAAAGCTCTCAGCAACTGTGTGACTGTATCTATCATGGTTTTTCTATCATCTTCCTGTACACGAATTATAATTTCTTGTTAAAGCATGTGTTTATTTATTATTCCTTTTGTTATATTTTAACCTATACTTCTGTACTAATATTATAAAGATGTAAAATTTGTGAGGTTGTAGGGGGTAATATCTGGATCTACTGGTCCGATTTGAAAAATTATTTCAGTGTTAGATAGCTCATTTATCAAGGAGGCTATAGGCTATATATCATCACGCTAAGACCAATAGGAGCGTAGCACCGATGAAGAATGTTTGTTTTCTTTTTGAGAGCTTCCGCCGTCTGTTAGCGTTAGCCCAAAATAACTATTTCACGCGGACGAAGTCGCGGGCAGAAGCTACTTTAATATAAAACATTAGCACACTATAGCTCATCGTGTGATATTGTAGAGTATTTAAGTACAGTGTAAACTCTTTATAACGAATTCCAAGAGACCGAGCATTTTTTTCGTTATAAAGAATATTCGTTACATGCAGAGCAGAAAACAAATGAAATTTTGTGGTAAACCATCAAATTGAACTAATCTCTAGGTCATAGAAAGTTTTTCGTTATAACAAATGACGTTATAAAGAGTTTACCCTGTACTTGTTATTTGTTTTATTTTTTAGAGTTTTTCACAGCCAATTTTGAATATATGTGTTATTATTATTACCTCTTAGATGGAAAATATTGCACAAAAAATATATCAGGAAAGTAAGTGTTCAGAAAGCGTTAGAGGAAGCGGAAGGGAGCTGGAAGATAGGTTTTATTCAGCATTGGATCTTCGAGGTAACAATACCACGGGGCGATCAAACTTAGCGGCTTTATTGAGAGCTGAAGCGGTACGGAGAAAATTTGAAATCGAAGCCGCCAGACGTTCGGAGGAACGACTTCGAAAATTGGAAATGAGGCAGCGAGATCGTTTATTGAGATCAAAACCTGCTTGGCATCTTGTTAAAAATAAGTAAGTATAAAGTAGTATAGCCCATTAGAATATATGTAAGTGTACATATCGCCGTTTAACAAACAATACCGCTTAAGTCGATAATTGGGGTTTTTACTTTTAAATTTAATTGGCTAAATATTCTCATAACGCCGATTTTTTTCGAACCGACTACGGTATTGGCCTAGCAAGGCGTAATAGCTTCACCGGACTACTAAGGCGAGCGCTTAAGGAACTAAGCCGATTTTATTTTGATAACTAGCTCAAGGGTGCATGGCATACTTCGGCTTGGGCTGTTGCCTAGGTTACACAAAATCGCGAATCAAACCAAATTCAAATTCAAATTCAAAACACTTTATTCAATTTAGGCCCTAAGAAGGCACTCATGAACGTCAAAACTACCACCGGTTCGGAAAATAACCCAGTCATCGAGAAGAACCGGCAAGAAACTCGATCTGGTTTATCTTTTTAACAAATATATATAATACTAGCGGACCGGGCGGACGTTGTCCTGCCTTGAAAACAAAAAAAATCCTAAAAGTCGATCGCAGCGCCACCTGCCGGGTCCAATTGTGAATCTAAACCATTCTCGAATCTCCACGAACACACACAAAAAATTTCATCAAAATCGGTCCAGTCGTTTAGGAGGAGTTCAGTCACATACACACGCACACAAGAAATATATATATTAAGATTTAGAATAATAATATATTCTATATAATAGTAAATTTCACAAACGTTTTTAATGGATGCACAGAGATGAGTCAATTCCAGACATCACCATCGTTCACATATTGATCCACTCTATAATAGCCTTTTGACACCAACACCCGCTTGACATGGCGCTTAAATTCACAATCCGGCAAATCGGTAATATCCTTTGGGACTTTGTTGTAAAATCTAACACTATTTCCCAAAAAACTGTTACTGGTTTTACTAAGTCTAAAACGTGGGACAACCAGTTTGTCACAGTTTCTAGTATTTAGATTGTGCCGGTATTTTACGAAATCTAGCTTTTCTAGGTTCTTACGGACATACATTAAATTGTCAAGAATGTATTGGGAGGGCAGAGTTAAGATACCGTACTCCTTAAACTTGAAACCAACTAAGCTAAACTACATATTCATACATACCTACATATATGAGTTAGTGAGATGTACATGTGTACCTAGCATGTATAGCCCAGTGACTCATATATGTATTTCGTATCGGGCAAGTTTTCTCATGACGCCTTAAAATACACATCGCATTTTAACATTTCAACCAATAGGAGATAAGTCTTCAGATCACTAATTACTGCATGAAGATAATGTAATAGAAAAAACACTATTTTCACTATCCTTTAAATGAGTCAAACTGACTTGCGCGATGTTGTTTGATAAACGATGACATATAGCTTAACATGAGTAAACTGTGTAGTGTTAAAATAATACATTTCGAGTATAATTATATTGTGTTTACTTTTACTATAGCGACGCCTATACTAAAATAAATGACATGTTTTTTTTTGTAATTTATATTAAATCATATGACCCACATACGGAAATATTCACGACTATATTAATTAAAACCACTTTACAACATAAACACTGTGTATACGAGCTCGTGATTGTATGCAAATAGGTAAATAAGCAGGTTTTTTCTTGTTGTAGCAAGTTCGGTAAAGGTTAATGAAACTATAGATCAAGTTTTTAGTTATAAATTCATTCTTTTTTATTATTATCGGTTCAAGTTGTTTAACCTTTTTCCATTATTATTATAGAGTTCTATGTGATAGATGTTGCATACTAGCAAGTCACATGCAAACTAAGTTTTTGTCGTAAAATAGATATTGGATATTCCAGTTTAAGATACTTGTTTCACATTTTTGTAAACATTTTAAGTTGAGTGTGTTGAGATAAGGTGTTTGTTTCCTTTGATTTCGTGTGTTATTTGATATTATTTAGGCTGGAAGCGGATAATTTTACTAATTCAATAATTTACTATTTTGCAAAAAAGAGGTGAAATTCGGATGATTGTAAGATATATGAAATTTTCCTTAAAAAAATATTACACTGGCAGTGCTGTTGAGGTTAATGAAATTGTTAATTATTGTTAACATATTTACTGTAACTAACGCGTGCGAAATCGAAAGTGGTTCTTAGTTATATTTTTATCTAATATTTATACGGGGAATTTAAATCCCGATTAAATTAGTATAATAATTTATATTTTGGTAATAAAGTAAAAAAATATGTAAATGTTGCTTGTGCTACAAATTCTTCAATAATTTTTTTTTCAATAAAATGGTACGATTAACAACATTTTTGGTGTTTTATAAGAAATGCGCATTCACTAAACCAGCGCTTAGTACTTGTTTAATCATTTTTTTAACCCAAATTCTTCACTTTTTAGCATGATTTTTCAAACATTTTCGTTCATATATACCTTGTTGTGACAATTACAAATACAAAAAAAAGAAATAGCTACATCGATGCAGCCGTTCTAAAGCGGCGCGCTTACATATATTCGGCAATTTAGTTTTCTTTATATAGATTATCATTACATAGTATAAAACAAAGTCCCCTACCGCGACTGTCTGTCTGTCTGTTCGCGATAAACTCAAAAACTACTGAACGGATTTTTATGCGGTTTTCACCAGTGGATAAAGTGATTCTTGAAAGAAGGTTTTAGTATATAATTTGTCAAGGATTTTTTTTATAATTAGGGTGGGACAACGTCTGCCGGGTCCGCTAGTCTATACATATAATAAGTATGTAAATGTAACGTGTCTGTGCTTTTTAATAAAAATATCGTTCCAGGTGTTTATGAATCACTATCACTACATATTATAAAACAACGTCCTCTGCCACGTTTGTCTGTTTGCGATAAACTCAAAAACTAGCCGACGGATGTTCCTGCGGTTTTTACCAGTAGCTAAAGTGATTCATTGGGAAGGTTTAGGTATATAATTTATCAAGATTGTTTATTATCAGGGCGGGATAAAGTCCGTCGAGCCCGCTAATAAGTAATAAAATAAATTTCAATCATTTTTCGAAATGTCTGTCTGTCTGTTTGTATGAATACGCTTCACTGCTAAAGTACTGCGTTCATGATAGAATCTTTTCAAGAAAATCATAAAGGATATCTTCGAGTTAGTCTTTTCTTCATTAAAATCGGTTCGGTCTATCAAAAGTTATTGTACTTTTAATGACGACGCGACTTAAGTACGACAGAAAAGGAGATAGTAATTAGATTGAATACATTCAGTTGACGTTGTTAGTCACTGTTTTGTACATCAGGGACCCTGCGAAGTAAGTTGCGGGCATAGCTAGTTTCCTATAAATCTGTAGTTTACACGAGTAGACAAAAGAGTCTTCAAATCCCAGTTTTTTTTGTATTCTGACTGATTATTCGTCAATTTACAGTCACGAAGAAGATATCGCAATGCGACTTCAGACTCGACGCGATGAAGAAAGGATGAGACACGAGGAGTTTCTCCACGAAATGGAATTGATGTATGGACGTGTACAGCAGCAGCCGATGTTATTTGAAAGATACTACGCTCCGCGGTCGGACTCATCTCCAATAGATACAATACAACTGTTACCACGGAAAGAGAAAAAAAAGAATAAAAATAAACTATTTAACTGCAACACCTCTAATCGATCTCGTAAAGTGTCGATAAATGATTCAGTCGAGATCCACAATGAAGACGTTGCGGACTATCTGAATAGAATAGAAATTGATGACAAGTACTCTGATTCAGAAATTGTGAATACTGTAGATAGAAATTAATTGTAAAAAACTCTTTTAGTAAAAATGAAATATATTCATTTTTATATTGTTGCTTATAGTAAACGCACTCTTTGTGAATCTCAGTACCTTTGGTACCCTTACTCTTACCTTTCAGTACCTCAGTACCAGTGGATTGAAATTAAAATAAAAATTGTTTCCGAAGAAACTTAAAATGATTTCAAATATACGATCGTAATACGACATTTATCGTTACTATCATTTGAAATAATTATTGTATTGACAAAAATAAGGTTATATTATATCATAACTAGCTGATTCACGCAACTTCGTCCGCATTGTTTATTATCTTAACAATATATTCTATGTACACAGGTAAAGTATAAAAAAATTAAAGCAAAAATATATACTTTGCTTACAAAATCTCTTTATAAACCATGCCATCAGTTTACTTCCTCTCCTGCACATGCGAACTACACCGCTTGCCCTACTACAAGAAACACACACATAATTTAAAACGTAGTGCTTATAAAAAATTGTTTATTAAAACATTAATAAGTAACCTTATATAAAAAGAAGATTTCATTTTTTTATGGTAGGTTAAATGTCTAGGATTTAAAACTTAGACCAAATTGATAGAAGTGTAGTGTAGTTTTAGTATGATACGCGCACAACGACAAGCCTCTGTCATTTTGTTTATATAGATAGAATAATATAACCTAACACACTAAAAAAAATATTTAGCCCATGGACAATGTAGATTCATCATACAATAACTTGTGTATAAAGGTGTATATATGATAACCTGTTTTTCCCACTGATGAAACTATATATGCACATCGTAGTAAAGGACATAACTGGTTTTAAAATCAGATGAATAGTCGGTAGTGACATTACCTATTTAAAATAATAAAAGTTGTTTATCAAGCTTACAATTTATGCATATAAACACGTTATATGTAAACGAGTACTTATATGTGACATTCCTTTAGCTGGAATTGCGAAGAGATGAATAGTTTTATATCTTTTGAATTTAAAAGAAATGTAGGCAGCCTGGAAATACATTTATCAGCGATGATTTAGATTGGGTTATATTTACGCATTTTGCAATGAGGTATAAAATTTATAATTAGATTAGGTTTTTTGCAGACATTTCAAAATGAGCCAACTTATACACTCATCAAAAAAGTCTAAGCAACATGTACTAATTGAAATTTTAGGATGGTTCTTCACATTATAACGTTGTATTTTATTTTTAAAATATCTTTAGGCTTCTATGATGTAAAAATAACAGCTGTTGTCTTTATAAGTTCTTTTAATAACAGAAATGAACAATATTAGAATATACTGTATAAACTAAGATACATAAGAAACTAAACTTTTTTCTTACAAAATGAAATTTCTAAAGAAAATGTATTTATTGTGAAAGAATAGAACAATTTAATACAAAGTATGGTCTCCTCTGCTATTCAGAACTTGTCGGCAACGATTATTCATTGAATTAATGAGACTGTTTATGTCATCTTGCGGTATTCGCTCCCAATGGAATTGTAGCAAATCCTTCAGCTGTTGGGTTGTTGTCGCTCCGTCCAAGTCCTTCAAAATACGTCTCTGGAGCATGTCCCATGCGTGCTCGATGGGGTTGAGATCTGGCGATTGTGCAGGCCAGGGTAATACCCGAATGTTCTCCGTTGCAAAGTATTCACTGGTTCGCCGAGCTGTATATGAACGCGCATTGTCATGCATTAACCTAAAATCGGAGCCAAAGGTTTGTGCAAATGGGTAGACATAAGGTCTGAGAATATCCTCAATGTAATTTTCAGCATTCATGTTTCCATTTACAAAAACGAGCTCAGTTCGCCTGTTCTTCATAATACCCGCCCATAACATAACTGTTGAGCCGCTGTATGGATGAACTTCCTGAACGCACCTGAGCCTTTCAGTATTTCCGGGCCGACGATACACTCGCACCCTTCTTGTATCAGGCTTAAACCCGAATCACGACTCATCGGAAAACATAATTTTATCCCATTGTTCCTGGGTCCATGTTATGCGTTCTCTACACCATTCATATCGACGAGCGCGATTCCCGTGACGTATCGGTGGGCACCTGATTGGGCGTCGAGCTCGTAGGCCGTACTCATGCAGTCGATTTCGCACAGTTTGAGGACTTACATCAACACCACTTGAAATTTGTAGCCTCAAACTTATCTCTCGAGCGGTTAACATCGGCTGGCGTCTTGCAGTCAGTTGTATGTACCGGTCTTGCCGAGTGGTTGTACTCCTTTTACGGCCTGGATGCTGTTCAGCGGGTTCTCCTGTATTATTGTAGCGCTGCCAAAGACGACAAATAACACTTCTATGAATGCCAAAATGTCGAGATACCTGAGATTGCTTATTTCCCGCTTGCAACATCCCTACAGCTCTTTGCATTTCATCTGCCATCAAATGACGTCGCTTCATGACGTAAAGAATATCTAACAATTCAATTTTGTCGCTAACTTTATTTAAATGGTTGGTAAAATTATAAAAACAAGACTAAACGTAGCAATTAAAACGCACTTAAATTCAAACAAATTCGCAGTCATTTGAATTTTATGAAAAAACAAAACATAATTATTTTTTTTTTTACAACCAGCCAGTATGTCATCAATAACAAAAAAGTTTACTTACCTACGCACTTTGTTTGAGTAAATACTTAGAAATTAATTAATATAAATGGTAAAATTTGTCATACCACGTATGTTGCTTAGACTTTTTTGATGTGTGTATTACTAGTAAATCAAAGTTTCTTTCTACAGTAGGAAATTGTGACGTTATAAAATGAAAACCAAATACCACAAAACAAATAATGTAATATAAAATAACGCTAAATAATATTATCTAAGATCCATTTTAGAAAAAACGTTACTGACGCATAAACTCCGGGTTTTTTGATTCCGCATAATGTAGGTCCAAATGAAACTACACCGACCAGGACATTCTTAGGCCCTTCTTGAGTATCAAAGACCTGGAATAACAAAATTAATTAGAAATCTAGAAACAATACAGAGAAATGATTTTACCCTTTGAAATATGTGTTATGAACAATTTCCTTCAAATATGTATATATATATATACATACTAGCTGTACCCGCGGCTCCGCACGCGTTTTTTTTAAATCGTATTAAAATATTATAAAATTGTGAGACTATGTACAATTATAGAAATGCTCTTTAAAGACAATTGTAAATACGACGTGCACGCCACTAAAAGTAACATGTAACGTGTACATTAGATATATGAATACTAACAGCGTGCCAAATTAGGGTTGCCATCAGCGACATATTTATTTGGAACCTTAACCCACCATATAACTACCTCAGTGCTCACTTACACTGTATAAGGAACTAATGAAACAATAACTTAAAATATTATTATAAAGATTTACATTACATTTAATATACATTGCCATTATTATAATTAAGATTTTGATACAAAAAATAAACACTTGTCTGTTCCGCAAGAAATTGTATTATGGAACTCTTTACGTAATACGTATATAATCTAAGATCTTATTAGGAAGACCTCTATATCATTAAAGTTATTAATAATTATAATGTCGAATGGTAAACAATAAGCTGATAATTATTTCTCTTATTAAAAATAAAGAATGATTTGAAATCTTGCTAAATTTCATGCAGACAAAGTCGCGGGTAACAGCTAGTCTAAAATAGAATAACCTCAATTACTTTTTATAAGGTTCGCTATCTACTATTGAAAGTCTCGTGAAAATAGATCTAACCGTTTTGGTGATAGCACAGAGGGCGAAGCCACGGTCAATAGCTAGTCTAAATTAAAATACATTAAATTACTTTTTATAAGGTTCGCTATCTGCCAGTGAAAGTCCCGTGAAAATCGGTCTAACCGTTTTGGAAAAAGTACTGTGGGGGAAGCCACGATTAACAGCTAGTATAAACTAAAATTGCCTAAATTACTTTTTATAAAGTCAACTATCTGTCAGTAAAAGTTTCGTGAAGATCGGTCAAACCGTTTTGGAGATAGCACTACAGGCGAAGCCACGGTTAACAGCTAGATTCCTTTTTATAAGGTCAACTATCTGTCAGCGTAAGTTACGTAAATATCGGTCAAACCGTTTTGGAGATAGTACTGCGGGCGAAACCACGGTTAACAGCTAGTCTAAATTATTTGTTATGATGTCTGCTATCTGTTGGTGAAAGTTCCGTGAAAATCAACATATTTATATATGATAGCGGGCCGAGCGGACGTTGTCCTGCCTTGATATTAAAAAAAAAATCTAAAATTCAACCGCAACGGGTCCAATTCTGAATCTAAACCATACTCGGGTCCACTGAAACTCGCACACAAAATTTCATCAAAATCGGCCCAGCCGTTTAGGAGGAGTTCAGTGACATACACACGCACAGAAGAAATATGTATATAAAGATTACTTGGCACCATAGTATTTGAAAAAATTTAAATCTTCATAAAAATATATTAACAAGTTATATTAGTCATATTTGTGGCTTTGTTGGCGCAATTAATTTACCATGTACCGTTCTACCGTCGGACTCGAGAAGCGAATGTGGGACGACTGTACAAAGGCGATTTTTGCACAATAGAGATTAAATACATTTCTATTAGTAAGTCAACAGTTTGTTGTAGAAAAAGTCGTATTTATGTAACATACATTTACCTTATTGTATACGGTTACATTTATCCGGCGGATTTCAATCCCAAAAAAACCCCACCCACAAAATAACTATTGTGAGATGTCGAATCATTGACCTTTGTAAAATTGGCATTACTATAATTTTTGTTGAAATGACTATCTCATTTGGTAATTCGAGAAATAACTGTTATGTATATTATAATTAATCATTGAGAATAATATATGTTATAACATACTTAATTAACAATATGTATAAAACATTGGTCATGTTAGGAACGATATGGAAAGTTGTAAATTAATTGTAAGTCAAATAAAAAATATATGTTTTAGTTTTTAATAAAATAAAATCATAATATCTAACAGTTATTCACTTTAGTGTATTATATCTAGTGTTCCAAGTTGAGAAGTTAGTATCAGCCTATGACTTTAAATTAATATACATTACTATTCTATACTCTATACCTGCTTGATGAAGCATCGGTTACTTGTCGCGTTAAAAACTAACCTCAAAATAAATCCCGATGAAGGTGCAGAAAAACGTTCAGACACCTTTGTGATTACCATAATAACTCGTAAGTGACGTTTGCAAGTTCCTGCGATGCCTGTAAAAACCGCGGGCTCAGTTATCGTGCACCTATCGTCATGTAACCCGATAGTTCGTAACGCATGACGATAGTATGTTCCCACACTTGTAGTTGCACACGCACACGCGGGCATGGGAATAGCATTACTAATGATATACACATATATTCTTCTTTAATGATTTAATACAGCAATATAGATTTCTCAAGAAAGGGTCTTATTACAAAAACAAAAACGATCACGGGTTTAACACGAGTTTAGTAAGCAGGGCCTATTTCTTCTAATTTCTTCCAAATTAATTATATTCATGAAATTCTATTTATTAACCCTCAAGAGAAGCACTGGGTATGGGATACCCAGGTGTAAATTAAAAATATTTCTCCTTCAGAAATGGTTACAATGAGAAGGTGACTTTACCTAGGGGAAAAATCTCTACTATCCCCACTACAGATTCCCCACCATAGTTATCTTGAGCTGTGAATACGGACTAAAATATAGGCGGCCGTAGTCAGTCTATGGGTATGCGCTACCCAGTGCTGTTGTAGCGTCAGTATTTTGTTATTTTATCTGACTCAACGTTTTGCATAAAATTGTGTTTTTCAGTTCTTTTTTTGTATTTATATAATTAGAATTCTAAAATATCTATTTTAAAAGAATTCTGATCGATATTTTATATAATCAGTCAGTTTTATTGTATATATTGCTTAGTTCAAGTGTTTAAAATGTAATATTCCAATGTGTAAAGAACATACAGCCAAAATTTGTGAAAAATGTAGCTTGAAGTTATATTCTTAATTTTTTGTAGCATCAATCCATTTAAAATATAAGTTTTATAAAGTAATTTAAATGTTTGTATTAATAAAAGAATAATGAATCCATATTTTTTAATGAAGTATTATCATTCTAAAAACACTGAACTTTACCTAACTAAATAAATATCTTTTATCAATTACAGTTAAATGACGAAATAACTATCTAAAAGTACATTTAATTCCCTTTCAAATGCCGTCGGGAAAATTTTTTTATCTATAAATTCTGCCTAAATATGGTAATTTGAATAAAACACCTCATTTTAAGGGTTTATGTTGATTTTTTTCTATATTATTCAAGATAATTTTTTCTTTATGACAATTCTATGGATATATTCTTAATCTACACTGTCTAAGCTTTAAAATGAAAAAAAAAATTCTTTATCGGATAATTTGATCGAAAGATATTATTAATCAAAGACACGCGGGTATGGCATACCCAGTGCTTCTGGATCGCGCAGCAGCGATAGTGCTTCTCTTGAGGGTTAAGGAATGTCTGTAGCCGGAAAATTTAAAAACAATAAATCACAACAATAACATAAGAACTGTCAACTTACACAGGTGTTAGAGAATATATAAATTTAAATAAGGCCAGTCTGTAAACCAGGGCAAGACACTCTCTTGTGGTCAAACTTTTTTTAAGTAAGAGTTCAAAGCGTATTTAACTTTTCTGTAATAACACAAATCGTATCTAGTCCTAACTAATATTATAAATCCGAAAGTGAGTTTCTTTCGTTATCACACTTTAATAACTCAACCGATCAAATTATATTTTTTATACACGTCAGGGGTACAGAAGAGGACATAAAGTAAATTTCAGCCAGAAATAATGTAGGTACTGTCCCCGAGGGATAGGTTAAATCTGTATTAACGCGAGCGAAGCCACGAGTAAAAGCTAGTAGTATATAATCAAAGCTTGGACAAAAAAGAAATGTCTGTCCGAGTAGAGATTACTTTTTATATAAATAATTACCCTTAAAACCGTACCAAAACTTACATTTTACGTTATTGTTAGTCACGTTCAGGCAGTATATTTAAATAAATAAACTTTATATATATGTTACTGTCTAGTATTGTTATAATATTTTGCAAATATGTAACTATTTCACAACCACATTCCTGATATTTGAATCATAGTGATTTAATATTGCGAAACTTGTTGTCTGGAAAGTCCTCAGCAAGCAGGAAATATATTTTTTTATTACTTTGTACAGTTCTGTAGTAATTCTAATGTTTTAGATTTCTATCATTATACGAGTGTATGCGTTACAAATTAGGTATTACGTACACGTTAATGTGTTAAATAGACACTTTCTAGAAACAGATCGTAACTATAAGTAGTCTAGATTTTTACTATTTATTACATTACTAGCGGGCCCGGCAGACGCTATCCCGCCCTGATTATAAATAAAATCTTGACAAATTATATACAAAAACCTTCCCCGTAAATCACTGTATCCACTGGTGAAAACAGCATGAAAATCCGTTCAGTAGTTTTTGAGTTTATCGCGAACAGACAGACAGACGCGGTAGGGGACTTTGTTTTATACTATGTAATGATTTAGACACTATCATGGAAACATAACATCTGTGTAACTGTGAATCCAGTACGATTTATTTATCAGCAATTGCAATATTTTTTCATTTATACCAAATTCAATTAGCGCTATATTGTAAAATTTAGTAAATAAATAAATGATACTAAAATAGATTATGGTGTACTTGGGACCACCCAACCTATGTATCCAAAGACTTCAGTACATTAGAAGCAAATTACCAGAAATAACAGAAAAATAAAGTATAAAAATCTTTATTTTTATTTTGTAAAACCCCTATACTTTTACAGCCACGAATCACTCAACAAATATTTTTTATCGTGTGGAACTTTAAATAAATAACTACAATTAAAGCGACCGCAATTTAAAATGAGATATTAAAATAACATTTATAACAGTGAAATAATTATTAATAAATCAAAGTAATATAACAATTCAACGACAAACGTCAGTGATTCGCGGAACGACTTTTTCATAGAATCCAGTATCCACCTTTTTTTTTTACTTTATTTTTGGCAACCAGTCTTCTAGTAGACTATTACTGCCATTGTCAAGGGAGTATCGATATTACAAGTTTCTTGATATAATTTCAATGAACTAACAAGATGGTGGCCATCTTGTTAGAACTTTGCATGAAGTTTTTGTGGCATTTCAGAATTCATGGTCCGTGGTATTATTTTCCATTCACTTCACTTATGCACAATAAACATACTATATTACATAAAACACCACCAATTTTACACAACATAGAGTCAAGTAACACAAGATTATGAATAAAAAATAAAATCCACTACATGACAGACCAAAATCCCGCCAAAAACTCCCAGTATTCACCTTAGGAATTGCTGGTCTAATATACCAGCAACCATAGACAATTCGATCACACAATTATTTAATATTGATAAAATATTATATACTCGTCTATTTTACTTACATCTACAAATTTTCATATTTAGTCATATTTAACTATGTAAATATAAAAATGTTTTCAAATAATGCGCTTTTTATTTCCTATCTTATAATTTATTTATTATTTTGTAATAATTACTCAATAATATAATAAGAATTAATACTTTAGATTCAATGAATTCTTAAGTATGTTTAGTTTTTATTAAGTAATGTTATTAAGTAAGTTATATGAACAAGTTTGAAATATCTTTAAAAGGAAATCAGTTGAAATTTAACGTTGACGTTTTAGTAAAATATTGCTAAATCTTACTTTCATTAATGGACCACCAGAATCACCTCCGCAAGCGTCTTTATTGTATTCAGCACCAGCGCATATTTCCGATTCGGTCATGTTGAAACCAGTTCCAAGATTGTCGCACATTTTTGGACTCACAACTGGAATCTAAACAGGGAAATGAAAATAAAATTTTGAGGAAATAACTGGTACGAGATTTATAATTTACTATCACAATTAAATAATAATTTCTTTTGTCTTTAATGAATGTTAAGGAAATAGCGAAGAAAATAATGTTCTCAAAAAAAAAACTACCATAAGATTATTGAAAGATTTGAATACCATTTAGTTTAATAATTATTCATAACAAATCAAATCAAATTAAATCAAAAATGCTTTATTCAGTTTAGGTTCTAAGAAGGCACTTATGAACGTCAAAACTACCACCGGTTCGGAAAACAACCCAGTCATCGAGAAGAAACGGCAAGAAACTCGATCGGGTACATCTTTTTAACATATATATTTCCAATACATTATACATTACATTCGTTTTTAGTGGATGCACAGAGAGGAATCAATTCCAGACATCACCATCGTTCACATGTTGATCCACTCTATAATACGCCTTTTGACACCAAATCCCGTTTGACGTGGCGCTTAAACTTACAGTCCAACAAGTCGCTAATATGCTTTGGGACTTTATTGTAAAACCTAACACTATTATCTAAGAAACAACTACTGGTTTTTTACTAAATCTGAATAAAATAAAACTAGAATATTGGTCGTTTTTTAATTTTACTTACCTTAGAAAAAAGTAATTTTCGTGAGCAAGGTCCATTTATAACAAAGGTACATAATAAAATGTCACATAATTACTAAATGTCATTTATAAATACACTTACGGTAACTCGTTGTAGTATATCAGCCCTTTCTTCCGTTGTCATATTCATAGTACCCCAACCGGCGACAATCAAACGTTCACCCAGCTTCAGATCTGTAAGTTGGTTTATGCCACGCGGCAAGCAAATTGGTGCCACGTAGTCTGTAATCAATTAATTAGAAGCACAATTTTCGTATGTTGAATTTGAAAAGGGTAAGGTTTCTTTTATACTAATATCATAAGAAGGTATAGCTTGTGAGTTTGAAGTAGAAACTATTGATCCGGTTTCTGAAAATTCTTTCAGTAATAGGAGACTGCATTGTCCCTGACCGTTACAAACTATCTTTTTGGGTTCATATTGTAATTATTACATAGCAAATCTCACGCTGTTGCTGTTTTTGAATATAAATTTTGCGATAAGGTTTATTTATTAATGACTAACAGTTCACCCCGGTTTCGCACGAGTGTAACAACGAAGTAAATGAGACCAAATCTTCCCTTTACAATACGACCATGTATTTAAATAAAAAGGCAACTGAACGACTGGACGTCGCGTTGAGCCGTTAATTCTATTGATATTTCTAAAGATCCCCCTACTGTCTTTTGTTTTACACGCTTTTTTATATGGAAATAAAATCTCTTAACCCAAATTTTTCACTTTTCCGTACAGTTTATCAAACATTTTCTGTAATACAAACCTTATCTTGAAAATTTACAAGCTCAACAAAAAAGAGGCGAAGCAGTTGCTCCATTTTGTCATTCTGCCGACTTATCTAAAAATCATATTGGACAAAAGCAGGGACAGTATATTGAATACTCGTAAATATATAGCTTCAAAAATTTGTACTTTGATATACCGTCCGTACATAGATCTGTATGACACTACGAATCTCATGTGAGTTCATGCTCTTTCCTTCCCACTCCCCACTTCCCTGCGCATACCTATATTGCAGTACAGCGGTTGCGGTCAGACTATAGCGAAATAGGTGCAGCCATTTTAAATTGATGAGCTTACATATTCGGGAATTGGTCTGTGTTTATATAGATTACGTACGTACGTACGTAGACGTACGTTGCTTCAAAAGGTTTGTTGCAATTGTCTTGATATCTTTTATTCCATTACTATCCCTCCTTTTATACGAGCAACCTGTTTGCCATATCTATACTACTCTATACTTAATATATAAAGCTGAAGGGTTTGTTTGTTTGTATGGTTGAACGCGTTAATCTCAAGAACTACTGATCCGATTTGAAAAAATATTTCGGTTTAAGATAGCTCATTTATCGAGGAAGGCTTTAGGCTATATATCATCACGCTAAGACCAATAGGAGTCGAGCGCCAATGAAGAATTTCAATATCGGGCATTTTTTCCCTTTTGAGAAATTTCGTTGCGTGTAGCGTTAGTATTATATACGTTGCCATGGTAACGTGGTAAGTTTCTATCGCAAACATTTTCAAAGTTTATTTTGTGTTCCTATTTATAAAGTTTATTCTACGTTAGTTTTGATTCTAATGTTTTTATTTATAATCTGTTATGTATTTTAAAAATAAAATGTGTGTGTATGTTAAGTTAAAATAACAACTTTTTGGTGAATGGATATGGCTACAAATAACAATTTTTTTTTTTATATTTCGTCGGTATTTTTATATTATTATATTTTGTCTGTTTGTTTGTTTCGGGTAATCTTCTTACGGCTGGACCTATTTTAACGGGAATTTTACTGGCAGATAACCGAAATTATGGCGGCTGACATATTCTATTTTATTTGTTCGCGGCTTCGTCCGCATTGTTATTTCCAAAATGGTTGGACCGATTTTCACGGGGTGTTCACTGGTTATAGATAGATAGCATACCTCATAAAAAGTAATTTAGGTTTTTTATTCGCCTTCGGCCGCAGAATATCCGAAATGCTTGAATTGATTTTTACGAAACTTTCACTGGCACATAACTCATAAAATAAGAAATAACAGACTATTTTATTTTGTTAGCCAAGACTTCGTTTGCCGTGCTATCTCCAAATCGGTTGGACCGATTTTCACGAGATTTTTACAGGCAGATAACTAACTAATGGGTTATTTTATCTTAAACTAGCGGGCTCGGCAGACATTACCCCGCCCTGATAATAAAAAGAGAATCTTGACAAATTATACCTAAACCTTCCCCACGAATCATTCTATCTACTGGTAAAAACGGCATGAAAATCCGTTCTGTAGTATTTGAGTTTATCGCGAACAGATAAACAGACAAACCAATGGACTTTGTTTTACACTATGTAACGATGAACTGTTACCTGTGCATTTGGCTGTGTGAAATTGATAAAAAATAATTTGTTTACCGTAAACAAGCGCGTGAGGCGTGCGCTGTACTGGACATCAAGAATAAATATACATAATTAAATGTCATATATTTGCATGTAATTTGAATTATATTATCTTTTTGGTCATTATGGCGGCCATTTTGTTTTATTTACCGTGTTTGCATCTTACATAACTCAGTGATTATAGCAACGTATAAGAATAACACAATTATATCGACAATATGGGCATATTATATCTATATAATAAAAGATTTAACACATATTGTTCGATAATATATAGCTTACAATTTTCATTACTTTCTTATATAGTGTTAGTGAGCACTGAGGGTGGTATATAGTAGGTTAGAGATCCAGGTATGTTGCTGATGATAAATCCCATCCCATTCGATATACTATTCGTATTCACATATCTTATGTACACGTTACATTTTACACTAGATGGCGTGCGTGTCGTAGTGACAAATGTTTTTAAAAAGCATTTCTGTAATGTACACACCTACTTACAATTTTACATTTCTTTAATACATTATAAAAAAACGCGTGCGGAGCCGCGGGTAACAGCTAGTAATATAATAAAATTATGAATGGATTATTGTTCTTCAAAATACATAACTGTTCACACTCATCTTAATCAATAATGATTGAAAATTGTAATATGGTGAAAAATCTAAATAGCATTAAGCAATTTTCAAGAAATGTTAATTATTTTGAATAGACTAAGCAAATTGGAGCATAGCAGTATATTATGGTATTATTGTAGCTGTGAACCCAAAAATAATGTTATATTGATTATTGTTGCATCACGTTATATTCAAAGCATAACGTGTTTATGGGTCAACGTCCGAGAACAACATAAATCTAATAATATCGTAGTAACTTTGATAATTCTACAAAATAAATTGATTACATCAGATAAATACGTTGTTAATTTTATTCATAATCTTGCATTACATTTATTACATTACTCTATGTTGTGTAATAATCGTGTTATTTTCCGTAATATAACTTGGGTTTTCTCCACAACTGGGTGGGAAATACTAACACGAAAAAAAATACGTGCGTGTATCAGTGTACACACGTAAGAAGTGAAACTTCTTTATGACATCATTTTTCGAAAAATGATCTACTATATTTACAACTTAACAGAAAAAAAAACGGAATCTGATCATTGTGAGCGCACCTTTAGAAAAAAAAAACGGAATCTGATCATTGTGAGCGCACCTTTACAAATAAACATGGCGCGTAACAGAAAAATATACAGAAAATAAGATGGCGCGTAGTCGAAAAACGTTACATACGTTTTTACATGCTCTAAAATTCCGCCCTACGTCGATAAAGAAGTTTCACTTCAATAAAATCTGAAATGCTATAAAAACTTCCTGGAAAGTTCTAACATGGAGACCACTCACTTGTTGGGACACTTAAATTACACGACACATTTCCTAATAATTACATACACATACTTGATAATGGCAGTAATAATTTTCAATAAACAAGATTAATCTATAATACATTTAATTCTATAAAATTGTTACTTTTCAACATTTTATAATTGTAAACTACTAAAATCTACTACTAAAATTTTACATTTTCCGAGTGTTATTATGATTAAAAAAATACCTGATAAAAACTTTTCTTGTTTTTAACTTTGTTTTTGGCAACCAATCTTTTAGATCATTACTGTCACTGTCGAGTAGTTAATAGTATTACAAATTCTTCTTCCATTCCATTTTTGGCAACCAGTCTTCTAGTAGACTATTACTGCCATTGTCAAGTGAGTGTTGATATTACAAGTTTCTTGATATAATTACAATGAACTAACAAGATGGTGGCCATCTTGTTAGAACTTTTCATGGAGTTTTTGTAGCATCTCAGAATTCATGGTCCGTGGTATTATTTTCCATTCACTTCACTTATGCACAATAAACAAAGTATATTACATAAAAACACCACCTATTTTACAGAATATAGAGTCAAGTAACACAAGATCATGAATAAAGTATAAAATCCACTACATGACAGACCAAAATCCCGCCAAAAACTCCACGTTTCTTGTTTTGTTTTATTTCAGTTTACTCCAAAACGTCTTTATAATATGATAGTTGTAAGGGTAAAATTTAGAATCGTGTTAATTTTATTACAAAAAGGAAAATCAGTGAGATTTATTCACAAATCTTCCAAAAAATTCTTTATTCCGAGAGTTGTGTGTCGTTTTATACAAGATAATAATTTGAATTGAGTTAAAATAAAATTTAGGATGTATAAAATTAAATAATTATAGCATCCACAATTTTGCGGCATAATTGAATAAGTATATACGTGCCATCAAAAATAAAGAAAAAAGTACTCTCGAATCTCGATAAATATTGTTTTAAAGTGTAAGCTTTGTGCGGACAGAGATCTTCTTTTGTCTTAGAATAAGACAGATTTCCTCAATGCAATTTCATGCAAATTTGACATATTTGGTACGTGCTTGCGGATGAATGCTACGTACTCTTTTGTACCCCTGACGTGTATGAACAATTTCACGATGATCGGCTGAGTTATTACGTAATGAAAGCGTAACAAACAAACAAATGAACTCACGTTTGTATCCACAATATTACTTACGACTAGTTAAGATATCATTAAAGCGTATAAAATTGTGGCCACAAACAAAATTATTTATGGCAAAAGTCAAAGAAACAAGCTCCTAATTTTATAAAGTGCCTGTGCTATCCCAAATAAACAATTATGACTGTACCATTCAATTGAACAGGTACATTCAATTCAATTATTGCAATGTCATTATGAAAGGCAGGTTTGTTGAAGTCTTTGTGGCTTATAATTTTCTTCACACGGCGGTCTTGAACAGGCGCCGCACATACTTTCAACTGACAGTCCGGGTTCATTTTTGTATTGTGCTCTCCGAGACGAATTGATGTTCTGAGAATTATTAAAATTTATTATTTAATAAGAATTTATCTATATACATATAATAAAAATGAAGTGTCTGTATGTAATATCAAAATATTTTTTTTACTGATTGGGTATGAATGTATACACGCTTCTAATAACAAAAATGCAATTTTAAAATTTTTTGTCGGTCTGTCTGTCTGTCTGTCTGTCTGTATGTTCCGGGTAATCTCCGAAACGGCTGGACCGATTTTGACGGGAATTTTACTGGCAGATAGAAAAAATTACAGTGGGTTACTAAGGCTACTTTAAATTAGACTAGCTGTTAACCGCGGCTTCGTTCGCAATGCTATCTCCAAAACGGTTGGACCAAGTTTCACGGGACTTTCACCGTCAAATAGCGGACATCATAACAAGGAATTTAGTTTATTTTAATTTAGACTAGCTGTTAACTGTGGCTTTGTCCGCAGTGCTATCTCCTCAACGGTTCGACCGATCTTTACAGGACTTTCACCTGCATATAGCGGACATTATAAAAAGTAATTTAGTCTATTTTAATTTAGACTAGCTGTTAAACGTGGCTTTGCCCGCAATGCTATCTCCAAAACGATTGGATCTAGTTTCACGGGACTTTCACTGGCAGATAACTGACACTATAAAAAGTAATTTAGGTTATTGTATTTTAGATTAGTTGTTACCCGCGATTTCTTCCGCATGAAATTTAGCAAAAATATGTTGTTTACTGTAAACATGTGCGTAAGACGTGCGTTGTACTGAACTCCAAAAATAAATATAATTGAAATTCATATATCTGTGTGTATGTATTCTGAATTATATTGTCTTTTTGGTCATTTTAGCGGCCATTTTATTTTATTAAAATTGTCATATATTAAAAACTGGTTAGATAGACATAACGTTTTATATCTTGATTTATGTTTATGCAAGATTTTAAGATGTCAGTTCATTCATTGTATACAATTCAACATTATAATTAATAATAGTAATTTTAAAGATAGAACGGGTCTTTCTAATAAGATATTAGACTATAAACGTATTACTTATTGATAATATGGGCATATTATATAATTTATTATAATTTAATCTATCTTTAAGTCATTTATTCATTAGTTCTTTATACAGTGTAAGTGAGCACTAAGGGGATATGGTGGGTTAAGGTTCCAAACATGTTGCTGATGATAAACCTCATTTGCCACACTGTTAGTATTTATATATCTAACTAGCTGACACCCGCGGCTCCGCACGCGTTTTTTTAAATGTATTAAATAACTATGGTGTCATAGTTACAAATGTTTTTGAAAAAGCATTTCTGTAATGTACACACCTACTTACAATTTTACATTACGCCATCTACTGTAACATGTAACGTGTACATTAGATATGTGAATACGAATAGTATATCGAATGGGATGGGATTTATCATCAACAACATACCTGGAACTTTAACCTACTATGTACCACCCTCAGAGTTCATTAACACTATATAAGAAAGTAATGAAAATTTTAAACTATACATTATCGATCGAATATGTATTAAATTATTTATTATATAGACATAACATGCCCATATTGTCGATATAATTGTATTATTCTTATACGTTGAATTACTGAGTTATGTACATAGATGCAAACGCGGTAAATAAAACAAAATGGCCACCAAATTGACCAAAATGATAATATACTAATTCAAATTACATACATTTATTCTTGGAGTCCAGTACAGTGCACGTCTCATGCGCTTGTTTACAGTAAACAAACTATTTTTATTAAATTCACACGAACGAATGCACAGGTAACAGTTCATCACTTCATAGTGTAAAACAAAGTCCTCTGGTCTGTCTGTTTGTCTGTTCGCGATGAAGTTAAAAACTACAGATCGGATTTTCATGCCGTTTTCACCAATAGGTAGAACGGTTCATGGGGAAGGTTTAGGTATAATTTGTCAAGGTTTTCTTTTTATTATCAGGGCGGGACAACGTCTACCGGGCCCGCTAGCTTAAAATAAAATAGCTCATTAGCCAGTAAAAGTCCCATAAAATCAGTTCAACTGCAGCCGAAGGCGAATAAAAAACCAAAATTACTTTTTATGAGGTCTGCTATCTACCAGTGAATATCCCGTGATAATCAGTCCAACCATTTTAGAAATAGCAATGCGGACGGAGCCGCGGACACATAATCTAGAATATGTCAACCGCTATAATTTCGGCTATCTACCAGTAAAATTCCTGTTAAAATAAGTCCAGCCGTTTTGGAGATTACCCGGAACTAACAAACAGACAAAAATATCGGCCGAATATCAAAACCTTTTTTTTAATTATTCTATATACATTCACCAAAAAGTTATTATTTATTTTTACATACACACACTTTATTCTTATAATACGTAATAGAATGCAAATAAAAAATTGGAAACAAAACTAACATAGAATAAACTTTTTGAGTAGGAACACAAAATAATCTTTGAAAATGTTTGCGATAGAAACTTACCACGTTACCATGGCAACGTATATAACACTAACGCTAACACGAAGCAATCAAAACGAAAAAAGTGCCCGATTTTGAAACATTCTTCATTGGTGCTCCTCTCCTATTGGGCTTAGCGTGATGATATATAACCTAAAGCCTTCCTCGATAAGTGAGCTATCTAAAATCGAAGGATTTTCTCAAATCGGACTGGTAGTTCCTGAGATCATAGCGTTCAATCAAACAAACAAACTCTTCAGCTTGTTATATATTTGTATAGATGTATATGTTACATTTTACTGTAAGTGGCATGCGTGTCGTACTTATACAATTGTTTTTAAAGAGCATTTCTATAATTTTAGATGGTCTCACAATTTTATATTTCTTTAATACGAATTAAAAAAAACGCGTGTGGAGCTGCGTGTACAGCTAGTTATAAATAAATCTAAAGGCAACAAAGTTAACACATGATACATTGGATACCTAAAGGGAAAATTTATAAAATTTGCGTTATCTTGTGACATGATAAATATGGTTTTATGGATCGAGTCGCGTTCCTGTTAATTTATATAAAATCAGTTTGGGAATATTGCGTTTAGTCATAATGAACATCAAACTATTGTTTGTTATTAGGTTAGCTATTAATTTGATTAACCTAATTTACCTGTTACCCTCATACAAATGCTGTAATTAGGTATTTTCAGCTTAGTTCATAATTTCAATTTTGTTAAAACTAGAATGAGAAGATTGGGCTAAGACACATAAAATACATGTACGTCGAGTTACAGAAATATAACTTGTGATGAAGAAACTATTAGGTGGGACATTTGTATTGGATGCCTGCTGGGAAATGAAGGAAAGCTTACACCTCAGTTCCTAGCTCAAGATCTTATATGATCTTAGTATGTGTAGCTTCAATCAGAAGTTAAATAGTGTAATACTTACAAAACAAAATCACGATTCGCCTGAACGCAATGAGCTGCGGTGACGATGTGACGATCGGTGATAAGTGCACCGCCACACCTCCAGTCCAATTCACCGTCCTCTTAAGAGAAATTGAAAAACCATGATTATGTAATTTACCGTTTAACAGTACAAAATTAGAAGCTACTGATCTCCACATATGGGGATAATGTGAGCTAAGGAAAATAATGTCAAAATAATTAGGTAAAACCGATATCACATGTTTCGATATGTTTTGTTTTGCTTTATATAACTTGCTAATAATATATATATATATATATATATATATTTGTAATAATATCTTAACAATAATATTACAAATTTGTCAAACAATAAATTAAAGACAAAAACATTTTGAAAAGTAAACCGTTCAAAGTAACGTTGCTATTCTTAAAAATAAATATGCCATCAAAAACAAAACTTGTAAAAACCAACTTTTCCAACTTAATTCTTCTACCGTAAAAAGTTGTGAGATCCATGTAATACCAAGTCGGTTACCTTATTTAGTCCCTACTTAAGGGACATTCTGTGTTAAGTTATCACGTAATTAGCTAACCAAACAACACTTTATAGTGACCATATCTATATAAAAAAATCTTTTATGTTTTAAATAAAATAGATTGACTTGGCAATCGCACTAAACAATCTTATTTAATACTAGCTGTACCCGCAGCTCCGCACGCGTTTTTTAAAATTGTATTAAAGAAATATAAAACTGTGAGACCATGAACAGTTATAGAAATGCTCTTTAAAAACAATTGTAAGTATGACACACACGCCACTTACAGGACATGTAACGTATACATTAGATATATAAATCCTAATAGTGTGTCAAATGAGATTTATCATCAGCAACATATTTGGAACCTTAACCCTCCATATAGCTTCCTGAGTGCTCCCTTACACATAAAGAACTAATGAAACAATGACTTAAAGATGTTATTAGAATATATAAATAATATGCCCATATTGTTAATAATTAATACGTTTAAGAACTTATATATTATTACAAAAATCCCTATATATCTTCAAAATTACTATTAGTAATTACAATGTTGATTAAAAACAATGAATGAGCTGACGTCTTTAAATCTTGCATTAAAATAATTCAAGAATTAAAACTTTATATCTGTCGAAGCAGTTTTTAATATTCGACAATTAAAATAGTGCTCATTGACTTCGATACAATATTCTTATTTGTTACTATGATTGCTGAGTTATATAGACGAAAGCGCGGTAAGTAAATCAAAATGACCGAAAATACAATATAATTCAAATTACATACATAGATACAGACATATGAATTTCAATTATATTTATTCTTGGAGCCCAGTACAACGCACATCTTATGCACATGTTTACAGTGAACAACATACTTTTGCTAAATTTCATGCGGTCGAAGTCGCTGGTAACAGCAAGTCTAAAAAAAAATAACTTATATTAATTCCTATAAGGCCAGTTATCTGCCAGTGAAAGTACTGTGATTATTGGTCAAACCATTTTAGACATAGCACTGCGGGCAAAACCACGGTTAACAGCTAGTATAAACTAAAATTGCTGGAATTACTTTTTATAAGGTCAGCTATCTGCCAGTGAAAGTTTTGTGAAGATTAGTCCCACCATTTTGGAGATAACGTTGCAAGCGAAGCCACGGTTAACAGCTAGTATAAATAAAAATTGTTTAAATTATTTTTTATACGGTCAGCTATCTGCCATTGAAAGTCCCGTGGAAATCGGTCTAACCGTTTTGAAGATAGAATTGCGGACGAAGCCGCGGTTAACAGCTAGTCTAATTTAAAGTAGCCTAAGTAACCCGCTGTAATTTTTTCTATCTGCCAGTGAAATTCCCTTTAAAATCGGTCCAGCCGTTTTGGAGATTACCCGGAACAAACAGACAGACAGACAGACAGATAGACCGACAAAAATTTTAAAAATTGCATTTTTGTTATCAGATGCGTGTATACTTTCATACCCAATCAGTCAAAAAAATTTATTTTAATATTACATACAGACACTTCATTTTTATTATATGTATAGAATAGATATAGATAATCCGAACAAAACAGTTCCACTGTAAAAAATTGCGCCAAGTACACGTTCACAACTCTTCATTTAGAAAAATACTAAGGAGAAATTATCATCTTACAAAAAGATGTAAAATAAAAAAAAAACAGACCAAGTAGCCGTTATGATTTTTAATAATTGAAAAAATTTTTTGGTAAATTTAACAATTAAAAACCATTTTTTAAACGTACCAGGCGTGAGTACCCCAAATTTTTTCATGTCTGATAATTAAGGACAAAGAACTGGTGTGAGAAGCGATTTTATGGACAACAATTCCTCCTGCCTCTCCTCACCAAGTCATTGACCCTACTGATAATTATTTTGATGCAACCATATGAATCTATACACTAAATATGAAAAAAATTTAGGTACTCAATGACGCACGCCAAGTACGTTTAAAAAATGGTTTTTAATTGTTAAATTTACCAAAAAATTTTTTCAATTATTAAAAATCATAACGGCTACTTGGTCTGTTTTTTTTTTACTTGGACTTGGCGGAGGGCACTGCCGTACCACCAGATTTGCTGAATAAGGAATGACTGTAATCCTTTGTTAATTTGTTTGTTACGCTATCACGCTAACTTCAAATCTTGAAGTCTTTCGCTCAGTCTATCATCGTCAAATTTTGCGCACATATTATCAGGAGTACACAAAAGGACGTTGAGAATCTTTCATCCACAGAAAATGTACTGTTCTCGAGAGAGTTCAAATCTACATTAACTCGTGCAAAGTTGCGGGAAAAAGCTAGAAATGTGTAATAAAGGGAAAAGTGTTAAAAAAATTACTGAATGTTTTTTAAATTTTTATGGTTACTCAATGGGCACAAAGTATAAATTATACCTAAACACATTTTCTTACCTAAAATATATTGAATGTAATAAACGTTTTTCTTAATTCAAGAACCCACGAAATCAAAAAAAATATACATACATAATATTAATAATGGGTTGTAGGTAATCGTACCATTAATTATCAAATACCTTTTTCCGAAGAAAGGTCTTCGGTACGGTGTGGGAGATGTAGGCTACTTAGAACGTCGATAAACGTAATTTCTCAGTCGTCTTTGTCTCCACACGATGTTTTCCTCAATTTTTTTTTACATCTATACATGTAATAAAAATGAAGTATTTGTATGTAATATCAAAATATTTTTTTTTACCGATTGGGTACGAAAGTATACATGCTTCTGATAACAAAAATGCAATTTTTAAAATTTTTGTCGGTTTATCTGTCTGTTTGTTCCGGCTAATCTCCGAAACGGCTGGACCGATTTTGACGAAAATTTCACTGCCAGATAGGTGAAATTACAGCGGGTTACTTAGGCTATTCTAAATTAGACTAGCTATTAACCGCGACTTCGTCTGCAATGCTATTTCCAAAACGGTTGGACCGATTTTGATAGAACTTTCACCAGCAGATAGCGGACATCATAGCAAGTAATTTAGTCTATTTTAATTTAGACTAGCTATTAACCGTGGCTTCGCCCGCCGTGATATCAACAAAACAGGTAGACAGATTTTCACGGGACTTTCACTGGTAGATAACGAAAAAAAGTAATTGAGGATATTCTATTTTAGACTAGCTGTTACTCGCGACTTTGTCTGCATGAAATTTAGCAAGATTTCAACTCATTCTTTATTTTTAATAAGAGATATAATTATCAGCTTATTATTTACAATTCGACATTATAATTATTAATAACGTTAATGATATAGAGGTCTTCCTAATAAGATCTTAGATTATAAACGTATTACATAAAGAGTTCCATAATAAAATTTCTTGCGGAACAGACAAGCGTTTATTTTTTGTATAATCACAAAATCTTAATTATAATAATGGAAAGGTATATTAAATGTAATGTAAATGTAAATCTTTATAATAATATTTTAAGTTATTGTTTCAATAGTTCCTTATACAGTGTAAGTGAGCACTGAGGTAGTTATATGATGGGTTAAGGTTCCAAATGTGTTGCTGATGACAAACCTCATTTGGCACGCTCTTTGTATTTATATATCTAATGTACACGTTACATGTTACTTTTAGTACCGTGCGCGTCGTACTTACAATTGTCTTTAAAGAGCGTTTCTGAAATTCTACATAGTCTCACAATTCTATAATTCTTTAATACGAATTAAAAAACGCGTGCGGAGCCGCGGGTACAGCTAGTATAACATAATTTACAAAATAGCATATTTACGGCATGAACAAAACAATAAATTTAAACAAACCAGTATAGCCAAGGCGTGATAACCAAGGAAATTCGCCGAGAGCTGCTTGTACGCCGCCGATGATGCGGTCGGCTACGCTCTCACCGCACTCAAATTTATCCAGCGTTTGCCATGCCGAGTGAGTGCTTATTTCATCCCATGTCACACCTATATTATAAAATGACATGTTTTACAGTGAATTTTAAAGTGTGACTTATTAAATCGATAAAAGATTATCTATAAAATTTAGGGGGCAGGTTAAGCAGAATTTACTCTGAGCTTCGGAGCAATCGTTTTACGGTAACTGGAAAATGTATTCCTTCTGTCTCATATCATCGACAATATTACAAACGTAAAATGAATAAATATTTGGATAGGTCAATAAGATGATAGCTCAGTGGTTAGCGTGTTCGGATGCTCCGTCGATCGAGGTAGGTTTGCCGGCGTTTTTGGTGAAGGAAAACATTGTGATGTAACCGTAGGTGTGGTTTTAGCGCTCTTTCTAAGCACGCCTGGCTAGCAACCACTGTCAAGTTGAAAATCAGTCACCAAACACCTATGAGGTTGTTCCAGCAGCTGTATTTGAGAGCCAGCCCTTTTAGGTTTCGCGTGATTACCAATCATCTTGGACCACATCGTGAGATTGTGGTAAAACGTTTAACTCTATAAAGTGTAAAAAAATTGAATAAAACCAAATATTTCCGCGTGGAACATTATGTAAAAACAGTGATTAATAAAGTCACCTGAACGTATGAAATCCATTTACTTATCTCCTATTCTCTCGTACTTACCCCACGTCGTCGTTAAAATTACAATAACTTTTGATAGACCGAACCGATTTTAGTGAAAGAATAAGTTATTCTCGTAGATATGCTTTATTATTTTCTTGGTGAGGTTTTATCGTGAACCCAGTCCTTTAGCAGTGATCCGTGTTCATACAAACAGACAGACAGACATTTCTAAAAATGATTGAAATGTGTTTTATTACTTATCTCTAGAAACCGGCAACAACTTTTTCCACGAAAATCGAGAAAGTACAGACACGTTAGATTTACATTCTTATTATATGTATAGAAGATCTGTTCGGATACAAGTATGTCATATTAAGCTACTACTAAAATATGGCGTACTTTAAAACTAGTAACTGTAAAATTTGTTACTTTCGCTACCTCAATACTTTGTTGACTGACAATTTTACTCAGAAACTATGTCGTGTCACAAATTTCTGAATGATTAAAAATGTGATAAAGCATTAATACATTTTTTTTCTTCAATTTTGTTGGTTTCGCACGGAGATCAATTGGCATTGGCAATATAAAGGTAGTGAGGGGTGTTCCCAATTTGATACAATTCACTACTCACTCCCTTGACGTGTTGCATGAATAGAAGTCACCAAGATTAGTCAGTCACGATTTAGATACAGTGATGGTTATTTCAAAATGACTTAGATGCAAAATAGAGAGTCGTGGTAATTTCAAAGTCCGTTAAATGTCTTAATATTAGCAATCACATGCTTGACAGTATTATCGAACGATTTAATGGCAGAGTTCTTCTCCATAAATCCCAAAAGATCGAATGTACGACGATTATCATAAAGCATTATGTGCCCTAGTCTTTTCGTGCTAAACTTAGGGCATTCTTAAAGCAAATCAAAGTTTTGCACAGATGTGTTTTCGCAGGGGCAGGTGTTATCGTCAATAATCTTAAAGCGATTAAGGTATTGCTTACAATACCCGGGTCCAGTTAATAATGTCATATGGAATGAAAGTCCAATACATGTACGTAATGTAAACCTTAGTATTAGAAAGAGTTTATGTTTTATTAAAAGCAGACACGACTAAACATGATACACAAAGCTTTTTCATTATTCTATATCGGCCTGGGTTTACAAATTGAAATACATAATGTGGATCAACTTGTCACCGGACAAAAATGCGATCTCATTACAATAACGCATTCGGCGTTTTATGATATTGACAAAAGAAGATCTAATCATAATCTGTAGGATACCTTTTATATACGTGTAAAAGTATAATACTTATATAATAAATAATAATAATAAAACTAATATTATGATTACGAAAATGATTTTGTTCGTTTGTTACGTTTTCACTCAACCAATCATCATAAAAATATTTTCATACTCGTTATCAGGACCACAGAAAAGGACAGAGGAACCATGAATATACGATTTTTATTGATCTGGGTCAGAAACTTATTATATACTATTGGCACCTATTTTTTCAGCGTTTGAGATAAATTACTTTAAAAAAATCTCACAAATATAAAATGGTTGGCATTTTTTGCTAACGGGACAATGAAAACTATTTAATAAGTTTGTACCCTTTATTATATATTACTTAATACCTTTACATTGTGTGAGATGAAATTATATACCCGAAAAAAATAGAGAGACAGTTAAAAGATGTAAAGAGTTGACATCGCAAATCTCAAATCGGAATCTGAGTCAACAAGTTTATTAATGCACTTTTTCTTACTAGTCGGCGGTGAGACAACTAGGCTTCCGTACATTGATGTTATAAGTAAAAAGCTGTTTTACTTATATTATCATTGCTTCCGTAAGTTAGGCCTTTTGTAGAGCAAGTTTTAACGTGATAACACCTTATAAATCGATGAACGCCGGCTGCACCCCCGAAAAAGCATGACTCATTTTCACGTGCCGTCTGAGCCGAGCGTGCAAGCGGGAACGCGGAACAAGCGATAGAGAGACGCGATCATCCTAAGCGTTCGGCTTGTGACGCATCTATCTGTATATAGAATAATTCAATTCAAGTTATAAAAGTATGCGATTTTTCATCAACGTTTTCTTATGACGTTATCACGTGAAACTATCGTTCGTAAAGTTATGATTTTGGCGCCTCCTGGAACTGTGTCCCGGAATGCCCACCCTAAATCTGGCGCTGAACTTGCATAAAAAAAGATGTAATGTTCCGGAGGGATAGAACGAATCTATATTTAATAGAGTGTAACCGCGAGCAAAAGCTACTCAGAAATGTATTTAAAATAACCGTATTTTTGGGTTGTACGAATTATAATTGATGATACGTGGAACCTATTATAATATCCGCTAAGTGGTAATTACATCCTGAAAGCCCACTGAGAAATGTATTAGTCACGAGTTTTTGGGTAATCGATTGGGATAATATTATTTTTTATGTCGAATATATTTATTTGTTAGGTATGTGCAATGTTAGATGTAGGTATTGTATTAGATTATGAACTGAAGAATTATGTAACGGATATTAAAAGAGCGCATAAATTAATATTGGTGACCAATGAAATCGCGTTGAAACTTATAAATCTAAATATTTATCCTTTAAAATTACTTTAAGAGAGACATAAACCACTACTTTAATTAATTTATATGATCTTCGAAAGGAAAATCCCTATCGTCGAGGTAATCGATAAATTTATGACAATATTATTTATGAGAGTTGGTATGAGTAATCGCCGTTGCAGAACAACAATATACAATTTTCTTTATGAATACTTTAATATTGTTACTGCTACGCCGTTTAGCTACCATTTCATAGAGATATTCTACCAATCAATAATTAAATTATCACTATTAATACAGCCTGAATAAAAAATAGAGCTAATGACAGTGAAGTTGAAAAGGCAAAAAAGTTAAAGGTTAGGCGTGGTATGGACATGTCACAGGGAACGGCGAATATCATATAATTGGAATAGTGTTAGATATTAAAAGGTATAAGAAAACCAAATAAAACTAGGAGCAAAATATTTACATGTTCATTCTAATTTAGTCTTTCGAAAAACCTACACTCAGATTGAAACTGCCTTATCAAAATTGGTTTTCCTTTACGGTTGCCACTTACATAAGAAATTATGAGCCAATTTTCTTTCTTATATTACTTTATCTAAATTGGACGTGAATAGTTAATTTTGCTCACCCGTAACACAACACAATACTTGAAATATATATACGAAGGTACACCAACACTTGAAGGTCATGTTTTACCTATTAAATTATGAAATCTGACTAATCATCCACCCACAGTGAATGTGTTCGTTTCTCATGCGAACGGATGTCCATGACTGTCCGCGTTACTTCTATGTACCTAGTAATCTAATTTATACAATATCGTAGAGTTGAGCGTAAAAATGACATTAGTTATGCGCGTGTGACGCTTATGTTAACCGTACCCAATTACTTATGTTTATTAATATATCAGTAGGAACGAATAAATAATCGATGTTCTAAATTGAATAAACCGCATGTACTTTATTAAAAAGACGCATTAGGGGTCATTATGATATCAACGATACCCATAATGCAGAACGTTCGATTATGAATTTTAAAATAGTTTTTAATACCCAGTATTTCCCTGTCACGATAAAGGTAAAATGACGAAACGTTATGAAATTCGATGCCCTATGATTAACGAATTGCACCACAGTAATCCATATAAACGAAAATCAATTGCCGAATGTATGTAAGCGCATTATTTCAGAGCGGTTGAACCTATTTGGCTAATAATTTTGTGTTGTGTCAGAACCAGGTTTGTATGATAGAAAATGTTTGAAAGATCTAATGGTAAAGAGAAAAACTTCTATAAAAATCAATTTAAAAAAGAGTGGGTAAGACAGGAGCTAGTAGGAAAATCTTCAAGAATATTGACAGAACTGACAGATTGACGTTCAGTTATTCTGTAGTCACTTTATTTCTTTACATGGTCGTGGTCTGTGAATGGAATATTTGGTCTGATTTTATTAGTTTGTACACCTGTGCGAAGTCGAGTCGGGAACCTATCTTTAAATATAACAATTCACAAATATTCTACATTATATATTTTTATTGAATAGTTTTGTAGTTCGATCTTCTAAAGATGTTCTGTAATCAATGCGTACGGTTGGACGGATACGATAAACATAATATTAGTGCTACTTGGTAAATCTATACTTCTATATCTATACTAATATTATAAAGAGGTAAAGTTTGTGAGTTTGTGAAGTTGTAGGGGGTAATCTCTGGAACTGCTAAACAGATTTTGAAAATACTTTTACCAATAGAAAGCCACGATATTTGTGAGTGTCATAGGTTATATATTAACCCGAAAAATGGAAAGCCTTTTTTGTGGTTGTTGGATTCGCAAAGTAAATTAAGAAAAAACGGTCGAACGAAAACGTTTCTTACGAACGCTGCCTTAACGATGAGAGATATATGATTGAGTTCTAGAGAAAAGTTATAGAGCTTGATAATGCCTACAAAAAAGTCACCGACAACATATATCTAAATTTTATATATAAGTCACAAAAAGTTTTTTTTTTATAAATTTTTACTGCCCAACAAAGTGGGCACGGGTCACGATCTCACTGAAACATATACCTATAATTTGAACGGGCATGTGAACCCGTCTTGCCGATTTTTAAGTTGATGTTATTTTAGAATTTTATTTTGAAAAAAATATTTTTCTCTAAATGGTGCGTATTATTAAAGTTTCTTCTAAAATTGGTAAATGTAACATCAGACTTATTTAGTTATTGCCGTAGTCACAATCACTACATATTATAAAACAAAGTCCTCCGCCGCGTCTGTCTGTCTGTCCGTGATAAACTCAATAACTACTGAGCGGATTTTCATGCTATTTTAGATAGAGTGATTCACGAGTAAGGTTTAGGTAATTTGTTATTTTTTTTTTTGTAAATTGGTTGAAATATAAGGATAATTAAAGGAAGTTACGGAACAAACAAGCCGCCTGGGAGCTTTCGTCGAAAACGCTGCCTGATCCCTTTGAGATATAAAAAAACAATAGAGATATCCCGACGAAGTTGCGGGAATCAACTATTTAGGTATAGAAAGTTCATAATTGTTGCAGCGACAAATTTAACATTTGGGCGATAAATTCGGAAAAAATAAATATTCGAATTTTAAATTTCAGGGTTAATTCTACTTTGTAGTTTAGTGTATGACTGTGATCATGATGGAACCGACTCTTATGTACATTTGCTAAAATATTCAGATACATGCCTATATATCTATAACATGATAGTATGGCTATTTCTTAGTCCGCCTGGTTAACTACAACTCTCGAGTTGAAAATCTGTCGCCAAATACCTATGAGTGTGTTCCGACAGTTGCACTTGAGAGCTGGCTCACTCTCTGGGTTTATCAGCTTTACCTTCCTAAACCATATCGTCATTTAACCTCAGAAGCGATTGTGGTCAACCGCTAACACCTACAAGGTATAAAAAATACGGCGTTACCTACCCAGAACAGTATAGGAAAACTTCCAACCATGATATGTTCCATCAACAAAAGTTCAAGTTTGATGTACCTTTCAAATACGTTCAAGGTCGATCAAAAGGTTGCGGTGTCCAAGTGTTGAAATCACCACTATACTATAATGGATTCATAAAACGTTAAGGGTATAAAACCATTTTAAGTAAAATCGTAAGTTCTGAAGACGTAGAAATAATTCTTACGGCGGTTCAATGAGCGGTAAGATTTTATACTGAAGACACGTATGGAGAAGTATTTATAAAAAAAAAACTATCACGATTTTTGTCCAATAGTCATCCTTTTTTACCCTTATCTTATCGAGGTAGGGTCGGTCGGCACGACATGTTTTCCTCTGCCATTCTTCCTTATCCGATGTCATCTTAGTATTCACACCTTTTATATACGTCTCATTTTTCACATAATATATCCATACCTTTTTTGTTCTTCCTTTACTCTTATATTCTTCCACACTCATACTTAAAACTTTTCTAGTAACATGGATTTAATTTCTCCTCATGACTTGCTCGTACCATGCTAACCTATTACTCCTGAACTCATTACTCAAATTACCTCTGATATAATCATCACCATCAGCCTATAACTGGGTACTACAGGGCCATAGGCCTCTTCCCAATGGAAGGTATGGGCATAATCACCACGCCAGCCCAGGATGTATTGACGATTTCAAACTCAGAGAAATCCACGGTTCTATATTTTTCCCCACATACAGTAATACTACAAGAACATTTCTCAGGTTCAGGTTTCCTCACGATGTTTTCCTTCACCGTCACCCGATAGTGTTACCAATTTAACATTAGTAAAAGTAAGCGAATTTCGAAAAATTCATTCGAACCTGCGGACATCGAAATAATATTCCTCCGGTCAAACCACTGGCCACCACGACTTTCCTCTGATATACTCATTCTTAATGTTATTCGTTCTAGTTATACCACACATACATCTAAAAATCGCATCTACTACATTCAATTTATCTCTCATCCATCTCTTTCGTAGCCCAGCACACAGATGCATACATCTGTATATACGGATACTGTATAAATAGAAATGTCATTAATGTCAAGGTTCTCTCGTAATGTACCAATTCACAATAACGGAAGAGTAACAGTACCTAGAATAATGTTCTAATACATTTTGCATGTCTTAAATTTTATTTTAGTGCTAATTTGTGAGCGAGTGTTCATGCTTGTCATCCTACCGTCTTACGAGGCATATAGGTATACCACGTATATAGGTACATAGGTATATCACAGTCACGATATCTAGAAAAATAATTATTTGATATAGTTTTTTTTATCGTATTTTTGACAACTAATTTTCCAGATTACTACTACCATTGTCGAGTAGTTAATAATATTACAAGTGTCGTGTGATTAAATTTCAGTGTTCCAACAAGATGGTGGCTCTCTTGTTAGAACTTTCCAGGGAGTTTTTGTGGCATCCCAGAATTCATGCTCCGTGGTATTATTTTCCATTCACTTCACTTATGCCCAATAACCGAACTGTATTACATAAACCACCACCAATTTTACAAAATATAGAGTCAAATAACACAAGATTATGAATAAAATATAAAATCCACTACATGACAGACCAAAACCTCGTCAAAAACTCTCATTTGATATATGTAGTTTGGGCTATTGACCATATAATATGTATTAATTCGTCAATCTAAAAAATCGTTTAGTTATAAAGTTACAATAAATATTTCGTATTCAAGAGCACAACAATCAATATATCTGTAAAAATGTATAAGACGATAATCGTTAATCGCAGGACCAAATGAGGTTTTTTTTTTATATATTATAGGAGGCAAGCGAATAGGTGGATCACTTAAGTGGGTCACTTAAGTGATCACCACCGTCCATAGACACTAGCAACACCAGGATTGTCGCAAGTTTGCCAGTCTGGGTTTGGAGAAAGCGGGAATTGGAAAGCGGAGTGAAGTAGGCCTCCGGCAAACGGTTTAGCTGAAAAATAACTAATAACATACAAGGTAAAAACCATCGATACTTATTTTTTTTTTACTATTACAGACGAAATGTATATTCTATACGTACATAAGAAATTAAGAAAGTCATGATGGTCTAGTGGTTGGCCGGTGGAATATAATTCCGATGTCCGTAAGTTCGAACCCTGCTTGAGCCAACGAATTTTTCGGAATTCGCGTACATTTACTAATTTCAATTGGCAACACTATCGGCTGACGGTGTAGGAATACATCGTGAGGAAACCTGAACCTGAGAAATGCTCTTGTAGTACTACTGTATGTGGGAAAACATAGAACTATGGATTTTTCTGAGTTTGAAATCGCTCGTACGTCGTGGGCTGGCGTGGCGATAATACTCGTGCCTTCCTTCGGAAAGAGGTCTATGGCCCTGTTGTGGGTCTCTTACAGGTGATGAAAATTATGATCATGTTCACATTCATTGTTTTTACACTTATACTTATTTGTTTTTAAAATTGTTGTTCATCAGATTAATTACCTAAAACAATTAAATTCTCTCTTTAGGTATATATTATGTACGTTTAATCTTTCACAGGGTTGTATGCACCTTGTTCCGCACGGTTTCATTCCGAATAATAATTGTTACCATAAATGTATCCGAATTATGTTTAATTAAAGGTTATTTACTACATTTTTTAGGTTATGTTTATTAATGTACATAACTTACCCGTGAATGTTAATACCATACTTTATTGTTAGGATTACGTCAAACTGTTCTTACAAATATAATTTCAAAGCACATAAAATCAAAATAATTTTATTAAATTATGGCCCTGAGAAGAACTTATGAACATCAACATTTTTACGATGCAAAGTAATCAAAGTTATCGAGAAGAACCATTATTAAATTCTTTTTAGTTTCTTTCCCTTTTTTTGTGTATTTTTTTTAACTTTATTTTTGGCAAGCAATCTTTTAGATTATTACTGCCATTGTCGAGTAGTTAATAGTATTACAAGTTCTTCTTCCATTCCATTTTTGGCAACCAGTCTTCTAGTAGACTATTACTGCCATTGTCAAGTGAATATCGATCGATATTACAAGTTTCTTGATATAATTACAATGAACTAACAAGATGGTGGCCATCTTGTTAGAACTTTCCATGGAATTTTTGTGGCATCTCAGAATTCATGGTCCGTGGTATTATTTTCCATTCACTTCACTTATGCACAATAAACAAACTATATTATATAAAACACAACCAATTTTACACAATATAGAGTCAAATAACACAAGATTATGAATAAAATATAAAATCCACTACATGACAGACCAAAATCCCGCCAAAAACTCTTTGTGTATTTTAAAACAAGTTGTAGTTGTTGTTGTTTGTTGTAGTCGCAGCCGTAGGTACTCTATCGAACGCATAAAGATATTGCAAGAAGGTTTAAAATAACTAACAACGAGGTTGTATATCAAATTAAAATAACTAACAACTAGGTTATATATTAAAAGGGCGTCGCCACTGCCAGGTTTTGACAATACAACATTGAAAGCGCCCTGATTCTATTGTATTGAGACCAAGGCACGCACAAGACTATTCCTCTCTGTTCTATTTTATTCCAAATTCCACTCACAATTGATGCAAATTCTCAATTTTATCGCATTTATTACAATTAGACACAGGAAAATTTATTGAAGGCCATATGCCCGGATCCTAACCAATGAAAGCATAACAAATTGTTTTCTAGATATATCCACGTCAGCAAACCACAGTGTATTCCGGTGCCGGATCACTTTGAAGAATTCTATATATTCTAAGTATTATACCATATACTTTAAATTTTTTTTGTCTTGTTTGTTACGTCATTTACACCATTTTACGCTGCAATGAGCGATTTTTTAAGCGATGATATTTTAGTTGATCTCGTGATCGAACAAAGCATCGATGGACGTAGGTCCGAATCCTTGAAACTGGGTGAGCTTTCGGTGAAGGAATACATTTTGATGAGACCATAGCATGGTGGTAGGGTGTTTCTAAGTCCGTCTGGCTAGTTACTGTCTTCAAGCTGAAAATCTGTCGCCAAGTAGACGGTGTGTTCCGGCAGCTGCAATTGAGAACCACTCCTCTCTTGGTTTATAGTGTTTACCATGTTATACCACGTCGTCAATTAAAATCATTACATTGTCGTCAAACGTTAAACCTATAATAAAGTATAAAAAGAACTTTAGAGTTTTATAGTAAATTCATCTAAAAAAGTGTTAAATATACGACCGCAAGTAAAGTGCGGTTTACGTTGTTGTTTTACATTACATTTATTATACCGATGTTTTAGTTGAAATGTTTGCCCCCCGCTTTTAATAAAAGAACAGACAAGGTTTTTTCTCGTACTTACAACAAAACTACGTTGTATCAGTGCGCCACATGGTTAAGCGTAAATTGCAAATAGCATAAATGATTGCCAGTAATTTAATTGCAATTAATAGACATAAAAATAACTTAGCTTTTTTAATATTATAGGTACATTATATATACAGTAAATAATGACTTCCCTGTATTTTAATAGGCGAGCAGTTCGGAATAAACATATAAATAATTACAAGTACTTAGCTAAAGTGCGGGTCGCAAGGGCTATTAGGTACTTCACAAAGTAAAAAAATTAAGTGGCAGTAAAACGTATATCAACACAATTATTGGGTATCACTACATATTATAAAACAAAGTCCTCTGCCACGTCTGTCTGTCTGTCTGTTCGCGATAAACTCAAAAACTACTGACCGGATTTCCATACGGTTTTCGCCAGTAGATAAAGTGATTTAAGAGGAAGGTTTAGGTATATATTTTGTCACGGTTTTTTTATCATCAGGGCGGGAGAACGTCCGCCGGACCCGCTAGTTAAAAATATGTAATAATTATCATATAACTTTACATTATATAATTTATTTTATTACTTGAAATAAAGTTTACGTTATGCGAATAAAATCTTTTAAATTATATTAATGACAAGTAATCCATATATAACATGTAATTAAAATAAATTATATATGTGTATAGTTAATTTATGTAGTGATAAGTAACTATATTAATTTATAGTATACATAAGTTATATCCTATTCCACAATGTATGTAACAATAATATATATAATAATTCATCCACTTCTTAAATTCACTTCAAATAAAACAAAATCTAGTGTTATAAAATTTAAATGCCGCTTGCGGACAGTTTATTTCCGAAACAAATTTATCATCACACGGTTATACTGTGATGCTACTTCTTCACACTCTTCAACTTCACAGACATTGTGATGCTCTCTATATTTTTAGTCAACATGTAGATTCTTTTTTTTTGCTTCTCATCATATTCGCTTCGGGTGTATTTATACGCCTTGTGAGAATGCTTATATACCTCATTAGAAGAAAGAAAGAAAGAAAGAAATGTATTTATTGTTGGATAACAACAAGATGAACGTATACATAGCTTATATTATATCCAAAAAAGGCACCCCCATTCAGCTAAGTGCTGCAGCACAACTGGGTGTTACTGCAGCGCTGATTTTCAATGGGGGCCCTAAGTAATGTACGGACGTGTAGTCGGTGTTTTGACAATAAATATAACTGAGCTTATAACATGTAAACAGCTAACAACAACAAAAAGTTAACATCGAAAAAAGATACAGATATTACAAATATTACAAATGTGCCTGTCGCAAAGCTATTCACTACCCTGGTTGCACAATGGCCACCATAAGCCTGAGAATAAAAAAATAATAAATACTAATACAAACATAATAAATAACAATACAAGCAAATACGAACATAGGTAAGTTTAAATTGTACATCTAATAAATTGGAACCACTCATAAAATTAAAATTTTAACGCTATTATTATTATTGGTTTTGAACTTGTAACAAACACTGCTGCAATATATGTTTAAAACTTTTCTTATTTTTCCTATATCTACATGGAGGTGGGATATTATTCCAGCAACGAGTAGCTGCATATTTAAAAGAACCCCTGAACGCTGTGGTTCTGTGTATAGGTATCGTTAGGGGATATGACGCAGAACGCGTGTAGGTAGATGTAAGACATGTTTGCCTCCATGTTAACTTTTCATATAGGTACTTAGGTTTTTTTGTTTTGGTCAAGTCAAAAAGTAGAGTGGCCATGTGTAGCTCCCTACGGGCTGCCATTTTAAGAACATTCGCTTCATTTAAGAACGGCGTGACGTGATGACGAGGGGGAATGTGGAAACAAAACCGAGCGCAAACGTTCTGTACCCTCTTAATCAATCGATCAGTCCTTGACAATAAACATGGGCCATACACAACATCACAGTAATTTAATCTAGAAAGAACTAAACTTTCAACAAGACTCTTCCTTAATGTAACACTAAGATACTGTCTAAAACGATACAAAACTTTTAGAAAACGATACAAAACTTTTCATTACAAGTAAAGCTCTGAAAGGTTGGCATAATCTGAGACCGAAGTCTCTGGCGGCCCCTCAGCTTAAGCCGAAGAAGGCTCCGGCAGCTTCTAGGGGGACCTCTTCGTCGAGGGGGGCTGGGAAGGTAGTAGCGGGGCCTTGCACTGCCCCTCTGGGTCTGGAGTGGGCAGACCTTCCTGCCCCAGCTGCGACTGTGCCTGGAGCAGACTGGGCCACAGTCATCAGCCGGAAGAAGGCAAGAGCAGTGAAGGTAGCCGCGCCTAAGACTGCAGCTTCGGCGGTGGCTGGGAGGCCTGTAGCCAAATTGCGGGCGAAGAAGCTCCCGTCCGCTCCTCGCTCTGCTGCTGTAGTGATAACGCTGCAGCAGGGGGCGGCGGCGAGAGGAGTGGACTATAAGGCCATCCTCCTGAAGGCACGGGAGCAGATTCCCCTCGCAGAGATGGAATCACTGCTCCCAACGTGCGGAAGACGGCCACGGGAGCCAGGCTTATAGAAGTGCCAGAGGGTGCCCAGAAAGCCGAAGAGCTTGCCCGGAAGCTGCGTGAGGCCCTGGCGGATGTCGCCACGGTCGCCAGACCGGTGAAAAAAGCCGACATCCGGATCGTCGGCCTTGACGATTCGGTGTCGCGCGAAGAGGTTCTGAAGGTCGTGGCGGCTAAAGCCGGGTGTGAAGAGAGCTTAATGAAGGCTGGTGAAATTAGGCGCAGTGGGGGAGGCCAGGGAGCTCCGCACATGACCCTCCCGGCGACGGCGGCTAAAGAGCTCTTCCAAGTCGGCAAGATCTTGGTCGGCTGGAGTGTGGCTCAGGTGGTCCTGTTGAGCGAGAAGCCCATGCGCTGTTACAAGTGCATGGGCTTGGGGCACACCCGCCCCATGTGCCCTTCGTCGTCAAACAGAGGGGCGGACTGTTACCGATGTGGTGCGTCGGGGCACAAGGTGGCCGCCTGTACATCGGCTGCTGAGAAGTGCGCCGTATGTGCCGATGCAGGCAGGCCGTCAGGACATCAGATGGGGGGCCGCAATTGCAAGCCCCCCAATGTAAAGGGAAGGGACGCCCCCGCCCCCGCAACGATAACAGTCCCAAGAGAGGAAGCCGCCAGGCAGGAGGAAGCTGAAATGGAACAGTAATGGACTGCACCCATTTCAGCTTCCTCCAGACTAACCTGAACCACTGCGCCGCTGCACAGGACCTGTTGGTCCAGTCAGTGGCGGAGTGGGGTATTGGGCTGGCGGTTGCCGCGGAGCCCTATTATATCCCAACCCAGCCACACTGGGCTGGGGATAGGAACGGCTCCGTGGTGATCTTGTCTGGTTCGGGTTCGTCTCTGGCGGTCCGAGAGTCGGGAGCCGGGTTCGTGGCAGCCGTCTGGGGAGAGTACGCCATTGTGGGGGTGTACTTCTCCCCTAACAGACCTCTGCGGGAGTTCGAAGACTTCCTTGACTCCCTGCAGGGGGCTGTAAGGCGGCTCTCGCCGCTCCCTGTAGTAGTCCTGGGTGACTTAAATGCTAAGTCCAGGACCTGGGGAGCGGCGGCCACAGACCTGCGAGGGATGGCCGTTGAGGAGTGGGCAGCCGAACTGGGGTTATCTCTCCTCAACCAGGGGCACGTGCACACGTGCGTGCGCCAGAACGGGGGATCAATAGTGGATGTCTCTTTCGCTACCCCGACTGTCGCGCGCCGTGTCCGGGGGTGGCGTGTACTGGTGGGGGTGGAGACCCTCTCCGACCATCGGTACATAAGGTTTGAGGTCTCCACCTCCCAAGCCAGTACTGGTACCCGCCCCCGGAGGGGCGCGAAGTTCCCCTGTTGGGCGATGAGCCGCTTCGACCGCGAACTGGCGGAAGAGGCGGCCATCGTCCAGGCCTGGGCCATGACACCCCCGACTGTGGAGGATGTCGACGCGTCTGCAGCCCGCCTCCGTGGTGTCCTCACGGAGGTTTGCAACGCGTCGATGCCGCGGAGTGCGCACCGCCCAAACAAACGGGCGGTGTACTGGTGGACGTCGGAGATTGCCGATCTTCGTGCTGCCTGCTCCGCGGCCCGACGGCTATTCGGGCGCAGCCGTCGTAGGCGACACCGAGACCCTGAGGAGGAAGCCCGGCTGTATAGCAGCTACAGGGAGCACAAGAAGATCTTGCAGGCTGCCATCAGCCGGGCAAAAGAGGAGGAATTGCTCCAGACGGTAGAGGAGGATCCGTGGGGGCGCCCGTATCGAATGGTTAGGAAGAAGTTACTGTCCCGGGCGCCCCCAGTGACGGAAACCCTCCGGCCTGAGGTAGTGGTGAGGTTAGTGGGAGAGTTGTTCCCTAACCCTCCGGTGCTGCCACCTCCTCTCATGCTTCCACCTCCTCGGGTAGTAGTTGCGGAGGTGCTTGATGGCCCTCCCCCCCTTATAACGGAGGAAGAGATGGGGAGAGCGCTACAGCGCCTCCGCAATCGAAGGAGAGCCCCCGGTCCGGATGGTGTCCCGGGTCGGGTGCTCGCGGTCTCTTTGGACCATATAGGGGGGTGGTTTCGGGGACTACTCGACCGTTGTCTGGAGGTTGGGCGGTTCCCGAAACCCTGGAAGCAGGGGCGGCAAAGGTGGGCCGCCACCAGGACAGCGCGTCCGCGTATCGGCCCTTGGTGCTGTTGGACGACTCCGGGAAGGTCCTGGAGAGAGTTGTTGCTTTCCGGGTCGTCCAGCACCTGAAGGAAGTTGGGCCGAACGTGGCGGACGCGCAGTTTGGCTTCCGGGCAGGGCGTTCCACAGTGGACGCCCTGACCCTCCTTAAGTCGCTGTCTATGGAGGCGACCTCCCAAGGGGAGAGACTTCTGGCGGTGTCCTTGGACATCGCCAACGCCTTCAACAGCCTACCGCACAGTGTGATACGGGAGGCATTCCGGTATTTCGGTGTGCCTCCGTATCTGCGGCGGCTGTTGGAGGCGTATTTGGTCGATAGGGAGATCGCTTACATAGATGGCGACGGTCGTATGGTCCGGCGAGTCACGCGGCGGGGAGTTCCACAGGGGTCGGCCTTGGGCACACTCCTGTGGAACATGGGCTACGACTGGGTGCTCCGCGGCGTGCTCCCGTTCGGAGCGCGCATAATTTGTTACGCGGATGACACCCTAGTCGTAGCCCGGGGGGAAAGTTGGCAGGAGGTGGAGCGCCTGGCCACGATGGCCACAACCCTCGTGGTCGGGCGCATTCGGCGTTTGGGTCTCAGAGTGGCCCTCGAGAAGACCGAGGCCCTACTATTTCATGGGCCTCGGCGAGGGCCACCACCTGGGGCCCACATAATGGTGGAGGGTGCCCGAATCAGGGTGGGGACCCAGATGAAGTATCTGGGCCTCACCCTGGACGGGCGCTGGCAGTTTGAGCCCCATTTTGAGGGGCTCAGACTGCGAATTGTGGGGGTGGCGGCGGCACTCGGCCGGCTGCTCCCCAACATAGGGGGCCCGAATGCTGGGTGCCGCCGACTATATATGAGGGTCGTACAGGCGATGGCCGTCTACGGTGCCCCGGTGTGGGCCGACGCTCTTGGTGCCGCTAATGTGCGGGCGCTGCGCGCTGCGCAGCGCATAGTGGCACTGAGGGCGATCAGGGGGTACCGCACCGTGGCCTCCGCGGCGGCCTTTGCGCTCGCCGGCTCCCTGCCCTGGGAGCTGGAGGCGGGAGTTCTTGCCGCCGTGTACGAATTTACGGCGGCAAGAAAGAGTATCGGGGAGCCTCCGGCTCCCAGTGAGATTGAGGCCAAGAGAAGGGAGGGCCGGGAGGAGGCGAAAGGACGATGGAGGCGGGACCTGGCGGACGAGCGGTATGGGCGTTACACTATTGACGCCGTCCGCCCGGTCCTGCCGGATTGGATAGGGAGACGTTGGGGCTCCCTGTCGTTCAGACTGGTGCAGGTACTCACCGGGCATGGTTGCTTCGGGTGGTACTTGCACCAGATCGCACGTAGGGAGCCAACCGCCGCATGCCATGAATGCGGCGCTGCGGAGGATACCGCGCAGCACACCCTGTCTGAGTGTGCTGCGTGGGAGGGACAGCGCCGCGTTCTGGCTGCGGCGGTGGGTACAGATCTGTCGCTGCCGAGTGTGGTTTCGGCCATGCTCGGCAGCGAGGAGGCGTGGAGAGCGATGGCCTCCTTCTGCGAGGACGTCATCTCGCAGAAGGAGGCGGCGGAGAGGGTTCGCGAGGATGACCCTCTGAGCGGCCCTCTCCGCCAACGGAGGACCGGAGGGAGGAGGCGGCGTTTTGCCCGCCTTCTCCCGCCACCGTAGCCGGACCTGAGGGGATGGGCCGGGGGGCCCATCTCCTCATTGCACGGGTCCGGTGGACGAGGGGAGGCAACTGGTGTGTACCCAGCCTGCCTCCCTATTAGGAAGGAGCTCGGCGGACGCCTTTCGCCGAGCGGACCGTTGGGGCGGCTATCCAAGGGGACTAGCATAGTTCGATCCCTTGCCGCCTCAACAATACGGTCGGACGGTATACCGTGGGGTTTTAGTCCGTGCGAGTCGGACATAACCCACTCTCTCCCCCGAGAGGGTGGTGTATCCATAAGGGATTTCCCCACGTTAATAAAAATAAAAAAAATAAAAAAAAGGCATAATCTGAGAGTTTGAAACTTGAAAAGTGCTAATTTTAGTTCGCTTCTAGTAGCCGGAACGATAAGGAGTTAATATGTGTGTTACTTTTTCCCACGTCTCAATGAGTTATCTTTTGCTTATTTGTACCGAAGCGTTTACCGGGACATCTGAAGGGAATTCTAGAGTGGTTCAGAGATATTTTTAAGTTACGTATGACCTGTACTTTTTATATAGGTCGTAACAATAGATTACTTAAATCGGCTAAGCCCCTTAATGACATTTATAAACCGTACATTTTTTAAATACGTAAGCGAATCTAGTGTAATATTGAATTCGTTGATATAATATTATGCAATGAAATGTATAAATAGGTACTTATGTATTAAATGCACCGCGCTTGCGGTTATACGTTATTATTTTGACAAGTCTAACCTAACCATTATCAAACCAAAATAAAAGAGAAGCAGTCGAGAAAAATAAAGGAAGAATTTTTAAACTTTATTTCAACCCATTTTCCACCTAAATCTTATCAAATACTTTGTTTTTAAATAAAGTCTTTTGGAATCTATAAGTGTTTAAACGGGCTGCATTTGAAATTCGCATCTTGTTGTAAAGATTGAAGGGGTTGGCAGCAGCGAGGGAAAGGGGTGATTTCTCCTCCCCGCGAAATGTCATAGTTACTAAGTGATTTATGATCAAAGTTTTAAGGTTATGTGTCATTTCCGACCAATCAATGGTAATTTTGTATATTATCAACTTGATTTGCGGATTTCGGATTTCATTTATCAGGTTAATATAAGGCCTATGATACTCACAAATAACGTGGCTTTCTATTGGTAAAAGAATTTTCAAAATCGGCTTAGTAGTTCCTGAGATTACCCCCTACAACCTCACAAACTTTACCTCTTTATAATATTATAGTATATATAGTATAGATTATGGATTCGTTGAATGCGTTACCTGCGGGGTCATTGGAAGCAAGCGAGTATACCTACGTCTGTTGTCAAGTTACCTTTCAGAAAAGTTAACACGGTAAACACTGTAACATAAATCAACTTAAGTACTTTCAAAGAATCTCTTATTGTCTACAAATTACCGTTAGATACAATTACCATTTGGTCAACTGCAGTAATATTAAATGCCGCTAAATTATAGAAAATTGAAAAAAAGCGTTTAAATGTCCTATATAAATGGAAACATTTGAAATAAAGGAAAGTAGTTAGAATTAAAATTTAAGACTGATTCGTATTGGAATGATGAAGGAGTTACTTTACTCTTCCGCTTGCAATTGATTGGCCGCTGTCACATCTTACTGCAACAGAAAACGTTTGTGAAACAACAATAGGTAATTAAAAGGCGTTGTTATCAAATGTTGAGGGTTTTTTTCAGAATATAAAACAATATATTGCTGAAGAACTGAAAAAAAATAATCGTCCAAAACGAAACACTATACTGCACTCACACCATAAATACTTCCAACATGCAGATGGGTATTCACGTAACATTTCAAGATAAACAAATGTATATCCATGCATGATTTATAATATATAATGGGACAAGTTTATTATTACGCAATTATTATAAATAAGTACAGGTTTCCCTAATGGATCAGAAATATGTTGTTTACACAAGTTAATATATAGTTTACCTAAAGCAAATTACTGATGTTATAAATAGTTAAGTAATATAACTAGATAATATTGCGTAATAAAATCATTTTTTTTCTCTTTATGTTTGGCAACCAATCTTTTAGATTATTACTGCCACTGTCGAGTAGTTAATAGTATTACAAGTTCTTCTTCCATTCCATTTTTGGCAACCAGTCTTCTAGTAGACTATTACTGCCATTGTCAAGTGAGTATCGATATTACAAGTTTCTTGATATAATTACAATGTACTAACAAGATGGTGGCCATCTTGTTAGAGCTTTCCATGGAGTTTTTGTAGCATCTCAGAATTCATTGTCCGTGGTATTATTTTCCATTCACTTCACTTATGCACAATAAACAAACTATATTACATAAAACACCACCAATTTTACACAATATAGAGTAAAGCAACACAATATTATGAATAAATAATGAATAAAATATAAAATCCACTACATGACAGACTAAAATCCGGCCAAAAACTCAAGATCATGTTTTTTTTATGGAAGCAATTATTTTATCGATTTCTTTTTTACTATTAAATAGTTAATATTCGGTTTAGTTTATGCCAGACTTAACTTTAACTTTTTAAGCCGCAGACCCGTTAAATAAATTATTTTTCCGCTATTTGGTATGTACATAAATACGAAAAGTAAAAAAAGCAGTACATAAACATTAATATACAAAAACCCAAGATGCACACTTAACGTCTCAGCCGGCACACAAATATGAGTTCATAATTTTGGATTATGCACTCATTTCAAATAGTCTCGCGTCGCTTACGTCTTTGTAAAAACAACTGTAAACCATTCAGGTAAGGTTGAATTTGCAAAATCATAACTTTATCGCATAACTATAACCACGTATGTATATTGGAGTTTTTGCGGGACAGTTTTGAGCGCTACTTTTATTCGAGATCGCGTGTCTTGGGTTTTTGTAAGCCAATGTACATAAAGTACGTACAAAAGTAATATTAGAATAACTATAACTATATTAACTTATATATTGGCAATATTTTTTCTAACCTTTGCTTATTTTTTATCATTAGTAAAATAAATGTAAAGCGATTTGTATGCTATATGACTATAAATTGTTTTTTTTTGCTTTACAAAAACAGTCGGTAACGTAAATGTCGGTAAGTTTAATTATGAAAGGAAAAGCTATAATAAATTTAATAAAATTGTATTAGGTATTTTAACGTCAAAAATGGTAATTTGAAGCTGACATCACCGTAAGGAAAATTAGGTTTAATTTAATGGAAAATAAAATAAATTATTCTCTTTATAAATTTTATTCTTATTTCTTTTCTTTTTTTTTCAAATTCATCGATTACTTTTTCTTTTTGTGTCTTTTGTAACTGGAACTGTGTAATTTTACAATTTATTTAATACTAAAAATTTCCCGACGTGCTAGAAAGAAAAAATTGAATAAATAACCCTTAAAAATCAAACTGATGTTTTTTTAATATCTTAAGTTGTTCTAAAGATTTGTCATTACAAAAATATTCCATTTAAAATACTACGTATACTAAAAGTTATTAAAAAAAAAAATATATATTGACAAGTTATTAAAAGAATACAAAGACGATATCAAGATCAATTTCAAGACGATACAGATTAAAAATCTGTATATGTTTCATGAGGTCTGAGGAATTATAACTCTTTATTTCGTTTTAATTCGTCTGTCAACAAAAACTAAAAAACTTAAAATATAAACTATTATAATATAAATATATATATATATATATACACTATATAAATATATATATACTATATACAAAAAATAAACTCAAAAACTACTGAACGGATTTTCATGCGGTTTTCACCAGTGGATAAAGTGATATATGAGTCATATAATATGAGGAACGTTTTGGTATATAATTTGTCAAGGATTTATTTGTAATCAGTGCGGGAGAACGTATGACGTGCCCGCTAGTTTACTTATAATTAAAATATGCCAATATAGTGAAAGATTAATAATTAATACATTTATTTTAACTGACTTAGTACACTTGAATTATTTTGTGCAAGTATCATATACCAACGTATATGTAAGGTATGTTGTGTTTCCGTGCAACAGTTTGTAGAATTAGTATAATTTGTTAGATATAGAGATATTATATACCTATTGTTACCAAAAATAAAATAAAAAAGTGTGTGTGTACTTATGTACACGCGTTAGAAGTTATACTTCTTTGGCGTAACAGAATAAAAAAAAATTCAAAAATTTTATCTTTCGCTTTTATTCTACGTTTGTAGAAAAACACGACACTCACAATAGAAAAAAGGTATTTAATACATTGAAAGTTTTAATACAAAGAAATACAAACAACAAATACAAAGAAACAAAATGTTGCCTATAGCTAACTTCAGGGTGTCGGTTTTTTAGTGACGGTGTGCGCGCGCATCGTAAAAATTTACTCTCATCATTTTTTCCTAACGCGCCAAAAGAAGTATAACTTCAATAACTTACTCAAGATAATTATAATATCGATTTAAATCACTATAACAGTGTACAGCATCAGACGGGATTATGTTAAGATTTGATGATTTATTCATATTTATTCCTCAAGACTTTATTTTGAACTAGCTGTGTCCACGAGTTCGTCTGCGTGACGAAATATACAATTACCACAATAACGAACAAAAATCTCGCGGTTAGTGAACTTTAAAAAGAAATCGAAGCAAATATTCCTAACTAACTGTGATTACTATCTACTATCAAGGACTTGGCGCAAAGTAACAAAAGTGTTTTAATGTTACAAAAATTATGTACTGCCATCTATGAGATTCGTACAAAGCAGAATACAAATCACAGATTCCATTAAAGCAGGTGATCGTCTTGGAATACAACTAGCCTTGTAATATATAACATAACTGGTTATTTTCAGAGTAAATGAATAAATGCGGCGACGCGTTGAGATAGATGTCTCAATGTATTTTCCAGTGTAACTAGTATTATAAGAAACGCCGCATCGACAATGTGGCCGTCAACTATAAACTACGAATTGACCATCGCTTCATTTAAACTCAAACACATTTTTTTAAATGTTAATACCAACAAGAAAAAAATATATTAAGGAAAATAAACGGATTTATAAAACCCGCGAGCACACTCGTTGAGGAGACATGTTGGACCCGACGCTTATTACAGACTCGTGTTTGGATAAACTGCGTACAATAAATAAAAGAATTTAATCAGTTAAGCAAACAAAAGTTCTATTATATAATAATTGATATAATTTCTTTTGGATTTTGTTTAAGATTTAATTGCAATTTGTGTGTATTTTTTTTTTAATTCTGTTAATAGTGACAAAGTGCAATATGTTTAAATATTTATTTAGTGTTTGCTGCATTTTCTTGACATCGCTTATACAATGCGACTGTTGTAAGTACCATTTATGTAACTAAAAATCATATTTATTTTCTTATTAAACAAAATTATTTAAAAAAAGATACGAAATTTTATTAAGAACAAAGAATAACACAATTTTCTTTCAATGTTTTTGAGTCTTCAGACGTTTTTATACTTGAAACACTATGGTGTGTATGGTGATCTTTGTGTGTTATGTTATATCATTTCTTAAAATAAAATATTGATATAATATTCACATATATTTATTTATTTACTTTAATTTAATTATCAAAAAATAAAGAAACCAGCACAATTTTAAATCACATATTACTTACGGAAGTTTAGCGTAAGCCATTGTTAGAAATCCTTACCATTATAATATCTCGCAATATCATCATAGGTTATTTTCTCACAACACCGTTGTCGTCATGCAAAGAGGTTTTTTTGTGTTATCTCGGTCATCTGATCGATTGACTAGGCCAATGTTTTGATTACTATAGTCATTGTTTATAATACATCCAAACACATTGTTTCGATATTCGAAATTTCATTTATTATTTAGGTTGTTATTTTCATTTCTGTCAATAATTCTCGACTACAAAGAATGTAATATTTAAGCTATTACTGTATTACGAATCGGCGAATCGATGACCTCCATCCTGATTGAACTCATTAAGTCCTTTATTATCAAATCGCTGTTTAATCATTATCCATTTTAAATTAACCACTGTTGTACTTAATATTTATCAATAAATTCACAGAATATATTTGTTAAAAAGAATGTAATTTTAATGATAACACCTATTGTGATTGCTTCGATGAAAAAATGTTGTTTGTTAGAAACATTTTATGAATAAATGAATGTTGAACGTTAAGTAATTTATAATTACATCGATTTTTTTAAATCATAATTTATTACTTACTAATAAGTGAAATTTAGTCATTTTAATAAGCTCGTTTAAAAAAGTAACTTTAGTAAAAGAAATAAGATAAATATATCATTAATTTTGGAAAACTATCCTGGGAATTTTTGATTTGTAACGTTGTCCCACGATTAATTGTTAACATGTATTAAACTTGTAAAATGTATAGTTTATGTGTTTGATAACAGTGTACCCAGGCGATAAATGCGAAGCCGAGGGTCGATCTGGAATTTGCATGGAACTTGAGAAATGCGACCATGTGTTAAAGATGGTGATAAATGCTGGTCAACCTATGCCTCTACATGTTAGAGAAACATTAGAAAAACTGGGATGCGGTTTCAGTGGTCGACAAGCAATGGTAAGCCACGTTCTTTTTATTTTTTAGAAATAAGTGTATGGACGCTAGAGGTCAATGTTCGCTGCTTTGATTCTTCTAATGCCATATAATTACCAAAAAATTATAGGTATCTATACAAATAATATTATAAAGAGGTAAAGTTTGTGAATTTGTGACGTTTCGAGTTTGTGAGGTTTTGGGGGGTAATCTCAGGAACTACTGATCCGATTTGAAAAATTCGTTCAGTGTTATATAGCCCATTTATCGAGGAAGGCTTCTATATATCATCACGCTAAAACCAATACGAGCGAAGCATCAATGAAGAATGTTTCAAAACCGTTTTTTTTCTCTTGAGAGCTTCCGCTGCGTATTAGCGTTAGCCGAAAGTAACTATTCCGCGCGGGCAAAGACGCGGGCAGAGGCTAGTATGGTATATACCAAGTAATTTTATTTACGAAGATCGATCTTTTTAGTCATGAACGTTACTTAAATTATATCTGTCATAGAGAGCAAAGTTTAAGATGATGAGTATATACAGTTTATCTTCGTTTTTGTTTTTTTTTTTGGTCTAAAGTGTTTGTTCGGTACACCTTTACGCCCACTCCAGAAATTCATTTGTCTTTACGGAATATGTATGTAAAGGATTTTTTTTTTGGGTATTAAATAGCCAATTTTCTAGTTCTAAAATATAATTCGTGAGATAACATTGCTTCTAATTTTGATTTTAGCTCTAGCTAGAATAACCATCTTAAAAAGCGTTAGTTACAATAAAGGTTTCTTTGGGCTTATACAAATATAATTTGTTAATTGTATACTTAATTACACTATTCAAGAATATGAAGGACGTCTACATAAAACACTTTTTTTTTCGGTATGGCCTCTGCCTGTGTATGCAATTTCACCAATGTCAAGTGTGACAAAAGCACGTTTTAAACTGCATTTTCAAATATTCAATGTAATAAAGTGGAATAATCTAAAATATCAATACGTCTACATAGATAAATCACCAAAGGCGGATAGGTACTTTGTTATGAGTACCACTGTATAACACGTTATCAAGGGGCAATAATGGATACTTAGTAATAAAAGTATGTAGGGACATTGTATGTTCGGTAAAGGAAATTATCGAGATGAAATCATAGAATGATGGTAAAGATTTTTCTATGCTCGCCTGGGTAGCTACCAGTCTCAAGGTGAAAATCTGTCACCAAGCAGCCATTTTAACTAAACTATCTGAGACCCGTGGCAAATTCATTAGATGGGACCCCAGCAAAAATCACGACGTTGTAATTTAATTTTACTAAATCCAAAATACGTAATCTGTCTTGTCCCATAGAATTCCTTAAATCGTAGGTTCCGAAAGTTCTGGGCGCCCTTGGAATTTTGCCAGCTCTGTCACCCTATAGTTACGCCTTTGCAAGAAGCTATAGATGTATTTCGGTAGCTGCATTGATAGTCAGCTCCCCTTAAGTTTAGCGTGTTTCCTTGTTGTCGTAATTGAATATCAGGTAGATTGTGGTTAGATGCTAAAACCTATAACATATAAAAAAAGCGTGTGTGCCTATTAAGAAATTTCATCTGCGATATATTAAAATCTGTATATATCAAGAAACTATGGAGAGCAGAGGTATCAAAAACCGTTTCATATGAAGGCAAGTTGAAAAAGTGTCTCCACCTCTATGTACCAAGCATACAGTTCCAAACCCCTCCAAAAGGGAAATGGTACGGTTAGTCCGAAAACATGTTCTAAATACAGCCTAAAATAAGAGCTGTGTGTGTGTGAAAACGACGTGACTTAATATTTATGAACTTTAAATAATACATTTAGTGATGGTTAAGTGTTTATTGTTATAAATTTTAACATAATTGAAGAATGTTGAACTCTGTTGTTACTGTATAGCCACAAAGCTTAGCACATTTTTGACGGACACAGAAATGGTTCTCTTTACCACTAGATACGGTAGTCTACACATATAATTAAAATTGAAGTATCTGTTCTCTGTCCCAACTATTGTTCGAAATGGTAAAGCAAATTTCGACGAGAATTTCACCGGATGATATAGGTTATAGAAAGTTTTGTGTATAGGATCTAAGCAGTAACATAAAAGTTAACAGAAGTAATTTAAAATTCAGTAAACGGTGTATAGAGGTTTAGTAGCAATGATAAAATTAAATAATAAAGGAAAGACGAAACACAATTCAGATAAAACATTTAGTTCCCATAAAACAATAAAATTATTTCCATGAGAATAAAGTCGCTGGCATCAGCTGGTCGTATGTGAATTCCACTTAGGGAATGAAGTTGTGTGAATTTGTGAAATTTCACACTTTTCTAAACAAACCGGTTTAAATGTAAGGCGCTTATATTTACAGATATGCTGTACATCTGATGATACTGGAGTGAATATTCCACATACGACACAAAACTGGAATACGAAAGACCCAGACATATACATATGGGAAACCATCGATAATAACAATGCAAATAATGGTGGTACGTTTGGACCACCAAAAGAATGGAATTCCGTTGAAACTCCCGAGAATAATAGCGATGTTTATAGTAGAATCGGTGGTGGTGGTCCGCAAGATATTCAAAATCATCCCAATTTGAAGCTACTTCCTGAAGTATGCGGTTTCATGGAAAGTGACAGGGTTTTGGGCGGTACAAAAACTGAGCCTTTGGAAATGCCTTGGATGGTGTTGTTATCGTCTTATACGGGTATGTGTTATTTTATTATTTTGTGATATTATTATGTACTAGTTTCTGCTTGCGCCTTTGTCCGCGTGGAATAGTAACTTTGAGCTAACACTAACAGGCAGCGGAAGCTGTCAAAAGGGAAAAAGACCCAATTTTGGAACATTCTTCATTGGTGCTCCGCTCCTGTTGGTTTTAACGTTATGATATTTCTTTAAATCAATGGATGGTACCCATTTGTGATGAAGTTATCTTTCTTGGTAGGAAATTTGGTAGCAAATGTACTGGAAGGCCGCATATTGATTACATAGTTGGTAGATGTGAACGAAATATTAACATCCTAAGAACAGTTTCTGGGGTTTGATGGGGTGCATATGTATTTTCTTTAAAATTAATTTACAATGCGTTGATAAGAAGTCTGCTAGAATATAATATAGTTACAATTTGTCCAGTTAATAAATCTGCAATACACAAACTTAATCTAATTCAATCTAAGAACCTGCATATTGTCATAGGAGCTATGAAAAACACCCCAGTTAATGCACTACAAACAGAACGTGTTGACCCACCGCTTCATATCAGAAGGCAGTATTTATCAGATAGGTTTCTATATAAATCTCTACAATTTCGAAATCATCAGCTTTATCAAAAGATTGCTTACCTTGTGATCCTAATGGAATATAATAACGAGTATTGGCAACGCAGATCCATTCCACATTTAATTCACAGTTTCAGAAATTTAAATAAATACGATTGTGTTGTTAATGATATTCCTAGTCATCCTCTGTTTTTTTTTTCGATTATAGTGTTCTTATTTTCCAACCAGATATACTTTTATCAATAGGTATAGAAACCGATGTCCCAAATCCTGATGTTTGAACTTTTGAAGTTTATTGATAAAAGCGCTCCAAACGCGGAAATTTTCTTTACTGATGCTTCAAAAGCTTTAACTGTAGATATTTCAGTTTCATCTGAAAATATTTCTGCATTCCATAATAATAAGGCTCAAGGCGTAGGTGCTGCTTTTTATCAGTTCTCTTCTGGATATTTTAAGCTTTCTAAATACTCTCCTCTTATTTCTATTTTTTCTGAAGAGTGTTTAGCTATTTTGGAATTTATTGATTATATAATAAGAAATAATATACCTAGAGCTGTAATTTTTACGGATTCTTTAAGCTGTTTACGATCTGTTTTGCATAACCCCTTTAAAAAAACCAATTATCTCTTGTAATTAAGAATTAGAGACTTATCTATTTTCGAGTATGCCCTTGAAGGTGGTACCACAATAGTCTCGGCAAATATAAAGAGATATACTGGAGTAAGTTGAGACTTGCGATAAAAAAAGGAAACTAGAATCATACATGTTATTTCGTTAGATTTTGCTTTTAACCTTTTGATTAAGTTATTTGTTTTCTTTTTCGAAGCTACTACGCTATTGGTCTGACGGGCTTTTACATTTTTACCGGACTAAAGTTTTGTGGTGTACCATGCAATAAGTAGTAAATAACTATAATTAAGTTTGCACTTGTATAGAGTCGTTCTTTCTAAATATATGTATTGTACTAGCCTAGTGTAAATCTTGTTGGTGTTTCGAATAAATATATAAATAATTTTAGGTCGTGAAACAAAGCTGTTCTGTGGTGGTACGCTGATTACTGAATATTATGTGCTCACAGCGGCACATTGCGTATTTTTAAATAAAGGCTGGAGACTTAACGGGGTCTTACTAGGAGAACATGATTTGAACACAGATCCTGACTGCGCTTCGTTTGATTCATCACTTTGTGCACCTAAAGCTATCGTGAGTAAATTGTGTATTACATATAATATATATATTTGGTAGGTGATAGAGACACCGTGAAGCTATTATTGGTTTCAGTATGAATGGGTCGGCTCTCTTACATAAAACCGACGTGAAATAACAGTGCTTTGTTGCGTTTCGATCGGTCAGTGAGAGCGCCGGAGGCCCACCTCCCTCCCTTCCCCTCTCCTCTCCCACTCCCTCCCTTAACCCTAAACACAGGCTGGCAACGCACTTTCGTCTCCCCTGGTGTTGTTATTGTCTATGGACGGTGGTGATCACTTAACATCAGGTGACCCACCTGTTCGTTTGCCTGCTATGACATAAAAAAAAATATACTTCGTATCTAAATTAATATTTGGATTACAATTTAAAGTGGTAATAGAAAACGTTAACTTTTGTATCACCATTTCAATCGGGTAACTTCGAATTATTAACAAAAGCAGACGATTTAATATGAGAAACTCTGAGAACGCACACCCCGTGCATTTTGAAATGAAACTCTTAAGTTTTAAGATCACCTAGTAACTATCGGGACGAGAGATACTGAGAAAATACTAACTATACATTCATATACTTATATACTGTGTGTGCCTGTAGAGTGTGCAGTAATAGGTATTTCTTTTAAATTCAGCTATTAAAAAATAAAATACATTTTAATTGCTAAAAAAAACATTGATTACAGCAGTTACATTGTTGACAACACACAGTTGTGTTGTGTATTGGTGTTGAGATTTATCCGGAATTTGATGGTTGTAATAAAAGATAAACCTATAGATTTTATTTTATGAAAAATGCTTCATGTGTTAGCAACTGATGAATTTTTTCACACTCATGGTTACTTCAGAAAAAAATGTGTATACTTAAAATATAATGGTTGGTTGGTTGTGTTAGCCATTTGAAAATCAAAATATCTGAACACATCTATACTTGTACCGTAATTGTAACCATCATATCGCCTTCACATAGCGTACACTAAAGAAGTTTTACTTCAAAAAGGAATTTGTTTACTACCAATTTATATATCGGTATCAATACTTACAAATTAAAAAAAGAAAACGGTAAATACATTGAAATATAAAAACCCAAGGCGCACAGTCTCGAATAAAAGTAGCGCTCAAAACCGGCCGCAATGACTCCCCAATGTACATACGTGTTTATAGTTGTGCGATAAACTTATGATTTTGCAAATTCAACCTTTCTTGAATGATTTAAAGTTGTTTTTACAAAGACGCAATCGACGCGAGACTATTTGGAATGACTGCATAATCCTAAATTATACACTCATTTTTGTGTGCCGGCTGTGAGGTGTTAAGTGTGCATCTTGGGTTTCTGTATATCAATGGCTAAATATAATTATCATTATTTTCTTACCCTTATACCACTTAAGTATGGTCGGTACAACATGTTTTCCTTTTCAACTCACCTCTTTCAGATGTCATCTCAGTATTCACACCTTTTACACACGTATCATTTTTCACACAATCCATCCACACCTTTTTCGGTCTTCCTCTACTCCTATGTCCTATACTCCATTATTATTCACGTCATTACAAAGATATGACACAGTGAAAAATATTTTGTTGTATTTTTTTTTGTTACGTTATATATTTTTATGTCCAAAGTAAAGTTAGATCAACCATTGAAAGTAATCTCTTTCTACTTCTATATATGTCGACATTTTATTTGTGAAGGGACTCATTTAATATATTATTCATGGGTTTTGTAATAATATTAAACACATATTAAGTAGGCTTAAAATAAATTTGCAATGGTCCAAATTCCGAAAACTAAATATATACCAAATCTTATTTTATTGTCAATATCATATACTGCGGTATGGTAAGCGATTTATAAAACGTGTGTTTATTTTCAGAATGCTACAATCGATCGAGTGATACCGTTTCCGACATATACTCCAAAAAAGGTGGACGACGACATAGCCTTAATAAAACTTTCTAAGCCGGTCGACCTCAACGCAGGTTCGTTTTAACTTTAACAAATCATTTAGTTTATAATTGCAATAATAAGTAAAGAAAACATAGGCATGTTCCCTTTGTTTGATTACGTACGAGCGGACCCGGTGGACGTTGTTCCGCTTGTTCAATACAAAACCCTTGACAAATTATATATCTAAACCTTCCTTCATGAATCACTTTCTCTACTGGTGAAACCGTATGACACTTCGTTCAGTTGTTTTTGAGTTTATCGCGAACAGACAGACAGACGTGGCAGAGAACTTTGTTTTATAATTGACTAGCTAACCCGCGCAACTTTGTCTGCGCCAAATCGGTTATTACTTACCAGTTCCAGTTTTATTTCCAAAAGCAAAAATCTTAAAAACCTTAGAACCCGATTGTAGGGACACCTACTGGGTCCAATTGTGAATCCCAACTATCCTATATATATATTGGCAAGAAATGTTTTCCCAGAATCCTCTGGGTAGCTTCTTTGACCCTTACCTCCGCGCCCCATTTACCTACTATCCTTGCAACAACGTAATAATTTTGCCGGCTTATAGTTTTTATTTCCCATCATCTTCTAACCGACTCCGATCAATTAACATGCTGTAAAGAATAAACTTTATTTGCATGAAATTTCCTTTTTGATTTAATTATTTGTTTTAATGAGAATTTGTAAAGTATACATGAAACCTGTATGTCATAACTTTAGTAATTTGTAATTAGTAATTGTAACATTTATTTTCATTTCATATATTTTTCTTTTTATATTTTTGAACATAGGTTTTATAGTGATCAAAATATCCAGTCTGGATAGCTTCTTTAGCGATAAGAGCAACAGCTTCATTATTCTGGATCCCACTATGTCCTCGTATCCATGCCAGAACTACATAAATTCCTAAAGAATGATATTAATACAAATGGTTTTTCTCTTTTTCATATCATAGCAGGCAAACGAACAGGTGGATCACCTGATGTTAAGTGATCAGCACCGTCCATAGACGCTTGCAACACCAGGGCAGTCGCAAGTGCGTTGCCAGCCTATGTTGGAGAGGAGGAAGGGAAGGAGAAGGGGAAAGTGGAAGGGGAGGGGAGGTGAGTCTCCGGTGTTCTCACTGACCGAACGAAACGCAACACTGCAAGCACTGTTACTTCACATCGGTTTTCTGTGACAGGGTGGTACTACCCCGGGCGAGCTGACCCATTAATGCTGAAATCAGTAATAGCTTATGCTGTAGGTGTAGTCATTTATGAAATAATATCAAGAAAGTCTGAAGTTCATACAAAAATTATCTTTAGTGACCTCAGATGAGATACTTTTTTTATAAAGCGTTCAATTTTCAATAAATTGCAATTTTGCGCGATATGATAGCATAAAATCCTACGCAGTAATAGAAATAAAGAAAACCTACTTACGTATATTTTACACGCGAAAACGAATCTTCTTAAGGGTTCCAATCCAATTTTTAGGGATATTTTTTCGGACACATTTTAAAAAGCAAGTAAGATAAAAGAAAATAATTAAAAAAGCGCCCAAATTTCTCGAATTCTTTCTCGAAATTTCTTAATTTATATTTGTCATTCTAATCGTTGATAATTATTTCCTACTTCCAGTTAACACGAGACCTATATGTCTGCCGATTACACCGGAGCTACAAAATGAATCGTTGATTGGAAAAAATATTACTATCGCTGGTTGGGGGCTTACAGACGACAGGATCTCGTCTTCCGTGTTGCTGCGCGCTGCATTACCTGTACTTGACAACGATCGATGTCAGAAAGCGTATAACAAGTTTGTATTTTTCATTATTAGATAGATATAACCGTTAACATTTCATCGAGTGTAAACCAAAAATATGTTTCTTTTTTTATATCATACTAGCTGACCCGTGCAAACTTCGTCTGCACCAAATCGGTTATTACCGGTTTCAATCGTATTTTTAAACGCAAATAATCTTAAAAACCTAAAACCCGATTGTAGCGACATATAGCACTTCCATTGTGAATCCAAACTATCCAGGGACTCACTCAAACATATACCTAGTTGGTATGTGAGAAATCTTTTAAAATAAGCCTAGACCCTGTTCGCAGCATTACCTAAAGTGTCGAATGAAAATAAAAACTAATCTACATATATTGCCGATAAATGTCTTCCCAGTACCCCTTGTAACTTCATCGCTAAACGTACTGTAAAAATTAAACTTTATCTACATTAAATTTCCATTTTGTTTTAGTTGTTTGTTTTATAAGAATTTGTAAAGTATACGTGAAATCTGCATTCAATCTCAATTTTATCAAATTTATTTTACTTTTGACATATAAAACACCTTTTTCACTGAGATACTGAACTTGGGATAATGTACTTTACCAGTTATCCAGTGGGATGAAAAATGATTAATTACTAAAATAACTATTAAAAAATAGGGGATGGTGTTAGAAGGGTGAAAATTTAGGGTTGTATGTATTTTTTAATGCCTCATTATAACAAAATAAAATTTTAAAAATATGTCCAAAAAATAAAAAACAAATTTTAGGGGTGGACAACCCTTATCACTTAGGGGTATGAAAAATAGATAGTACCCGATTCTCAAACCTACTGAATATGCATATAAAATTTCATAAAAATCGGTCAAATCGTTTCAGAGGAGTATGGTAACTAACATTGTGACACGAGAATTTTATATATAAGATTAGGCAAACGAACAGGCGGGTCACCTGATGTTAAGTGATCACCACCATCTATAGACATTAACAACACCAGAGGAGTGCATTGCAGTGCAAATGCATTGCCAGCCTGTGTTTAGGGGGCGAGAGGAGAGGGAAGCAGTGGGGATGCGGGATGGAGGGAGGAGGGGTGGTGGGCCTCCGGCGCTCTCACTAACCGAACGAAACGCAACAATGTAAGCACTGTTACTTCACGTCGGTTTTCTGTGCGAGGGTGGTGCTACCCCGGGCGAGCCGACCCATTCATGCTGAAACCAGCAATAGCTTCAGCGTGGCTCGGCCGCCTATAAATTCTTCGAAGTAAATATTAGAAACGAGACGGAGTCTCAGACGCAGCTTTACAAAGACATTGAGTCGATACCTTCAACTTGAGTGTCATATCTAGAAGTATAATTCAGTATGTATAAATAACTATGTAAAAATAACTAGGCATAAGAATTTTCTTGTCAAAGATAACTTGATAATTTTCCAGTTTTTGTGATAATTTAAGAGATAGCTAAGAAGAGCAGTTGAAAATAGCCCGTTGACATATTTTATTGTGTTCGTTGTTTAGTGTCTGAGGCCCCTTTTTTATTATAATAAAGAACTTTGATTTAATAATATAACATAAGAAAGGGATTTATAAAACATGTCAAGTTGCAAAACATGGTAATTATTGTATCTTACAGAAAGGTGAATATAACGAATAAGCAAATCTGTGCTGGCGGTATAGAAGGTGTAGACTCCTGCAGTGGCGACTCTGGTGGTCCTTTGACGTTTCCGGGTGTTATAGGAGCCAGCGGGGCCCAAAACGTTCAACGAGGCGTCATCTCCTTCGGGTCCATAGCTTGCGGCATTAAGGAGTCGCCTACTGTCTACACGAACGTGGCATATTATATGAAATGGATTTTAGACAATATTAGTAATTAATATTATAAGAATGTTATAAAGTTATACTCTATAAGCCAATATACTAGTCTGATAGAATAATATTTTAGAGTAGTCAAGCCAGTCTCTTTGTAGCTTCTTGACTCATGGTATGACGTAAGATACAATTATCATTTGTAAGACTAAAGCATAGTTATAATTTTAAATGATACTTGTTATTTAAATAAACACATTTAATTTCAAATTGATGGTAAGTTACAATTACCATAAACATATTCTTACTTATCTATGTGTGCAAACAAATTCCGTTCCGTATTACAAATTTCGGTATGCAAAAATTTTGAAATTTTAACTTATTTATTCGGCATAAAATAAAACAATGTAAATGATTTTATATTTTAGCAAATTTCACTATAATTAAATATATATATTTTATACACAAAAAAAAAACAGCCTAGAAAGAAATAATTTTAAAGATGCAGATTTTATTAATAGTAACATTTACGTGAAATATTGTTACTTATATAATAAAAAGCTCAAAATGAATTGGAATCTTAAATATCTAACGAATGTCATAATTACATCATCGATTAACTCACAAAAGGTAATAAAAACTTCGCATAGAAAATACAGGTGACTGTACTACCTAACAAAATATTTTGTATATAATTTTACTAGAAGAGTAAATAGAAGAGTAAATAGAAGGTGGAAACGAAAAGGCCTCTAAAAAGTATGTAGAGATGTGGTAACTCTTTGTTGTTGTGTAACAGTTGTTGTGGCCAAAAGACAACTTAAATCAGTTTGAATGCTTTAAATATTTCTTAAAATATGTTAATAATCTGTAAATTATAGATGTAACTTTTTGCTCGTAAGTATGGCCAGAAGAATTCATTCATATAATTATTGAAAGAGGTGTGAAAATAATTTTATGAAGTCCGTCAAAATAGTCACCTTTTTCAATATTATAAAAGACATTCAAATTCTACATAATAGTGCATTTAAATTTTTGTGACATGTTTACTTGTTTTATTTGCTTATTAAAACTAGTGATTTTGTAGTAGATATTTGACCATAAATAATTAATTTTTCAAGTTCTAACATTGAAGAAGGAAAACTATTTCCAATTTTTTTTTTGATTACACTGAATCTTGTCAATATTTAATTAAAAAATTGAGAAATTCGGATGAACTATTTTACCTTGTATAATGGGAAGAGATTAAAGTATTATTAAAAAAGCTATTATACAAAATGGCAATATATTTTTGTGTTTTGGCTTGATTTTTGCTTAAACTTGATTTTTAGTGGATACGTCCGTTGAGATGAAAGTTAGCGATATTTTGTAGGTAATATGCAATTAAATAATGTGATCCGCTAAAGTGCCGTAAATTATTTGACTTTCATTTCGTTGGTTGAATATATGCCGGCGAGTGGTAAACCTTATTACTGTATTCCCTACGTTTTTCGTTTCAAAATATAACAAATGCTTTAATAATTCATATAATTTTCCATTAATCATTTTTTTTGAGTAAGGCTTAAAAGTTCTTTATATTTTTCATGAGAGAATATTTGTCATATTTGATACTAGTTGTGCTTACAGCTCTGCACATGTTTGTAAGTATTGTTCCTTTTAGATTCTTTATTCAATCTTATTAAAATATTTGTATGTAAATACAAAATTATATTTTCTCGAACATTTTTTATGATTTCTTATAATCTTTATTCCTCATTTAATTGAACGAATTACATGACTTTTCACTGTAAAAAATTACATAAAGAATGGTCAAGCCTTTTTTGGGTTAAACAGACAACAACAGAGAAATAGACCGATAAAAATATATTTAGCTACATATTGCTGATCGGTGGACTTTATTATATGTACCAACCACAAATTAAACTGCAGAATATGTTATGTAACGGAAATATTTTTTTATTTATCACCTTTATATATTTTCATGTGATTTTCATTTTACTTCAGTTATTATAAGCGGTCTACGGTAAATTTAGACCACTGCTGTATTATTATTACATAGTATAAAACAAAGTCCCCTACCGCGTCTGTCTGTCTGTCTGTTCGCGATAAACTCAAAAACTACCGAATAGATTTTCATGCGGTTTTCACCGGTGGATAGAGTGATTAATGAGGAACGTTTTAGTATATAATTTGTCAAGATTTTTTCATAATCAGGGCGGGACAACGTCTGCCGGGCTCGCTAGTTTTTAATATAATTGTTTATATCAATAGTCATAGATTTAATGTAGAATAAACAAGAAGATAATAATTTATCGAATAGGTACATTGATAAACAAATGACATTATAATAACTATTTATTAATTGTCTTTGAAATTAAAGTTCATTATAACTGGATCCTAATCGCATAATTATGATAATTGTTTAAATTAAGATAAACGAGATATAAGTGTTTTTTATTTTCTATTTTTTTGATTAACTAGCCAAATGTAAGTATCGAACGCCTAATGTTCCGCTTACTCAGTAGAATTGAGATCGCTGGGAATCTAGTAGGCTTAATTGACAATACTGTATTCTTGGGTTTTACACTTGATTCGAAATTACAATGGGGTCCTCACGTAAAAGAATTGTCGGGAAGAGTAAGTTCTGCTGCGTTCGCAGTTCGAAAGATTCGCCAGCTGACAGATATTGCCACTGCTAGGTTGGTCTACTTCGCTTACTACCATAGGTTAATGTCTTATGGTATTTTGTTGTGGGGGACAGCAGCTGACGTGGACATCATATTCCTATTACAAAAACGGGGAGTTCGAGCAATTTATAATATGGGGCCTCGCGAATCATTAAAGACTAAGTTTCAGGAATTCGGTATCTTAACTCTACCCTCCCAATAGTAGTTGGAACAACATCCCACCGCCATGTCGATCCAAAAAGAGTAAACTTAGCTTTAAACTCTCATATAAGCATTATCTATTGCAATTTCAAACTCAGTAATGAAAGTGACGTATAATGTATTCACGTAGTTCAGTTCTGTTTATTGGTGTGTATTTTTTTCTTCTAAATTTATATTTTTTTGTTTAATCCTAAATTTGTGGTTACAGTAGTTATATCTCTTTAGTATGGCCATCCGTGACGTGTTACGTGTGTCTGTGTTATTTGTTTGTTCGTTTCAAATTTTGTATTAACATTAACGTCCGTTTATCATCATATATAGGCTCCCATCGAAAATCAGCGCTGCAGTACTACTTACAGTATTGCAGATTTTGCTGAATGGGTTCGCCAATTGTTGGATATCTATTTTTCATTTTTAAAAGTGTATTTTTTTTCTGTCTAATTAGTTTGTGTAATTTAATTTAATTGTATGGTTCTTCCAACAATAAAGTATTTCTTTCTTTCTTTCTTTTCTTTCAATATATTCTTGATGATTTCATGTATGTCCGCAAAAACTTAGATATGCTGGTTCTAGTAAAAGACCAACATAGTTTAAATACTAGAAACAGCAACAAATTGGTCATTCCATGCTTCAGGCTCACTAAGTCCAAAAACAGTTTTTTTTATGTAATAGTGTTAGGTTTTATAACAAAGTCCCAAAATACATTACCGATTTGCTAGATAGTGAGTTCAAGAACCATGTCAAGCGGGTTTTAATATCTAAAGGCTATTATAGGGTGGATTAATACGCAAACGATTGTGACGTCTGGAAATGACGCCCCTCTCTGTGCATCCACTAAAAACGAATGTAACTATTTATGTTTTGTAAAAACATATAACATGAAGAGATAAACCAGATCGAGTTTCTTGCCGGTTCTTCTCGATGACTGGGTTGCTTACCGAACCGGTGGTAGCTTTGACGTTTACAAGCGCAGTCTCAGGGCCTAAATTGAATAGAGGATATTTTGATTTTGAAAAATGAGCTGAATGAGTGAATATATATATCTGTCTTAAAAATACTCCATTAATTGCAAAACTTTTATCTGCACAATGATAGCTCAAGACAAAACTATCACTGTATTGTTGTTTTCGTTGCCGCTATATTTTTAATAAACTGAACATTAAAAAAAGGATTGTGTGGTTTTATGAAACCACGGTAAAAGTGAAACTTTTTTTCAGACTATAGACATTTAACTAATAATAGTCTATACACTACACGGTCAGCTGCTGCGAACAATAGGCGCAGCCATATTGGCCCTGGCTGCTCTGACGAGCGCCTTTCACTTTATCCCTACTCCGCGGCCGACCATCACGCGACACGCAACACACAGACGAAAAAGTTTGAGACGATGTAATAAAAGTTTCACTTTAAAAACACAGGATTTTTCTGATAACGCTACATTTTCAGACCTATTAAAACGGGACTGAAACTAGATGTTAAACTTACTAAGGCTTAAACATTAAATCAGATACTTAGTAGAGAAATACGAGAAAAAAAACAAATCATGTCGGCCACGTTATGTGATTAACAATATTTTTGACAATTACATATATATACTATATCATAAATATTATGATTAATTATTCATTTATATTTGTTTAATTTACATTTATTGGTGAGTAATCTGTAATGGCATACATGGACTCATAATCAAAGTAATTATTGTACTTCGATCTTAAAAAATATATATATATATCAAATAGTATGAAAAGATATATATTTTTTGAAGTAAATATTCTAGAATGTTTAGAAGTTATCTTTATATTAACAAATACAAATTAGTGGGTAGCAATAAAAATAAGTAGACTTTAGAATAACCAGTAAAAATCTGAGCACAATAAAATAATCAAAACAATATTATATTTGACTAGCGGTCCCGGCAGACGTTGTCGTGCCCTAATTATGAAAAAATCCTTGACAAATTATACACTACGTTCCCCATGAATCACTCTATCCACTGGTGAAAGCCGCATAAAAATCGGTTCGGTAGTTTTTGAGGTTATCGCGAACAGACAGACAGACAGACGCGGTAGGGGACTTTGTTTTATACTATGTAATGATGTTGGAGTCAATATATATAAACAAATAGTCCATAGTTTGTACTCTATATGTATTTATATTATTGTATTGTAATTCGCTTTATGACCCATAGATACAATGACCTATCATACACCTATGAACTTTATAACCGATGACATTTGCCTATTTATACAGAATGAATGTTTAGACAGTAGCAATATTTATGGAGGATACTGTGCGCTCGATTCTCGTTTTAAATCAATTAAAAAAATAGGTGCTTAATATTTGACCTAATTATCTAGAAAAATACAAAAATTATACACAATCCTCTACGTGTCTATGTTAAAACACAGTGCCAATAACCGTCGGGTGATTTCACTTTCACTTGAAAGGGAACTCGGAAACATCAGGAACAAAACAAAAGAGATTAATGTCCGTTTTATCATCGAAAGTTATTAACTCAGGGTCGCCCATTGTAATTTGCCACACCGGTCATTGTACCTAGATTGTGTTTATACTTTTGAAAGTCTTACAACAAATTTTAACTTAGGTTTTCTTGGTTGTTTTTCAGTATTTGTTTTGATATTATTATTTTATGTGTTAAATGTGACCATGAAGTGTCATAGCCTAGAATACTGCGAGCATTTAAAGTTTCGCCTGGTATATAAATTGTTATATTTAGTCGATGCACAGTTTTTAAATACTCACTAACGAACCATTTTGTACAATGACGACTCAGTGGTTAACATGTAGGTATGGACCCTGTCGATTGGCGTCGGTTCAAATCCTTGCGAATGGGCCGGAACTTTCGACGAAGGAAAACATCGTGACGAAACAATTGTAAAGTGGTAAGGCTTTACCCATTCCCCCTTGAGGGGTCTACCATTTTGACTTGAGGGGTCATCACCTTACGGGGGCGTAGACGTAGTGCCGATAAGGCAGTCCCTGTTTACGAAAGATAGTTCGGTTGTGGTGCACAAGGGAAGTGGATGAGAAATAATAGCACGGGGCATGATTTCTAAGATGCTACATAAATTTCCTGAAGGTTCTAACAAGGGGACCACCATTTTGTTAGAACAGGATACTTGTAATATTGTTAATTACTCGACAATGGCAGTAATAATCTAAAAAACACCAAACATCCTGTTAATAGTTTGTAGGTGGTGCCTATTATTACTATATAGCAAAATGTCAATCACAATGAAATTATGCGATAAATACATATAATGTGTTGATATACTATGTGTGCTTGTACGAAGATCTCCTGTAGACATAATGGTAGTTTTCCAATTACAGAGCATAGTGCGACTCAGTGGCGCACAATACCGAATTATGCTGAAGCTTAATTGGAACATGAATTAGTTTTCAAATGCACCGGTAGAGTGCGCTAAGTTCAGCGTTGAAAAAAAATGTTTTTAATTAAATTTTTTTAACACAGGTTGAATTAACTTTGATTATTTCCAAAAAAACTACAACGAAATGAAAGCTTTAAAAAATTTTTTCAACAATAAATAATATTACTAAAGATAATATAAATTAAATATTTCGATCAATGTCAACTTAAAGAAAAAACACTTGTTATTTTTCTGTCACTGAGTTAGTATCCATTGCACGCATCAAGCGAAAACACTACTTTTGAGAGTACTCGATTGTGCGAAGCGTTGCTGGAATTGAAACATTCAACGTTAAGCATTATGCCTCATAATGCGTATAATTGGAAAACTACCAATGTAGACAACATTGGTGCGTTTCATTTTACACAAAAATCCTGAAGCAAGGCTAGATAATATAGTCCAGGATCCACGGTCCATTTTTGCACTTGATTACTATCAAGATTATTTTCCGTCAGTAGGTTCTTTTTGATGAGAAAAATTTGTAGAAAATGTGAGGAGGAATAGGGGGTTAAATACTGTTTGTATAAAATAATATTATTATTGGGTTTTTTTGTTAAATCTGATGATAATTATATAAATTATTTGAAAAAATATTTATCCTACAAAATGACTGGTTTGATCAAAGCGTCCCCTCCTTCCAACATGTATCGATAACGAGGTCCTCAAAAATGATTACTAATCAGCTGATTATTTTTTTTGTTTTCTTAGTTAATATTTATATATGTCGGGGCAGCGATAAAATGGCGTCCATGTAGAAGTATGAGGTCATCCATAGTGACATCATGGTTATGATTTGATCGATCAATCCACCAAGAACAATCGAATAAAACACAACACTGACTATAGTTACGACAAATTATCCTTAGGTGTGATTAGCCCAACTGTCTGAGCGTGTATATCCAGGCTCTAGTAGTCAGCCGCCTTTTTAAAAAAAAAGCCGATACCTCCAACCAATGGCGTCTCAGATCGAGGTAAATAATGAACAGCCGATAACTTCAACCAATAGCGTTTGAGGTCATTAGTAACACCCCCGATATAGTCAATAGCGCGGTACCGCAGGTCAATAGTGGCTTCCTCGATATATAATTTAACAGTCATATTATCCTACAAATTGCTCGGTACGTTATCCCGATCATACGCTCAGAAACTGTTAATACCACACGACCATTTTTCTCACTACTACAAAACGACAAAAATATTACTTAATAGGTTAGTGTGTTCTCTGCCCAAATGAAACAATATCCTACAAGAAAACAGGTATGTATCACTAGTCCGACAAGAATTCGCATTTTTTCGTTTTTCTATTTCTAACATAAGATTAAGTGAAAACATCTTCTTTTTAATTGAAATAACTATATTTTTTAATAAACTAGGTACAAAATTTTGTGTATTTGCATATAAAAAATGTCGCTTATGGTTGACCCTCACATGGGATACCTAATACGCAGTAGGCAATTCTCCGCGCATGCGTATCGGTGTGTCTCAGTTGTAGTAGCAAAATACAAAAAATAAATTGATTTTTAATTTCATGAATTTCAGATATGTATTCAATTACAGCACCGCGATAACGTACCACGCAATTTGTAGGACAATGTGACTGTTAAATTATGTAAATATTAACTAAGTAAAAAAAACAGCTGGTCAGTAATCATTTTTGAGAACCTCGTTATCGATACATGTTGGAAAGAGGGGACTCTTTGATCAAACCATACAGAAATACGTAGGACAAATATTTTTTCGAATAATTTAGACAACTATATTCAGATAAACAACCCAGTTAGTAATAAATTTTTGACAATCATCAGAGCAACATATTTTATCCCTGCTACCCCTATTACCTACCACAATCGTGTTTTCGTACGGGAAATTGTTGGGCGTCTCATCAAAATGAAGCTACTGACGGAAAATTAGCTTGATAGTAATCAAATGCAAAAATGGATCGTGGATCCTGGACTAATACGACTAACAAATAACATATAATACGGCTAGATAATACGAAACTGCTGTCTGACAGCCTAACTCCGCTTGATGACAAAACTCCTCCAACCGATGACTCACCTGAAGAAGTCGTTACGATTTCTACTTTAGATGTTATTATTATTTTTAATCATTTTATATAATTGAGTAGTAAGCTTACTGAAAAAATAATATGTTGCGCAGATAGGTTATAAGTATTTGTGTTCGTTATACGGTAGCAAAGTGATTTGGGGTTTTCCTTCTTTTTAATGTATTTGATGGCTTATTTGTATGAGATAAAAATTTGTATTTATAAGAAATAAATATGAAATCCAGTATATATTAGCAATTAATGTCAGTAATATGGTCGCAGTCCCATAACAAAAAAGAATAGCTCTGACAGAAAATCAAATCAAATTATTCTTCTATTGTTATTTTTTATTATTATAATTGATATTTCGTATGATTGTTATACATCATCGTATATGAATGATGATCAATACTACATATAATAATACAATTAATAACCAGAAATTCAGGTCTGAGCTACTTCGTTGACCATAGCGTCACCTACCTACGCGTTCAATTATACAATACATTTTGTGAATTTTGTCGCATTTTATTGTTATTTTTGGTGTTAATTATGTCTGTCGGGGCAACAATGAGGTAGTTTTAAAAGAATGACGTCAACAATGATGACGTCACCTTTATGATTTATTCGATCAATCGAAAAAGACTAAGGGCTCCACCCTGAAGGATCGAACGTAGGCTTGAGATACTTCCGCGAAGGGTATGCGGGATCAAAGTTAACCACCTATCCATGGCCGCGTGATCTGTGCTTTCGTGGGCGTAAGCGTGAGCATGCTTTGTTTAAACGGTTGGAGGAATACGAATCATTCGCTGCCGCTATTTTATCGGTAAGGATTGACGAATATATGTTGCGGCTGTTTTTCAGAGCGCACTGAGCCGAAATCGTGTGTATAATCCACAGCCGATACCACTACCGGCCTGGGAAGGTTTGCGTCATCATCGAAGTGGCTAGTTGTGATGGACTTGACTTGATGTACGCCCAGTTCGAAGGAAGCTTAATTTCTTATAGATCTTCTTATTCATCGACTGGAGGTAATATAGAGCACTGATTGAGTTCCGTCAGAAGCAAAATATCGAAAGCAATCTTTATCTTGTAAAATGTTAGTATGGGATGGACACACGTCTTTTAGAGTGCAACCTTATTTTTTGGGATATTTTGTTCTTCGAGCATAGCAAGGTATACATGCGGCTCAAGAACATAGCGGTCTTGTTCCGCACTCTATCTACGAGTGCTTTGAAAGTTTATTACTTATCGAGGGTAACACCTATGTAGTTGATTGTGGTAGCCCAGGAGATATCAAATAAGAATAGTCTGAAGGACTTGAGCCGGAACCGACTTCTGTTGATGTCAAAGAGTGCCGCCTCAGTCGTAGTAGGGTTGATTTCGATGCCAATCGCTGTGATTATGAACGTCACGTTTATGGGCCATCTGAGGATGACTCCCTGCCTAATGCGAAAATCATTAGCGTAACAGTCTACCTCGACCCTCGAGAATGCTGATATATAGGTCGAGTAGGGAGGGCGTGAAAATAAACATCATGAGCACATCTGACTAGATCGGTTCAAATATCTTTCGCTGCGCCTTTTATACACTTCCACTTGTTTCGTGTGGGAAGGTAGCTAATAATACTTTTGGGGGTAGATGGAACCTTTTTCTTTGACATGTGTGTATATCTTTTATTTTAATTCAGTGAAATCGAGTAACAAATTACAATTGTTTTCAGTTTCTAAAGAAGAAGTACCTGAAAATACTGAAGATGTTTGCAGTCACTAAAATATTTTGGAGGAAAATGAGGGGTGACCCTTTTAACTGGCAACTATTTAAGAGCGTAACTTATTTCGTCTTTGGTCTGAAATTATTTGCAGATATAGCCCGGAACATGGTAGAAAGTAATAAACTTTTGCCGCGTCAATGTTAAACTATGGTTTATTCTTATTATACGTATTTGACATAAATCACAAATTGTATAAATTGTTTTATTATTCTTTTGCAATCTCTTACCAATTAGTCCTATACTTAGATATTACTCTCCACTCTCTCCAGCGCCAGAAGATACTCATTATTTAAATTTTGAATAATTGATGATATGTATTATAATCAGCACAACAACCTGCCGATAACATATATGTTACAATATTCCACTGAACTTGTATATTTTGATCGATGATTTCGAACTTATAGATTCCGCTATATGCTTTATTTTTGTAGTCTTATTCTTAGTTATAGCACTTACTAACGAACGACAGAAGTTTTGGTTTTGGCCTAGATTTGTCGAAAATTGATCGAAACTTCAGCTCATACATAACAAGCTTTCGTGTTAGTTTCTATTAGGCAATATTAGGATAAACAAAGATATGGGTGAATACCCAGAACTGCCATTTTATGAGGAAATACAAAAACTGCGAAAAACCGCAACATTTGATTGACGGTTTTTTTTAAGAATTATGCAGTATATAAGAAAAATGTGGTAATTATTACATGTTAGCATTTACCATCCATCGAAGGTACAATAACAGTTAGACGGTAAATGATTATGAAATCGATATAAAATTAAAATAAACTGTTGTATGTGATAAACCGATTTCCAGGACTCAGGCGGTTGATTCACCTAAATCTTTTTGGTTCTACAATTGACTATATTTGGGATTGCATCCATATTTAATAACTCTTTTAATTACGTTGTATTATTTTCCTCTTAACTTGTTTACCATTATGTACAGTGTAGGTAAACTTTCATTGTGCGGCAGTATCTGAATATTTCTGCCATAATAATTCATTTGTAATGTATGAATAATTTAACGTATAAAAAATCCTTGGTTTGGGCATTTACCCTGGAAAATATTTTGTTTATAACCTGTTTGGAAATTTTCCGTGAATTTAATCAGTAGAACCCATATCATACAAGTTAATATACACACATAATACAAGCTAAGTTTAGTTCGGAATTAAATGACCTTGTATGAAATTGTAGCGTCTTCATATTATTATTTCTATACATTATTATTAACTATGTCCGCGTAGTATTTAATGAATAAAAACAGTGTTTAAAAATCACAGATACTTGTATTAAAATTCAACATAGCTATTTAACAAGGCCTCACGCTTTATGCACGACTCTGTAATGTTACGATTAATATCCAATCGTACCTTATACACTCTCAATGAACATACCTGACTCTTGGGACACAGCGTGCTAAACAAAACAACAGTTATTCGTGCCTTAAACATTTGCCTATTCTTATGTCATCCACATGCAGTTCGTGTACCTACACTATGAATTTAACGTAATAAATAAGTCATTTAGTATTAGGTTTTAAAGGCAGGTCAATTGTTTTGACAGTCTCGTCAGCCTCTGATTTAGGGGGAGGGCAAACCGGGGCTCTTACCTCGGGCGACATTTTCAGGGGGCGCTAAAATCATAATATAATATGATTAAAAATAAAAAAAAACTTGCTCCACAAAGCGCCTAGCATACGGAAGCCTGGTTGGTTAATCGTCAATTTGTAAGAAAAAGGTATCACAGGCCTGCCCCATAAGTGAACATATGTACAAGTGCACTAGTGAACTTGTGGAACCGAGATAATATAATTAGATAACATAATGGAATGTTGACCGAAGGTCAAAGTTTAGTACCAAAATTTGACAAAGCTATTCGTAACATAATGAATCAAAAAAATATGAAAGTAAAATAATTTAAAATAGTACCGTATATTTTCCAGAAACCTTAAATCTGAGAAAGTAGCGGTATGAATTAGATAACGAATGCTCAAGTTTAATAATTCAATCTGTTTCATTTCTATTCAAATGTATTTTATAATTTTGTATTAAATAACAAATACATTCTATATAACTTAACAATGATAAGAGAATAATAAAACCCATATAATGAATGTCTCCTACCTAAAATTAATTTTACACGTAGCACTCATAGAAAACGTGTTTGAGACTTAGAAATCCGTTCAAATTTAAAATAAACGTATAATTCGAAATAGTACATGATGCATCCAAATGATGTCACCGCATAAATAAGCACGGAAAAACCAGTTAAAAAAATCTCTCCTCATCTGGTTCTCATCAAATTTTCTTTATTTTTGTTTGTTTAGTCAATATTGTCGAGTTTAAGTTCACAAGTATTTATTTTTTTAATTTGTTTTTTTCCTTTACATTGAAACATGAAAAATTATGAAAAAATGGTTGAATTCCGACCAATAGACGATGACTAGTGTTTCTATCTATTCTTCTAAAAATAAATAAACAGAGGTAAAATAGTGAAGTATACCTGCCTCCTCTGTTTCTCAACGGATTTTCTTTATTTTTTTTATCTAGTAGCTAGTGACGAGCTTTAGTGTTATCTTCTTCTATACATATAATAAAAGTGAAATATCTGTTTGTAATATCAAAATAAAAAAATACTGATTGGGTATGAAAGTGTTACACACTACTGATAACAAAAGTGCAATTTTTAAAATTTTTGTCGGTTTGTCTGTCTGTTTGTTCCGGGTAATCTCCGAAACGGCTGGACCGATTTTGACGGGAATTTTACTGGCACGTAGCGGACATTACAAAAAGTAATTTAGTCTATTTTAATTTAGACTAGCTGTTAACCGTGGCTCTGCCCGCAGTGCTGTCTTCAAAACGGTTGGACCGCTTTTATGGGACGTTCACTGGCAAACAGCTGACCTTATAACAAGTAATTTAGGATATTCTATTTTAGATTAGCTGTTACCCGCAACTTCGTCTGCGTGAAATTTAGCAAAAATATGTTGTTCACTATAAACATGTGCGTAAGACGTTCGTTATACTACACTCCAACAATAAATATAATTGAAATTCATTTATCTGTATCTATATATGTAATTTGAATTATATTGTCTTTTTGGTGATTTTGGCGGCCATTTTGTTTTATTTACCGCGCTTTCGTCTATATAACTCAGTAACCATAGTAACATGTAAGAATACTGTATCGATTTCAATGAACACTATTTAAATTATCGAATATTAAAAACTGCTTAGAAAGATATAACATTTTATATTTTGCAAGATTTCAAGATGTCAGCTAATTCATTGTTTACAATTCCACATTATAATTATTAATAGTAATTTTGAAGGTAGAAGGGGTCTTTCTAATAAGATATTAGACCATAAATGTATTACTTATTGACAATATGACCATATTATATCATTATAATGACATCTTCAAGTCATTGTTGCACTAGTTCCTTATACAGTGTAAGTGACCACTGAGGTAGTTATAAAGTAGGTTAAGGTTCCAAATATATTGCTGATGATAGACCTTATCTGACACACTGTTAGTATTTATATATCTAATGTATACGTTATTGTAAGTGGCGGGCGTATCGTACTTACAATTGTTTTTAAAGAGCATTTCTGTAATTGTAGATGGTCGCACAATGTTATATTTCCTTAATACATTTTTTTTAAAACACGTACGAAGCTGCGCGTAAAGCTAGTCAATAATACATTTTGGAAAAAGTTCCTTTTTTTTCTTAAAATCAAAACTTGAAAAATTAATGAATTATGGTCGAATTTCGATTGCTGGACGGCGCGGAGGTGAGGGCCAGAGGAGCAACCCAGGGTATACCAGGAAGACATTTCTTGCTAATATATGTAGGATAGTTTGAATTCACAATTGGACACAGAAGGTGTCGCTACAATCGGGTTTTAGGTTTTTTAAGATTTTTTGCGCTTGGAAATAAAATTGGAACCGGTAATAACCGATTTGGCGCAGACAAAGTTACGCGGGTCAGCTAGTATTTAAATAAAAAGCAAGTGTTCACTGTATGATATTCAAAAATACCTCGCTGTGGGCGTTACAAAACCGAACGGTAAGTATATAAGTACGTGTTTCGAGGACCCCATCGTAGTTATGCATGGAAAACCTGTTTTCACTGCTTCGATAGCGTCAGGGAAATACCTTGTTGTTTATTACTAAACGTTTATTTTTATAATATCGCTATAATATTTCTGTTGAAGCGCTATTCTATATAGTGAAGTAATAAAAGTATCTATAATGTTATTTGTAAATTGCATCTTTTATCTGATTAAGACATTTAATCAGGCGTCAACAAATAGTTTTTAACAATGATATTATAACTAAAAAGGTGTACATTCGTTACCTACATGATATATTAACAAAACAAATGGAACGATAACGCACACATACGTAAATTAATATTGTAACGCCACACTATTTTAGGTAAAATGTGGAAGTAATATGGCATATTCTTAATATCGGTGGTGAAAAAGAAATAGTTATATGTTGCTTACATCTGCCCGTCAAAAATAAAGAATAAAGGACATTTCGCTTTGTTTCTTTGATATCTATCATTTTTTGATTTCGTAATATTTGATATTTCAAAAATATGAATTAATTTTTGGTAATAGTAATATGTAATAGTGAATAAATAAACTGTAAGAAGTTATGCTTGGATAGTTTGTGCTTTTCGTGCATAGGTTGTGATTTTCGCCATAGTTTTGAGGCATTTTATGAAACGATCAGTATACGACGTGCTTCCATTAACGCTGACACGATACTGAGATCACGTTTGCTAGCTAGCCGAATTAAATAAGGAGCTGTAGAAGCGCTTATGACGTATCCACATCTTTTTACTAATAATAGCATTGGTATTTAAAAACAAATCCACTATTTTCTTCGGTCTGTGTGTTCACTTTGTTCTTTTATATTACGCAACGGCTCTTAATGTGATTTTCACTTAATTTAGAATATATTTTCCGACAGGTTTGCTTAAGTATAATGACTAAGAGAAAAGTCAACGTATTATATTTAAATCATAAAAATATTTTGTCGATTTTACATTTATAAAGCTTTATAAGAGATTCATCAAAATAATGTACTACGGAATTGTATATCTTATAAAAAAGCTTACAGTGAAGGCATTGACGATATATCCACAGTATGTTTACCTCCTACGAATGACCCACAGTAACCATTTATAACTTAACTAACTTTATCGATGCTAATTTGATTTTGTTTGTTACGATTTCACACTTCAACTACGCAACCGATCTATTAAATTTTACATATACGTTGTATGGGAAATGAAATAGATTATCCAAAAAAAATTGGTTGTCTGTAAAGTCGGTTTACGGACGATAATTTTACGTGATAACGACTCGGAAGCATCGGTCGATGGAGTGGAAGAGAGATAGATGCATCACAAGCCGAACGTTTAGGCCGATCACGCCTCTCTATCGCTTGTTTCGCGCTCTCGCTTGCAAGCTCGGCTTAGGCAGAATGTGACAATGAGTCATGCTTTTTCGTGCGTACAGCCGGCGTCCATCCATTTATAAAACGTTATTACGTCAAAAGTACCGTTACCAAAGGCTAGGTGAAATCTATATTAAAGCCAGCGAAGCCGCGAACAGAAGCTAGTTGTTTATATATCTCAAAAAAATATTTATTAGCAAAGCTGTTCGGGGGATGTCATCACGTGAGGTGTTTAGGGGGAGAGGTCATCCCGAATCTCACTAAATGTCACGTGGGAAGGAGAACGAGTTACGGCAAATAGAACATCATTTTATTCGAGCAAAAAGTAGTATAAAAATGTGAGAAAATCAAATTAATCTAAAGTAAAACTTGTTTCTATAATAAAATATGCCGAAATACAACACAATTTTTCTATATATTAAAATCCATGAATACATGTAAAGTTATTTAGTAATGGTATTTCGAGTTGTAATGTAATAATAGTTGTAACTAAATGTAATAATAGTTAGTATGTAATAAAAGTAAAAATAAAAAACCAAATTATTTTTTTTTTACTGAATCCAGAGCATTTATACTCAAAATACCATTTTTTAAAGATCTCGCGTGAGATTAGGAGATGGGTCGAGACAAATCTGGAGATCAGAAAACCCTCAAAATGGCTTCATATAATACATGGACGACCCTTTTTGACCAATATAGTATAAATCTTATTTAATTGCCTATATTATTTTAGATATATTGAACATTTAATGTTGAAGACAATTACGCTGCTACGCATATAGTTTCAATAAATATTATTGAAGATAACCGATTTAATGATACGCGCAACAAAATAAAAGATAATTGTGTGACAAGACTTATGAGGCTTCTTTGACTTTGAAATCTAAATGTCAGTGCCAAAAAACAGATCGGATAGCACACATACCTAAATCGTATGGGAATTCCTGACGGCATATTAATAAATACATGCACCCGTGTGAAGCCGATGACGGCTGCTAGAAATTGATAAATAAGAATAGTTCTCACGATGTGTATTACAAATAATAGTGTAGATATAATAAAATAAAACCTAATAGATTATTTTAGTACAGAATGTCGTCTTTGTATTCCTTTTGTTTGTAGTGACGAGAGCTTACCACAGGACTGAACAAAATGATCTCATGATGAGCCCTCAGAAACGGCTAGGGAAATCCTTCATGGTTAGAAATAGATATGTCGTATTCGCATTCCTTTTATTATTTTTTATTATCTATTCAGAATACATACAATAACTAGCTTTACTAACTTCGTCTGCTCCAAATCGGTTATTAACGGTTTGAATTGTATTTTTAAATACAAAAAATCTTAAAAAACCTATAAACCCGATTGCAGCGACATCTACCGCCTCCAACTGTGAATTCAAACTATCCAGGGACTCACGAAAATATATACCCAGTTGGTATATGAAGAATCTTTTAAAATGAGCCTAGAACCCTTTCGAAGCATCACCTACAGAGTTCAATTAAGATAAAAAGTAACCTACATATATTGCCGATAAATGTCTTCCCATTACACCTTGGCCGTTTGGGTTGCTCCTGTGTCACTCAATTTCGCGTCCGTTCACTATTCGCGTATACCCTACTTCAAGACTCAAGAATATTGAGAAAACTAATTTTATCAAATATCGAAATAACACACGTACTGACAGAATTCTAATTGAAATTCATCTTCTACAATGCAATGTAACTATTATGTAGGTTTATGTTTTTGGAAAAGATCTTGTCACCTTTGTTTAGCAAACATTTTTTTTATACAATAAAATAAATGTAACAAATCAGTTTCGTTTACAAATATTTTTCAACTCTGTCAACGTGGTATCATTAAAGTGAACATTGCTTAGAATTGTTATGGTTTGAAAATTAAAGGAAAAAATGCCTCATGACAAAGATACAAACACATATAGGTAGATTAATAGGATTTAGCCTACTTCTTAACATCTTGTGCATCTAATTCTCTAACTGATTGATAATTTCGCGTCGAAATGTCCGTTATCCTGGAGAACCCCTTGCGTTTTATGGAACAAAAAGTATCCTAGATATAACCTTCTAATTACTGTGCCTAGTTTCGTAAAAAATGGTTCATTACTTTTAGAGTGATACGTGTAATTTTAGTGATTTTTAGTGATTTTAGGATAGCACTCTAAGCGTGCATATTATTTCTGCACTGACAATATTAAAGCATCCAGTGAAAACACGCTGCAGTATTTACAAACAAATGTAATCCTTCAAAAGAATATAACATGGGGCATGTTACAAATTGCGCGTACTACCCGTTTTTGGCTGTAAGCTGGCGAATCTTACAAACTTTCGTAAAAATCCATCCAGTAGTTCTTGCGTAAATGTCTTCTCTTTTATGTTTTCTTATAAGTAAGATATACATATACATGAATGTGATATATACGTAAAACATATCCTATATGTTTATACCGGCCTATATTCTATTACCATACCAAATTTTGTTAAAATCTGTCCAGTAGTTTTTATGTGAATCCTGTACTAACGATAGTCAGACTAAAATTTTAAAAACTATGAAAAGTGCTCTGTCATTGATTGTAAGACCCACCAGATTTTTTTTTCTTTAAAATGCTTAATGTACAGTTTTCATCCCGTTAACCTTTTATTATAGATGTATATATACCATAGACGAAGAATATAGATATATATTTGGAGTATTAATTTTTTACTACACAGTTAGTACTAATATATCTATAGTAAAATATAAGATGTGTCTACTCCACGCGTTACGCTCCAATGGCTAAGAATAGTTAATATCCAGTGATATATTGTCATTAAGTTTGTAGCATAATGTACAGACTACGAGATTTTATCAAATTAACTTACGATTAACAACTTCTTCCGTAAGGCGTCCATACAAATAAACCTAAATTTATACAGTTACGTGATTCATCGCTTTAAAGTAGCCTAAATTAATTTTTGAGAAATTCTATACTTGTCAATGAAGGCTCTGTCAAAATCGGTTTATTTGTTTCGGAGATTAGCTTAAAGACAAAAATGGTAAAAACTTGTGTTAGGTGATTTAATGTGTATGTAAACCTCTTTAATAAGACCATAAAGATCAAACTACGTTCATGCCGGTGTGCTATGGAGAAGAAAATACTTGATGTCAAATTCCTAGATAAGCAACCATTCGACTAGGAACCTAAGTGATAGTAGGTTATATAGCATGCATGTCAGATGAAGTATTAGCGAAACAATTCACAGAATGGATAGGATTAAAGGGCAAAAGGTTAAGGTTAGGAATGGTTAGGTTAGTAGAAAAAATGGGAGGCCGTGGCCCTGCCGGATATGGGCGTTGGGGAAGTCCGGGTCCGGCAGACGGCCACGGGATCCCGAAAAATTGAGCTCCCGGGGCAGACGAAGGAGAAGGCCGCCGAACTGGCCCGGGAGCTCAAAGTGGCGCTGGCCGACGTCGCCACGGTCGTCGTGCCGACCAAGAAGGCGGACATCCGGATCGTCGGGCTGGACGATTCGGTGTCCGCCGACGAGATCGGGTCGGTCGTGGCGGCGAAGGCCGGCTGCAAGATGGCCGACCTGAAGGTCGGCGAGATAAAGAAGAATTGGGGGGGCCTCGGCGCAGTCCACGTGACGCTCCCCGCGGCGGCGGCCAAGGAGCTTGTGCAGGCCGGCAAGCTCCTGGTCGGGTGGAGCGTCGTCCGCGTCATCCTGCTGGACGAGAAGCCCATGCGCTGTTATAAGTGCATGGGCTTGGGGCACACCCGCCCCATGTGCCCCTCTTCGTTCAACAGAGGGGACGGGTGTTACCGCTGCGGCGCGGCGGGCCACAAAACGGCCCAATGCAAGGCGGAGGTGGCCCGCTGCGCCATATGCGCGGACGTGGGGAGGCCCTCGGGGCATGTGATGGGGAGCCGCTCTTGCAGGCCCCCCACCACCAAGGGTAGGGACCTCCCCACAGTGGGAGCTATTCCAAAGGTGGTGGCCGCCAGGCGGGAGGAAGTTGATATGGACCAATAATGGATAGGTCCATATTCAACTTCCTCCAGGCGAACCTCAACCACTCCGCCGCTGCACAGGACTTATTCGTGCAGTCAGTGGCGGAGTGGGGTATCGGGCTCGCGATCGCCACGGAGCCTTACTTCGTTCCCTCCCAGCCGCAGTGGGCTGGGGACCGGAACGGCTCCGTGGCGATCGCGGCGGGTCGAGGTTCGTCCCTGGCGGTGAGAGAGTGTGGGGCCGGGTTCGTGACGGCCGTCTGGGGAGAGTACGCCATTGTGGGGGCGTACTTCTCCCCTAACAAGCCCCTTCGGGAGTTCGAGGCGTACCTCGGCTCCCTGCAGGGAGCTGTCAGACGGCTGTCGCCGCTCCCCGTGGTCCTCATGGGGGATTTAAATGCTAAATCGAGGACCTGGGGAGCGGCAGTCACGGACCTGAGGGGCATGGCCGTTGAGGAGTGGGCAGCCGAGTTAGGGCTGTCCCTCCTCAACCAGGGGAGCGTCCCCACGTGCGTGCGATGGAACGGGACGTCAGTTGTGGACGTTTCGTTCGCCACCCCTTCCGTCGCACGCCGTGTCCGGGGGTGGAGGGTGCTGGAGGAGGTGGAGACCTTATCGGACCACCGATATATCAGGTTCGAGGTCTCCACCTCCCAAGCCGGAATTGGCACTCGCCCCCGGAGGGGCGCGAAGTTCCCCTGTTGGGCGATGAGCCGCCTCAACCGTGAATTAGCGGAAGAGGCGGCCATCGTCCAGGCCTGGGCCATGCCCCCCCCCACAGGGGCTGATGTCGACGCGTCCGCAGCCCGCCTCCGTGCAGCCCTCACGGAGGTTTGCGACGCGTCGATGCCGCGGAGCGTACACCGCCCAGACAAACGGGCGGTGTACTGGTGGACGCCGGAAATCGCCGATCTCCGAGCGGCCTGCTCCGCGGCCCGGCGGCTGTTCGGGCGCAGCCGCCGGCGCCGGCATAGGGACCCGGAGGTGGAGGCCCGGCTGTATGGTAGCTATAGGGAGTGCAGGAAGGCCCTGCAGGCTGCCATCAGCCGGGCGAAAGAAGCAGCATGGGAGGAGCTGCTCCAGACGCTGGAGGGGGATCCTTGGGGGCGCCCGTACAGGATCGTACGAATGAAGTTACGATCCTGGGCGCCCCCGGCGACGGAGACCCTCCGGCCGGAGGTGGTAGCGATGGTCGTGGGAGAACTGTTCCCCGACCCTCCGATGCTACCAGCTCCTCCCATGCCTCCGCCTCGGGAGGTAGTCGAGGAGGTGCTCGACGGTCCTCCCCCTCCGATAACGGAGGAGGAGATGGGGAGGGCTGTGGAGCGCCTCCTCAACCGGCGAAGAGCACCCGGCCCTGATGGGGTCCCGGGTCGGGTGCTCGGCCTCGCCTTGGGCCAATTAGGGGGGTGGCTTCGGGAGCTGTTCGACCGGTGTCTTTCGGTCGGGCAGTTCCCGAAGCCCTGGAAGCTTGGGCGGCTCTGCCTTATGGCAAAGGCAGGCCGCCCTCCGGACTGCGCGTCCGCGTATCGGCCCCTCGTCCTGCTGGACGACGCCGGGAAGGTGCTGGAGAGGATTATCTCCTCCCGGGTCGTCCAGCACCTAGAGCGCGTGGGGCCGAATCTGGCGGATGCGCAGTATGGCTTCCGGACAGGGCGTTCGACAGTGGACGCCCTGTGCCTCCTGAAGTCGCTGTCGACAGAGGCGACCTCCCAGGGGGACAGGGTTTTGGTGGTGTCACTCGACATCGCCAACGCCTTCAACACTCTACCGCATGGGGTCATACGGGAGGCGCTCCGATATTTCGGAGTACCCCCGTACCTGCGGCGGGTGTTGGAGGCGTACCTCGAGGGTAGGGAGGTCGCCTACGTCGACGGTGACGGCCGTATGGTCAAGCGGGCCACAAGGCGGGGGGTTCCACAGGGGTCGGCCTTGGGGCCGCTCCTGTGGAACATGGGCTACGACTGGGTGCTCCGCGGCGTGCTCCCATATGGGGCACGCCTCATATGTTACGCGGATGACACCCTAGTCGTAGCCCGGGGAGGGGAGTGGAGGGAGGTGGAGCGCCTGGCCACGATGGCCACAACCCTCGTGGTCAGGCGCATCAGGAGGTTGGGCCTCAGGGTGGCCCTTGAGAAGACCGAGGCCCTACTCTTTCATGGGCCTCGGCGGGGGCCACCACCTGGGGCCCACATTGTGGTGGAGGGCGCCCGGATCAGGGTGGGGACCCAGATGAAATATCTGGGCCTCACCCTGGACGGGCGCTGGCGGTTCGAGCCCCACTTTGCGGGGCTCGGACCGCGAATTGCTGGGGCGGCGGCGGCACTCGGCCGGTTACTCCCCAACATAGGGGGGCCGGGCGCCGGGTGCCGCCAACTCTACATGGGAGTCGTGCGGGCGATGGCCGCCTACGGGGCACCGGTCTGGGCCGACGCCCTCGGTGCCGCCAACGTGCGTACGCTCCGCAATGCGCAGCGCACGGTGGCACTGAGGGCGATCCGGGCGTACCGGACGGTGTCTTCAGCGGCGGCCTTCACGCTCGCCGGCTCCCTACCCTGGGAGCTGGAGGCAGGAGTTCTCGCCGCCGTGTACCAATTCACGGCGGCGAGGAAACGAAGGGGGGAGCCTCCGGCTCCCAGGGAGGTAGAGGCGGAGAGACGGCGTCTCAGAGGAGACGCCGTCGAAAGGTGGCAGCAGGACCTGGCGGACGAGCGGTTCGGACGGTTTACCGTAGACGCCGTCCGCCCGGTCCTGCGGGAATGGATAGAGAGGGAGTGGGGCTCCCTGACGTTCCGACTGGTGCAGGTACTCACCGGACACGGTTGTTTCGGGTGGTACCTGCACCGGATCGCACGCAGGGAGCCGACCGCCGCCTGTCACGAGTGCGGCGCTGTCGAAGATACCGCGCAGCACACTCTGTCTGAGTGTGCTGCGTGGGGGGAGCAGCGCCGCATTCTGGCGGCGGCGGTAGGACCGGACTTATCGCTGCCGAGCGTGGTCTCGGCCATGCTCGGCAGCGAACAGGCGTGGCGAGCGATGTCCTCCTTCTGCGAGGACGTCATCTCGCAGAAGGAGGCGGCGGAGAGGGCCCGCGAGGCAGATCCGCTAAGTGGCCGTCTCCGCCAACGGACGATTGGCAGGAGGAGGCGGCGCTTTGCCCAACTCCTCCTGCCACCGTAGCCGGACCTGAGGGGATGGGCCGGGGGGCCCATCTCCTCATTGCACAGGTCCGGCGGACGAGGGGGGGCAGCCGGCGTGTACCCGGTCTGTCCCTCTATAGGTAGGAGCCCGGCGGTCACCTTCCGCCGGGCGGACCGTGGGGGCGGCTCTACAAGGTTGATTAGCTTGAACGATCCCTTGCCGCCCCCACACAACGGTCTGTCGGTACACCGTGGGGTTTTAGTCCGTGCGAGTCGGACATAACCCACTCTCTCCCCCGGGAGGGTGGGTATCCATAAGGGATTTCCCCACGTTAAAAAAAAAAAAAAAAAAAAGTAGAAAGGTAAAAAAGGTTTGGTAGAAAGGTTAGGATTGACGATATACAAGGCAGAGATTGTTAGCGCGAAACAGAAACGAATAGAAACTTTGGAGGGAGGCCTATACCCGAGAAGGGGCCACGATTTAATTTTAATTTCATTTTATATTATATTATCTATCCTTTATAAATTTAAGTCGAGATATAAATAAGGTTTAATAATAAAAACCTCTTCGGATATATTTCGTCGTCAATTAAGACTCGCACTCGTTGGAAAAAGTAGTATTAGCAAAGAAATGTTACCTATTTGATTAAAGACGGCGTTACTTTGCGGAAATCCATCATTAAATATTATAGTGGCTGTTACTTTGCACTTCCGCCTGGAATAGATTGGTCGCTATCACGTCTTACTGCAACAAAAAACGTTTGATTTTATTTGACCGAGTATTTCTGAAAAAGTGACACTTGAAACTAGTAATAGAGAGAGAGCAAAGTATTAGTAACAAAAACAAAAATATTGATTTTTTTTTTAAGATTTTTTTAAAGTAACGTTTGTTGTTACAGTAAAACGTGGTAGCTGCCAATCTATTCCAAGCGGAAGTGCAAAGTAACATCTACTATACTATTTCATGTTACCTACTTTCAGTATTTAGATGCTTGTATTCTTCTAGATTGCTTAAACATCCAATACAATACAATCTGACCTATAGAATATACCTTGGGGAAGTCTGAACAATAAAATAATATAAAAAACTAAAACTTATGATCAATAAATGTTTCGACTATTTACAAGACTGTATTTTTATATATTTTAAAAATCGATAGATAAATTCTTCTTATAAAATGTCATTAACATGTTTTTATTGTATAAATTAGTAGTTACAATAAAATTTATCTCAAGACTTTATGTCTTAAAAAGGTTCTTACATATATACAAGACAGTCTTTTTCACATAAAATAATCCTATGTTACTTATACGCTCATACAGAATATATATTTGTTCTCATATTACATAAGAAAACATTATTCTACCACCGCAAAACGTTAAAAGATTAAAATTATTTATAGAAAACTGAATAAAAATGAGTTTAGTAATTAAATAAATACAAATTAGATAACATAATCATCTAGAGCAATTCGTGAACTGTATTAACTCTCATCACAGTTGTTTAGAGTAGTAACTCTTATAAAGAAGTAAAATAAAAGTTCAGTTTTTTTTTTTAAATGGAATATTTGAAACTAATTATGTTATTTAATTTTCTATTGTAATAAATATTAGGTATGATTTGTTAGGATAATATACTATTTGTTTCTTTATATATATATATATATATATATATATATATACAGTGGTGGTTATATAATTAGAAAAACTTCTTATGAATAAAGAAAGTATAACTTCAACGTACAAATGTTCGTATAGAATATACACATTCAATAATTAATAATCATGCAAAACTCATTAAATGTATAAAATATAAAACATATCTTACTTTTTAATTACAAAATGAGTCTTACACATGTAGGAGTTTATTTTCTGTTACTGGCCGCTTGGACGCCTAATTAGAAACATTTTAAAAAAGCATCCATAGCTCGTTCTTTTTTTGAAATTGGAGAATAACATTTCTTTCTTGTCTTTTTCTATTATTTTGGCGGCAATTGAAAATTTAATCTGAATTTTATTTTGTTCTATAAATGGGCAAAAATTAAAGTGTGGCGCATCAACTAGGCAAATAATTGTTAATTTACATATATAAGTGGCTGTACAAAAGAATAGCTGAGCATTTAAATTGTTCTGTTAAGAAAGTTTTTAATGCAATTGATCATTATAAAACATATGGAACTGTTGAAAATGTTCTTAGAAAAGCTCGGCCAAGAAAAACCTCTCCCAGAGAAGATACGCTCGTGCTAAAAAAGACCCAATTAAAGGTTTCAACCAGATTAAAAATGAAGTTTTTTCGCCTGATGGTCCGAGTAATATCTCATCAAGACTGATACGCCGAACATTAGTGGAAGCTAAATTGTTTGGAAGAATCTCTCGAAAGGTACCGCTTCTTACCAAGCAACATCGAGAGAAACGATTATTATTCGCTACAAAATATGTTAATTGGACGGTACGAGAATGGAAAAATGTGTTATTTTCAGATAAAACAAAAATAAATATGGTAAATTCCTATGGAAAGCGCTATGTTAGACATCCTGTAAACAATGCTTTTAATTATAAATACACAAGGAGTATAGTCAAGCACGGTGGCGGTAACATTAAAGTTTGAGGGTGTTTTTCCGGATGTGAAGTTGGACCAGTTCGGAAGATTGAAGGTACAATGGATCGATGGCAATACATAAATATCTTAGAGCACACAACGATTCCCTACACGGACGATCATTTGCCTGTAACCTGGATCTTTCAGCATGACAATGACTCTAAACACACGGTCAACAGCGTCAAATGTTTCCTTAGCGAACAGCGTATACCTATCCGTTTTAGACTGGCCAGCAAATAGTCCGGATTTAAACCCGATAGAAAATCTCTGGTATATTGATAAAAAGAAAGTCTGAAATAAACGTAACACAAGTCAAAACGAACTGTATGAAGCATTTGTTGAAGCATGGAATTCAATCCCCCTAGAAAAATGTATGAAATTGATTGAATCAATGCAACGACGTTGCAGTGCTGTTATTGAAAATAAAGGATACGCCACTAAATATTAATTATAACTATTGGTATGCTGTGGATAGTAGCTATTTCGTAAATAACAATACTAAATACTAATACTTAAAAAAATATAGTTTTTTATATTTTTTTGTTGTTGTTTCTAATTCGTTGACCATTATGGTTCATACCTTAAAACTGATTTAAATGTTTGTCCGTAATGTAAAATTGAAACTGCACTTGTGTAGTGGGATTTATAATGTTTTTCTAATAAATAATAAATCGTTGAACATATTGTTGTCCTATTTATTGTTTAATTTCAAAATAAAAACGATTGCGGTGAAGTTGCTTACATAATGTCAAGGACTGTTGGTAGTGTTTCTAATTATACGACCACCACTATATATCAAAGGAGGCAAACGAACAGGCGGGTCACCTGATGTTAAATTATCAACAGCAACACCAGGGGAGTCGCGAGGGCGTTGCAAGCCCATATATGGGGAGAGAAGGGAAGGGAAGGGAGATTAGGAGGGGGGAGCTGAGGTGGGCCTTCGGCGCTTTCACTGACCGAACGAAACGCAACGAGCACTGTTACTTCAAGTCGATTTTCTGTGGGTCTGAAACCAGTAATAGCTTCAGCGTGCCTCTACCACCTACAAAAGTTTCTTTTCAGTGGTGCTATTATATACAAAGTATAGAACAATAAAATACATTAATTGGTGTATATCTATCAACAGTATATTATTCATATTGATAAACATCAGTCACAGGTCAAAGTTGTTCAATGTTTATCAGAGCAGAAACGAAGTATTTTATTGAGATGATATTCTTGTCACGTAAACAAGTAGTTGCTTTTGCTTGCGTTAATGTTAACTTGATCTATTTCTTGGGAACACAATATTTTTTTTTTCTATATGCAAGATGCTCTATGTCCTTTTTTGTATCCTTGACAACTTGTATACAGAATTCCATGATGATAGTTAAGGTGTGAAAACGTAACAAAGAGACAAAAAACTTACTTTCTCATTTATATTATTGGATAGGATTAGTTAGGATCTCAACGAATAACATGTTTGAATTAATTTTGCTGATGATCTTATCAAACTAGTATTATACCGACTGGTTTTATAAATACACTAGCTTCTGCCCGCCACTTCGTCCGCGTGGAATAGTTACTTTGAGTTAACGCTAACACGCAGCGGAAGCCTAGTCCAGTGAAGCTGTTAAGACCTTGCTAGGTCAATAGCGTAATCAGTTAAAAAAAAAGCAGCGGAAACTCTCAAAAGGAAAAAATCCCCCGATTTCGAAACTTTCTTCACTGTTGCTTCGCCCCTACTAGTCTTAGCGTGGTGATATAAGCCTTACTTAATAAATGAGCTATCCAACACTGAAAGAATTTTTCAAATCGGACCAGTAGTTCCTGAGATTAGCGCGTTCAACCAAACAAACAAACAAACCCTCCAGCTTTATAATATTAGTATAGATATATAAAATACGAGAACATGCACGAAACATTTCAAGATTATTGTGAATAAAATCATATGGCTCGAAGTGTGACGTGTATTCGCTTATGAGGAAAAACCTACGTTTTAACGCCCCACGACCCGGTGCGGTGGACAGCAATTAAAGCACAAGCCACATCATAACAAACGTATTCTGGCTGTGGTAATTCGTATTAAAAATATTGTAGATAACCTTAAGTTTCTGGTCGCTGCAAAGTCAGGGCCGGTTAAGTGAACTATCAGTCGCGGATTGTCCGTCCTCATGACAACATCGTTAAGTGTTTAATCAAGTTTAAAAAAAAATATTCTATTCCCACAATGAAGACGTTAATCGCGAATGTACATATAATAACTTGTTTATTTGTGTTCTTATTCCATAATGCTGTGTCACGTAAGTGTTTTTGGTTATTTACAGAATTTAATTACATTTCTGACCTTATATTACTTTTATTCCGCTTATAATCTCTAGACGATGTTGTTATTCAGAACGAATTAAGATAAAATACCCCAATAACCTTTGCCGCTCTGAAGAACATACATTAAATTCCTATGTATAACATTTTATTAAAGAATACAGTATAATCAAGCAAAAAAACAACAACTGCATACAAACTCTAGTTGTCAGTTGTTAAAAACTGATAGAAGTTTACGAGAAAACATTAGGGATGTGTAAAAGTAGTTTCAACAAAATGAAACTACACAGTAAGCCAATACAATACCCACTAATTGGTTAAGAAATGATAAATAAATACTAAATAGTTTATAATTACACAAACTCATTATAAAAGTTACTTAATGATTTGTTTTGAATATAATAAACACTGTAGGAGATTTGACTACTGTATATTTATGATTGTTAACAACGATGCAAATACGAAATACTTGTCTAAACTACAATTGCAAATGCAAATATGTCGTTATGGCTAAAATATGAGTAAATATACTTATAATGACTAGACTATGCCAATTAAAATTACGCAACAAATAGTCATCCGTTGACAGACAACGCCATATAATATTTGTGTTAATTGATTTTAAAGCATTTGACGTGATTTTAGTTTTTTTATTTGCCTTTAGTTATAGCCCGGTGAAGCTGTGAAGGCCCGTCAGGTCAATAGCGTAGTCAGTTCGAAAGCAAAATTGTCTTTACATTAAATTTATTAGTTTTTTTTATATATTTACATATAAATTGTTTATATTCACTCTTACCTATTAATGCTTTTTTGCTTTTATACGAACTACATAATATTCTGACTAGACTTGAAAACAATACAGGTTATTTAGCTTATATGTGGTGGGTGACTTTATGATACTTTGCTGCATAATGTTTATTTAAATTACAATAACTTTTGATAGAGTACATCGATTTTAATGAAACAAAGACTAAGTTATTCTCGAAGATATGCTTTATATTATAACCCAGTACTTTAATAATGATACGTGTTCATATAGACAGACAGACATTTCAAAAAATGATTGAAATGTATTTTATTATTTATTCCTAGACACCTGCAACAATTTTTTTTCACGAAAATCGAAAAGTACATCCACGTTAGATATACATTCTTATTATATGTATAGATATAGGAAAAGACATTGTAACTCGTTAATGGAACATCATGTTATAATGACTAATACAAACATAAATCTACTGATTCGAAACTTGTTAAGGCCAAAGTTGAATTGATAGACTGTATCACGACTTTTATACTTCTCCCAATAAAATAACATTTAAAAATAAGATAACATTTACCATGCGTGTTTCTTGCACGGTGCTGACAGTTTAATTTAATTTACTCCAAATGTATCTTAGATACACGGCTGAATCGCGAATTCGTAACGAGTGCATGTCTAGTAATTATTGAGATGATCAATTGGCTAGTCGAATTTAATGGAAAATAATGGTAAATTGCTCGGTTTTGCAATATTTCAGAGAGGTGTAATGGAGGAGCAAACTGCATAGCACTGGACCAGTGTACCGGGTTATACGAACAACTCAGACAAGGGAATTCGCCACAGCTAACTCAGCTTCTACGAGGATTACATTGTGGATTTGAAACTGCACAAAAACCTAAGGTAGAAAAGATCCGCAAAATTAAATAAGTATTTGTATTTAATATTCCAATTAAAAATAAAATGTAAAACGTGGGGACGTGATAATGAACAACAAAATAGAAAAAAAAGTGTGTGTGTACTTACGTACACGCGTTAGAAGTTATACTTCTTTGGCGTAACAAGATAAAAATCTTTTCATAAAATTTTATCTTTCGCCTTATTCTACGTTTGTAAAAAAAACGACACTAACAATAGAAAAATGGTATTTACTACATTGAAAGTTTTAATACAAAGAAACAAAATGTTGACTATAGTTAACTTCAGGGTGTCGGTTTTTCGTGACGGTGTGCGCGCGCATCGTAAAAATTTACTCTCATCATTTTTCCCTAACGCGCCAAAAGAAGTATAACTTCTAAAAGAGCTATATTTAATTTCTAAAATAAATGTAAAATTTATTCAGTTGAGAAATATTTTAATTCATAATTTGGAACAATAAGTGTGCTGCGTGAAGAATAGTGTATAAATAATTTAAAAAATAAGCCCGCTAATAAACTACACCTGTATGACAAAAATATACTTCTCCAAGGTGGTAAAATACATGCTAATAGCGAAACACTTATTATCAGTGTGGTCTCTATACTAATATTATAAAGACGTAATGTTTGTGAGTTTGTGACGTTGTAGGGGGTAATCTCAGGGACTACTGGTCCGATTTGAATTATTCTTTCAGTGTTATATAACTCATTTATCGACGAAAGTTATATATCAAAAAGCAATTTATCATCATGCCAAGACCAATAGGAGCGGTGCACCAATAAAGAATGTTTCAAAAACGGGTTTTTTTTCCTCTTGCGAGCTTCCGCTGCGTGTTAGCGTTAGCCCAGAGTAACTATCCCACGCGGACGAAGTCGCGGGCAGAGGCTAGTAGCTAAATAAAGCTACAAACGACTCGCGTCATAGTAATTAATTGAATGTATAGCACTGTTCAGTAATTGTGTATCTAGGTACTCAAAGTTTATAGTCTCGATAGTTATACGGTAAATTTTATCTCGGCACTAATTAAAAAGTTCAGTTCTATAAATTGGTTCTATAAATTTTTTGAACCGTCTCCTGGCCAGTATGTTAACACATTCCTGCCACAATAATAGCAGTGACAAATGATAGATTACTTGGCTTCACATGATCTGTCGTAGCTGTTTTTGTATTGTACTTTGTTTATCAGCAGACAGCATCGTCAGATTCCTGTTTACTATCTTAAAAAACATTTAATCGTCGTTATGTTCTTTGTTGTCCTTTAGTATAACGATCTTCGTTTGTTTTCGTTTATGAAATTTTTTGAAGAGCCCATGCATCGACTCTGTAATGACCGTGTGTAGCGATACCAGAATTGCTGCAATTTGATCTGAAGGATGCTTGTCCTTTTTAGTTTAATTATAAATAACTATGAGCTGCAGTGACTGCATATTATATACACAGTATGTCTGATTATAACTGCCTGTAAAAAAAACTACTTCCATTACCATTTTGCAGTGTCATCTTAAAAATCTAACCTTTAGACCACCATTAACATAGATACGTACGTCTTCCAGATTTGCTGCCCTCCTGAATTTCTAAGTCAAGACAATACACTTTCAACTGCATCTCGTTTAGGGCGCAGTTCCGTCGACCCGACCACCTTACTACCAAATAAGCAAGTTTGCGGTGTTCAAAACGCCGACAGAATTGTTGGTGGTACAAAGACAGAACTCGATGAATACCCTTGGATGGCACTTGTGGAATACGAAAAACGTAAGCTTTTCGTTTTTTTGTTTTTTAATTTATAAGCATTTTATTCTGTGCATCGTTTATTAGTGTGAATTATTCGCAAAGTGGTCTATATCGACTCCCGGGGGTCTATAACAAAAACAAAAAAATTGGGCAATCCATGAAAGGCAAGTATGTGTAAATATTACAATATTGAACTTATCTAAGCAGGTTATGAATTTACATTTTATTTTCCACGAATGAAACAGTACATATAAACACACACTGTCTACTTAAATAATGCATCTTTATAATGTGAAAACATATTCTATCTACATAAATGATAAAACCACCTTCTAAAATCATATTTAAGACAAGAGTGACAAATGACGGTCACCAACATTTTAAATGGCTCCGCTCCAGAGCCCTCGAGTGCAAAACGATAAAGTTGAGGAATTGACAAAAAAAACGATATCAGGTAAGCAGGAGTTTACATATAACTGAAAAACAACAAAAAACTTTAGAGACCTATGGTGCATGGCGTAAACAAACAATTATGTCGCTTAGACAAATATCTGAGTAGATGTAACTGTATGAGTAGATTTGTATGGTAAATCAGAGGAGTAAATGTATACATTTCCTACTTAACGTATGTTAAGTATAAATAAAATACATTCCAAAAGACACAAACTAATAAATTCAGACTCAGATGATGCACAATTTCAAGATCATACGAGTTCATACACGATAAATTACGAGAGAGGATTTTAATATATATATAGATTCAGATTAAATAAAACAAGAATTAATAATTTGTTAAAAAAACTCGAGCGTTTGAATAACCGACAGTATACATTATGACTGTATTAATGAAAGCGTTATACAACCTTAACAATATTAAAGTTGATACAGATTATGTTAGTAGCAAATTTGTCAGGCGTGAAATTGTCTTCTCTGTGACTTGCCCGGAAATGTTTATAAGATACTAGCTGGAGTTTTTAGCGGGATTTTAGTCTGTCATATAGTGGATTTTATATTTTATTCATAATCTTGTGTTACTTGACTCTATATTGTGTAAAATTGGTGGTGTTTTATGTAATATGGTTTGTTTAATATGCATAAGTGAAGTGAATGGAAAATAATACCGCGGAGCATGAATTCTGAGATGCCACAAAAATTCCCTGGAAAGTTGTAACAAGGGAGCCACCATCTTGTTGGAACATTAACATTGACATTGGAATGATCGCACGACACTAACTTGTAATAACATTAACTACTAATCAATGGCAGTAATAATCTAAAAGATTGGTTGCCAAAAATAAAGTTAAATAAAATAAATAATTACTAGCCGACCCGCGCAACTTCGTCTGCGCCAAATAGGTTATTACCGGTTCCAACTTTATTTCCAAACGCGAAATATATTAAAAATCCATAACCCGATTGTAGCGACACTTACCGGGGCCAATTGTGACTCGCAAACTATCCTACATATATTGGCAAGAAATGTCTTCCCGATATCCACTGGGTTGATCCTGTGGCCCTCACCTCCATGCCCCATTTATTATCCTCATAACAATGCAATAATTTTACCGGCTTATTGATTTTTTGTTAATCTTCTAACCGACCTCATCAATTAACATGCTGTAAAAAGTAAACTTTATCTCCATGAAATTTTCAATTTGGTATTAGCTATTTGTGTTAATAAGAATCTGTAAAGTATATATGAAACCTATATCTAATAACTTTAGTAATTTGTAATTAGTAATTGTAACATTTATTTTCTTTTTCACATAAAAACAATCTTTTCGGCTGAGATATTAAACTTAGATATATGGTGTCTCGTATTTTTTCGTAAAGCTAACAGTAACGAATTTTGCTACGGATTTTGTTCCTTCATTTCAAATCATTCCAGCAACGCACGCTATGTTATAGACTTTTGCTAATTTGAATTACATTTATTGAGATCAAGTATTGAAAATATATATCTACCTAAATAAAAAATAGTCTAATATACCTTTCTAACAGTGAAAGAATTTTCATGATCGGATCAGTAGTATCAGACATTACCCCGAACATCTAAACTCCCTAACTTCAACTTTTTAATATTGGAGTTTCATACATACGAATTCTACCAGTGCCAAGTTAGTCACGGGAGAGTCACTTTATAGGCAGTATTAAATTTTCATTATATAATTTAGTTCTTCCAGATTAGTCCACTGAGATACACAAAGACAAAAATAACACTTACAGACATCATGCCTTAAATAAATATATATATTTACATAATAATTACTGTTAATTATTGTGTTATGTTAAAGTGTAATTTTGTTAAAATACATAAAATTAGACATAGTATTGATAAAAGGAGAAAATAGAGACCTTTATGGCTTTGGTAAAATCAGACGTACGTAGTATATCTATTGTTAGGTACAATATCATACAATAAAATACTAAATTGGGGCAATTGAAACAAATATGTTCTGCAGTGCCTTCGTCCAACCCACATTCACATACTTTGCAAGATGGATTGGAGAGCACACGTCTACAGATAGATTCTCAGTCTATAGATAGTAGACGCAGCAAACTTGCAACAGTTACAAAACTTATATGGCCATCGCTTACCATGAATGTTGTTCTAAATGGAAGCATATGTTTTGTCTGTAATTGGGTTGGATACATTCCAGTTTGAGTTCCATAATGTATAAAAATCAGTCTTGTTTGTGGAGGATAAATCCTGAACATAGGTTTTATATTGATCAAAATATCCAGTCTGGATAGCTTCTGTAGCAAAAAGATCAACAGCTTCATTTCCCTGGATTCCATTATACTACATAAACTCCTAAACAATGACGTTGATACAAATGGAATTGATTCATTGTCAGACGCTTAGCGGTTAATTGTGATAACTGATGTTTCATTGAAATATGTCAAACATGTCAAAACAATATCAAATGTAGTGTAAAAATTTTCAATAAGAAGAAAAAGCCCTTTCGTGAAGGCAAACAATTTTATTGATTAAAAAAAACATTTATATAAACATATATAGATTTTTTGGGCCAGGAACCATCTCGGGCGTACCCAGAATACCCTACAAAAATATTATCACAATCTGATCATTAGTTTCGGCATGCATTTAGGAAAATCATACAAACATTGATTTTTATATATAATATAAAGGCAAGTGATACAATTATTATTTCTGAACTAATTACAATAAACAAAACGATTTATAAAAATGTACCGCTAAATGTACGTAACTTATTATGCTTATAATATTGTTATTAAAAAACATTAGTGACTCCGAAGAAAGTAACGCTAAAATATGGTCTGAATTTCAATAGGAAAATAGTATTTTAATAAATAATGTATGATTTATCCAAAAAGCAAGGATATATGGCACGACAATAACTTAATTTTTTACCAAAAAATATTGTTAAAACTGTTATTTCACTATTAAAAAGTTACACACGAAATGCAAAGTCTTAATCGAATTAAATATATCAACTCCTTACGGCATCCAATTAAATTAAAATAATTTAAATATCTTTTTAATCATTTTGATTATAATATAAAAAGTACAAATTATTTTTTATAGCTGTCGGGCGAGGATTCTACTGTGGTGGAGTTCTGATCAACTCAAAATACGTGTTGACTGCAGCTCACTGTGTCAAAGGAGCGGATTTGCCGCCTAGTTGGAAAATGTAAGAATATTTTATACTAGTTGATTTCACGACTTCACCTGCGTCGTTTATAATCGTAATAAATATATTTTACATATAAAAGGAATATAATAAAAACAATAATACACATTACTTAAAAAAAGTGTGTGTGTGTACTTATGTACACGCGTTAGAAGTTATATACTTCTTTGGCGTAACAAGATAAAAATCTTTTCAAAAATTTTGTCTTTCGTTAACTTAAGTTCGTAGAAAAAACGACACTAACAATAGAAAAAAGGTATTTCATACATTGAAAGTTTTAATCCAAAAAACAACAAATACAAAGGAACGAAATGTTGACTATAGCTAACTTCAGGGTGTCGGTTTTTCGTGACGATATGCGCGCGCATCGTAAAAATTTACTCTCATTATTTTTCCCTAACGCGACATAAGAAGTATAACTTCAAAAACCTCTTTGTAAACAATGTTATACGTTTACTTGCTCTGCTCTGCGCATGCATACCACACTGCTTATTCCACTTCTTGAAGGCCTAAAAACTCATAGTTTCTTATAATTGTAATAACTTTATATTAACTAAAGATATCCAGTAGCTTTTGTATGACGGGGCCACAACGGCAGACCTCTGTTATTTACTTAGATTTATAGAGAATGTACAAACAGGTAACTCCAACCTATTGAGTACCTATAGTCATAAGGCCTATATAGTACTTTGTGCATGTACCAGATTAGGCCCCCCTCGGCAGCGGCTCAAGCCTTCTATCAACAATAACTAGATAAAGGGTCGGCGCGAAAAATACGTCTCGGTAAATTGAAATGTGAGCTTTTATTTTGTTTAGTTTGTTTGAAACACAGCCAATGTAAGCACGTTTCACATGCCGCAGTGTATTCAAAAGATGCAAAAATAATACCCGAAAAAGCAATTTAACGGCCGGAGTATCTTACTTTCGCTAAATACATGTTGAATACGTTTTATTTTAAGCTTTAAACTAACAAATAATATCAAATTTTGAACAAAATTACCGATTTTAAAACTGTGGTACAAATGTTTGGCCTAGGCTCTCCAACCACGCACAAACACGCAGAATAACGGGAAAACGTACTTTATTCATTACGTGTTAAGGTTGAATTCACACTAAATGTTGTTTATGTTGTCTTTTCATTTGTGAGGGGAGTCATTTATTGCTTTGCTTGTTTTATCGTAAGTATCATTACATAGTATAAAACAAAGTCCCCTACCGCGTCTGTCTGTCTGTCTGTTCGCGATAAACTCAAAAACTACTGAACGGATTTTCAAGCGGTTTTCACCAGTGGATAAAATGATTTATGAGGAACGTTTTGGTATATAATTTGTCAAGGATTTTTTTATAATCACTGCGGGACAACGTTTGCCGTGCCCGCTAGTTAGATAATATTTTGAACATTTGTGACTGTATTACTAGGTGTCATGGTTGTAATTAAGTTGAACTTAAAACTGTTTTAAAACCTTTTTTCTCCCTTTCTTAGTAAACAAATAGCTACACATAAGTATATATTTTCGCGGACAGCTTTTAACTTCGATTTTGTACGTGACCCTTTATCTAGTTATTGTTGATCGAAGGCTCAAGCCTAGGTCCGTTCCCTCGGCGTGGAGCCCTTGAGTGCGCTGCTCGCGCGATAGAGTGGCACAAAATCTTATATCACTGCGACAACATTACACATGTCACCTCCACACACGTGCACGCATACACGCTTACACATGAAAGTGGAAGGGTTTTATTGTTTTCCCTTATCAAACTGAAAGAGTTTAGAAAATTATCCGATACGAAATATATATAAAAGTTGTTGAGGTATGTATGCCTGGTACACATATATATTTCAACAACTCATATATGTATGAATAGTTAGCTTAGCTCAGATAGGTCGCGAATTGCATGTATCAGGCAACAGCCCAAGCCGAGGTGTGCCGTGCACCCTTGAGCTAGTTGTCAAATAACATCGGCTGAGTGCCTTAAGCGCTCGCCTTAGTAGTCCGGTGAAGCTGTTAAGACCTTGCCAGGTCAATAGAGAAGTCAGTTTGAAAAAAAAACTTTGTGCATGTACAATAACAAAGCTATTATTTGTGTTTTTTTACGAATGTGTTTAATGTTAAAACTTGAGCAATATTCGACTTAAGAAGCATCAACACTAAAATGTACGAAAATAGCGACAACGAAGACTGAAATGGAAATAATAGCTCCTAATATTAGCAGCACAACCATATTATATTATTAGAGTATGCGTACAGGTATAGGGTAGATTAGGTTAGGTTATATTCCAGGGAGCTTTGATCTCATTAAAATTTTATTTCATTAAAATTGGTCCACTCTATAAAAAGTAATTGTAATTTTAATGATGACACGGCGTAAGTACGAAAGAAAAGTAGATGAACTTAATAGATGACTTTATTAATCTCTGTTTTTTACATAAGGTTCCACGCGGACGAAGTCGCGGGCACAGCTAGTGTTTAATATATGTAATATTTTGTTGTTGGCAAATTTCTTTTATTAATGAAAACCTGGATTATAATCCAAATATTTTACAATATCTTATTAATATTTCTATCATGAATATAATCTTTCTTCAGATCTCAAGTTCGACTCGGCGAATGGAACACGTCGAGTGAAATAGATTGCATCCAAGGTGACTGTAGTGGACCAGTTCAAGATATTCCCATAGAACAAGTAATCGCTCATGAGTCTTACGATCCTGAGGACAAGGACCAACAAAATGACATTGCACTGTTAAGGCTTTCTAGACATGCTCGCTTCAACGGTAAGAATTGTATGTGTTACTAGCTTCCGCCCGCGACTTCGTCGGCGTGGAGTAGTTACTTTGTGCTAACGCTAACTTGAACTCGCGATTTCGTTTACGTAGAAGGTGAAAATATCTTTTAATAATACGTTCGTTAACCCCGATTTCGAAACATTCTTCATTGGTGTTCCGATTCTATGGTCTTAGCATGATGATATATAGCCTACAGCCTTCCTCGATAAATAAGCTATCTGACACTGAAAGATTTTTTCAAATCGGGCCAGTAGTTCCAGAGATTAGCGCGTTCAAGCAAACAAACACTTCAGATTTATGATATTAGTATAGAAGACGTATAGATGATGTCTTTTATATCTATACAATGAATTCTTCGTGTTGTTATTTTTTCCTGTATATTTTCTTATTTGAAAAATCATGATGATCAATACAAAGAACGCATTGTGTTGATATAGATTTTTTTAGTAGTCCGCTGAAGCTGTGAAGACCTTCCCAGGTCAATAGCGTAGTCAGTTCGAGAAAAAAAAATAAAAAATAGTTTTTTTTTTATAATACACCGATCGTCGTTAATTGTCAAAATCGTCGTTAATACAATTCTTACAAGATTTTCTACGTTTTCGTTTAAGAATAAAATTGTTTCCGTATAAACTATTATGTTTACTGACAGTTTTTTTTTATGTCATAGCAGGCAAACGAACAGGTGGGTCACCTGATGTTAAGTTATCACCACCGTCCATAAACACTAACAACACCAGGGGAGTCACAAGTGCGTTGCCAGCCTGAGTTTAGGGAAAGGGAAGGAATGGGGAGAGGAGAGGGGAGGGGAGGTGGGTCTCCGGCGCTCGAACTGACCGAACGAAACGCAACAATGCAAGCACTGTTACTTCACGTCAGTTTTCTATAACAGAGTGGTACTAGACCCATTCATGCTACAACCAGTAATAGCTTCAGCGTGGCTCTACCACCTTGCACCAGTCGCATACTCGTATGAGCCACCTACCCTTCATGTGTAGTGTACTCACCGTTTTTAGCCTGTTCTATCTTTTATAATAAAAAACATTTTATAGTCAGAAGTGGACAAAGTTAAAAGTTAATTTTGTTATTTGTTTATTAGTTGTTTAATGATTATGCACATGTTTCATATAAATCTCTTCATCATGACTTAAAAAATAGGCTTTGTCTATCGTACACAAAAATGGTATTCCCACTTTTCTTACTTGGTTATATGAGTTCGAGAGTTCTTCCACTCAATAATATATGATATAATAGGTTATTGGTAGTTTATATATTAAATAGCAATTAGTATAGTTCAAATACCAGAAATAATTTAATTCGTTATAGTTTTACAAAGGACAAATCTGCTATAATTAAAACGTATTAAAAAGAAAATGATAATAATATATATTAATACAAAAAACAATAGTTCAAGTAATCATCATCTATCTAACAAACGTAAGAGAAACTTCTTTTTAAATTTTATATTTCGCAATAAAGATTCTTCTTTGTGATTTTTTTTTTTCGAACTGACTACGCTATTGACCAAGCGAGGTCTTTACAGCTTCACCAGACTAGTAATTTCTTCTTTGTGAAGTGCTGTTATTGCCTTTCCTGTTGTGATTTTCTTACGGTTCAAAGTATTTTCTACGGGCAGGGCTGTAGCTAGAGTCGAATTTTAGGTAGGGCGGAAGTAAAAAATTTATCATAACTGATCTGCCCTAGAATGTCACAACCTGTGGTATGTTCGGAAAAGTATAGATACCTATCGCTACAATTTTTTTTATCTCAAACTATGAACAAACAATTCAATTATAATAATTTATCTTAGTTTTTGGTATTTTTAAGGTAGGGCATTTTGATCTTAAGGTAAGGCATTGGCCCACATTGCCCGCCCCTAGCTAAGGCCGTGTCTACGGGTACAAACAATCCACTGAGGATTTCCGTTTAGTCTTTGCAAAATGTTGGGTATTAACGAAAATAAGTACTTCGCACTTCAAATACTTCTGTTTCCTTATATTTCGAGATATATTCAAATTGCTCCTTACGAGTACAATCAGTTGTACGACGAAATCTATTTAAAAGATTAATGTAAACTGAAAAACCGAGAAATTGGAACTTTAAAAAATTTTTTTTTTTTAAGTGCTGTTCATTTCCTTTCTGGTTGGCATAATTTTATTGTTTAGTGTTTTCTACGGGTACAAATGGTTACACGACGATATCCATTTATGGATTTTATAAATATTGAAAACTAGCCCCTGCCAGCGATTTCGTCCGCGTAGTAATAGTTAGTACTCTGGGCTAACGCTGACACGCAGCAGAAGCTCTCAAAAAGAAAAAAACATCTCGATTTTGAAACATTTTTCATCTGTGCTCCGCTCCTATTGGCCATAGCGTGATGATATATAGCCTATAACTATTCTCGATGAATGAGCTATATAACACTGAAAGAATTATTCAATACGGACCAGTAGTTCCTGAGATTACCCCCTACAACGCCACAACGTCACAAACTCACAAACTTTACCTCTTTATAATATTATAGTATAGATGAATAATAGAGTTCAGAACTTTGTGTGAAAGTGTTTAAATGTCGGTATTTTCTTTCATTTTGAGATAGTCTTGTAATTCAAAGTTTTTTCTGTAGGTACAAACAATTTTCGTAGATGGTAGAGCCACGCTGAAGCTACTACTGATTTCAGAATGAATGGGTCGATTTGCCCAGGGTACTACCACCCACTCACAGAAAACCGACGTGAAGTAACAGTACTTGCATTGTTGCGTTTCGTTCGGTCAGTGAGAGCGCCGGATACCCAACTCCCATCCCCCCTCCCCACTCCTCCTTCTCCCAAACAAAGGCTGGCAACGCACTTGCGACTCTTCTGGTGTTGCAAGTGTCTATGGACGGTGATGATCACTTAACATCAGATGACCCACCTGTTCGTTTGGCTCCTACGATATAAAAAAAACGAGATTACAAGATGATACCAACTAAGTAATTTGCAGAATGTAGATTATGTATGAAGTCCAGTATTTTTCCTGAAAGTTTTCACGTTCCAATATTTTGTTTCTCTTTGAGATGTTGCGGAAATTCAAATTGTTATTTGCAAGTACATATGTTTTCACGACGAAGCTCATTTACAGATTCTTGTTTTATTGTATAACTAGCGGGCCCGGCAGTCGTTGTTCCGCCCTGATTATAAAATAATCCTTGACAAATTATATACCAAAACCTTCCCCGTGAATCAGTGGTGAAAACCGCATGAAAATCCGTTCAGTCGTTTTTGAGTTTATCGCGAACAGACAGACAGACAGACGCGGTAGGGGACTTTGTTTAATACTATGTAATGATAACAAAGCTAGATTTTTTTAAATTTTGAAATTCCTTTAAATGTTTAGTGTTTGGTGACAAACGTCTAGAAATCATTTATAATCTAACCCCGTGAGCACAATTTTGACATCTCAAAGGGGGGCGCTGGTCAAATTTTGAAAACGCTATAACTATTTTCACTTAGAGGTAGAAACGAAAATAAAAGCGGTACAAACGAAGCACTATCAAATGGTATCTTCATACTATTTTATTTAAAGTGGGATGCCAATTTCGCATAGCTTGATTGAAAATTATATTTTGTTTAGTTGCTTAATACGATAAAACTCATTTATTCAGTACGGTCCGATATTTATTTAAAAATGGAATTTTAGCTTATAGCATAGATTAGTCATTATATTTTGTTTAGCGATATTAGAAAAAAGCGTATGTATTCATTACGATACGAAATTTTGTAGTGTTGTTTATCATCAGTAAAACCACATACTACTCAGCACCTCACGCATAACATGTACATAAATTCTGTAAGAGACTTCTTTTTTTCCTAGCCTTAGATAAACTTGAAATACACATACCTACGCGTTCGTGCGGCATGTATGTCTCTCACCAACGAATAACGTATAGCTTAGAAAGATAGTTTAGATCGATACGCGAAATTCCAGGCAAGGCAACAATCCAGACCGACGTCCGGCCACTTTAGCACTCTCGCGCTAGATGTCATTTTAGCTAAGTACCTAACTTAAGCGCTCGCTCAAAAAAGCCCGGTGGAGCTGTGATAGCCTGTCGGACTAACAGTGGTTAGTCAGTTTGTCAAAAAAAACATTCTTAACCCGCAATTATTTCAATTTCAGATTTCGTGAAGCCAATTTGTTTACCGCTAAGTAACAATCTACGCCGAGCGTCGTATGACGGATATGATTTGGAAGTTGGTGGATGGGGTAAAACAGAATCACGTAAGTTTTCTCATTATCAATTCACATATATAATTATATATGTCTATATAGGAATATATATATACAGCACATACTAAATTTATGGGAAAGTATATGTATCTAAAGTGTTTAGTACGCCAGTAGTAGTCATCAATGTAATGTATGAGAATTTCCTGGTAAGCTTTGCATGACATACTTCATCCTTAATTTATCTTACAATTTGGCAGAGGGGACGGATAGCTATCAGCACATTCCAGACGGCACCATCGGCTCTACAGGTGGGCCGACCACTTCGACATAGATTATTAATACAATTTACACTCTGTATTATTTTTAGCATGTTCAATACTTATTGAATGAGGAATTGTTTAACAGGCATGACTTATTATCTGTGTAACATTCGTTTATTTTAAAACTTTAACCGCCTTGTAGCATTTATTCCAGCATTTACTTTAGCTGACATTATTATTCTGCTGTACCTAAACTAAATTTAAGCCATGCTTTCTCATGCACGGGCTTCCAGTTCCTGCCATTAGTCTTATAATTCTCACAAATTATATATAAAACTATTTGATGACATTACAGGTACTGAATCCGATATAAAGCTTAAAGTTCGCGTACCTTATGTCAGTACGACAGAGTGCGCTAACGTTTATCAGAGAGTTGACCGACAGATAACTGACAAACAACTATGTGCGGGGGGAATCTCTGGGAGAGATTCGTGCCGAGGTGATTCCGGTGGAGGGCTTATGGGTCAAACACCTGATGCTAACAATTGGGTGGTTGTTGGTATAGTATCCTACGGGCCATCACCATGTGGCACTCAAGGTTGGCCTGGTGTATACACCCGCGTGGGAGCCTACGTCGATTGGATATTATCAAATATCCGCCCATAAAATTTAATATTAGGTACCATTTGACTGAACATTTTAGAATAATCATAGCCTACATAAGATTATTCAATATCTATAATTTTTCATTCATTTATTATACTTGAATCTATTTTTCAATATATCAGATTATTGTTACAAAATTAAAAGTAGGCGTATAGTCACTGAAAGTGCCATGAAATTGTATATTCTTGCCTTTATAAGTACTCGAACGTGACAGGGATTATATAAATCAACAGTGCCTAAATGTTGTACTCATCATAACTTTATAATTTTAATTTGAAATATATTTCTTTTATTTGAAAAGTTAATAAAGTTTCGTTAAAGCTGTGGTAATTGTTTTCTTTCATGAATTCATTAGGTACTTTAAAAACATTAAAGCTGTGGTAATTGTTTTCTTTCATGAATTCATTAGGTACTTTAAAAAACGTTAAAGCTGTGGTAATTGTTTTCTTTCATGAATTCATTAAGTACTTTAAAAAACGTTCAAGCTGTGGTAATTGTTTTCTTTCATGAATTTATTAGGTACTTTAAAAAACGTTAAAGCTGTGGTAATTGTTTTCTTTCATGAATTCATTAGGTACTTTAAAAACGTTAAAGCTGTGGTAATTGTTTTCTTTCATGAATTCATTAGGTATTTTAAAAAACGTTAAAGCTGTGGTAATTGCTTTCTTTCATGAATTCATTAGGTACTTTAATCGCGTCAGCAGGAAAGCGAAATTACTTATGATATTAGTCAAAGTTGATAGGTAATTGAGAGCATCATATTTAGTGACACTTTATAGAAATTATGAATTCATTTCAGTCACACTTTTCGACACATTATTTTACAATCCAGACAGCTTGTAGCGTATAGGTATATCATATCATAGGCGGCAAACGGACATGTGGGTCACCTGATGTTAAGAGAACACCACCGTCCATAGACACTTGCAACACAAGGGGAGTCGCAAGTGCGTTGCCAACCTGTCTTGGGGGAGAGGGGAGCGAGGGAAGGTGAAGGGGAGGGGAGGTGGACCTCCGGCGCTCTCACTGATCGAACGAAACGTAACAATGCAAGCACTGTTACTTCATGTCGGTGTTTCTGTGGGTCGGTTGCTACTACCCCGAGCGCACCGACCCATTCATGCTGAAACGAGTAATAGCTTCAGCGTGGCTCTACCTATTATATTCGTGCCTGGGTGTTCGTGATCTAGTTGCGACATAATTGACATGTCCTAACTATAATTTTAATATTTAATCCCTAAGCTTACTCACAAGAAATACTCATATTTTGATTAAAAACGGCATACAATATGGCTGAGTTTATTCACAATAAAAGTTACAAATGCAATAAATAATATACAATTAATCATGATATGAAATATCTCGTCTATTCCATACTTTCAAATTCTCGAGCACCTTTTTCCTTATACGATTTACACTCTGCAAACTACGAGACAATAATATATTACTTTGTTTTTTTTTTTTTGAATATAAAATATACAATAAGTATGTACCTAAAATATATTAAAATAAAAGTTTCTTTATAATTAAGGTTTGCATTCATAAAGATTATATAAAAAAATATGTATGTTCCAACCATATCTTCAAAATTTCCTGAGAAATGTGGTATATTGAAAGACTGCTAAATCTCAGAACAGTTTCGTAAAATAGGTAATTAAAAAAAATATTCGTAGATAGATAGAAAATGTATTTTATATTATGTCAGCATAGACCATAGGTGGCCATAGGTTTCAAAGTTATGACCCTACCGCCCACATAGTACAATACTACTTGAAACTTAGCAAAACTCCTTTTTTTAATTATGTGTGCCACTGTACATTTACTATTATATAATTCCTTGTGTATGTAGGGCCCCCGCAACTTTTTACTTCAAAAAGTAACCGTTAATAAACTCCGAACTTTGTCGAGATATAAATTAAAAAAGAAAAACTATTAAAAATCCGTTGTAGTGTGATACTGAGATTCATACATGAGATTGTAAGCTGAGATTATCTACTAAGTGTGCATTTGAGATACGAACTACAAATCTAAATATCTATATCTAAATAAATATATTACATCTCGAACATTGATATACCGTGATTGGAATGACTGTAAATATTCTCGTGCTTCTATGGTAAAATTTCATTGCTTTAATAAGCTGTGATGATATTTGCCAAATAAATAAGATTAGAAATATTTTAAGAACAAATAACGTAACATTCTTTACACTATTTTCTAAAACAATGCGATCTAGAAAGAAGTGTTTTATTTGTTTTTGTTAATTCATCAAAGTCTATATATCATATAGTTTTTATTTTTTCATTTATATTACATATTATTTATTATATTCATAATAAATATTTGATTATTCTAGTTTAAAAAAAAAATAATATAATACTGCTATGTTTGTAACAAGAACAAAAAAATATCAATGTCCCATAGATAGGTCAGTATGTCAGATCCTAATTAATGTTGTTATTTTCTTTATTTATCAAACAAACATTTACAGTTGATTACTTAAATGTTGTGATCTTACATTAAATGATCTCAATAATCTCTGAATACATTACATCTAATACTAAATCATAAATTTATTAAACTATAAAGTATTGTAAAAAGTGGAGCAAACTTGCATATAAACATGACACGATTTTTTTATAACTGGTGAATCCCTATACTGTTTTCAATATCTTATCTTGATTTATCATATAAGAAAGAAATTTTATAATGCAAAAAGTGCCATAGGCATTTCGATTTTTTTTTAAATCTTTTAGGGTATATACATTTCAAATACCAAGACTTTCATTACAAGGTTATAAACAACAGTATAATACATCCATTCTATTGATATGGAATGGGGCTATGTTCTTACCGACTGCGTGTATTTTTAAATTATACATGGATATATCATCATCATTACAAAGTATAAAACAAAGTCGCCTACCGCGTCTGTCTGTCTGTCTGTTCGCGATAAACTCAAAAACTACTGAACGGATTTTCAAGCGGTTTTCACCAGTGGATAAAGTGATTCGTGAGGAACATTTTGGTATATAATTGGTCAAGGATTTTTTTATAATCAGAGCGGGACAACGTCTGTCGGGCTCGCTAGTTACTTTATATTTTCACCTTTTCTCACGCATACAGTAATTCTATAAGGTTACTACGGGCTATCCAATCAATTGATTGTGTACCAAACAAGGATATTATAAAAATTTAATGACTAACCCATCAGCACTATATTTACCAAATAAAGGGCATAAAAGTAGGTGTATAATTGACCCATAAAACCCATAAATAGACATTATTTAAAGGACATCAAAAATATCTGGGAATGTGTATTGCCCTTTATACATTTTCAGTAAAATTACTGTACCTACGACATTCTTGCCCTTTTTTGGCTAATACATTTCTATATTTCTATATTTACGTTGTCTATAATAATAAACTTTGCTGATATCTATCAGTAAAATAATTTCCCTGTTATATGTATATAATGGTGGAAATTTGAGTCATTAGGGTTGTCTAACAAGGATAAACTATAAATCAAGACATATAACTTAAACAAAAGAAAAAAAGACAAAAGTGATAAAGAGGAATATAAAAAAGGAATGTTACATTTTAAATTGATTGGAATGTAAATCTAGAGATTCTTTTCCCAATGTTATAAACATATCTACCTATGAGAATAATATGAATTTCAACACATATAATTATTGTTTACACTTATTTTTTTAAATGAATGGCAACAATGGGTTTTGTAAATTTAGTAGTAACATACATGTTCAACTTTCTAATATAATGCTCATATACTAATGGAAAGAAAAAGTACAATGTGTTTTTCAAGAAAACAAAACCATATTTCAGACGATAAAAATATAACAGTTTGGTATTATTGAAATTATAATGGCAGCTGTTTTTATATATAACACGAAATTATATCGTCCCTTTAATGGCTAAACCTTATAACTGGTAAATCAAGATTTTATAGAAATTGATAAAAACAGTTTTCAAATTTTAATGTCACATTCATCATTCTAGAACAGTGGTTTTCAACCTTTTTTATGACACGACCCCTTAGCATGTAAAATTATTTTACGATCATCCCCTACCGTACCCTGTTTCTAACTTGTACTATTTTATTTAACAAATATAAAACCCTTGCTACATTGTTATTTATTTTCATGATTATGTTGAAAATGTATACAATTTTATGTAACTTGTCAAATAGTTTTTAAGTTCTTGGTTTTCTTCCTTTATTGCTAAGGCTTGACGATCCCCTTGTAGTCTTTGCGACCCTCCAGGGTATCATGACCCACACGTTGATAATCACTGTACTAGACGTTTGAATTTCTATTTTACATAACGGAAGTACTTAAGAATATTTTCTACAAATAATTTCAATTTTCATAAAAGTGTAGTTACGAAGTTTATCCAGAAAGGAGACGAATTATAACTATATAAACAAAGAGAAGTTCATATTTTGTACTTTTGAACTCTATTTTGAGCACTATACTATTTTATCCTTCAGTGTATTAGATCTAAGATGCAGCTGCAATTTCAACAGGTACGTTTTCTTGAGATACTCTACGACCATCAGGATTTTCAACAGCGTCTTCTTTAGCTTCCCCATTTTCAGTATATATAGGGTAAAAATCTTTTTTACCATTATAAAGTACCTGTGGACCGTTTGCCATAACGTCTTGTAATTTAGTTCCAAATTCTGAATCCATTTCAGATACAGCCAGAACTAGTCTATCCTGTTCTTCTTCGGTCCATGTTGGGTACCAATCGTTAAATAATTTGATCTGGAAAAAATTACAGTTAATCTTAATACAACATTGGAATACATTAATTCACCTTGTCCTTACACTTGCTATTATATAGTATGACTGGTTAAATAATTGCAATACTCTCACAAATTACTCATTACTTGCTTCTCGTTCTAGATCAATTAAAAAAATAGGTGCTTAATATTTAACCTAATTATATCGAGACACGCACATCTAATATACATCCAGTGATTTACGCAAAAACGAACTGGTGTACTATGTAATAAATGAACCACGCCCTGTCGCGTACTCCGGGCCGCGTCACGCGCGTCGACCCACGCCTCGTTTCCCTTTGTTAGACCGTGCAGCGTTCCCACGACAAGCAGTCACGTAATGATTAAACCTTGAAGTGCCTTTTGAATTTTGTTCATTGAGGCTAGGTGTGATTTTTTTACGTTCAAAAGTATCGTTCCCATACTTTTAAAAGTTGTAGAACAAACTTTAACTACGGTCCTCTTTGTTGTTTATTAGTATTTGTTTTGATATTATTCATTTATATGTTAAATGTGACCATGAACTAACGATTGAAGGGTGTTAAACTTTAAACAATCACCTCGTATATTTAGGGATTCAATCAGCAGATAATGAAGAATAGTATTTATAAATTAGATATCAATATAATTTTTATTTATTTTAGCAGATAATTTATGAAGTACTTTGTCTAAATGAAACCTAAATCATATTTTTCTTCACATTTGTAATCTTTTTACGAATTCTTTTCAAAGTAAATTATTGGTTTATTTTATATCATAATTAAAGCTGTTCAGGACTTCATTATAGCTCCAAACTTTCTTATGAGATTTTAAATTAATTTCTTAATATTACCTTTAAACGTGGTATTGAATTTTTTCACCATGTGTTATGCCACAAAATAACTTGGTACTAAAGTATTAGTAGTAAGTAATTAATTTTATAACTATTTTCCTTATCATATAAAGAATAAATATAGACTAACACGGCACTGAAACAAGCTGACAGGTTTATCTTCACAACACATGCTAGCCATAGCTACTGCAAGTTGGTCTGGCTCATCCCTGCGTGCTGCTGCCAGCACTGGTAGAAAATCTTCTCGCTGTAACTCACTGAACTCCCCAAACCACTGGAGAAGGTACCTCAGCTGTGCTTCAGAAGTTAGACCTTGTGTTGACATGATAAACGTAAAGCTTTGATCACCTGAAAATTTGTATATAGGTTATATTCCCACACATAAAGTGAATATATTCTTCATGCACAATATATACTAAACTTTGTAATCAATTATCTATATGAATACACAAAAGTGTTTGTATGTGTATTTGAAGTTATTTAAAATCTAATGAATAGATTTTGATAGACCTTTTTTAAGGCGATTCTTATGGTTTCAGGAATAAAGCATACATTTTTTCTTTTTTGTTTAAAGTTTAAAATGATTAAATAAAATATTAGAAACTGCACACCTTTCAGTATTCTTGCTTATTTTATATAGACACATTTTTATAAATGTATATTTTTATGTAATTAAGTCAATTGTCATTTAATATAGATTACTGTACATTCTGTATCTATAGGCCTGTGGGTTTTCTAACATATCTTCTATAATTGTTTAAATTTATGCCATGTTATTATAGGGTAATATTTTTAACGATCTCATTGAACACTAAGTGACTTCAACCTTTTTTAATGATGTCTCATAAATATGAATTTTGCCAGTGACAAGTCAACCACGGGAAAGTCACTTTATAAATAGTAATTTAATTATGTTATTCTGTTCTTCTAGATTAGGGTACAGAAAGACAGAGACAAACACAAACCTTACATACACTATGCTTTATATAGATAGGCGTTTATATAATAGTTATTGTTGGCTGTAATGATTTTTTTTAATTTGTTTATATATGTAACTAGTAACCTACCCCAGCTTTGCATGGGTGCAATGTAGATACTAATATGGGGCAGTGTAGAGTGATTAATAATATTATTTAAGATATACAATTCACAATTCCATAGTACATTAATTTGATCAATCTCGTAAGGTTTTGCCAGTGTTCACAATTGAAGTGAACAAAAATATGTTTGTTATGACATCACATATGTCTCACATATGTTTATATATATATATATAAACTTCCCTCTTGAATCACTCTATCTATTGCTGAAAACTATATTAAAATATGTTGAATAGTGTAAAAGATCTAAGCAAACAGACAGCGGAAGTGACTTTATTTTATACTATGTAATGATAGTTGCCAGTGTTGACAAAAGGAGAAAATACATATGAGAGCAAACATATAATATGAGATGGATGGGGTATATTATTAATAGGTAAAAAGTCAGACAAGAAATCAATAAATTAGGACAAATTAAAAAGATTTTTTCGCACTGGCTTCACCTAGTTCACATATTGAACTGTCTCTGTTTCTAAATTTTATGAAGTGAATGTGTCTTCTTCTTCTTCTTTAATTTATGGCGACGTGTGTAAGCAATATACAATTCCGCCAATGTCATGTACATAGAGAGTGTCCTGTGTCTGTGGCAGATAGTGTCATAAACGAAGGAGACCGATTAAGAAATGTAATTCAAAAACAAAGATAATTAATTTGTGTTGAGACCGAGTTATTGTATGTTTCCCACCAATATACATATAGGCAAACTTAGATACATATTGACTAAGAAATAGATAATCAGATTAAAGTTTAATTTTGTTAATTTTAATAAATAATGACAAGACATGTAAAATTAAAGGGTTATTCACGAAAGCTAAGATAGCTGACCTATCTTCAGTCTATTTGGCATATTTGCTAAAGAAGATGTCATATGCATAGTAAATTGACAAACATTTTCATAACTTTTAATCTAAATGTTTTTAGTATATTGTGGCCAACATAATACCATTATGTTCATTAAACATTTTTACATTATCCAAAGTTATGTTTAAAAAGTTTTTGGAAGCAATTTACAAAGTGCTATTCTCATTTTATTCATTTCAGTAGTGTTTTATACAAGAAGTATAAATGTAGTGAAGTGAAACAAAAGTATCTAATGTTTCTTATCATGTTGGCACCACACATTCCATTGTTTTTATTGTAATCGAGAGGGATTGCTGCCATTTTACGGACAAAATTAAATTGTTCATCAAAATACAAGAAAAATACAAATAGAAGCATAGAATGAAAATTTATAAACTATATAACATAAACATGAACATTAATGTTATCGAAAGCAGATTCCATAAATGTAGCTATACTTTCAAATTTGAACAAACAAACTATGAATGCAATCTAAGCAAGAAGCATACAAGGTTAAATCAACCTAATTTCACCTTATACTGTATGATAATAGGTTTCTCTAGTTTGTTCTGTAGGTAACATTTAATAATATCTTTGAAGCAACTCACGGATTTTAAATTCTACAGACATCAAATCTATTACTTACCTAATAATTCAAGCGAATGATAGACAACGAAAATATTTTTAATTTACAACTTGTAAACGTATATACGATACTCGACAGGAATTATGAAAATAATAAATAGAAAGCTATAGGGATGTGCCTATTCAACGGTATTGGCGTTAATCGATATTGATACCAAAATTATTAATTTTAAAAACACGATACTAAGTTTTCTAAAACATTTGATTCATCTATTAAATTTGTCACATATATTACCTACATTTCCACATTCGTAAGTTATAAAAACAAATTAAGCATATACAGGCCTTCTTCAAAGGAAGCGGTCATGAAATAAAAAGATAAATTAACCTTTATGACGAAACAAGAAAGCTTAATTTAGATACGAATATAAGTGAACTTAATTCGTTTTACATTAATATTACTTTTAAAACGTTATCGGTGTTTCATTAGTAGTAGTTTTTTTATTATTATTTTCTTTCTGTTATCTGGTGACAGAGTTCTGGTACATTAATAAACAATGTACCACTTTTATTTACCTCTTGGTTCCATGCAAGCTTTCTAGTTATAAAATTTATTTTACAAAAAATTGAAATATGTTATCAATTTCTTTCACTAGCAATATGGATGTCATTTGCAAATCGGTTATAAAAATAAGACTACTTAAATAGGAATGTTGCAAACTTTTTGTTACGAAAACTATTTATAAATAATTTATTTTGATCATAATTTTTTTTTTGTTTTGTACGCAAATAAATCTTGATTCGTATATTGGTCGTTATGGAGAATAAACCACCATAACACGATTTATTTGGATTACGTAAAATAAGTGCATACAACCGTTCTGTCACGATATTAAAACACGATTAAGTACTAATTGAGTGCGAATTTGGAGAACTACACAATGTCATGCGTAATACGCCACACTTTCCACTTTTCTCTTTCTTCCATGATTAACATTTTATGTAAATTAGGAGTTTGTGAAGCATTTCCTTTCATTCAAAATTATATTGAAAATGTTGGTATTTCTTTATCAATATTAACATCGCTTCCTAATGTCGTTAATCCTTAGAGAACGACTACAAAAATAATTCCTCGCATGTGGAGTTCAACACTGAAGTTCATATAGTTCAGAAACTTAATAACATAAAACGTTCGACATCTCATCGTAACGTATATCACCCATCGTTGCTAGATTAAAACACGCTCGTAGCTAGAGTGAGGGAGGGTGTACATTGTGGGGAAATGCCCTACCTTGATACCACAATGCTCTACCTTAAAAATATCAAAAACTAAGATAAATTATTATAATTAAATTGCTTGTTCATAGTTTGAGATAAAAAAATTTGTAGCGATAGGTATCTAAACTTTTCCGAACATACCACAGTTTGTGACATTCGAGGGCAGATCGATTGTGATAATTTTTTTACTTCCGCCTTACCTGTAACCAATGCTGCCCTGCCTCAAACTCGACTCTAACTACAGCCCTGGATTAATGTAAAAGATATTTTTTGTAATCACTAAAATATTTCCCATAAGAATATACATATAATCTTTCCCTGTTTTATTTTTCCATATTGCTTCAGGTAACAAAATATTTGTTAAAAACTCAAAGAGAAACGATTACGACCAAAGTAACGTATCTCCTTGATACCACCTATACATATCTAATAATGTTATCATATTTGTGTAACAAGTTTTTGGATACATATAATTACCACGAGAAATGAACTATGATACGATATTATATGTATATAAACCAGTGATGTACAAAATGTTTCATGCTTATTGCCTATGTAATCGAGTTTGAGTACAAGTGACGAAAATATTATATAAAAATTTTATGCCATGTGATATCATAAACCAAAACTAAAGCTACATCTATGATTTTTGAATTGCTTTACTTTTGCGCGAAGCTTAGGATATAATACATAAAAATATAAATTCTAATATACTTATAGGTCTAGAGTATAGGTCTTCACTCAAAAACGTTTACTGATAGTATGTATGAAATAAAAGTTTCATAGATGCCCGAACGGCACTATTGAGCTTTGAACACGGGACATTTTGTAAGTAAGGGGCGTTTAAATGTGAAGTGAACTTTACGTAAAAAACGCAGTACTGAGTGTAGCTATTTATTTTTAAAATTGTATTTACGGCTATAGTGACATTCTTAACTACTTCATGGTTTATGTTTAAAAAAAAAATTATATATTAAGTTTCACCATAAGTATAGCACGCTGAGTGGTCATTTCAGTAATGGTTTATGGTGCCATTCATCTAAGAAAATCCGTCTTTGGCCTTTAAAGAGTAGCATGGTAATAGGTCTATGGCTTGAAAAATAGGCATAAGGGTCATGCGAGGCGCATTCAATGTTTTACGAGAATATTTGACTAAATTTTGCAAAACGGGATAACATGTAGTATTAGGCAATGGTCCCGTAGAATACGGAACGATTGGTCGCCTTACTGGGGGTTGTCTGAAATGAACATTGCGTGTCATTCAAAGGTGCTTAAGTGGTCGTAAAAAGAAAACTATCAAAAAATCAAATTCACTGTGATTTTTCGATAATTTGTGCGTCCCTTCAATATTCACACTCTAGCTCAAATTAAATTAAAAAGGTCGCAAGCTAACTAAATGCGATAATAATATATCAGGTGTTAGGTTAGTCGCTTACAGTATTCTAAGAGATGATAGTTCATGGTCACATTTAACACATAAGATAATAATATCAAAACAATTACTAATAAAGAACAAAGAGAACCTTAGTTAAAGTTTGTTCTAAGACTTTCAAAAGTATAAACGTAAACGTAATAAACCTAGGTATACTAACCGGTGCCGAAAGCAGACAATATACCCTTATCTTTTGTTTATGCCGTTCCCACGTTTACTTTCAAGTGACAGTGAAGTCACCCGACAGTCATTGTCATTGTGTAGAGGATTGCGTATAATTTTTGTATTTTTCTAGATAATTAGGTGAAATATTAAAAACCTATTTTTTTAAATTGATTTAGAACGGGAATCCAGTGCAGAGTATATTCCATAAATATTGCTACTGTCTAAACTTTCAGCCTGTATATATGTATTCTAGTGTGGAAATTATTTTGATTTGCAGCCAGATGGCTACAAAATGTGTCCTTGACAAAATCCTAAAATCCAGATGATGGAAAAAACAAACAATGTATATCACAATTTTATTTATTGTATAAAAAGTTATTAGTCTTTATTTTACATCAACCATGCACGTCAGCTAATTACATTTAACTAGGGCTGCAAACCATATATTAATATATAATATCAAAATATATTTTGGAAACTATGTACTCTTGAAAAAATATCTTGGACATACATACATAACTATTTTATTTATATAGAATTAATCCATAATTTTTTTATTTATTTTGATGTAGGAAGCAAAAAGATTGTCAAAAAATACAAAATATATATTTTATACGGATAAATAAGCAGCAGTAAGTAATACATATATATTTTTATTCTTTGCATAAAATACTATTTTTTATTTATTATAGTTTTATAAATTGATCTGAAATATACCATAAGCCGAAACTATGTTGGTAGCCCTACATAAACCCACACTTAAAATCGTAGGCGATTAAAGTAAATTATAAAATATAAATTACTTTATTTATCAGGAATAAAGGAATACTTTGTACTTTTTTTACATATCCTTATAATTATATATTACAAATGTATCTTTTATGGCTTATACAATATAATATGCGTCCTCCTGTTTTCAATATCACAGACAACAGTTACAAAAAACGGTAGGTAAGTCACCTACATAACAAATATTTAGTACCTTACAACAAACTGTGTAAGTTTTGAACATGGTTTTATGAAACATTAAAAAATCTATAAAATTTAGTATTTAAGTATAAAAATGCATTCTTTTACTAGAATTATATCATTTTGGGTTCTATGAAATTTCAATTTGATACAAATATCATTACAGAATAACTGGTAATAATGATTTTTATTAATATTAATCGGATGACTAGACAAGAATGTAGTAGATATAAAATAAGTTCAAAAATGTTTAAGAGTTTTTATATTTGTTTTTTACGTACATATTATCTGAAACACTACACTCTTAATACAGTTATTTATTAACCCCTTTCCTTTGCCTTTCCTGCATATAATAATTACTTTAAATAATATTACGTGTGCAATTGGAATATCCTCCAAACAATTTAATAACCAGTATATTATGTTAACGTTATCATTTGATAAAAAATTTGCCAAATTACTAAGATATTATTTAAAAAGTTGTTGTATTTGTTATTTATACATATTTTATCCGAATCTCTACACTCTTAATACAGTTCTTTATTCATCCCCTTTCAACATATAAAAATAACTTTAAATAATATTACGTGTGCAATTGGAATATCCTCGAAACACCTTAATAATAACCAGTATATTATGTTAACGTTATGATTTGACAATAATATTACATAAAATATGCCATATTACTAATATTATTGCATTAACATGTTTTTGAATCGTATAAAATCAAACGTGACAAAGTAGAGAAGACAAGCGTTAAAAATAAATAAATATGTGAAAACTCATAAATTCCTTATTGCTTTTATTGACTTTGTATAGTTTAAATTCACCAAAGAGTGATTATGATGTATCAGTTTATTTCAGTTGCCTCTACTTATATAATATATTTCAATTTAAATTGAACCTACTCTGTGATGTTTGGTTTTGTACGACTCATATTATGCACTTGCTCATAACTATAGTATAATGTATTTTCTTTTATATATATTTTGTTTAATAACAATATTTTTTATATAAATCGTATTTAATCTCATAAACCGGTTTCTGAATTGCGAGAAGTAACCATAATCATAAATTAATAATTTAATGCGAATACAGCGTATTATATTATTTGTCGTGGGAATGTCCATGATCGCCGTCACCGTGAGAGTGGCTATGGGAGTGGCCAGCTGTAAAAAAAGATATAATTATATTAATATTATTGATAATTAGAAATACTTATTTTTATGAATAATTACAAATAACAGAAATTAATAATACATATATGTAAATATATGTATTAAAAAGGAATTATCTATAATATTGTCACTTATGCTTTATACTTCATATTGTTATTAGTTATAACGATGTTCCATTTTGTATTTATTGATATGGGTTTCAAGGTGTCTGAGACGCTTATATGTATACTATTAAGAAAGAACCCATACAATAAATACTGTCGTAAATTATAATAATACTAGATCATCACATATTATTACCACATTACATTTATTGGGAGATAGATAGATACAACGAAATAATCCCAAGGAGGGTTGATGTCAGGCAGGCGGCCGATCGTAAAAATTAAGCCAAATCATAATATATCACAGCATGACAAACATGTTGTACCGACGTGGGTTAAGGGTAAGAAGAAGAAGAATAATTACAAATATTCGGTTTAATCCTATTCCTAATTATAAATAACCTTTGCAAAACAAAGTTTGTCGCGTGTGGAAACCGACCACTCATAATATTTATCCTAGGACGACGTGACTTTAAAACATAATCTCTTTTACTGTTAGAAACATAATATATAAAGGCTACTTATAACTAAAAAAAATCCGAAATATTAAAGCGAATACTGACATAGAATTATATAAATTGGATATATATTTTGAAATACGTTCTTAAAATTAACTGGAACAAATAAATCTCTTTTCTAAATGTTATGTATTTATCTGCACCCTAACAGTATATTAGATATTCAATGTATTAAGATGCAACATCTCATCAGATACTATTTAGGAATAAGAAAGTAGGTGCACTTTCTTATGCTTCTTAAGCGATGATGACTCAGAACCAACCGACGTAGTTTTTAATGTTTGCAATAAGCCGAAAAATTTGGTGAAGGAAAATTACGTGATGAAACCACAACACGGAGGTTGACTTTTTGTAAGTTGAACATCTGTCACTAAGTAATCTATAAGGTATAGCTGCTGCTTATGGCTAAACACGAAGTGCCTCGTAGGCATAAAAGAAGAAAGTTATATAATAACTAGAGGGCTCGGCAGACGATGTCCCGCCCCGATTATAAATAAATCCTTGACAAATTATATATGAAAACCTTCCTCATGAATCACTTTACCTACCGGTAAAAACTGCACGAAAATCCGTTCAATAGTTTTTGAGTTTATCGCGACCAGACAGACAAACAGGCGCGGCAGGGAACTTTGTTTTATTCTGAGTACCTAATGATATAATTATACAAAATTTTAAAAAGAATATCACTTACTTAGAACTTGTAATCCAAACATAAGGAAGAATCCGACAATAGATGCAACATATTGTAGAATGCCAGATCTTTCACCCTTCCAAATCTCGAAGAAGATGACATACAAGAGTGTTCCTGAAGCCAGACCTTGTAGAACAACGGAATAAACACCGGCCGCGGTAGCACCTTGCCCACCGACTAGGAGTAATCCAATACCAATGCCCAATGGAGATACAATGGCAAAGGTTGTAATATAAGTAATCATAAGCCAAGTCTTGGTACGTGTAGCGATGAGTTCCACACCGATGCAGAAAGCGATGACAAGTTTGTGTGCAGATATAGCGCCTAACATGTACCTATAATAAGTACAAATTAGAAGTGATATTCTTATAATAAAGCGCCATCTGTTGACAAATAACTAATCTTTTTATATTTTCATGAGACAACAGATGTCACTGTATCGATATTAAGTCGTGGTATTCTAGTGCTTTGACCGGTGAAATATCATTTCCATATCGTAAGTTTCAAACTCCGGCATGTAACAAATTTGTAACACCTTTGGCTAAGGGTGAACGAAAATTATGATGAGGAAACGTGACACTTAAAAAAATGATTTTGTAGTACCACCGTATATGGGAAAATATATAAAACTGTGGATTACTCGGAGTTTGAAATCGCCAATACGTCATGGGCCGACGTTTTGATTGTGCTACTTTCCTTCAGGAAGAGGCCTATGAGCCATTGGTCGTTTGCCATTGGCCATGAATAGACGTCGTTACCTAAACGATAGTGCACTTACCAGACGTGTGCGGTGCTAGATTCCAAGCCAACGTATAATCCTTCAAAAAGTTCATGAATAGAAAGAGCTAGTACAATAAGTAGCCCACGTAAAGCGGATGTGACGCTATCTCCCTCATTCATTGGCATGTGGCTGTGATGATGAGAGTGGCCATGGTTTTGGTGATGCATTTCAGGATCCTGAATCAAACAAATTCTTATTTTATTTTACAACTTCGTTTACATAACTATATCAGAATATTGTTATTGAATTTATATAAAAATCGCCTCAGCAATACATTTCAAAAATATATCAATGTTTAATAATTTATCTTCATTTCTCATTCTTTCCTGAATATGGCGATACCAAGTTCAATTCTAGACGTTCATAAGATTTTGAATTTTTCTATATAAAAATAAAGAATCTCAAAAAAATCCAAAAATTTGTATGAACGGCTAAGATTGGAGTTCATTCTTTATAAAATGTAACATTCATATCTTCTTATGGATAAATAAAATGTTAGGGGTCCTCCGTTGTGCACGCATCACGCAACATCTACAAGATAAAAGACCAATGTTTTTTAGTCTACTTTATTAAAGACTTGGTCCTATTAAAAAATCACGATATCTGCATTTAAAATAAAGTTATTAATGTTATAAGAGACTACGATTTTTATATGCAAAAAAAAGTAAACAAACATTTTGTAAGCAAAGCATATAAATAATATTTTTTATATTTTTCCTTTTGTGCATAAAACTATTGTTAAGGTAATCAACAACGTACATAAAGTTGCGAGTATCAGCTAGTACTACATACAAGGTTAATATACCTTTTGCTTATTCGAACGACCGTCCACCAGATCGGCTGTGGAGTTATTGGTGCTGGCGTCGCCATTGCTGTTACCTTCGCCACCTCTGCTCTTGCGTACGCTGAGATTTCTGACAAGGGGGGTCTTCTGTCCGTTCTTTTTCTCTCGGTGGTGGATATAGACATGTACTAGTTCTTCAATCAAATACATAAGGAAGAAACCACAGCAAGTTAAGAAGGGTGTCAAGTCAAAATCGAATTCGTTCATTGTACCCAGATCTGTAAACAAATAATTATGTTACATTAATTAACGTTTCTTATGTATATTAATCTAAGCTATCAGAGTCAATATATTTAAGATATTTTTGGGATTTACGTAATATGAAATTGAACTAATATATTAAATGGGTACAAAGGAATTTTAGTATTTTAATAACGTTAAATGCAATGGCGACAGTGGTAGAACCTGTACGAGGTTCAGTTAGGAAAGTATTACTGACTAGCCTCTGCCCGCGACTTCGTCCGCGTGGAATAGTTACTTTGGGCTAAAGTTAACATGCAGCAAAAGCTCTTAAGAGAAAAAACCCTGATTTTGAAACATTCTTCATTAGTGCTCCGCTCTTATTGGTCTTAGTGAGATGACATATAGCTCATAACCTTCCTCGATAACTGAGCTATATAGCACTGAAATCATTTTTCAAATCGGACCAGTAGTTTCTGAGATTACCCCCTACAACGTCACAAACTCACAAACATTACCTCTTTATAATATTAGTATAGATATACCCATTTCTACCACAAAGCAGAAATATTTGGTGTGAAATGTTCTGGTGAGTAGCAACACATATTGACGAATGAGGAGTTTGAACTATTATGACTAGTTTTAGGACTACTGTGCTTTGGAGGACGGTTGTACTAATCTGTAGACCACAGTGACCAATTATCATTAGGTATACTGCATACAATGACTGTTCAGTGGTTAGTGTATTCACACAATGCTGCTATCGACGTAGATACGAATATTTGCGAATCAAGTGGAGATTCTATGAAGGAAAACATCGGGGTGAAATCAGAGGATTGGTGGTAGGGTTTTTTGCCCTTTTAGGCTTTTGCTTTAGGCTTTTTGTTAAGCCCGCTTGGCTCTCTACCACCCTCTGTCTCGAAGCACCTATAAATGTGTTCCGGCAACTGCATTTGAGAGACATTCCCCTTTAGGTTAAATATATTTACCATCTTATTCTTAGATCATGACTATGTTATCAAATGAGTTAGTGATCAAACGGTAAAATATATAAAAAAAGTACTTCTTCAGGTAAAAAAAAAATATTTTGTTATGTCTTATGTACAATTTAGAATTAAACTATACGTTCAGTTATAAGTTCATATATTTACTGATAAGTTAAATATTGGTATTTACTAAAAAATAAATTATTTATTTGTAACTCGTAGCATAAGTATAACTTACAATAAGCAAAGATACACCGACGTTATTACCTACAGCCTCGGAAATAACTACATAGACATCGACATGCTTTGATGTGATGAGCTCATAAAACAATTGAGTTCAGGTAAATATACTCAACAAAAACTGTTGTTATCTGTCCTTTTTGTCAAATAATTATGTACGCTTACATCACTAAAGGTTTATGAAATATTTCTAACCTCACCTAACATTTTAGTTATATTTAGATTATTTCGACAACTTGGTCACAAAATGTGATATTATATATGGATATTTTTATAAATTCTGATTATTTAAACTTATTTCACTTGATTTGAAATGATTTCTGAAATCATCGATAAATAGAAATAAAACATAATTGAAATGAAAGCCATGATATGGAAATAATTACTACGTTATATTATAGCCGCAAGCATAGCTAATATTATAGCGGCCAACTTTCTGAATATTGAATGGGGGACACTTTGTAGATGACAAGGGTCTGACTGCGAAATATGAAGTTATATCGGTACAGAAAAATGAACTCTACCCTTAAAATACACCACTGACTGAAGTTACACATTATTAAAGTATATTTATCACAACAGTGAAATTTTTAACTGGTTCGGGGTTTTGTTAAAAAAATTATAGAAGTTTTCGCAACTACCCATAGTCAAGTTCATCATAAGCATTGAACGTAGTGAAGTTTTCTCGAGTGTCCACAGTGTATTACTTTTGAATAATAGCATAGTAAAGTATTCAACGTATCAAGGAACTATTTTACTAATTATTGCAATGCGGAAATACATTTGGCGATAATGGAATATCCCGTAGAAAACGGGATTCGATAGTTTGCCACCTAAGCTTGTATAGATATAAAAATAATGATAATATGAGGTGTTAATTTTATTATATATGCATATTAATTCATCGGAACAAAATTATCTTAATGCTAAGATACATCCTTGACATTCTAGTTTTTGCTTACAAATTCAGTATCATTGGTTGTCGGTTACCTCATTGCTATACTAGATATAATATACAGGAAATAATTATTATTCAATAACATAAGTGTTTGCACCTTAATTACAGTACCTAGCTATGGGGGGGGGGGGGGGGGGGGGGGGAGGGGGGGGGGGGAGGGGGGGAAAAGGGGGGAGGAAAAAAAGAGGGGAAAAAAAAGAAAACGTGTCCGTTTGTTATTGTTTCTATTGTTATTTGTTACTATTATTACTTTCTGTAATAAATAATTACGAGTTATACGAAAACGAATATTATTGGAATATCCTTCAAGTTATATTTATTTATATATATATATATATATTACCAATATTTCATGGTGATCTACCAAAACAAATTAATGTATATATGTATATATATATATATATATATACCATGAAATTTGGCAAAACTAATAGTTTTTTCACAGAGATTTTTATACATATATATTTATACATATAAGTTATCATGGCGATTGGTTGTACGGTATAGATTACGTATAAGCATACGGATTTGTTGCAGGGTTGCCTGAATGAAATAGAAGTTTATGCACTACAGCACCATCTATTAGCGAGTAGAAATAAAATTGTATAAAAATCTCTGTGAAAAAACAATTACTTTTGCCAAATTTCATGGTGATCTACCAAAACAAATGTAAAAAAACGTAATCTGTTTTGTATTGTAATTTCCAAGATAAAACATTTCTATAATATTCATTTAAAAACATTCATTGTTTAAACCAGTGGTACTCAACCTTTTTTTTAAACGGGTACAAACACTTTTCTCTCATGGTATCGCGGGCCACAAACCACAAATATTTAGGTATTGGAAAAAAACGTAATTTCAAATTAATAACGTATTAATGTAGAGAAAGAGTTTTTGGCGGGATTTAGGTCTGTCATGTAGTGGATTTTATATTATATTCATAATCTTGTGTTACTTGACTCTATATTGTGTAAAATTGGTGGTGTTTTATGTAATATAGTTTGTTTATTGTGCATAAGTGAAGCGAATGGAAAATAATATCACTCCATGGAAAGTTCTAACAAGATGGCCACCATCTTGTTAGTCCATTGAAATTATATCAAGAAACTTGTAATATCGATACTCACTTGTCAATGGCAGTGATAGTCTACTAGGGGACTGGTTATCAAAAATAGAAAGGAAGAAGAGCTTGTAATACTATTAACTATTCGACAATGGCAGTAATAATCTAAAAGATTGGTTGCCAAAAATAAAGTTAAAAAAAAATCTACTGAAAATGGGTTGTCCAATAAAACAAACTTGGTTAACAACCCTTATATCATAAAAATCGCATTGCGGTCGGGTTATCTGGGATCTATTTAATTTACTCAGCGTACTCATAGTTTTTCTGATGGTCACGAAACTTAAAATAATTGAAAATAATGTTTTTTTTTATTGTAGCATGTCAAAATCACTGCACTATGCCTGATGGTAAGCACAGTACAATGCAAAAACAATGGTGACCACCGAATGACACACTATCCATCGCCGGTCGCCGCTGTCATGCCGGCCTGCAAAAAATAATTGGGCGGGTCAATTACAAAGACCCGGCGGCCGCAAGTTGAGTTTAGATAGTCTTTAGATTAATTACGAATTACGAATAATATTCTAAACGTACCCAGCATGATAATGGTATGTAAAGAGTCTGATATATGCAGTTGATGTTAAATCTGCAAACGTTTAAGGTAATGTAATTTAAAAAAAAATAATTTATTATAAAAGCGACTTTAAAACACAATAAATCCTTTTGAATATAAAAAATGCCACTTCCAAATTTTTCCACATGTCCATTAAGCATGTCTGGGTTTGGTGGCGCCGAGATGTCCCACAAAAGTCTTATATTCTTGTAATGGTAATTGGTTAAGGGTTCGTTGCGATTTTTTGTGGTTTTTATTAATTCCGTATATAAAAGAATGAATAGGAAATAAAAAATAACGTAATACACGTTCAATTAACTTATAATTCAAAATATCTTATTCAATGCTTCTTAAGGCGCATGGAAAACTGAACCTGTTTCACCATTTTTTATATGTTTTTTATTACAACTATACAGAGCGTTGTTCTCACATTCGTTTTTAACGGGTGTACAGAGAGGGGTGCCATTGCCAGTACTCATTTTTAGCATTAAAAACTGCTTGATATATTTCTTGAACTTATTATCTGGTAAATCAGTCATATGCTTTGGAACTTTTTTGTATAACCTAAAACTATAACTTTAGGTTAAAAAACTTAATACTATTTTTATTAAGCCCAAAACATTGGATGTGTAATTTGTAATTATTTATGGTATTAGAATTTAATAAAGTAAATAAATTTTATATGTAGTATTGTCAAAGAGCCTAGTATTAAGTTTAAGTAAGATTTTGATCTTTTATACAATGTCTGAATAATTTCGATTTGATTATATTGATGCAGATAAACAGTAATTAATATATATAATCTTGCATTCAAAAGATAAAATTCTATTTTTATATGAGATAGCAAAATATCCCCTATATATGTTACTTATCAATCGATTCAGATCATAATTTTTGGAAGTACCTAATTTATTTTCTAATATTTTCTCATAGTGTTTATTGTCGTCTCCTTAACTGACTATACGCTTCAGATGATTTTTATTACGTACTAGCGGGCTCGGCAGACGTTGTCCCGCCCTGATTATAAAAAATACCTTGACAAATTATATAGTAAAACATTCCTCATTAATCACTTTATCCACTGGTGAAAACCGCATGAAAATCAGTTTAGTAGTTTTTGAATTTATCGGGAACAAACAGACAGACAGACAGACGCGGTAGGGAACTTTGTTTTATACTATGTAATGATGATGATGATGATGTTATGTCTGTTTGCCTTTATTCTTTCCGAAACGATTAGGGATGATATAATTTTTGCTTCGGATTTTATGAAGGTGAACAAGAAGCATAACCTTAAGCGGTGTTCTAAAAATTACAATTTTTTATAGAAATAATTCAACGCTAAAGGCTCTAAAAGTGTATCTCTAAATTCTGTAAAACAACGGTTTTTAAAGAAGGTCTTTAATGGTTTTGGTATCCGAACATAAAGTATACTTGAGATGCTTTTGTAAATGTTTATATACACACAAGATTTTGCCCGAGGCTTCGCTCGCTTCTAATCTAGAATTAACCTAATTTCTGGATGTAATCTATCCTATGTTCTTTTTGGTATTTCTGACAACGGGTATGCCTTACTTCATGATAATCGGTTAAATAATTAGGGCCTAACATACAAACAAACTCACATTCGTAAAATTACATAGTATAAAATGAAGTCGCTTCCGCCGTCTATTCCCTTAGACCTTTTAAACCATTGTGCGGATTTTAATACAGTTTTCAGCAATAGAGTGATTCAAGGGGAAGGTTTATATGTATAATATTGTAATGTAATGTCGTAACAAACATATCTTTGTGTGCTTAAATAGCAAACGCTGGCTAAACCTTACGAGATAGATCAAATGAATGTCCTACACAATCGTATATCTTATAAAGATCGATAAAAAGGTCGTCGATGGTATATATCGTTACATAGTATAAAACAAAGTCCCCTACCGCGTCTGTCTGTCTGTCTGTTCGCGATAAACTCAAAAACTACTGAACGGATCTTTATGCGGTTTTCACCAGTGGATAAAGTGATTCATGAGGAACGTTTTGGTATATAATTAATCAAAGATTTTTTTTTAATCAGAGCGGAACAACGTCGGCGGGGCCGCTAGTTTATCTCTAAAGGATAACTAAAGTAACCACTTTCCATCTTTTTACAAATATAATTATGTTATCTACATTGCACCCGTGCGAAGCTGGGGCGGGTCGCTGATGTATAATAAATATTAGTAGAGACATATCAAAATCCATATAACCTTGTTTAGATTTCATTTCAATTTAATAGGCTGTTCCATTTTATTATGTGCCTACATCATAATGACATGATGATTATTGGTCCGACCGATTTCGGTCACGGCGACCAGTCCAGTAATGGAAGCGGTCAGATGCACATGATATATTAAAGTGCACAACTGTGCGTGCAAGAAACAAACAAGAAAGTTACAAGGGGTCAGTACTATCTCGCACTCCCTTTATCGCCTTTTACGATACCCACGGGAAGATATGAGGTAGTGCTATTCTACTCTGCCGGCACCACAGGGCATAATGACGTAATAGTTAACAAAATATTATATTTTTGAAAGATTTGAACTTAGCCTTAACAATATAAGAAAGGGGTCAACGCTCTCGACCTTGCTCACTCTTTTGCGAAGTTCCAAACCATTCCACTGATACAATAATGTCAAAAGTTTGATCAAATCTCAACTTTATTTCTAGACAGAATAGTTATATACTGATTTATTGAGATCTCATTATTATGTTCGTGTACTAGTAATAATTATTATGATTCATTTATGTACTAGGTAATTCTCATACGTCGGGCATTAAAAATGTCATTGGAATTAAAAAAATAGGTAGGTAAGTAGGCTAGAACTTTTTACGAAAAATATGACGAACGGTCATTATATGCCAATACTTTCAGTAGTTTTAACGTGACTGAGCTTAAAAATAATTGTAGTTTCATTATATACATGTACCGATTATTTTAGGCGAATGCAATAATTGTACCTAAACTGTTTATTTCATAAACAATTTTTTTTTTTCGAATACTGAATTGAGACGACGCGGACGGTTCGTATTCAAGATTCCGTGCAATCTTTTACTAAAACGCAATAAATAGAAACTAAAAATTCTTAATAGTTTAATTCTGACGATTGCATTGAAATTATTGGCATATTTACACAATCATTATAATCCTCGTGTTTGAAATACCAAATTCTAGGAATTTATGGGGCCTACAAATTTTTTTTATATACTTAATTAAAACTCTAATATTATTCTTATTCTCAAAATTGGAACTGTTGACCTTGACTTCAGAGCACGGAATGGTCGGTCAAACAATGATTGTGAATTTAGGAATGTATCTGCTAAAATTTAAATGTTAGATTTGTATATCATATTTAAAAAATAATATTTGAACGAGCTTACCTAAAACCCTACAGCAATTCTGGAATAACCTTGGCAATTTAAAAAATGTTTTACTTTCATGTGATCCAAACGGATATTAATTACATTGTAATACATTGTGTCAACTGTAATTTGAGTAATTTTGAGTAGCTGTTTAGCTATTCACTAATTACAGAATAGACATAATTCAAATTAAAAAATATATAGAAAAACGTATCGATTGTTCTTTATTTGTTGTATGTATATTCGATAAATTCTGATAACAATCTTCGGCGCGACTATTCGTACTCAATTAGGCGCAATCATGTATAATTATTAAAATGATAGGAAAATTATCTATTCGCTATGCAACACAATCACTATCTTGCATGACAACGCGCTTAATGCCCGGTTTCTGAGATACTCGGTTAAACTACCAATAGTTTTTTTTTTTATATCATAGAAGGTAAACGAACAGGTGGGTCACCTGATGTTAAGTGATCACCACCGTCCATAGACAGTTGCAACACCAGAAGAGTCGCAAGTGCGTTGCCAGCCTGTGTTTGGGAGAAGGAGTGGAGAAGTGGGGAGGGGGGAGGGGAGTTGGGTATCCGGTGCTCTCACTGACCGAACGAAACGCAACAATGCAAGTACTGTTTTTGCTGCTGGGCCAACCGCTGGGGCGACACGATAAAGTTTATAGAGATCTCATGTCGCCCCAGCTATAGCGGCAGACGTACACCGTGTGGTTTTAGTCCGTGCGAATCGGACATAAGCCACCCTCTCTCTGGAGAGGTGGCGTATCCATAACGGATTTCTCCACGTTAAAAAGAACTGTTGATACAGTTACAGTTAGTATAGTTGAAAAAAAAAAATCAAAAGATATCCATAAACTTGAACGAATTTTTTTCGTAGCTTTTTAACTTTCACAAGAACCAGAAATGAATAATGTTTCTTTTGATTTCGATTTCGCTTTTAATTTTATATGTAGGTATAAATCAAACCAATGAATGTTAATTATTTAAAATTGATTAAATTCATCATTTTGTTGTTATCATATTATATCATTACATAGTATAAAACAAATTCCTTTGCCGCGTCTGTCTGCCTGTCTGTTCGCGATAAACCTAAAAACTACTGAACGGACTTTCCTGAGGTTGAGAAAGAGTGATTGATGAGGAAGATTAAGGTATATAATTTGTCCACATTTTTTTAATTATCAGGGCAGGACAAATCCCACCGGGCCCGCTAGTTTATAATAAAATATATAATAATCGAATATCTAAAGGGCATGAATATGAAAGAACACTTAAACATTATATATTATCGTCTGTTCTGGTATTGATATTCGTGAATTGATTCAATACGAATAAAACCAAAGGCGGCCGCAACCGTTTAAAATACTAAAAAGGTTATCCAATTAATTAAATAAGATTAGGTAAATTTACAATATAAATGATTACTCTATATTTAAATCTTGCATAACCACTAATTTACATTTTATACTAATTTTAAGTAGTTTCAACATGTTTATTTCATCTGTATTTATTTGGTTACCTGTAGTCAAAATACTAAAAAGCTAAACATAAAAACTATACAAATCATATGAGGAGTTTTTGGCGGGATCTTGGTCTGTCATGTAGAGGATTTAATTTTTTATTCACAATCTTGTGTTACTTGACTCTATATTGTGTAAAATTGGCGGTGTTTTAAGTAATATAGTTTGTTTATTGTACATAAGTGAAGTGAATAGAAAATAATACCACGGACCATGAATTCTGAGATGCCACAAAAACTCCACGGAAAGTTCTAACAAGATGGCCACTATCTTGTTAGTTAATTGAAATTATATCAAGAAACTTGTAATATCGATACTCACTTGTCAATGGCAGTAATAGTCTACTAGAAGACTGGTTGCCAAAAATTGAATGGAGGAAGACCTTGTAATACTATTAACTACTCGACAATGGCAGTAATAATCTAAAAGATTGGTTGCCAAAAATAAAGTAAAAAAAAATCATATGAGCATATAATGAACAACTAGACAATTATATTATAGACCTAGCTGTGCCCACGACTGCGTCTGCGTGGAAGCTTATGTAAAAAGCAGTGATTAATAAAGTCATCTGAATGTATTAAGTCCATACTTGTCTACTTTTCAACGCCCCGTCATCATTAAAACTACAATAACTTTTGATAGAGTGAACCGATTTTAATAAAACAAAGAGTAAGTTACTCCCTAGGATATGCTTTATGCTTGCTGAGGATTTATTGTGTACCCAGTACTTAAGCAGTGATGCGTGTTCATACAAACGGATAGACAGATATACATTTCTAAAAATAATTGAAATGTATTCTATTACTAATTCCTAGACACCTGCAACAATTTTCTTTCTCGAAAATCGAAAAAGTACAGTCACGTTAAATTTACATTCTTATTATATGTATATAGATAGCTTACTTTAAAGCTTTGAAATGTCAGGGCACGGAGCACGTTATACAATATATTATGTACTAAGATGCCGGACGTCGATTGGTTATTTGATGGAGTTACATCAATGTATGACATAACTACATTTCTTTTGTTGATCTATTGACACGGATGGTTTTTTAAATATAAGATTTCTATTAAGTTGTAGGTTTGTTAAATAAATATGTATGTACGATTTTGTTTACTATACTATATTTATTTCATGCATTAAAAATGAAAAAACACTCGCAAATTATTTAGAAGTTGTCAACATAAAGTTAGTATTAGTACAGCCCTTGTCAATCTACGCTCTGCATATAGATTTAATTTCGGAGCTTGTGCATAACACTGTCAAGAGATTAATACAAAATATAGTTAAAATATTATTGTGATGATCCAAAATTTGCATTTATTTATTCTTATGTTGTCTCGATGTTATATCTACATATAATATAATACGTATTTATACCTGAATTTATGTTCTGCATAAATATATTAGGAGCGATGAAAAAAATTGGCGAGAACTGTATATTTTAACTTATATTAGCGAACGCCTGTGACTTTGTTCACTATGCTCAAGGACTAATTGTGTATGTATAGCACCGTCTGGTCGTGATTTATAGAAAAAGGAATAGTCTAAGCAATGATATTAGGTATAACTAAACCTTGTTAAAACTTGGCAAAATAGCTTATTTTTGACGACTGCAAAGGAAAGGTCCTTTGATTTCTTTTTCAGCACCGATATTGAGAATATGTCATTTTTCCACATTTTATCTAAGACGGTTTGGCGTTACAATATTACTTTACGTATGTGTGCGTTATAGTGCCGTTTGATTTGTCAAAACATCATGTAGGTAACGTATCTACAGCTTTTTAGTCATTTTATCATTGAGTATCAAGATCATTTAAACAATACTAAAGGGAAAAAACAATTACGTATGCTAATTTTCATGATAATCATTCAAACGGTTTTGAAATATATCGATCTCATAGCCAGTGCGATACAATTTTTTTTATTACATGTATATATAAATATATACATATATTTAATTATTTTTTTAATTCAGGAAAGTTAGTAGATATTCTTAGGAGGACAGTGTTGTTAGATAATTTACACCTTTTTTAAAGTTTATAAGGGTGTGACCCCATTGTACGAAATGTTTAGTGAATCAACAATCGAACTGGCTCTAAGTACAACTGTACTTACACTTAGGTAACTACCTAAAGACATTATCATACAATATTACATAGCTATAAAATACATTAATGATTCTAATGATATTATGCTCTATTCATTCGTTAAATTTAGTTTTACTGTGTGATTCAGTTCCTAACCAAAATAGCGAACATTAGCTCTAATCAACTGAATACATTGGCTTGTCATATGTTGCCACATTTAATACAAAAATTACATTATGTGCTGAGCAAAGATCTACTTTAAATTAATTAGTAATGAGGTCTCTAATGTAAATGACACGACGCTCGCAGCTCGCTGTCTGCGGAAGTAGGGCGTTGCGGTTACTCAATCGGTCATAACCAATGTAATATTATTTCGTCTGAACTACCGGAACTAATGTTATAAATTAATGGGGATTTCGTAAACGTATTCTAACGTCTCCGGACTTCACCTCGTAAGTATGTAATACGTATTACAAATACAGAATCATGTTTTTATTATTTTATGTTCGAATAAATAAGAGACTTAGGTTTAACTAGAGATAACTACTAGAGTGGTAGAGCCATGCTGAAGCTATTACTGGTTTCAGCATTAACGGGTCGACTCGCTCGGGGTAGTACCACCCTCTCACAGAAAACAAACGTGAAGTAACATTGCTTGCATTGTTGCGTTTCGTTCGGTCAGTGAGAGCGCCGGAGGCCCACCTCTCCTCTCCTTCCCTCTACCCTTCCTCCCCCTAACCCCAAAACACAGGATGGCTACGCACTTGTCACTCCACTGGTGTTGCTAGTGTCTATGGACGGTAGTGATCACTTAACATCAGGTGAACCAACTGTTCGTTTGCCTCCTATGATTAAAAAAAAATATAGGATCTATCATCACGCTAAGACCAATAGGAGCGGAGCACCAATGAAGAATGTTTCAAAATCAGGGTTTTTTCCTCTTGAGAGCTACCGCTGCGTGTTAGCATAAGCCCAAAGTATCTATTCCACGCGGAGGAAGTCGCGGGCAGAGGCTAGTTAAATTTAAAGTTATTTAAGTTCTAAGACACTACCTTTTAGCGAATGCACGAGCGCAGAAGAGGGGAAATAAACCGATAACATTATTTACAAAGATATTTCGTAAACAAAGTATATTTTTTCTGTCGATATTTTTTTTTAATATTTTTACCCTGTACATAAAATATGTTTTAAAGATAATAAACAACGCAGACGAAGTCTCGGGATCAGCTAGTATATAATATTACTACATGTTTACAAACGTGCAATTTTCATAATGCTATCTTGATGAGCATTTAACTTTCTACCGTCCCATTTGAAATAATCGTACAGATCTTTTATAGTAATGCCATATGTAGGATAAACCTGATTTCAAGTTAAAATGCCATCAAAATGAGTACTCAACGGGCATGCATAATGTTATGTATTCAATAAAAAAACCATTGGAATAAAAACAAAGGTAAGTAATACTGGAAAGATTACTTTAGTAAGCACCAATAAGTAATTTCCAGAATAATTTTATACGGAAATGTATGCATGTAGATAGGAACGACGGAGCTATAACAAACTGTAAAAGTAGCGATACGAGCTTACTATGTAATATTATTATAGACATTTCCGTGCCCTATATCTTTTTAAATAAAACTAGCGGGTCCGGCAAACGTTGTCCCGCCCTGGTTATAAAACAATCCTTGACAAATTATGTACCAAAATGTTCCTCATGAATCACTTTATGCACTGGTGAAAACCGCATGAAGATCCGTGCAGTAGTTTTTGAGCTTATCGCGAACAGACAGACAGACAGACGCGGTAGAGGACTTTGTTTTTTACTATGTAATGATAATAGAGTAATGACGTAGTGCGGTGAAGCTGTGAAGGCCCGTCAGGCCAATGGCGTTAGTCAGCTTGAAAGAAAAAATTATAGAGTTCTGCGGTTGTATATACGGCACGCATAAGCGATTAGATAGATTTGTTTTTTTTTACTTATTAACCACTAATCCCTTATAAAAAAATATATCATAACTACTGGGCACAACGGACGTTGTCGTGCCCTGATAATAAAGAAAACTTCGAAACAGACCGCAGCGCCACCTACCTGGTCCAGTTGTGAATCTAAATCATTCTTGGATCCACCTGAACACAAACTAAAAATTTTATTAATATCTGTCCAACCGTTTCGGAGGAGTTCAGTCACATATACATGTGCAAAAGAAATATATATATAAACATATGTTTATTTCATATAAAGTTTTAAGAAACTACGATTTTAAATCTTAACAGTGGTCCAAGCGGTGTAGTTCACGGGCGCAGAAGAGGAATTTAGAAGGAAATTTTGTATTCAAATTATATTTTTGCAGCACCTTGGGCCTCTTTCTAGGTATGGACATAATAATCACGCCAGCCCATAACCTACTGGAGACAGTGGCGTAGCTACCTAGGGGCTAGGCGGGGTAGTGCCCCGGGGCCCTCAAGCTCAGGGGGCCCTCGAATCCTTACCAGAAAGCTCGATCGAACTGAACTTTTGGAAATTTCTCCCATTTCAAAATAAATATGATAGGTTTGTAAATATAATTGTTATTTAGTCAGTTGGTAGGCCTGACCTTTATATAATAAACCCTTGAATCTTCTCTATTTCGTTTTATTAGCCAAACCTACACCAAGTATTAATTGTAATTTATGTTGTTACTGTTTAATGTTTTTATTACCTGCCCTGCAGTGCACAAAAAGAAGCTTAAGTAGCTTAACATTTTTAAAGTATTTGTATATTTCGTATTTTTATTTCATAAACCCTAATCAGTTTACATAGCAGTGGGGCCCCTTTTTTTAATTTGCCCCAGGGCCCTTGGTTACCTAGCTACGCCACGGACTGGAGATTTCAAAATGTGTGAAATCAAGAGTTCTATATTTTCCCACATACGAGTACAAGAACATTTCTCAGGTTCAGGTTTCCCCACGGTGTTTTTCATCACCATCATCCTATAGTGTTACCAATTTAAATAAATAAATGAACGGGAGTTCTGAAAGATTCGTTGGTACATACCGGCGTTCGAACCTGGTGGACATTGAATTAACATTCCATCAGGTTAAACTACTCGACCGTTTTGATTTATGACTGAAGAAAATTATGATCAAATTCTAATATCTAACATAATAAATGGTCACTCCGTAGTTCTCACGAGGAGGTTTATTTATTCTTATGATCTTTGTTCATAAACTGTACGCAATTTGTACCTAATTAGCTAAACAGCGATTAAATTACTATTCTTTGTTTATGAATGTTTATAAATTATTTAATATCTCTTTAAATGGCATAAAATTACATGACATTATATTAACATTAAATAATATAAACTACTAGATACGTAACCAATTCCAGTACCCAACATGATTATAGATAAGATCCGGCTAGGAACACCGTATGATAACGTTATAATATTATACTTTATGGTTTTCTATTTATCGTCCTATCTTCGTCATAATCGGTGACTTCTAATTGTATAAGAATAGTGACTCTTCGACATTACGTTATGAATTACTTCGTGTAGCCATTAAATAGAAGCAGTATTATTTAAAGTTATATATAGAAGTTAGCAGTTTATATTTTGATAAAATTTAACCCATTATAATAGTATTCCCTACAAAAGAAATATTTTGTAGACAAACTCTGAAAAACTTTTTTTATACTATTAAAATTATAATAAAACTTGCCCAAAGTTCGACTTCGAGGCACTATTTGTTCAATTGCAAAGCAATACAAGCGTATTACATTGTTCCAGTCCGAAAGGCGTGGTTGGCAACTTGATGCGTTCCAACTTAATCCTCGAGTACTGCAATCCTCCTATTATACTAATTATAACCTCAGAACAGTGGTTTTCTCGAGGTTAGTTGTACATAGACTGCTGTTACTCATTAAAGTTTGCAAGCTGCCTACATATCTACTAGATACTTCGTACATTACAGTGACAAAAACTCTAATAATATATTTTTAGTTTCATGCCCCATCCATTTATTAGTATTACGAACTAGACACGGCTTAACATTGAATAAACATTGTATTATATACGTTTAACTATTAAAGAAATTCTAGAAGGTAAGCTTGCACAAGTGTTCAGACAAACACATCTGCAAACAAGTACCGTGCATGTATAATATAGTGTTACTTTGATCCCCTCTCCCACTTCATTCGTAATACACACTGAATAGGATTTAACATGAAATGTATAAACATTCTATTATATACTTTTATGCATTAAATACATTGTAGTTAAATCAACTAGGCCGTAAGCAAGCTTGTACAAGTGTTCACATAAACACGTCTGCAAGCAAACACTGCATGTATAACGTCGTTTACAAAACTGTTACTTGCATAGCGCGGCATAGTGATGAGCGATATTAACATTTTCATTTTAATATCGGAATTTCTTTTTGTATCATCATTATTATTATTTTATTATTATTATTTATTATTATTATTACATAGTATAAAAACCAAGTCCCCAACCGCGTCTGTCTGTCTGTTCGCGATAAACTCAAAAACTACTGAACGGATTTTTATGCGGTTTTCACCAGTGGATAAAGTGATTCATGAGGAACGTTTTGATATGTAATTTGTCAAGGATTTTTTTATGATCAGGGTGGGACAACGTCTCCCTGGCCCGCTAGTATCTCATAAATATAACAATCGGTTTAGGCAGATATGATAATATTCGTATAATCGATTCCTTAATTTTTAATCGCTAGAAGATGCTCGACCAATATCTTTCAGTTTATAGAATCCCTTATAGAATGTCAACAATTGGAATAAAAACAAAAAAAATACCTTTTAAAATTATCGTACTGTACCAAAATAATAATTGTAAAAATGTAATCATGTAACAATTTAACTATTCAGTTACAAATGTAACAGACTAGCAGATCCTTGTTATGGAATCCAAATTAGGGTTCACTGATTGTATAGAATGTCTAGCTGAAGGAAACATGTATGACGCATCTAGTTTAGATATATGAAACAGAATACTAAGAAGCTTGCTACGTCTCGTGATTTTGTCCACGTTAACTTTGTATTGTACGCAACACCCGGCCAGTATCGTGTGTCGATACGACCGCGGCTTGCCGGCACTATTGCTTCATTCTCGTTTAATGTACTTTCTGACCCTCACTTTGTATGGTATTTACTCTATTCGTAAAGACAGTAACTTGGTTTTAGACTCTTCTAAACAAGAGTGGCTATAAAATGCAGAAAGAATTCTTCTAATGTAGTTGCTGTTCAAACAAACTGTCTCTTGACTTTTATATCAGTACAAACATTTTTTTTTTAATTAATTCTGTATTTACATATAATAACGACTCAGTGGTACTTCGTTTTGAATTACGATTTTCTTGAATTAAAATAATATTATAATGAAATCGTTACATAATGTCAGGGAATTTTTCTAAATTTCGTCTAAACAGCTACCACGTTTAATTCGACCAGATTCATTCTTTAAAGACTTCGTTCGCCAGCGTTTTTGATACAACGTTACGTAAACTTCGGTGAGAATGTGTTCACGCTAAACTCAAAGTTACAACTCAATATTTTAAAATTAACTGATAATTTAAAAAAAACCGTATAAGTAATATGTAGTATCGTTTTCATTACGACGGAGACATCACAACTTCGCTCATGCATTATTTACGTGATTACGTTTTCGGCAGATCGGCACAAAGAACTGGGACCCGTTTGTTTTTATAATAAGATTCCGCATTGTTTTAAACTTCACAATTGTCGTCATACCATTAAAAAACTGTAACACGGTAAGTACTCCTTGTATGTAATTAATTACTGCAGCATTGACTGTGTTGTTTGACCTAGGATTTATTAACAATGGATCATAATGTATGAGTGCTTTGTTTTGAGGAATATACCTGAAGTAGATGAAAGAATGTGAGTGTGTAATCTCTAATCTAGTTATAAACTACGTACATTTAAAGGTACAGTAAATCTTATATTATATGGTCTTCTTCACACTCCTTTTGGCCGGGGAGGGGGTATTGCCTATGGATTTCGACGCCTCGACCCGGAAGCTATACTTTTTAAACCATAGCTCTCTTTAACATTAAGTAACGTCAAAATCTGCGAGATATAACTTTGATACTTAGAACAGTACTAGCGCATCTAATCATTTTCATCCATATTACGAAGATGTCCTGCTTCGTCCAATTAGATAGCTTTACACATACCAGATTTATTCGTACGTGAATTCACTGGAGATATTTTTTATCTGAACCGTCATCGTTACTAAGATATAAAAGTAAGTCTACTTCAGATAGATAATATCCGTAAGGACTTACGTTGTACAAGATTAAATTTGAATAAAAGAAAATTGTTATCACGAATAATCTAAGATAAACATTACGGTAACAGCCTATATAGAGGATATCCTATTATTATTTGATACTGGCAAATAATTCTTTTGCATAACGACAAAAAATAAATGATCCATAGTAGATACGCATTAAGTCACTGTATTTTCCGTTCACAATATGTAAAAAAGTTCGTATGTAAAGAAAACTGAGAACAAAGACATTATAATAATATTATGTAGATCTTTGTATTTAAAAAACAATTGAAAATAAAGTCATTATTCAAAAGAATGCGAGGAATATAATGTAGATCTTTGTACATAAAAAATAAATGAAACTAAAGTTATTATTCAAAATAATGCGAGGTTAATGACATTTATCATGTTATTGATTTAATAATTAACCATAAACAATCTTTAATCTCGTGTAAACTAAAATATTTATAATTCAATAACCAAAACTGAGTCCACGTTATTTTTGTATTGGGATAGAAACCTTATATTTTAATGACTATTGAAAATAACAGTTATTATTTATTACTTGTTGTCAATTAAAATCGTATCGTAAACATTAATGTGATCGTAAAAATGATTACACATCTGCAGTTATTATGAGCATTTGTCTTTAAAATGATACAACACAAAGGTTGTAAGGCTCGGAATGTTTAATACATAAAAACTATTTTGAATAAATCGATATTATTGTTTATCTATTTAATTTTCATGTATAATACATAAAATAAGGGTACCTAATACAGTAAGGATGTACATACATATTATGAGTTTTGACTCGTACTTCTATATCGTAAAATCAATCCACAGACGTAAAACATAAAATGTAGATTATTGCACCGCAATTTGCGTCACCGTGTGTTGTCGTGTTATATATTTCATTTTATATACAAATACAATTAACAAGTAATATATTGATGAAAAACATATATCATTAACTAACACGGCTGATACATATTGTCATTAAAATACGATATGATTAAAAAAATCAACTATTACAAAATTTGAAAGCACGAATTTTCTACGTCTGACCATTCATAATCTATCCATTAATTGAAACTAATCTTGTAATACCTCGAACAACCTCGACAGTTTGTGCAATTGTCGTAGTACAGAAATTGAATTTCTATCGCGATAATCATACCGACCATTAAACGTTTAATAGCTTCCAAGATCAATGACTACTGAAAGCACTTTTTGTCTCAACATCTACCCGAAGATAATTAGTATGTCGTTATAATAATAACCTTGGTTTTGTGGTTTCCCTGAGATACTAAATAATAATTTGCATTTGAAAAAGATACCTACTCGTAACGTTTAGAAACATAATACAGTTTGTAAAATAATCTTGTGTATTTCTTAGTTATTGCTGTTTTTACTATTCAACTATAATATTCATAATTATTCCGTTTTAAGATATACTATTAAATCAGTAAAATGAATTGATTTATAAAAGTATAACCAATCTGGAAAACTATTTTTTATTTTTTGGAAAGGGGATATTTTCACAAGGTCTCTTTGAAAGTAATTAACACCAGGCCTTTAATTTCGAAGAAACAAAATCCTCAACAGCAAATAGTAAATGTATTGTGACTCAGATATCTAGGTTTTTTACAATCAAAGACTAGGTATGTACCTAACTGTGGTCAAGGAGATACTGGTGTAGTTTATTAGAGTTTTTTTAATAGGTTTTATTTAAAATATAATAAAATAATTATTAGAATTACAAAGCCTTAGGAAGACGTAAAGCACTCGTCTTTTACAATTTTCACACGAAAGAGTTTACGGTTGATAGCTGATATAGTATACAATCATGATATTAATGTCCTAGTAGTCCGGTGAAGCTGTTAAGGCCTTGCTAGGTCAATAGCGTAGTCAGTTCGAAAAAAAAATTCCTCGTTCGGTGAAGCTGTTACTACTTATTAGACCAACAGCGTTACTCAGTTCGAAAAAAAAATTGCTATTAGATTGTATACAGCTTGATAAACTGTTGAATATAGTAGTGAATACATGTAATATTTTAGTAACACCTAATAATATTTTCTTATATTAGTAAAGAATTGAACATTAGAATAAAAATTTAAGTTGATAATATCATTACATAGTATAAAACAAAGTCCCCTAGCGCGTCTGTCTGTCTGTCTGTTCGCGATAAACTCAAAAACTACTGAACGGATCTCCATACGGTTTTCACCAGGGGATAGAGTGATTGATGAGGAACGTTTTAGTATATAATTTGTAAAAGATTTTTTCATAATCAGAGCGGGACAACGTCTGCCGGGCCCGCTAGTAATAGTATAAAACAAAGTCCCCTACCGCCTCTGTCTGTCTGTCTGTTCGCGATAAACTCAAAAACTACTGAACGGATTTTCATGTGGGTTTCACTAGTGGATAGAGGGATTCATGAAGAAGGTTTTGTTATATAATTTGTCAATGATTTTTCTATAATCAGGGCGGGACAACGTCTGCCGGGCCGGCTAGTAGTATATCATTTGTCAAGGTTTTTTATAATCAGGGCGGGACAACGTCTGCCGGGTCCGCTAGTAATATATATTTGTGTTCACATATGCAACAAATTATTTTTGGATATTATTTTTAAAACAGGTATTTACTGATCCTAATATAAATAACTCGTTACAGGAAACTTTATCATTTGATTCTTTTTATAAAAACGTTAACAACTGAGTTTTTTATTAACTTTGACAACAGACACGAAACTTGTAAAATATATAGAAGATATTTCTGAAGGCAATGACAATAATCTCACGATTGTCTTTATGTGTTGGGAATGAGAAAGTGATTGTATCATATGACCTTTTAGAAATCGGTGAAGCGTCTGAAAATTCGGTAGAAAAGGACGTCCAGAATCTATAATTTTAACCATTATTCTTCAAAAACTATCTAAAGAACACATTTTAACCCGAAATATAAGTATATATGGATTTTTTTGCAATAAAAATGTCTAACCAAGACAGTCTTAAAACTTTAAATGACGCTATCGTATTTTTTATATAAGTAGCAAGTGTATAAGGACTAAAGCTAAAAAAAATGATCTAAATCTATCCAGTACTTCTTGCATGATGCGTTTAACTTCTATTATTTTATTTACCTGTAAGATTATAGCTATATCTAATTCTTATGCTAAATTATCTTATGGTTTTATAAATTACAATTAATTTAATTTGTAATATATAATACATGGTTCAAATGTAGTCAGTGGTTAGTTTTATTACTATTTATATTTTGTTAAAACTTGTTGTAGGTATTCAATTAAGGCTTGTAACCTTTTTTAATTGCTAACCGCAATTATAAATAATAAATCTCCTTATTTTCTTTTATTAATCAAACTATTCATGATTGGGCAAAAAATTTAGTACATAGTTGTAACTTTGTTGTTATTAATGATACGGAAAATTCGTTAAGAACTTTTGTATAGAGCGTCAAAAGAACTACAAAATTGTTATTTAAGTTTTTATTATATCTTTATAATTTAGCCGCAAAAGATTAAAAACGTAAAATTATTAAAAATTCAAATTTGAAAGATCCGTAGAAATTTAAATATTAAAGATAGAAATTTGGCTCAACGAATTTTTTGTTGATAATGTTTCGCTTAATGAGACCTGTCCATTCATTTCTACAAAATAAAATTTCTTCACTGTTTGCAAGTGGCAAAAATGTAAAAAAAAAATCCCCTATATTATTTACATGGGAAAATCTAAAGTCCGTTGGAGGACCTCTTGAAATTGAAATTAAGAGCTGTCCTTTGGACATAATTTTTGTTTGAATATATACTATGGTATTTTGGGATTAGAGCGAGAAAAAAAAATCGATGTTTTTTGGCACACCCTAAATTGTATATACACTCAAACTTAAAGAAGAATATTAAAGAAATTGGATGACTCTGTACGTTGTCCACGATAATAAAAAAATGAAATTAACAACTGAGTCAATTATCTAAATTGTCTATTTTGGAATTATTGTATTGTAAATTTTTCTAGATACGAAATTAGCCACCATCTTTATTGTGAAAAACCAAATTATAAAGTACGACATCTATGTACATACATACAGTGCGAAATTGTATACAGTTAAAGTAAAACCTGATTCTCACACATATTGTTCTTGACCATGAATTAAATGAGCAGCTATAAATACGTGCAACAAATTAAATAATTTAGTTACTTCATTTTCTAATCTTAAACGAATTTATATGTTAAACATATATATACATTTTATTGTTAAATTCTAGCATATTACGTGAAGTGCCTTTTTCTGCAATCTTTTTTTTTTCGAACTGACTACGCTATTTACCTAGCAAGGTCTTTACAGCTTCACCGGACTACTAAGGCGAGCGCTTAAGGCACTAAGCCGATTTTATTTGACAACTAGCTCAAGGGTGCACAGCACACCTCGGCTTGGGCTGTTGCCTGATACATGCAATTCGCGACCTATCTGAGTTAACCTAAGCTAAGCTACATATTCTTATATGAGTTATTGAAACATATATGTGTACCAAGCAAACATACCTCAACAACTCTTATATGTATATTGTGTCGGATTTTCTGCAATCTACTATATCAATACAATATACCAAACTTACATGCTAGTTCACTTATTATCAATATTTATTACTATCACTAGACACTACAATATTCAAGGAAATGTTAAAGGAATCAATCAAAACTAATTAATTTATGTTAGTACATTGAATAAATCGAACGAATAAAAGAAAGCCAAATATTTCCTTTATATTTTAGAACGACCACGTAATAAAATAAAATGGCACAGACCTAACAATTACTAACATAAAGAAAAAGAGTTAGTCAAATAAGTATAGCAGTTCTGAAGTAAGGTACTATGCATACGGTAATTGATTAATATTTATACTAGCAGGCCCGGTGGACGTTATCCCGCCCGGATAATAAAAAAAACATGATATAATATATATCAAAACTTTCCTCATGAATCACTTTATCAACTGGAGAAAGCCGCATGACAATCAGTTCAGTAGTTTTCGAGTTTATCGCGAACAGACAGACAGACAGACGTAGCAGAGGGCTTTGTTTTATAATATGTAGTGATAGATACTTCATTGACAAGCCTTGTCGAAATGCTTGCTTTTTGAAATTATACTTCTTTTGGTGCGTTAGGGAACAATGATGAGAGTAAATTTTTAGGAAGCGCGCGCACACCGTCACGAAAAACTGACACCCTGAAGTTAGCTGTAGTCAACACTTTATTTCTTTGTATTTGTTGTTTGTATTTCTTTGTATTAGAACTTTCAATGTATTAAATACCTTTTTTCTATTGTTAGTGTCGTTTTTTCTACAAACGTAGAATAAGGCGAAAGATAAAATTTATGAAAAGATTTTTATCTTGTTACGCCAAAGAAGTGTAATTTCTAACGTGTGTACATAAGTACACACACACTTTTTTTTAATAAGAATATTTATCGACAGGTAGTTTTAAGATTCTCTTCGCAATTGAATAACGTATTACTTTTGACTAATTCATTGATTTGGTCTTAAGATGAACTAAAATAACATTTATATTTCTTCTCCCCAAAATGTATCATGTCTCTAAAAATTTAGATTTCATAAAAAATCGCGTCAGACACGTACACTTTATTAACTACTAGCCTCTGCCTGTGACTTCGTCCGCTAGGAATAGGCTAACACGCGGCGGAGGCTCTCAAGAGGGAAAAAACCCCGATTTTGAAACATTCTTCATTGGTGCTCCGCTCCTATTGGTCTTAGCGTGACGATATATAGCCTATAACCTTCCTCGATAAATGAGCTATATAACACTGAAAGAAGTCAAATAAAATCAAAAAAAAATCAAATCGGACTAGTAGTTCCTGATATTACCCCATACAACGTCACAAACTCCCAAACTTTACCTCTTTATAATATTAAGTCTAGACGAGTATATTACCGAAAACAGTACATATTCGGTAGTCAAGTATCACTAAATTAATATATTTTATAGTCAGTTATTTTGTTACCGATAAAGGGTATGATTTATTTTGTGACAGCCGTTGTAGACAAGAAAGTACGGTTCCGTTAAATGTCCCAATAAGATACATGCGCTGTACGTACTATGTAATATGAAAGGAATTTGCACGCGACCCCCATCATAATTGACAGTGAATCATAAATGTGAACCTCTATAATCTGACAGTGTATCCTCGTGTTACTTGAACCGATTTTATTCAATGCTCAGTACTGTACTAAATATACTCTTAAACTATGTATACATATCTAAACATATGGCTGATTAGCTAATCAATTAGTAGTTTAGCAGCTGCCCGGTCAGGTCTCACACGGATGTACTAACAATGGTTTGAAGAAAATAATAGTAAGGTTTCTGTTTACGGTACGAAAATATAATAAAATAAAATGGCAACTGAACATATATATACCAGGCGAAAGGTTAATCACTCGCAGTATTCTAGGATATAATACTTCATGTCACATGTAATATATAAAATAATAATATCAAAACAAATATTAACAAATAACAAAGAGAACCTAAGTTAAGGTTTGTTCTAAGACTTCGATAATAAAACGGACAATAAACCCTTTTGTTTGTTCATGCCGTTCCCACGTTCACTTTCAAATGAAAGTGAAATCACTCGACGGTTATTGACACTGTACTTTAACATAGACGCGTAGAGGATTGCGTATAATTTTTGTATTTTTCTAGATAATTAGGGTAAATATTAAGCACCTATTTTTTTAATTGATTGAGGACGAGAATCGAGTCCAGAGTATCTTCCATAAATATAGCTATTGTCTACACTTTCAGCCTGTATATCTATATATATCTGTATATCTATATATGTCTGTCAACTTTCTTAAGATTTTTGAAAATCTCCCTAATGTTTCATGTCTTACTCATTCATGTTATGTATGGGAACTATTGAACCTAAATTTTTCACTTCTCCGTATGATTTTTCTAATATTTTCTTTCATACAAAAATTGTCCTGATAGTTACACAGACAATAGAATAATAATTAGCCAAATGCGTGCAGCCGTTGTAACGTGATGCACTTACATACATTTCGCAATGTATTTTTAATTATATACATAATTTAACCAATTAATTATCACTGTAAATATACTCGCAGGTGCGATAACGTTGAATTATTGTATGGTTGTATGTAATCTGCTATATTGTTATTACGCTCTATACAGATCAACAAGGACTTGCAATAATTTCATAACTTCATTTGCGGTAATAATTCTCGGAAATAACAAAATTGAGGATAAAAAATAACAGCGTAATTTGGCCTTTTATGTCATCGAGAAACAAGGTTTTTCCCAAATCAACATTTTAATTAAATAATTTCCTCCATCAAATGAATCCAAATCACCTGTATCCATATATGTACTTAATATAGTCAAAGACAAATAAGTTCGGTACCTTTATGTAGTCCGGTGAAGCTGTAAATACCTTAACAGGTCAATAGCATTGTCTGTTCGAGAAAAAATAATAATACTATTTATTTCTTTAGTAGCTACTAGCCGACCCGTGCCCACTTCGTTGGGTGGTAATAGGCATTATCAAGCTACACCTTTTCTCTAGAACTCAATCAAATATCTCTCATAGTTAAGGCAGCGTTCGTAAGAAACGTTTTCGTTCGACAATTTTTTCTCCGACTTCCCAGATATTACCCCCTACAACCTCACAAACTTTACCTGTTTATAATATTAGTATATATAATATAATTAGTTAATAGCTTCCGCCCGCGACTTCGTACGCGTGGAATAGTTATTTTGGGCTAGGACGCAGCGGAATTTCTCAAAAGGAAAAAGCCCCGATTTTAAAACATTTTTCATGATTGCTCCGCTATTATTAGTCTTAGCATGATGATATATAGCCTATGACACTCACAAATAACGTGGCTTTGTATTGGTAAAATAATTTTTAAAATCGGATCAGTAGTTCCTGAGATTACCCCTGACAACGTCACAACGTCACAAACTCACAAACTTTACCTCTTTATAATATTAGTATAGAAGTATAGATTGACGCTTTAGTTTTATCAATAAAAATATTTGGAAATTATTTTTTTCATACCATACACTAGCCGAAACCTTTATTTATAGGTCTCTATTCCTCATACTTTACCGTGAAGAAAAAGTTGCAACGTTTATTATGGTCGAATTTCGAAACATGGAATTTCTCTTTGTCGGCTTCGATTCTCTACATTTTTAAACCTACTGTAATTATCTTTATTGATCGGCTCGTGTATGTTTAATAATTGGTAGCTTTCTGGTTAAATGGAAAGTATGCGAGCAGACAGAAATTGGTTTTCGTAATACAGTTTTTGCAAATTTACATTTTATGCTAAACGAATGAGATTTCGGAATATAATCACGATAGAATTAGGCGCCCCAGATTCTAAGCCTTATAATGCTTTTACAGGATTATGTATGGTACAATTAACAGCGTCGACAATTTAGAATGTTTACTTAACGTTTTACTTTAACTGACACCGTCATACAGTGTCATTGTTCTACTTGTATCTTTTAGTCCGACATCAAATATTCGAAGGCTGTGAAATTTCCTTTTAAAATTACATATGCATTAAGTAACTCTCTCAAGTCCGATGGCATTCAATTCAACTTATTTGAAAGTAAATACGTTACATTGCAGAATTTGATGTAACCTACGTAACTGAGAAATCTTTAGTTGAGGTATTTACAACGATAGCTTATGAATGATTACTTTTTTTTATATATAGTTAACTAGCTTTTGCTCGACGCTTATTACGACGATTTATATAATTTCTGGGAGAAAAATACCCTATGTTCTTTTCTGTTCTGCTAAAAACGTGTATTTATGCATAATTTCATGATGATCAGTTTAGTAAGGCGTAATTGGGTAAAAAATAAACAAAAAATAGGATCTTACAGGCATACGATAGAAGTGAAACTTTTGAATTACAGGGAAACATTTTAATTTAAAAAATGCAATAAGAGATTAACGTCACGCGGTGTTCCTTAGCAGTCACTCATACAAGTACTGCCCGACGTTGCTTAAGTCCGGCGAGCGGACGAGAACCGGTGTTTTCAACACTCTACCCGACACAGTGTTTACTCCTACCATTTTTCGTTATCTAAAACATTTGCCGATCACAATTTCAAAGATCTGAAATAGTTTAGAATATTATCCGATACGAAATATATATAAGAGTTGTTGAGGTATATATGCTTGGTACACATATATGTTTCAACAACTCATATATGTGTGAATAGTTAGCTTAGCTCAGATAGGTCGCGAATTACATGTATCAGGCAACAGCGAAAGCCGAGGTGTGCCATGCACCCTTGAGCTAGTTGTCAAAATAAAATCGGCTGAGTGCCTTAAGCGCTCGCCTTAGTAGTCCGGTGAAGCTATTAAGACCTTGCTTGGTCAATAGCGTAGACAGGTCGAAAAAAAAAATCAAAAATCTCCGATAAGAACTTTCACGTCATAAAAACTCACTTTCGTATTTACAATATCAATTAGGATTAAGAATTTTATACCTATATGAATATAATTGAAGCAGAATGCTTTTGTTCCCTGTTACTGCTTATGTATTGCATTTACATAGCATCACAATTTAATTGAGCCTTGAGAATTACCATATAGGGAACAATTTTAGGAGTACTCGGTTACTTAAGAAACTAATTATACTGAAGATAAGCTCAACATAAAATGTTTAAAACAATCTTGTAGAAGTTTATATTGGTTAGGTTTACGCTAATAAAACTAATGCAAGACACGCACGAGTGAATTCCAATTTCATGAGTGTAATTTATAATGTCGCCGTGCTGTCACACAAGACAATAGTCTAAAAAGAATTGTTATTATAGAATGTGTAATGTCAAGGGAACATTTGTACGTTGCGATGCAAGGCGCGTGTTATACTCCGCTTCAGTGTTTCCCTTCATTGAATTGGTAATTACTTAATTGTATCGCTGACGTCCGGTGAGTTATGACGTATATTCGTAGGTATACTTTGAATCCTATAATCGAAGTTGCAATACATCGAATAACTTACATTTTTCAATAGGAAACTATAAGGAACTAAAATTGTAACTGCGATTGAGATTTTTTTTGATACGTTTTGACGCACTAATTACTCAAGCGATCATCTTGAAAGTTTGCATACAAGTTCTCAGAGGCACAGAGAATAATATTACTGTTTATAGAAAAAAAAAGTCTAATTCACAGGTAGTTGAAGAGAAACTTTAAAAAACAAAGCGATAAGACCGTATGTCTCACTGTTCTCCAATACCCCAAAGCGGGCGAGACACTGCTCCCACTCTACCCGACACAGTGTTTACCCCCACCACTTTTTGTCACACAAAAAGGTTACGGATCAGAATTTCAAAGCCCTCTGATAAAAAAAATCACTTCAAAAAGTACTTTTCCCAAGTCAAATCTACATTAATGCGAGCAAAGCCGCGGGCGAAAACGAGTGTTTTGTATAAAACCCTTTTAAATTTTAAAATAATCGTCCGTACACTTTCACGATATTTGATTTTATATTTGTTTTATAAACCTTGACATAACAATAGTGATAAAATTATCTGTAAATGTTGACTAAGTAAAAACGATTGCATATGTATGACAAGTAAATAGTGAAATGTCACCGTGATATATAACTAAGTAGGTAAAGTAAATAAAAATAATAATAGTCAAATTTAATTTCTAATTGAATAACTATTTACGGGAGGATTAAGTTATATATTTAAGCATTATTGCACGTCTGTTTCTATGATTCAAAGAGCGTCTCATCGTTAACTCTAGGCTATGTCTGAATAATTCTATAGTACCGTGAATGACACACTAAGTAAAACTAAAAAACGTATTACCTTTACAGTATTTTCGTGCAGTCGTGTTAAGAATTTCAAATTTAATTAAGCTGTAAACATTTATGGACAGAAAAATTTTAGTATTTTTTTTAAGATTCCTACTTTGTTTAATTTGAAGCATCAAATTTTTAAACTGTGTCATCCTAAGTGTTATTATAAATGTAAGTGTTTTTGTTTGCTTGTTTGTTATGCTTTCACACTTTAACTACAAATCGAGCATCATTCAATTTTCATACACTTTCTCGATGTTATTAAGGAACATGGCGTACCCTTCATCCAGAAAAAAAGTAATTTCCGAGGGATAAATTAAATCTCCATTAACACGAGCGAAGTCGCTGCCAAAAGCTAGTCTCATAATGTTTAACTCTGTCGGTATTCAGATGTACTTCGATAATTATAAGGATAAAATTGTACAGTAAAATGATAACCTGAATAAAAAACACGATAAAATCACAGCTGTGTCTTTCTTGACAGTAACCGCTAGCTACATGTTGGAAAGATTTACGCAACATGTACATTAGATAATATTGCCTCGACCACTGGACATTCAAACACACCAGAACTAGTATAAAACAATTGAACCATCGTGAGCAGTCTCTACATAGAAACTAATAATGACTGGTCCGTAGAGCTAAATTGTAGACAATATAAAAAAATGTTTAAAACATTTCAGTCGGTCTTAACAGTTTATGTTAATATTTTTCTCAGCATAAATCCATAACTAACGAGTAACTCAACACATGTCATTCTTAAAATAAATAATTACGTGTCTCTCTTTGAATACGTCTATTATCTTTTTCTAACAAACTCGTGAGATATTGAAAAAATAATAACTAAAGAAAACACTAAAATAAGGCATAATAACGAAAGTCATCGAAAAATGAATAGTAATTACTCGAAAATACTTTATAACACTATATAAGTTATCTATAAGAGATATATAACGATATTCACTCATGTCAAACCCATATCGGCATTGGACTATGACCATTCGCTCCGAAACATTTCGCAGATGGTGCTGGACAACTTATTGTATGGATTTGATTGATATTTAATGAATGCTCAATAAAGCGGGCGAGAGTCAGCTAATAGTCACAATCGTCACACGAGCGTCTCATCAATATATACTAGTTTATACTAATAGATATTATAAAGAAGTAAAGTATGTGAATTTGTGACGTTGTGAGTTTGTGACGTTGTAGGAGGTAATCTCGGGAACTACTGGTCCGATTTGAAAAATTCTTTCAGTGTTATATAGCTCATTTATCGAGGAATGTTATAGGTTATATATCATACTAATATTATAAAGAAGGAAAGCTTGTGAATTTGTGACGTTGTAGGGGGTAATCTCGGGAACTACTGGTCCGATTTGAAAAATTCTTTCAGTGTTATATAGCTCACTTATCGAGGAAGGTTATAGGTTATATATCATACTAATATTATAAAGAAGTAAAGCTTGTGAATTTGTGACGTTGTAGGGGGTAATCTCGGGAACTACTGGTCCGATTTGAAATATTATTTCAGTGTTATATATCGAGAAAGTATATAAGGCTATATATTATCACACTAAGACCAATAGAAACGGAGCATCAATGAAGAATGTTTCAAAATCGTTTTTTTTTTCCCCTCTTGAGAGCTTCCGCTGCGTGTTAGCGTTAGTCCAAAGTAACTACTCCACGCGGACGAAGTCGCGGGCAGAGGCTAGTCTGCATATAAAAGCGAGTCTATACTTTACAATTAAACAAGAAAATTTTAAACTAAGTAACTTCAAAAAATTCTACTACAATCTATTAGAAATGCATCAGAACGTCTTTGACCATAGTTTGGTATCTACCAAGTCTTAAATTCTTACAAATCTACCAATGTCTAAACAGTACATTTTCTATTAGATTTTGAACAGTCTCCTGATGTATCTTCGAAGTCCAAGGTCCAATGGTAGTGAAATTAAAATGGGACCCCAAAAATATTACCTATACAATAAAAGAAGGTTTTTCGAAATTCGGTTTGAAAATGAAGTTATTAAATAACAAACGTTTAAAAAAATACAACCGACTTCATTACATCCTTTTTTTGGAGTCGGTTAAATAAGAATTCAATTATTGCTCTAAATTATTCGATCACTAATTATCCCTGCTACTATTATATAAACATTGACTACAATCATTAAACATATCTGATTAAAATATCCACACCTAAAATTATTTCAAGGAAACGTTTATCAACCCGGAACTGTAATGGTTAGAATAATTCAAATCACTGTTTCTATCCTTGCTATAATATGTATTTAACATCATACTGTATTTACTAAGAACGTTTTAAATCGAAACATTATTATGGTATCTAGCTGAATTTTCTTCTTTTTTTTTAGTTTTTCACGATGTGCGTATATCATATTTAATATTTTATTTACTCCAGTCAAGTTATATTATGTAAAATGTTAAATCGAACATGCGATCTTTGTAATTTTAAGTCAATCACAATTTTAACATTAAACCACTAATATGAACTGTAATTAACAACATTCGTCTTACTTTTGACTCGTTAACGGTGTTTTAATTGAATACGAAGAGGAAAAACATTAATAGTATATTATTTGTGCTATATGAAGTTAATATCGAGACACTTGAATCATGCAACTTTAACTAGAGTTTGTCATATACAGAAGGTCTAAGCAACGCGCTCTCAACTTACGTTTTGTATAGTTATATACTTACGAAAATAACAATCAAGGCCAACGAGTTACGTTCAAGAAGCTTGAATGTTTTTTAATCGCATCTCGGAGCAATGCCACTATAAATCGTTTACGTGAAAAAGTGATAATTATGAATAATTTAACATACAGTTCATATTGCATGCTCTTTCGTATTTTGACCCAGTTTTCAGAACTCACTGTCATATTTACAGAATGAATAATGTTTCATGTTTCCTCAGAAAGCAGATGTATACAAAAATATATACAAAACACTATAAGAAATTAATAAATAATACTCACGCTGTAAGTATTCTATGTTATGTTGAACTTCAGGCATCACATGCATGAAAGTCGTTGACAGCAAAACACCACCGCCGAAGGAGAGGAGAGTCATCACGATTACATTAGTGCTTTTTAAGTTTCCTGCCTGTTCTGCGGATAACCAATTAAACTTTTTGGCTAAGAAAAGTGGTGCCAGACCACAGATCATGGAAGCACAGAAAAGCACCGCCATGGAGACTCCTTTCGCGAGGATGACTCCCTCTTCATCATCATCGCCGTGGGAATGACGGAAGTGCACATCTTCGACGGACATTGTCACTAAAAGTTCGAACTTATACTGATTGATTTTGCAATATCGTCGTTCAACCGGCGAAGGACGGCGAGTGGGCTGCGTCAAGGGTGCGTACCCTTTTATACCGGCTTGGTCTATATCAGATCGTGTGCGCGTGCGCTGGCGGAGAGCGACTCGCTACAACTATACGCACGCAGCGTCGCCTTGTCGCGCCGACCCGCGCGTTCTGTTTCACTCCACTCTGCAGGCTTCATTCAGTACGGTGCCTTGTAAACCTTATAATTCATACACTAAAATATTGTGCGCGTTTTTACTTTACATTTTTGCATTTATCGTTGACTGAAATATAATTAAATATTGTAAATACCCTTTTTAAGTCTAGGACTATCAAATCATAAACAGAGAAAGTTAATGATTTGACAATGGTTTTTCGTCAAACGTCACGTTTCTGGATTAATATGAGATACTCCATTAGCAAAGCTGTATTGTCAGTTTTTTTTTTTTTTGTATTGGTACTATAAAACATACCCAATAAGTTGTGATTAGAGAGTTTTTGGCGGGATCTTGGTCTGTCATGTAGTGCATTTTATTTTTTATTCATAATTTTGTGTTACTTGACTCTATATTATGTAAAATTGGTGGTGTTTTATGTAATATAGTTTGTTTATTGTGCATAAGTGAAGTGAAGGTAAAATAATACCACGGACCATGAATTCTGAGATGCCACAAAAACTCCATGGAAAGTTCTAACAAGATGGCTACTACTACTAGAAGCTGGCTACTAGAAGACTGGTTGCCAAAAATGGAATGGAAGAAAAACTTGTAATACTATTAACTACTCGACAATGGCAGTAATAATCTAAAAGATTGGTTGCTAAAAATAAAGTTAAAAAAAAAGGTTTAATTATTTTATAACATGTTCATGCTTAGGTTGTATGTATACCATGCTATTTAGGGACGTAGATGGGATCCTCATATTATTTATTAGATTTCACCTATAAACACGTTGTCATGTTAGATTACATTTTAGGCTATTATTTTTTACATTTCAATACATTAGAACTATAAATGTAATGTTATTCGAAATTATCGTAGTTGTTGTCCTTGACAGCTTTTATTACCTCATTGAATACTTCTTGATAATTCTTATTGAATTTAGATCAATAGATTGGTATGGATCAAACATAGTAGGTGTTATAATTTCCAGAAATAACGTTTTTATTATTATTTGATAGGGCAATCCTATTTTCAAAGAGTAACTCGTTGTATTAGAAAGTGAATAAAATCTCTAATGAATCTAGATCTTATATTTCCATTCAGAAACAGTTATAACAAAATCGTTAAAGACTTTTAGTTTAGTTTAATGCACTTCTTACACGAAATTCAGTTGGACCGTGAGGTAACTTGTCATATGTCTTGTCAATATGTGAACGACGATTATGCTGGAATTAACTCATCTGTGTGCATCCATTAAAAACGTTTGTGACATATGTATACCTATTGTACTCTAAATATTATATAGATTTGTTAAAAAGATAAACCAGATCGAGTTTCTTGCCCGTTCTTCTCGATGAGTGGGTTGTTTTCCCGAACCGGTGGTAGTTTTGACGTTCATAAGTTCCTTCTTAGGGCCTAAATTGAATAAAGTGTTTTTTGATTTTGATTTTGAAATGCCTCGTGTCATACATAATCGCTGCCGCAAACATAATGTCAGCACTCAAGAGTATATATAATATAAAATTATAATATGTATTGTGTCGAGGTGTGTTAGTTTAATGTAGCTAATGAGATATGCAGTCAAAATAAGTCGACTATACGTATGCGGAATACGAAATTACCAAAACACAACTCGAGTGTACACGCTTGCGCACACTTTTAGACAGTAATGTGTTAACTAGTATGGTATAGTCTTTATATATACATTTCTTCTGTTCGTGTGTATGTCACTGAACTCCTCCTAAACGGCTGGACCGATTTTGATGAAATTTTGTGTGCGTGTTCCAGTGGATCCGAGAATGGTTTAGATTCACAATTGGAACCAGCAGGTGGCGCTGCGGTTGACTTTTAAGATTTTTTTTTCATCAAGGCAGGCAACGTCCGCCGTGCCCGCTAGTATTTTATAACTTCTGTCATGTTTACACAGTCCAAACGCTATTTCTCGTATCTAGTACATACCAAATAACCATTTAATTTAATTTGATTTTAAATATGCTAGCTTTTGCTCTCGGCTTTGCTTGCGATTATGTAGATTTGATCTCTCCCTCGGAAAGGGTACATTTTTTCTGTACCAAACGTAGCCAATGTCCTTTTCTGTGCCCCTGACAACGTATAGCTAAAATTACATAATGATCGGTTCTGTCGTTAACATCTGAAAGCATACCAAATAAAAAAACATACTCATATTCGCATTTATGGTATTAAGTAAAGAGAATTTAGCTCATTTTAATACATTACAATTTTCTATAACCTAGTACTTCTTTCGAAATATCAAAATACGATTTTACACAAATAACATATTTAATCTTCGATGTAAGTGGGTTCATCCATCGGGCCGCAGACGATCCGGCGCGAGACATTGTGGATTACAATTTAAAAATTACAATAAAAGATAAAAATGAAGCCGCCATAAAGGAGATAATTTCTCTATGAAAAATATGTAATATAATGTTTTTTTTTATATATCTTAGGAGGCAAACGAACAGGTGGGTCACCTGATGTTAAGTGATCACCACCGTCCATAGACACTTGTAACACCAGAAGAGTCGCAAGTGCGTTGCCAGCCTGTGTTTGGGAGAAGGAGGAGTGGGGAGTGGGGGGGAGGGGAGTTGGGTATCCGACGCTCTGAATGACCGAAGGAAACGCAACAATGCAAGTATCGTTACTTCACGTCGGTTTTCTGTGAGATGGTGGTACTACCCCGGGCGAGCCGACCCATTCATGCTGAAACCAGTAGTAGCATCAGCGTGGCTCTACCACCTACAAAATATAAACTAAAGTAACGTAACGTAAAGTAGTTTCTCTCTTGGGATCCCATGTCTCCACACTGTCGGGGAAGAGGGCAGACACAATACACAATGCTTCTCCATCTCGATCTGTCGATGGCTTGACGCTTCACCTCACTCCAAGTAAGCCCAACTTTCGTAGACTCCGCGAGCACAGATCTTCACCAGGTTTGTCTAGGTCGACCACGTTTCCACCTGCCTTCGGGATTCCAGTCCAATGCCTGATTAGGGATATGGCTGTTGTCCCTTCACAAAGTGTGGCCGATCCAGGTCCATCCTCCGACCCTCCAGTTGGTGACACGAATCTGTCAAGGTATGTGAAATTGGAGACTGGTTCCATCACCTCCTCTCCAATTAAAAGTAGGATGTCATTATTCGAACCTAGTCGCATATTCTTGGTCTTCTTTAGATTGATCTTAAGCCCGCACGTGCTGCTTCGCGCTGTAAGTTATCGAGTTTATTCTGCATGTCAACACGCGGGTGACTAAGCAAGCATAGGTCGACAGCGTAATCTAGATTTTGTAGATAGAAACGTATTATATTTAATAGTTAAGTAAAATAACAATACTTGCTCACATGTTAAACGATTTTTAACAAGACTAATAAAATTAACGACAGCATAAAAAGTGCAAGAGTCTGTAGAAAAAAAAATCCTCGATGTTGTCAAAGTTATATTAACACCTTAGACCTTGATTTTAAAGTACAGTTTGATAGTTTAATTAAATCATTCGCATTTTTAAATCGAATTATCTTAATAACTTACTCTAGTAAATATAATACTCACAAGTGTGATTAGGAAAGGATTGCGTCCTTCGATAAGTACCTATGTTGTAACGTTGAAATATGAGTAACTGGATATAGGAATATGAGTATGTCACACTTGACATACTTCGTTTCATAGACTAGACCATTTAACTGGAAGAGTCAACAAATACATACGATACTATACATTCTTTGATACATTATCGCATAGTAATTTATTATATAACTATAAAAAGTGTTTGTTGAATGCTGTTAGTTTATAAATATTAATGGATACTTACTTAGGAATCCTTATTAGCGTTACAAGGGCGATTGTGAGTTTGTTTTAGAAGTCGAAACTTCATTAGGTGCGTCGAGCGGTATTTTTTTGGCAAGAGGTAATTTTATAACTTCGCGTTATGACTTGCTAGTAAGCGTGACCGACGGCATTGCGCTTGAGCGGCTTGCGCCAGACTAGCAATGCGTAGCGGGCCTGTATACATGTTATTTCTATTTTGCATTGCGATTGTGCAGCGCATCATATGTCTGATGAATTAATAAACTTTATAAAAAAAGTATACAATTATAACTCAGAGTTGCAATAGATGTGAAAATCAGACTAATATTAATAACTAATATTAATAAAAAGTCCTTATGACTGCTTCGACTTTTTTTTCGTTGCACTTTCACGCATTAAATACGCAAACGACCACCATGAAATTTTGTATACTTGTTGTTAGGGGTATAGAAAAGGGCATAGGGTAGTTTTAATCCTTAGGTCAAAAATTTATAGTAACACGAATGAAGCTGCGAACATATGCTAGTAATCTATAAATAAATATTAATATATAAGGAAAGAAAAACGATGTCGGTATGTACATTGACATATAAATACCAAAGACACAGTCTCGAATAAAAGTAGCGCTCAAAACCGGCCGCAAAAATTCCCCAATATATATACGTCGTTATAGTTATGCGATAAACTTATGATATTGCAAATTCAACCTTACCTGAATGATTTAAAGTTATTTTCACAAGGACGCAAGCGACGCGAGACTATAGTTATGCGATAAACTTATGATTTTGCAAATTCATCCTTACTTAAATGATTTAAAGTTGTTTGTACAAGGACGCAAGCGACGCGAGACTATTTGAAATGACTGCATAATGCACCCATTTTTATGTGCCGGCTGTGAGACGTTAAGTGTGCATCTTGGGTTCATGTATCAATGGGTATCTACATAGTATCTCTCGTTGCAATGAAAATATTAGTGTTGTAATGTTCTGAATAACAGTTACATACGACAGACTCGTCATAAGAAAAACATAAGGCCTAATGGTCTTCTTTTCTGTTTAGTAAAAACAAAGCGAAGTATGAACGTCATTATAAATCTTCAAGTCATTGTTTAAATTAAAAACGGTAAAGAAGAATGTATAATGTTTGTTAATTTTCTGAAAAAGATGTTTATTTTCATGAGCATCTTCTAGAGTTGATCTATATCTTATAAAATTATTCAAATAAGTCCGGGACTCCCAAACTCGTGTAAATTCATAGCTTTCTTACATATTCAGTATTTTCTCAAGGCGACGACCTCTTCAAAAAGATATATACAATGACACTAATTAGACATACGAATGAAAATATGTCTTTAGTTAAACATCATATTCTAAAGCTCATTTACTCGCATATACTCTTCTTTGGAACACAGAATCACTTGTTTTTGATATAAGAGAAAACGGGACGATCTTATGGCACTCAGTGCTAATTTCACACGCTTTGTCAATCCCTGCATTAAATAACCTGGTCTGAATAGGAAATAATGTTGCACTATGTATTCCATATAAAGTTTCACCTTTAATTAGGAATTCAACTATACAAAGTCATTACTAAGTACTTTATAATCCAGAATCATGTTATAAAGTTTGTAGAGTTGACTCTTGAATGACATCGTTCTAGATGTCAACGTCTAGTACTCAAAATAATACAGGTATTTTTTATGTTTTACTTTTATTTTCGTACTCTTGATATTGATACTTTTAACTAATAAAAACTTATTATTAATACCATCGTCCATATTATAATACTTAATAAGCTTACAACTAAGAACGCCATATTGTATGAACTAATGTTATACCTTTAGCGACTGAGAGGTTATAAAAAATAAAACGAGTGCGTGTAACCGTCACAAGCGATTGAAGTAAAATTTCTTTAACGTTATAAGAGATGGCTATTAAGTTAAAAATAAATACATCATATGAGAATATAAAGGGCATTTATTAATGATGTAACACTAGTAATATATACATTTATTATCATCGACCACTATATATTTTAAAACTACATTTTAATTAGTATCATGAACCTGATGGCATCTTTTTTTGCGTTTTATTCTATATTTTTTTTACTTTATAACAAAGAGTTGCTAATATTTTTTTTTTCTCGAACTGGCTTCGCTATTGACCTAGCAAGGACTTAACAGCTTCACCGGACTACAGAAAGGTACCGAACATATTTGTCTTTGACAATATTAAGTATATTTAATATGGATACAGGTGATTTGGATTCATTTGATGGATGAAATTATTTAATTAAGACTTTTTAATTAAGATTTAATTAAGAAGATTTGGGAAAAACCTTGTTTATCGATGACATAAAAGGCCAAATTACGTTGTTATTTTTTATCCTCAATTTTGTTACTTCCGAGAATTATTACCGCAAATGAAGTTATGACATTATTGTGCAAATTATTGCAAGTCTTTGTTGATCTGTATAGAGCGGAATAACAATATAGCAGATTACATACAACCATACAATAATTCAGCGTTATCGCACCTGCGAGTATATTTACAGTGATAATTAATTGGTTAAATTATGTATATAATTAAAAATATATTGCGAAATGTATGTAAGCGCATCACGTTACAACGGCTGCACCCATTTGGCTAATTATTATTCTATTGTATGTGTAATTGTCAGGACAAGTTTTCTATGGATGAAAATATTAGAAAAATCATGCGGAGAAGTGAAAAATTTAGGTTCAAAAGTTCCCATACATTACGTGAATGAGTAAGACACGAAACATTAGGGAGATTTTAAAAAATCTTGACAAAGTTGACAGGTATTATCCAGTTGTCATTCTATCTATACTTCTATACTAATATTATAAAGAGGTAAAGTTTGTGAATTTGTGAGTTTGTGACGTTGTAGGGGGTAATCTCAGAAACTACTGGTCCGATTTGAATTTTTTTTCCAGTGGTATATAGCCATTTTTCGAGGAAGGTTATAGGCTATATATCATCACGCTAAGACCAATAGGAGCGCTCAAGGCACTCAGCCGATTTTGTTTGGGCAACTAGCTCAAGGGTGCACGGCATACCTCATCTTGGCTGTTGCCTGATGCGTGCAATTCGCGACCTATCTGAGCTAACCTAAGTTAAACTAAACTATTCATACATATATGAGTTGTTGAAACATATATGTGTACCAAGCATACATATCTCAACAACTCCTATGTGTATTTTGTATCGGAAAATTTCTAAACTATTTCAGTTTGATAAGGGAAAAAAGTAAAACTCTTCCACTTGCATGTGTATGCGTGTGTGCATACATATGCACGTGTGTGGAGGTGACATGTGTAATGTTGTCGCAGTGATATAAGACTTTGTGTCACTGTATCGCGTGAGCAGCGCACTCAAGGCACTAGGCTTGAGCCACTGCAAGGGTGATATTATTTCTTGTTATTTAAGTTCTTCTTCTATTTTATTTTTGGCAACCAATCTTCTAGTATACTATTACTGCCATTCTCAAGTGAGTAACGATATTACAAGTTCCTTGATATATTTTCAATGAACTGACAAGATGGTGGCCATCTTGTTAGAATTTTCCTGGGAGTTTTTGTGGCAAGTCAGAATCCACGGTCCGTTGTATTATTTCCGATACACTTCACTTGTGCACAATAACCAAGCTATATTACGTAAAGCACCACCAACATTACACAATATAGAGCAAAATAACACAAGATTTTGGATAAAATATAAAGACCACTACATGGCATTCCAAGATCCAGCCAAAAACTCGCTTATTTAAGTTGCGAATTAGTTGATAGATGGTACTACAGATAATGAAGCTTTGATTTAATTTGTTACTTACTTACAACCAGATAGCAGCACGGTCGCGCGCCCGTATATACATAATTAATTTTAACTAGTGGGCGCCCAGTGTTCGACATTCGACCATAGTTCATTGAATTTTTAAAGTTTGAACTTTATTAGGGTTCTTTTATCAAAGGGTATTATAACCTCTATAATCAATGGCTTTCATCATGCCTACTCAGTTATTTGCCACTTTTTTCAATTATATAAACATTAAAAAAATCGATGTCTAAATGAAAATTGAAATTAATTATAAATTTGAAACAAAAAACAGGCGGTTACATAAGGTGGTAAGGCTCTTAAATACTAAGTAAACATAACTTTACGAAAATAAAAAAAAATTATCGGACCCCCTCGTGACACAATTTTCAATTAATTTTACATGACACCATGGGCGCGTGGTATTTCTGGGTGATATTGAATTAAATATAGTCTATACATTATGAGGAATAGTGATATGCCCAGTATCATCATTTGGAAAAGTAATGGATACACAATAGAATCAAATTATGAATCCAAAACAAAGATGTTTATAATAAATACTACCATTAACTTTTGAAAATGAATTCATTTTTGTTCATAATTCATCACCAACTGTACTAAATATAATTGCTACATCAAGTTGAACTGCATCATTGTAACCGCGAAGATGTAAGTCATGGATTACTTTCATGACCAAACAAATTTTCTTATTTTGATTTTACAAAGTATTTTTCGCTCATTTTTTATTGAATCATCATTTGAGTACACCATAAAGAAATACTAAACATTAAAATATTGACATTGACTTTGGAAATATTGCTTTACTCTTATGGCAACATGAAGCAAAGTGACATGAAGTGAAAGCAGTCTGTCACCTAAAAATTTTAACATTCAATAAAACCAAAGAGAATAATAACTATTTCAGTAGTTCCATAAATTTACTAAAGATAAAATTATTTATCAATTAATATTAATGTATATTATGAATTTATATATTATATTATTCTAAAATTAACCTACAATTTGACCACTTGATTTCAAAGGGCATATTGTAAGGCATGCAACGTCAGTCATGTTAAAAATATTTAAAAGGTAATTGAAATGTAAGAAGGTTGAAGGATGTTCGAAACATCTTTTTCATTTACATGTGTGTATATGTTGTCCAAAATTCAAGCAGTAGTGTGAGTAATGTATATTTTAATTAATTTAATATGATTGTAATGCATTTTATATAAAAAAAATAGCTTTGTGCACTTCTCTGCCATATAAACTTTAACTATGCCAAATTTCAAGTTCATCCGTTCGCGCAATTTGCTTAAAAAGGGGTGCAAAGTTTTGGCTTCACGTATTAATATATGTGATGTATGTTTTTTATTATTATTCAATTTTCAATGTAATATTTTTTATTTATTTTTTTCAAAATTTTTTGATCGATTTGTTTATAAACTATTTATTGACAAAATCAAAAATATTTAAAAACCGGATGGTACAGAAACCTGACACCATATTGCCATAACGGACTTCCGTTGCATTGTGTTCCAGTTACTAGTCGCGTCTATAGAAGTTTTACTTAAATAATTCAAATAATAATAATAAAAGGAGATAAATGCTTATAATTTGTTCTTATTTAACATCTAGACAATTAGGTTAGAAGTAAAGTATATTTAGATCAAAGGCCTACTGAGTATCGCTATCTAAACAGTATTAACTGATTAAATAGATTCCTTATTGACTCTATGATAGCGCTACAAACATCTGCAACTTTGTAAAGATATGTAAAGTTATGTCATTTACATGGTATGGTTTCGAGTTCGGCGGTTCTCAACAAGTTTGTTACGAACTACGTACAAAAACTGGATTGTATGAGTAATAACTTACGATTACCGATTAGTTGTTACGAAATGGTTCATGTAAATTTTACGTGGTACGAGGTCACCTATCTGTTTTTATTTATATATTCGTGAGTGTTATGATGAATTAGATAATTGCGTACGTCTGGGTGGCATTCCTCATATAATAAGTATAAATATCCACTACAAGGGGACGCTTGAACGTAATCAGCCGTTAAAATCCAAATATCAAGCGACTCGGCTACTACCATATAAATGGGGCTAAATCCATCACAGTGACGTTCTTTTAGTTTCTCATGTATAGGGATCTGTCAGTATATAACTACAGAGAGAATTCGCAGACCGATAATACTCTTTCACCAGATCTTTCGGTTGTCAACACTGTTACCACCATATACACTACGTTCACTATTATGCTCCGGCAAAAAAAAAACTAGTCTTTACTTATTATTTCCACTGAGTTACGCTTCATGTATATCTATGATATAGATTCTATATATATATAAGTCAAATGTCGTATGCATGTTTAAGCGCATCACTTGAGAACGGCTGCACATATTGGGTTAATTCTAATTTTATTGTATTTGCAATTGTCAGGTTAATGTTTATACGAATATATATAAAATGTTTGATAAATCGTACGGAACAGTTGAAAAAATGGGTTAATAAATATCCATATAAACAGTGAGAGAACGAGTGAGACAGAAGACAGTGGAGGACATCTTCAAAAATATTTACAAAACTGATATATCGACCTTCAATAGTTGAAAGAAAAAATAAAGAAAAGGTGGAGTTCCGATCGGGCCACCGTGGTGAACGGTCGTGCTTACCGCTGCGTCCGCCGCTTTCGTTTGTCCGATCTGCTGTCTCACTCTCGCGCTCTCGCCTCCGACGCTCTCGACTCAGTAGTGCCCACGCTCCGTTCGCGACAAGTCGGTTTCGTGCGTCGTACTCGCAGTGTTTGTTTACTTCGTGTTTCGCGTCGCGCTGTGCTTCGTTTGTTTACGTTGTGCTCGTGCCGCGTCTCCGTCGTCTACAGCGCTGTGTTTACATCGTGCCTCGCGCCGATTCGACACCGCGTTTCGCGTTCGCTACGTTTGTTTGAATGTGTCCACCGCGAATTATTATATTCCGTTGCTAGCAATAGTAACAGAATTGTCAATCGTAAGGCGCTCGATTTTAGAGCGTATCAAACCGCACCTTTCGGTGCGAACCCGCGTTCATTTTTTGAAAAGTCCAGTCGTCTGGCCAGCTCACGGATACCTCACGGTGTAGTCAACGAAGTGAGTTGGAGCGACCTGTCCGCTCGTCGTAGTCCCCGCGGCCTACTGCACTGACAGACGGGCCTGGGTAGCTTGGCCTTGGCGAGGACGCCTAGTCAAGTCCAGGTGTCTCCTTCCCACCCTCCTGATCCCCTCATTCCATCCCCGGGTTACCCGGTTTACCGGTCTGCGTTCTCGGCCTCGGGCTTGCTAGGGCTTCCCTCTAGGCTTTGTAGGTTCTCTACTGTGCGACATTGCACTTTGCCCACAGGTCTCTTGGTCCGGAGTCGGGATAGTCCCGTAATTTTTGGTTCAGGCGTGCCCCCCTGCCTCTAAGGCAGGGAGGTTTGTTTCGCGGCGCCCCCTACCCCCCTCAGGCCTCGGTATGGCAAACTTAGATGTTTTAATCCAGTACAACGAGTACCTAATTGCACAGGGTCCGAATGCGGATTTGTCTGCGTCTTTCGCGGCTTTCACAAGCCGTCAGTATGTGCCCCGCGTGGCGACGTCTAACGCGTTCTCGGCTCTAGAGTCGGTCTCTGAGTCGTCTTTAGATTCGCCGGATTCGCCGTTGAATCCGGCGGATAGAGTACCCGTACCCGCGTCAAGCTCCAGCTCGGAGGCCGGCTCCGAGATGGAGCTGGATGAGGCGGCACCCGCCGTGCCGACCGAGCTAACCACGTCGATCGCGATCCCCGCGTCATCCGCGACCTCTGCGCCTTCTGCGCACGATAGTGACGGTTACAGAACCGTCACTCACTCGAAATGTCCCCGCGGTACGCGTTCACCCGACTCCGGTTCCGACTCGGGTCATAAAGACAAAGTAGTTCACACCGGAAAACCGATAGACGGCGCTCGGGCGCCTAAAAACGCGGCTATACTGGCGTCCGTAAGACCGCGTGTGAGCAGAGCCAACCCTGTCGCCGTCTCGCTTCCTCAGAGCGAAGCTACGGGCTCCGTAGAGCCTCAGGCTAAAAAGCCACGCCCCCCGCCTCCTGTTACAATACAGGACAAGTCTCAGTGGACGTCAATCTCCACGAGACTTAATAGTCAAAAAATTTCTTATACGTCCACCCTCAACACTCAGGCGGGCATACAGGTCAAGGTCACCACTGTCAAAGATTTTTGCGAGCTGACTAGATTCCTTCGGGAAGCTAAGTTAGCGTTTTTTACTTTCACTCTCGAGGAGGAACGCCTCTCTTCGTCGCGTCCCAGCCGAGATTTCGGTTGATGACGTCACCGCCTCTCTTAAGGAGGGCGATTTCCCAGTCCGGGAGGTACACCGGATGTACCACCCACGCACCCGTGCTCCCTATAATATGGTCTTGGTCCTCCTCGACCGTACAGTAGAGGGCAAAGCTAAGCTAAGCTCGCGCAGTATAAAGGCATCGCTGCAACGTTGCAGCGCCTCTCCCGTTTCACACAAGGTTTAGATTTGAAATAAAATTCGTGGCTATGAATCGAGTAAAACCGCGCGGTCTATCTCTTTCGTTTTTTAACGCGAGAAATCTTAGGAAAAAGCGCGATCTAGTAGCTGCTTTCTTGCGCGACAGACAGATAGACGTTCTCCTCGTCCAGGAAACGCTGCTAAAACCGAAAATGCAAAATCCTAGAATCGCGAATTATAATATAATCAGAAATGACCGTGTTACCCGCGGGGGTGGCACATTAATTTATTATAGGCGTTCACTCTACTGTATCCCGATGGATCCGCCCGTTCTATCCAATATGGAAGTGTCAGTATGCAGACTAGGGATGACCGGTCATCCACCCGTCGTAATAGTGTCCGCGTATCTCTCTCCGAACAGAGAGTTATTAAAAACCGATTTAGAGGCGTTATTCCAGTTAGGTGACTCCGTCATTATAGCGGGGGACCTCAACAGCGGGAACGTCATCTGGAACAGTCCGACTACTTCTCGAAACGGGAAGATACTCGGCAAACTAGGTGACGATCTCGCGTTTGACGTCATAGCCCCTCCGGAACCCACTCATTATCAGGACAACTGTCGCCCGACAGTGTTAGATATAGCCATTTTAAAGAATGTCACGCTTCGGTTACAACTTATACAAGTCGTACACGAACTTGACTCTGACCATCGCCCGGTAATAATGCAGTTATGTAGCTCAGACGACACCACCCCTCCGTCGGTAAGGGTGGCTGATTACGCGAAACTCGAACGGTATCTCAGAGATAATCCGTCATCAAATATTTTAGACAGAATTCCGGACGTGTTGGTGTCTAAAGCTGACGCGGATCTGGCTATCGATTCCCTGGTTGACTACCTTCAGACCGCCGTCAGGGTGACCTCGAGAGAGGTACAAGCGGTGAACGATCGCCGCTTTATACTCCCGGACGACGTGAAGGCGTTGATCACGGAAAAGAACGCCGCGACTCGAGCTCACGACACTTACCCGTCCGTAGAGAATCGCGATCGCTTACGATTACTACGTAAACAAGTTAAAGCCCGTATCTCAGAAATCCGGAACGACAGGTGGGACAGGCTTCTGGAGAATATCCGGTCGTCTCACCTGGCGTACTGGAAGTTAGTTCGAACAATAAAGTCAGACGTGACTATTCCTATGCCCCCTCTCGATAGAGGCGCCGGTATGCCTCCCGCGTTCGATAGTCTAGATAAGGCGGAGTTCTCGCCGCGAGTCTAGAAGAACAGTGTTCACCGAACACAGCCAATACTGACACTATACATATTGGATCGATCGAGTCATCGGTAGAACACGCACTAGCGTCCCCACCGGCGGATACCCTAACCCCCGTCACATTTGATGAAGTCTCGGAAGCCATCAAGCGTTTAAAGCTCAGGAAGTCCCCAGGTCCCGATGGGATCAGGAACGATGTACTCAGGCTCCTTCCTGATCACATCATAGCTCTACTGGTCTGCATCTTCAATACGGCCATGTCCCAGGGTCATTTTCCAGCCGTCTGGAAGAAGGCCGTAGTGATAGGCATTCACAAGCCCGGCAAAAAAGCTACGCTTCCCGATAGCTATCGCCCTATTAGTTTGTTAGATACGTTAGGCAAACTATACGAGCGGCTCCTTCTGAACCGTCTCCAGACTTGCATATCAGAGTTAGATCTGTTGCCACCTGAGCAGTTTGGATTTCGAGCCGAACACTCTTGTACGAATCAAGTGCACCGCCTCACGGAGTACATCTTCTCGAAATTTAATGCGGATCCGGATCCCAATCCATATCCGGTCAATCCTAATTCGAAACGCTCAATAGCAGTCTTTTTCGATGTCGCGAAGGACTTCGATAAGGTCTGGCATTCAGGGCTCGTTCATAAATTAATTCATTTTCGTGTTTCCGATAGGTTAGTTCACATAATACGCGACTATCTCACCGATAGGTCCTTCCGCTATAGAGTGGAAGGTGAATTGTCCTCGTCCCACCCGATACGCTCAGGTGTGCCCCAAGAGTCCATTCTGGCACCCTCCCTCTGCAATCTGTTCGTCAGCGACCTACCTCGGCTCCCGGGGGTAGAGGTAGGTTGTTATGCTGACGATACAGTCATCTACGCTTCCGATTGGCTTCCGATACGACTTAGGACACGCATCGAAAAAGCCGTTAGCACACTCGGTGACTGGTTTCTTCGATGGCGTATAGAAGTTAATCCCGACAAAAGCGCCGCGATATTTTTCGACCCGATATCAAATAAATACGAACGTAGACTCACGCCTATCAAATTATATGGGTCAGTGATTCCTTGGGCCGATCAGGTTAAATACCTAGGAGTCACGTTGGATAAACGCCTCACGTTTAATCAACACACGAAAATAATTACAGACAGGGCCGCTATGGTCATGGGTCGGTTACACCCGTTAGTTTGTTGCAAGAGCAAGATGTCCCTAAAATATAGCTCACCCGTTTTTGCACATATGTCGAAAAGTACCTTTAAAACATTACAACGTATTCAAAACCGATTCCTACGTAAAGCCACCGGGGCTCCGCCTTACGTCCGGAATGTGGATCTCCACAGGGACTTGGAGATGCCTACTATCTGGACGTATGTAAAATCACTCACCACTAGATACCTTGAAAAAGCCGCGAATTATCCCAGCTTGTTAGTGGTATCCGCCACGAATTACGAAATCGTACTGGACGTTCCGCGTTATAAAAAACGACCGCGACACATTCTTACCGATCCTCCCGATGATATAACGGCAGCGAACGATCAGTAGCAGCCTGTCTCTCAAAACAGAGCGTGTTCACACCCACGCCCGCGTAACCACAGATCACGCCGCCGTGGTCTGGGGGTAAATTTCGCTCCCGCATACCAGATTAGGCCCCCCTCGGCAGCGGCTCAAGCCTAGGTCCGTTCCCTCGCGCGATACAGTGACACAAAATTTACATCACTGCAACAACACTACACATATCACCTCCACACACGTGCACGCATACACGCTTACACATGAAAGTGGAAGGGTTTTACTTTTTTCCTTATCGAACTGAAATAGTTCAGAAATTTTCCGATACAAAATACACATAAGAGTTGTTGAGACATGCATGCCTGGTACACATATATGTTTCAACAACTCGTATATGTATGAATAGTTTAGCTTAACTTAGGTTGTATGGGGCCCCGGTGTGGCACGAGGCCCTGACGGCCACCGGTTCTGCGGTACTGCGGAAGCTACACAGGGTGATGGCCATCAGGGTCATCCGTGGATACCGTACGGTCTCGTACGAGGCGGCGTGCCTGCTGGCGGGCTCCCCACCATGGGACCTGTTGGCCCATATGTACGCGGCAATGTACAGGTGGCGCAGTGAGAGACTGGCACGCGGAGAGCGCATTGCGCCCAGAGAAGAGGAAGCCCACAAGGTCTTCTTACGCAAGGCGGTGCTGACAATGTGGAAGGAGAGGCTATCCTCGCCCAGTGCTGGTTTGTGCACGGTGGAAGCCATCCGTCCTGTTCTGGCGCAGTGGGTGGACAGACCCCATGGAGCCCTCACCTTCCGTTTGGTGCAGGTGCTTACAGGGCATGGCTGTTTTGGCAAGTACCTGCACCAAACGGCTGGCAAGGAGGGTGACTCGCGATGTCACCATTGCGTCGGATGCGACGTCGACACGAACCAGCACACGCTGGAGGAGTGCCCGGCATGGTCTGCGGAGCGCAGCGAGCTAGCGGCGGTAGTGGGGAATGACCTCTCGCTGCCGGCCTTGGTTAGATCCATGATCGACAGCGAGAGGTCATGGAATGCAGTGCTCGCATTCTGCGAGAGCGTCCTGCAGAAGAAAGAGGAAGCCGAAAGGCTCAGGGAGAGGCAGGCAGATGCCCCGGCGATACGGCGCAGGAGAGCCGGCCGCGGGCGGAGGAGAGGCGCAAACGCACCTCACCGAATGCCTCCCTAATTAGCCTTCAGGTGATGGACGCGGGGGCGTCCGTTGCCGCGAAATGAAGGCCCGTGGTGTGAAGCACGGTCTCGGCCGCCGCTTCAATAGGAAGCAGGAGGGAGGAATTTCCTCTCTCGAGGTGTGGGTCCCCCGTTCGACCATCTACGGGGACCCAAGCGCGTGACCAGGGTTTGGAGGAGCACGTGCTCATCGCCAACCCTCGGCCCTGGATCACATACGCGCAAAGGCGGCACAGGGGTTTTTAGTCAGTAGGAGTCTGACATAACCCTCACGCTGTCCCCCGACAGCGTGAGGGTATCCGATGTAGGATTTTCCCCTGTATAAAAAAAAAAAAAAAAAAAAAAAAAAGCTTAACTTAGGTTAGCTAAGATAGGTCGCCAATTGCATGAATCAGGCAACAACCAAGCCGAGGTGTGCCGTGCACCCTTGAGCTAGTTGTCCAAACAAAAATCGGCTGAGTGCCTTAAGCGCTCGCCTTAGTAGTCCGGTGAAGCTGTTAAGACCTTGCTAGGTCAATAGCGTAGTCAGATCGAGTGAAAAAAAAAACCTTCAATAGTTCAGTTACCATTTTAATTTGTCAATTATGTCAATCATGTGATTATACTGTAAAGGAAAAATTTGGGCTCATTTTCTTCTATAATACCTACACCCAAGTGAATCCGGAGCGGTCAGCTAATGAAAATATATATTAACGATTTAAGACAGTAATAAAATTCTTTGGGGGACAATATCATATGCAAACTTTTCATTTTTCTGTCTCACCGAAAAGGTTATATAAAAGCGCTCCAGCCTGCCTCAATATAAAAAGGCAATCATGGTCGTGTTACATATATATACTCGTATACACTGTACGTAGCCATATAGCCACGTTACGTTGTTTCTACATGAGACCCGGATGCAGAGCTCCCATTGTGCAATCCGAAAACTGGTTTTATTCGCTGTAAAGATGATCGCGCTTCGAAGAGATAAAAAAAAAGTAGGGCCTTCAAATGTTTACTTAGTTTTAACATATAATTTATCGGATATAATAAAGTAAAATAGAAAAACCAATAAATATATTGGATTTTTTTTAAAGTTTCGAACAAAATAGGAAATTAAGACGAAAAAACTAAAAAAAATACTTACAACAGAAAAAAGAAAATACACTATTTTGTTAAAAATAAAGTATTATTTATTAGTTAGCATCAATGAAAACCCCTCTGCAGGTTAAGGCCTCCTCCAAAGAAAGCCATTTTTCTCTGGCCTGGGCTGAATCAAACCAATTTGAACCGGTTTTTTTATGATATCGTCTTCCCATCGAGCATTAGATCTTCCTTTCTTTCCCGCACCCTGAGGTCCCTTCGAGGATGTCGCCTTTTTTTAACCATCTTTGGTCTTGGAAACGCGCAATTTTCCAAATCTCCGACATGCCCACAATGAATTAGCAATTTCAAATTCCGAGTAATTCACAGTTCTATATTATAACACATACGGTGATACTACAAGGACTGAAAGAAAGGAGAGATTGTGTCATACATAGGCTCTACGAAAAAATTCTCAAGTACTTAAAAACTATATAGAATACTAGCTGACCCGTGCAACTTCGTCTGCACCAAATCGGTTATTACCGGTTTCAATTGTATTTTTAAACGCAAATAATCTTAAATAACCTAAAACCCTATTGCAGCGTTATCCAGCACTTCCAATCGTGAATCCAAACTATCCAGGGACTCACTCAAACATATACCCAGTTGGTATGTGAGAAATCTTTTAAAATAAGCCTAGAATCTGTTCGCAGCATTACCTAAAGTAGTGTCATCAAAGTGAAGATCAAAACTAACTTACATATATTGCCGATAAATGTCTTCCCAGTACCCCTTGTAACTTCATCACGTAACATACTGTAAAAGTTGAACTTTATCTACATTAAATTTCCATTTTGTTTTAGTTGTTTGTTTTATAAGAATTTGTAAAGTATACGTGAAATCTGCATTCAATTTTAATTTGGTCACATTTATTTTACTTTTGACATACAAACCACCTTTTTTAATGAGATACTGAACTTGGGATAATATACCTTTCTAACAGTGAAAAAATTTTTGAAATCAGACCAGTAGTAGGTACCAAGCATTCCTCGAAAACAAAACTTTACCACTCATTATAATATTAGTATAAATACAACATAGTAACTGCAAACAGTAGTCCGGTGAAGCTGTTAAGACCTTGCTAGGTCAATAGCGTGGTCAGTTCGAGAAAAAAAAAACTGCATATACCTCAACTGATTTATTTTAATCTTAGATTCACAAACCTGAACCCAACTACTTCAAGACTCAACAACATTTAGAAAACTAATTTTATCAAATATCGAAACAACACACGTACTCATAGAACTCTAGTTGAGATTCATCTTCTACAATGCAATGTAACTATTATCTAGGTTTATGTTTTAGGAAAAAATCTTGTCACCTTTGTTTAGCAAACATTTTTTATACAATAAAATAAATGTAACAACATATAAGTGACAGTTTCGTTTACACATATTTTTTTCATATGAGGTTGATAATTACGCATAGAAATGTCATATAGCCGTGGCTCAGTTATAACGTACTGGGCATTATATGGTCCGCCGGAGCCGACAGTTCGAATCCCGGCGATCCTTTTTTTTGGTATTTTTTTTAAAGTAGCTTAGGGAAATATAGCTTTTCTTTTTAGCTAATCTGTCTGCTATATATAGCACAATGAAAATTTACCAAAATCCGTCAAAAATTTCATTAACTACACATTTTTGACTTTCGTCCGTTATCCTGGAGAATCCCTTGCGTTTTATGAGATAAAAAGTAAAAAGTATTCTAGATGTAACCTTGTAATATTAGTTATCACTGTGCCAAATTTCGTCAAAATCGGTTCAGTACTTTCAGAGTGATGCGTGTTCACAGGGACAGACAGACAGACAGACAAAAACTGTAAAAAGATTATTTTTGGCTTCTATATCGATAACAAAGTCTACCCCGATAAAAATTTTCAAAAAATATTTAATGTACAGATTTGACCTTGCTACAGTTTTATTATAGTATAGATAGAAGATGGAGTAATTTATACTACGAATAATAGCTAGATGTTTACTGTGTCAAGGTGTGTCTGGATTATCTAGACTTTTGTGACTGTACTAACATAAGATTACAAAATTACATACAAAATAAATTTCCTCATCAAATAATTATAACCGTAAACATTTGGAAATAACTAAGATGCTGGTGAATGGGATTCCCTGAATATTGCGAATTTATAAGCAAGAATCATTTACTTAAATGTTTATTTTAGTGATTTCACTTTTATCTGACGATAGTTATGTGTATGGTAGTCATGTAACAGGAAAAAGTATGGAACTATCTCCAGCTTTCGTAAAAAAAAAAACGGTTTTCCATAGTCCCTGGTATTTCTTATATCAAATACAAAGAATAAGTTATAACAATAATATAATATATGAAGTGAAGTACAGGCATTCAGACTACCTGTTGATAAATGATTACCGCAACCTATACTTATCCATAATCAAACATAAAAACGGCCACAGTTCTTATTGCCGCTCATCAATAATTTCATTGTATTTTTGTTTTTGTAAAAATGAATATTAAAATGCAAGTGTTCATCATTACATAGTATAAAACATAGTCCCCTACCGCGTCTGTCTGTCTGTCTGTTCACGATAAACTCAAAAACTACCGAACGGATTTTCATGCGGTTTTCACCGGTGGATAGAGTGATTGATGAGGAACGTTTTAGTATATAATTTGTCAATGGTTTTTTCATAATCATGGCGGGACAACGTATGCCGCGCCCGCTAGTTAATATATAAAACACTAAAAGGATATTAAATCTTTTTAAAAATTTAGTCCTAAAATTAACTACATACTTAACCTCAAAATATTTTGTACGAAAAGACAACTCTAGTTGTCTTTTGTGTTCTCTACTTTTCATTTGAGGCATTATGCATACCTATAAAAATACCTGAGTACATACGTGGACGCACTAAAAATTAGAATTAATAAGACAAAATAACACTGTGACTGATCAAAAATTAATTTATTTTCCTTAAAATATTCTGCATTAGCTTCAGTTGACTTTTTCATACGAACACACGAAATTTGATAACATTTATGTCATTCTTTCGTGGTGATCTCGCAAATATTTTATTAATAATCTTCGATAGCCTCTTCTGATGTTAAAAATTGTAAACAAACAAACAAATTAATGAATCATACTGCATTTTAAAGCTAAAGAACTCCATTTTCAAATGGCGTAATTAGATTTTAAATATTCTTATACAGACGGCCAGTTCAGAAAATTGTTAGTGCGCTGTATAAATAACAAAACGAGATAACGACAACAGAAATTTTGTACAAGAATAACACGTACATGCCAGTTGTCTCGTGAAAATATTAAATGTTAATCGGAAATTACAAGTCTACTAAGGCCCATATTAAAGTGCATTCCGAGAAGTTTGTTTTGCGTTCGCGAAGGTCGCCTCATATTTGAGAGTAATAAATAATTAATGTCGCACGAATATACATCGTGTTCACTAATTTAAACTGCAATAAATCGGTTTTTATTTTTGGAATCGTTCCTATAATTATTTCGACGGCCTTGAAGCGCTTCGAAGTCGGCACGTGTCACTACTGGCTGTATCCTTTTTGATAAACCAAACAGGAAAATTAATATAATCAAGGTGATTAATTTTCGCCATTAGTTATACTTAAATACTGCTTAAATTATCAGGAAGATAAAATAATATTAATGTACGATAAAAACGATAGGTGTTTAGCATTTACCCTTAAATTCAATATACCTATGTATGTTGATACGTTGTGTGAGATCGTATAGACCGACAAGGACAACACCGAATGCGACTTGAAAAAATTTATGTACAAAACCCAAGATGCACACTTAACGTCCCACAGACGGCACACAAAAATGAGTACATAATTTTGGACGATGCACTAATTTCAAATAGTCTCGCGTCGCTTGCGTCCTTGTAAAAACAACTTTAAATCATTCTGGTAAGATTGAATTTGTAAAATCATAACTTAATCGCATAACTATAACCACGTATGTATATTGGGGAGTTTTTGCGGCCGGTTTTGAGAGTTACTTTTATTCGAGACTGTGCTACTTGGGTTTTCATATGTCAATAGTAATGTATTAAAATGTAGCTGTTATGTCTTAGTAAGAAAATAATTATTATAATAGCTCGGTTCGAACCATTATGTTTTAGGACAACTTTACGTATAACTCATTAGTGCGACTTCGTTATCCAAAAATAGTCTCGTTAATTGGTAGAGCCACGCTGAAGCTATTACTGGTTTCAGGATGAATCGGTCGGCTCGCTCGGAGTAGTACCACCCTCTCTCAGAAAACCGACGTGAAGTAACAGTGGTTGCATTGTTGCGTTTCGTTCGGTCAGTGAAAGAGCCTGAGGCCCACTTCCCTTTCCTCCTTCTCCGTCCCCTCGCTCCTCTCAACCCCAAACACAGGCTGGCAACGCTCTTGCGACTCTCCTAATGTTGCAAGTTTCTATGAGCGGGGACGGGAGGCAACAAATTCTTCAAAGACATTTTGTACTGCCTCTCGGGTATTGAATTTTTTTCCCGACAAGGAGTTATCCAAATTCTGGAAAAAGTAGTAGTCTGTAGGCGCAAGGTCTGGTGAGTAGGGCGGATGACGGAGAACTTCCAACCCCAGTTCTTGCAACTTGGAGATCGTCTGCTGTGCAGTACGAGGTCGCGCGTTGTCGTGCAGGAGCAGCGGCGACGAGCGATTGACCAATGCTGGTTGGAGATGTGCCAGCTTCTCCATCATTGTGTTCAGTTCTTCACAGTACACATCTGCAGTAATGCTCACCCCGTTTGGTAAGAAACTGTGATGAATCACACCGGCGCTAGACCACCAAACAGTGACCATCACTTTTCTAGGGGTAAGTTTTCGTTTAGGGTATTGTTTAGGTGCTGAACCAGGATCCAACCAACTTGCTGAGCGCTTGCGGTTATCAAACAGAATCCATTTGTCATCGCAGGTAACAATGCGGTTCAAAATTCCTTCATTTGTGTGTCTGTTGAGCAGTGCAAGGCACGTCTCGACGCGTACTTCGCGCTGGCGATCATTGAGTTCGTGGGGCACCCATTTGTCTAGCTTTTTTACCTTGCCAATTTGACGCAAATGGACCGATATTGTTTTGACGCTAACGTCGAAAGCTGCTGCTAATTCAGCCGTAGATTGTGTATCATCAGATTCCACAATCGCCTTTAATTCGTCATTGTCGACCAAAGTCTTCAGACGACCGCGAGGTTCATTTTTCAGGTCGAAATTCCCAGAACGGAAACGAGCAAACCAATAACAGGTGGTGCGTTGGTTTGTAGTGTTAGTTCCGTAAACGTCGTTGATATTGCGTGCCGCTTGTGCCGCGTGGCTGCCACGACGGTACTCATATTCCATAATTACTCGAATTTTCAACGTATCCATAATAACAAAAAAGATTGAAATGCGATGAAAATCTAACACTAATCAATAAACAAATGACTACTTTTGGAAAAAGAATTCCATGTTTTTAAAATAAAATTAATTTCAAATTAGAATTCTTAGCCAAATAAAAATTATTTTGATTTGAAATGGCCAGTACTACAGAACGGCAATTTCATAGGTAAAGACCTATTATATTACACAGTAACACAGTGTTTCAACAGAACTAATCAATATTTATAGGTAGAATCGGTTTAAGAGGAGCGCATGAAACGTAAACCAGTTTTATTATATATTTCTGAGAAAAACCAATGGTAAATTGTAATGAATGCAGTTGCCCTTTCGTCAACCTGCGAACGAAGCGCGCTGTGTCTCGCTGTATATCGAGATATCAGAGCGAGGGTATAAAATATGTATAAGTTTTAAACAGTTTAGATTCACTCAAAAATTTCGGTAAAATATTCACTACGATTATTTACGAACATAATTAAAAATAATAAATTTTTGTTTTTGACGTGATAACGTCTTATATATCGATGAACGCCGGCTGCACGCACGAAAATGCATGACTCATTGTTACGTTCCGCCTGAGCCGAGCGTGGAAAGGAGAGCGTAGAACAAACGATAGAGAGGCGCGATCGGCCTAAGCTTTCGGCTTGTGACACATCATTACATAGTATAAAACAAAGTCCCCTACCGCGTATGTCTGTTTGTCTGTTCGCGATAAACTCAAAAACTACCGAACGGATTTTCACGCGGTTTTCATCAGTGTATGGGGTGATTCATCAATGATTTTTTCATAATCAGGGCGGGACAACGTCTGCCGGGCCTGCTAGTCTATCTATATATAGAATTATTCAATTCAATTGATAAAAGTATGCAATTTTTCATCAATGTTTTTTTGACGTTATCACGTAAAATTCGCCCGTAAACCGACTTTTTTCAAATAGATAGCACATTATAGGTAAAAAAGTAGAATTAGTCTTTCAGTTTTGATTTTACACGGTTCATATTTCGGCGCCATTTTATGCCTTTACATCAGTCCATCATCAGGGTGCATTATTCTGTTTTTTTGTGGGTTCGGTGCTTAAAGTACCAATTATATTGATTCATTCTAAAGCATCATTACGGCAAGTTGGAAATGTTTTTGAGGGTTAAAAACTCTCACTGTCTTGACAGGTACTTTATTATTATAGTTACGTGTTTTCAAATTAACAAAGTACAAGAATGGAAAATTATTCTTTAGTGCATTTACATTACTTATAGTAGTCGAATGGTCAAAAATAGAGCATTCAAATGAATACATCGTTTTTTCTTCACGATTGGATATTAATTATTACATGATTTTTTTTTGTTTCTTTTAATGGTAATAATTGTATAAATCATAATTAAAATATTGTAAATTAGTGGGCCCGGCGGACGTTGTCCCGCCCTGATAATTAAAAAGATAGACAAATTATATACTAAAATCTTCCCCGTGAACCTCTGAAGAAAACCGCATCCGTTCAGTAGTTTTTGAGTTTATCGCGAACAGACAGACAGACAGACGCGGCGAGGGACTTTGTTTTATACTATGTAATAATAATGATTGTACACTTCAGAAACGTGAAATTTGACGGATAAAGAGGTACAAGTAAAGGTTCGTTCGTATGATTAAAAATAATATTTCCAATTTCTTTATTGCTAACACTAATGACTGTCAATAGCTACTCGGTAACAAAAACTAAAGAAAATCAGTTGACAAACAGAAGACAAAAAGATACTGAACTATTTTGTCTTCGCCATTTACATATAAGTTAACCAAACAGATTTGAAAAATTAGGTGTAAAAATAACTTCCACTATATATGTACGTACATACGGTGTGTCTATGCATTTCTTTCAAGTGCAGAGTGGTGCATGTGAAAAATAGTGAGTGTAGTGTCATAGTACCGCGCTAGCACTGTGCTCAAGGGTCCCACTACAGGGGATCAGACCTAGGCTTGAGACGCTGCCGAGAGGCTCGATGCGAATGTGCGGGATCGAAATTCACCGCCAGACTACGGTAACGTGATCTATGGTTATGCGATTCCTACTACCCACCTAGGTCACCAGATATACACCAGCTGATCCCTGAAGACGACACACCAAACTTCCTTTGTTAATGACACCGAACAACGTTCCGTTTCTTGCACTGTGCCATTGGAGTAAAACTCGTCATTCTAGTGTGTTCATGGCACTAAAGGGATAGTATAGAGGTATCTGTTTGTCATGTACCATTCTTATCCTAACTAATATTATAAATGCGAATGTGAGTTTGTTTCTATGTCATGTTTTCACGCCTTAATTATTCCTCTGATCATAATTAAATTTTGCATAGACATTGAATGCATATATGGAATAAGACATAGGGTTCATAAATCCAGAAAAAATATGCTGTTTCCGAAAGATATATCAAAACTACATTAAAGCGAACGAAGCCGCGAACAAAAGCTAAGTTTTAATAATTTGTTTTTTTTTTTTAATATATGTATGTTATTTTTTATAATGTCAATGATAATACAAAACTGCAATAACTTTAAAGTAAAAAAAAATTATCTACATCGTACGTAGGTGGTAGAGCCACGGTGAAGCTATTACTGGTTTCAGCATGAATGAGTCGGTTCGCCTGGGGTAGTATCACCCACTCACCGACCACGAAAACCGACGTGAAGTAACAGTGCTTGCATTGTTACGTTTCGTTCGATCAGTGAGAGCGCCGGGGGCCCACACTCTCCTCTCCCTCTCCCCCCTTCCCCCCAAACACAGGCTGGTAACGCACCTACGACTCCCCTGGTGTTGCAAGTGTCTATAGGCGGTGGTGATCACTTAACATCAGGTGACCCACCTGTTCGTTTGCATGCTATGACATAGAAAAAATCTACTTGTCACTTTTGTTTTCGTTTTTTTACAACAAATACGCTATATATATTACAAGAACGTTTTTTCGAGGTGAATATTAGGAACGTGTAGACTCCCTCATTCTATGCTTGGAGGATTGTGGAGACTATGGACTACGCAAGCATCTCCGTGTTTGTATATACAGGTGTTATTAGAAAATCAACGCTGCAATACTTGCACTTGTTAATCCTGCAACCTTATGCCAAGACAAATACCTTTTTGACTCCATGCGACGCTTATTTACTACATCCTTATACAGTCAGTACATATTTGTTAATATGTGTGAAATAAATGTTTGTTTCTTTATTTCGTTTTTTTAATGGATCATAAACGAGTATACGTGTTTCGCATAGGCCCGGTATTCGGTATAAAAAACAATCAACAAAAGCCTTGATATATAAAAACCCAAGATGCACAGTCAACGTCTCAAACCTGTCCGCAATAAAATGAGAGCACAATTGAAATGTCTGAGCTCATTTTAAATAGTCCCTCGTCACTCTAGTCTTTGGACTTTTTGTACACTGCTTTGTAAAAACAACTTTAAGTAATTCGCGTAAGGTTGAATTTGCAAAGACATAAGTTTATAGTAGAACTATAACTACTTAGGTATACCGGTGAGTTTTTGGGGACGGTTTTGAGCTTTACTTTTATTCGAGACTGTGCTTCTTGAGTTTTTATATATCAAGGACAAAGGCCCTAAAATACTGCGCGACGGACGACGCGACGCGTGGATATAAAATATATTACATACACAAGCTTTGATTGATTTTCTAAAATTATTCAAATTATACCAATTTGTATCCTCAACAACCTCAAGATAATTTTTATAGCACAGAAATTCCGTTTTCCTTAAGTCAATTTCCAGCAAGTATATGAAATAAAAACGTGCAAATATTTCGAAGCGATAGCGATAATTACCGGCGTCAGACAGGATAAACTGGTTTGTTATGCAAAATACCACATGACCGTATAAGACTGTCATAAGAAAGAAAGGGAACAATAAATTAAAGCAGATAAACTTTTGAATGTTAAGACAAATAATATGAATTACAAAATGTGTATCCTTATAACAGTATTATCATAAATTTAGATTCTGTCATTATGTAAACGATCGAACGTTGATGGAATTATGTATAAGCTGACATTTTGAAATTATCTCGCTTCGGCACACGTGATTTGAAAATAGTAGCAACTTAAACCTAACCTGTACTGGATCTCGAGTGCAGCTGGTGTGAAACACCGATAGGTGACTGGCGATCAAAATCTATTAATAGTACCTAACCCTACTCTTGGTGGACGTGAGATATATTCTGCTTTCGAAAGTCCTTAAAATGAAAGTAATACCCAATTATTAATAACTAACTGTGCCCGCGACTTCGTCCGCGTGAAACCTTCTGTAAACAAACAGCGAATAATAAAGTCATCTGAATGTATTAAGCCCATTTACTTATCTACTTTTCTGTCGTACTTAAGTCGTAACGTCATTAAAAATACAATAACTCCTGATATTCAAACCAATATTAATCAAACAAAGACTAAACGTTACTCGAAGATATGCTTTACGATTTTCTTATCATATGTATGGATAAACCATGGTTAAACAAGAATTTGGTATAGCAAAATATAATGATGTAACCATAACATAGTGGTAGGGATTTTGGTCAACCCGCCTGGCTACCTACCACGTTCAAGTAGAAAGTATGTCGCCAAGCACCTGTAGGTGTATTCCAGCAGCTTTAGTTGAGATTCGGTCCCTTACCTTTCTTAGTTTAGCATGCTTTTGTAATCATAGTCTACGCCGTCATTTAACAATAAGTGAGATTGTGGTTAAACATTAAAAACTATAATGTATAAAAACCGCTATGTGCTTACATAAACGTTTTGAAATAGATTCAAATTATCTTCGTTGTTAAATTTAAAGGAGAGATGGATGCATAATATTCAGTCACTCGCAAACCCTCTAAAAGAGCTTCTGTTTATTTTTTCGACTGTAGTAGCATTACCATATATCCAGGACCGTATCCAGGACTTTTTGTTGTGGGGAATTTCTTTCCTTTTCTGTCTCTTTTCTTAATAGGAATTCCGAAATTATCGAAAAATTTCTGAAAAAAATGAAAGAATGACAAAAAAACGACAAAAATCCTTTTTGTTACCTCTTGGTAACCTTTATAAAATATGTTGGATTTTTTTAATACGTCAAAGTTAATCCAAATGCAAAAACAAATCTATCTTTCTTGAACAGTTACCGCGTCGCACAGTGGTGTGTCTCTGTAGTAGAGGAGTTAAAAAAAATGGACTTAAAATTTTCGAAAATTAGCGTACCCCTAACAAAGAAAGGACAAAAATGGCCCGCCTACACCTAACATAAAACGACAGTGTTCCGGTTCGAAAGTAGCAAGGTGAAGTAATTCGTTATAACAGAACTCGGGGCTGCGATCTGTAAAAAATTAATTATACAATTATAAGAACCTGGACCCTTTTAACATCCGGTGGACTATATGCCTTAAGAATCTTTTAATAATACGAGGTGAGTAAAGAAACCTGAATATACCTGAAGAACTGATAATCTAATGTATATCCGCAAAAACTAAGCTGGATTTAGTAAAAGACCGACATAATTTAAACACTTCAAACAATGACAAATCCGTAATTTTCTGTTTCAGACTTACTAAGACCAGTAACAGTTTTTAGGTAATAGTGTTAGGTTTCATAAAAAGTCCCAAAGCACATTACTGATTTGCCAGATAGTAGGACATTCAAGCACCATGTCAAGCGGGTTTTAATGTCTGAAGGTTGGATAAGGTGAATCAATATGTGAACAATGGAGACGTCTGGAAATAACGCTCGCCTCTGTGCATCTTGTTAAAAAGAATATTACTATATATAATACTAGCCGGCTCAGCGGACGTTGTTCTGCCTTGATAATCAAAAAAAATCCTAAAAGTCAATCCCAATGCCCTACCGGGTCCTACCGTGTCCAATTGTAAATCTAAACCATTCTCGGATCCACTGCAACACGCACACAAAATTTCATCAAAATCGGTCCAGCCGTTTAGGAGGAGTGTCTGGAAATGACGCTCGCCTCTGTGCATGTGTTAAAAAGATTGTTACTATATATAATACTAGCGGGCCCGGCGGACGTCGTACTGCCTTGATAATAAAAAAATTCTAAAAGTCAATCCCAGCGCCACCTACCGGGTCCAATTGTGAATCTAAACCATCCTCGGATCCACTGTAACACACGCACAAAATTTCATCAAAATCGGTGCAGCCGTTTAGGAGGAGTTCAGTGACATACAGACGTACAGAAGAAATTTATATATAAAGAAGATATAAAAATATTTTACGTGTTATCTATGCTGAAAAATTTAACCAAATCGAGTTTCTTGCCGGTTCTTCTGAATGACTGGGTTATTTTCCGAACCGGTGGTAGTTTTGACGTTCACAAGCGCCTTCTCGGGGCCTAGATTGAATAAATTATTTTTGATTTTGATTTTCACCCAATTCGATTAAGATATTAAATGCTAAATTAAATTAAATGTTATTATTCGAATAACTAATATTAATTATGTTTTGACGAGTTAGGCTGTGTTTCATTTTCATTTTAATCTATACTAATATTATAAAGCTGATTTGGTTGTTTGTTTGGTTGAACGCGTTATTCTCATGAATTACTGGTCTGATTTGTATAATTCTTTCAGTGTTAGATAGCCTATTTATCGAGGAACGCTATAGGCCTATATACCTATATCATCACGCTAAGCGGAGCAACAACAAAGAATGTTTCAAAATCGTTTTTTTCCTTTTGAGAGCTTCCGCTGCATGTTAGCGTTAGCCCAAAGTAACTATTCCACGTGGACGAAGTCATGAGGAGAAGCTAGTAAATGAGTAGAGTGAAATTTTCTACGCATTTGAAAATTTAATACATAAGATGGTTTTTATTTTTGTCATTCTACAACCTTGACATAAATTTGTTTTAAGCTGTACCCAACATTACATTGTATAAATCTGGCTAACATCCAAAAAACATCGCTACACAACTTGAATACAAACAAAAAAATGTACACCATTCTTCACGGCTCGGTACACTTTTTTTAAGTAACATCGAATGAAGCATTCTATATTCAAACGCATATAAAAGCACGATTGTGGTCGAGAGTTTATTTGATACAATCTAATGTTTATTTTGCACAGATCGAATATATTCAAAGGTAAAACCTACGGAAAACGGGCAGATTATTTAATATCAACGGTGATTTATTGTTACTTAAACTAAATAAATAAATATCAATTGTCGAATACATGTAAGCACATGAAGACGGCCGCACCCATTTGGTTGATTATAGTTTGTAATTATCAGTATATGGTTTCTTTGAAAATCGTATGGAAAACAGTAAAATTTGGGCTTAAAAATCTCTACATAAAAATGAGTGAGTGAGTGAAACATAAGACAGAAGGTAGGTCTACAGAAATGTTAACAGGATTGACAGATTGGCGTTCAGTTAAAAGAGGAAAAATTTAATCACTTCTTCACCGTTAGTAATTCATCGTGTGAAACCGGCTATATAATATAACTGATTATCAATATACAGGTACAACCAATGATATTATAACTATATAGATACGTCATAAGCGCTTCGACAGCGCTGTCTTAAAACTTGGTTAGTTAGCTTATTTTTTTTTTTGACGGCAGCCCCGTCAATCCGTCTGTATCTAAACAACATATAACTATCTCTTTTTCACCACCGGTATTGAGAATATGCCATCTTACGTCCACATTTTATCTAAGACAGTGTGGGGTTACAATATTAATTTACGTATGTGTGCGTTATCGTGGCATTTGTTTTGTCAAAAAATCATGTAGGTAACGTATCTTTAGTTGTAATAATATCATTGGGTATAACAGTACAGATGTTCGTATTAAAGATGCGATAATCCGTTACATGGTTGTACGTGAGGTGAAAACTGTATATTTTCCTCAGAACGTGCCCACATTATAATGCGGCGGAGAAACGTCACAACTTTAAGACGCAATGGGTATTCCCTCCTTGACCGTGTGAACTCAGAGCCGACGACAGGTACTTAGGGTATGCCCATTGTGTGGTAACGAGGGCGTAGGGTGTCATATACTTTATACGTGACTAATCTATTAGTCAAAACGGCAACTAACGATATATGTCTTTACTTAGATTAAACTTCAGAACATTTACTTTGTCGCTAATTTATGAGTAAGTAGTTAAAAACGGTGACGAGTGTTATAAGAAGTACATTCACACAATGTCTTGAAGAAAAACTTATTATTTTCTTTCTGTTAAGAACTTTTATCTTTTTTTTTCTTTCTATTTTTTTAACTTTTCGATGTAACTTGATTAACAACAATCATTCACTTTTCTTTTGGTGTTAACGGAAAATCTGAGTGCATATTTTACCCCGGAGCTTATCATTTTCCTTATCGTACTTTATAGTAGAGGAAAGTGAACAAATATGGAATAGTATCCCTAATATGGAATACCAGTATTTCTCTCAAACGGAAAATCACACACGAAACAAATAAAGATCGTTTAGATGTTCTTTTGTAGGTTTTAGCGGTGTTTGATTGTATTACTTTTTGAAATATACAAATATGAATGATAGTTTGAAGTCGCTGGAAAGTCCAAATATGGACGGATCACCATATCCAATTATGGACTATTCCATAATTGGCTCTCATATGTATCAGCCGAGTTGATGATTTTGTTAATTATACATTTTCCATGTTTTATGAGAATGGCGGGGATCAACTTAAAGACAGCGCGAAAAGAATGGAATTCAGAGAATATGGCGGAAGCTATAAAATGAGCAATACAGAAAAAATGTGTTATTAATAAGCAGCAAAATACTTTGATGTGCCAAGATCCATCTTGTTTCGATTATGTCAAAAATACAAATGATCCCCAGAAGAAGTGTACTTTCTATGGTATACTGGTTTCGAATGATACTCATGATGAAACATGAATCAGATTCCTCCTGTGTTGGTCTTGGGCACATAAAAATTGCGCTGGGCCAGAGTCTGATACCCGGATTTGTGATTTTTGAAAATATTTTGTTGAAAATGTTTTTTCAATTTGTACGTGTTTGATATTTATGTATGTTGCAAATATATGTTTTTTTCTTTCTTCTGTCAATGCATTTTTTGTGGGTGATAGATATCCTATGTCGTTGTCTGTTGACCTGAGAACATGCATGTAAAATTTCACGTTAATCGATTAAGTAGTTAGGACGTAAAATTGTAACAAACAAATAAACAAAGAAAGTCATATTCGTATTTGTAATATTGCTTAGGACGAGTTAAAACGTTTTTTAACAATTGTTACAATTTTATAACACTACTGTGTTTCATATTTGTAATATCATTAATATTTATAACTGTACAGATGTTTCTTTCAAAAATATATGTTTTGAAAACAATTCATATGCGTCCCCAATTGTATTACGTGTTTATTGCAGAAAATTATAACTTTTTATGTACATACAGAGAGAGATAACAATCACGATTCCGCTATCGCTTCCCACTGTATCCCGCCTAAAGGCTGTATTTATAATCTAGTCAGAGGTTATAAATAGCTTTCCGCTTCACAGGCATGCGTCATATTAAAACTGCTATGGAAATCACGAGTGTTAAATTGAATTATGTTTTGTTTTTTTTTTTTTTTTGTTAATTATATAGTTTCACTAAAGATGTTGTAAATTTGTTTTAGGAGGCGTCCATTGAACCTTTAAACTCAAAAAAGCCGCGAGGGTCGGGCAAAATGTTATCAAAACGCATAAATGGTTGTGGAGGAGTCCCACGTCTACTTTTTAATTTAGCTAATATACGTTATAACATATCGAACAAATTTATTTAATTACGCATTAAAATAAATTTCACGTAAGATAAGGAACCCTGTCGAGCTTTACAAATTTCACAACTGGACCCCTGATTACGTGTATGCAAAATCTCATCATGATCGGCCGAGTAGTGAAGGCATGAAAGCTTAACAAAGAAACAAATAAAATCACATTCGTATTTTCTCCGATACGAAATATATATAAGAGTTGTTGAGGTATGTATGCTTGGTACACATATATGTATGAATAGTTAGCTTAGCTTAGGTTATCTCTAACGCCAAGAGGCAGATGCCCCCGCCTCCTGCTCCCGCAATGGCGCCGACGGAGCTTCCCACACTGCAGTGGGAAGAGGCCCTCGCCGGGGCTGTAGCTCGCCTAGAGCGCTCCCTCCAGACGTCGTTCAGCAACATGCCCATCTCCTCCATCCCCCATCTCCTCATTGCACAGGTCCGGCGGACGAGGGAGGGCAGCCGGCGTGTACCCGGTCTGTCCCTCTATAGGTAGGAGCCCGGCGGTCACCTTCCGCCGGGCGGACCGTGGGGGCGGCTCTACAAGGTTGATTAGCTTGAACGATCCCTTGCCGCCCCCACACAACGGTCTGTCGGTACACCGTGGGGTTTTAGTCCGTGCGAGTCGGACATAACCCACTCTCTCCCCCGGGAGGGTGGGTACCCATAAGGGATTTCCCCACGTTAAAAAAAAAAAAAAAAAAGATAGGTCGCTAATTGCATGTATCAGGCAACAGCCCAAGCCGAGGTATGCCGTGCACCTTTGAGCTAGTTGCCCAAATAAAATCGGCTGAGTGCCTTAAGCGCTCGTCTTAGTAGTCCGGTAAAGCTGTTAAGACCTTGCTAGGTTAATAGCGTAGTCAGTTCGAAAAAAAAAAACATTCGTATTTATAATATTAGTTAGGAAGTTACAATTAACGGCGCTGTTTTAATAGTACCTAAATTAGTGTAGACATTAATTTAAATTGAACCATTTTTAAATGATCAAGCACAGTATATTAAGTGTTTGCTGTTACAAATATCTATAGGTTGTGGTGGCCGTTTACGATCAAGCGAACCGCAAACATAGATACTTACTTGATATTGATATAAAAATATATGATTGAAATATCGTAAATAATATAAAATTCTTAACTATAAATAATATATAAAAGACTTTCAACTGTAACTGATAGGTAGAAAAATAATATTATGCTAACACCTAAAACAAATAAAAGCTGCACCACCTTTACCCGTATAAGAACTTGACTTAATTATCTGTAGTTACGTTAATTTCTTTTTTAAATGTAGCACGGCAAAATGACTGCACTATGTCTGATGGAAGGACAGTGCAATCCAAAAACAATGGCGACCACCGAGTGACACACTATCCATCGCCGGTCGCCGCTGTCATGCCGGCCTGCGAAAAGCTGGATATGCACAGGCTGATCCTGAAACGAGACTTGCAGAAGCGAATCACTATGACGGGCTTTTTCGCCATATACATGGTGGTTGCGACCCAGTCAGGTTGTAAAACCCTACCACCCCGCTTTCGCCATTGCCTGGTTCGTTATTCAGCAGGGTGCACCACGCGCAGGTGAGTTTGGCCCTAGTGTCTCAAGTCTTATGATGTTATTCAACACCCCTTACACCCCAAATACTACCCAAAACACTTCAGTTATTAGAACTCATCAAATATACTACAAAGGCTGCACTAAAAATTCCAGAACTGGCCACTTACATTCACTTATATTTAAAAACTGAATTACGATATTTGATAGCAGAACTCTTTGATTTTAAAATGGAGTTTGTTGTATAGACATAGCAACAAATGACGAAAAATTGAATAATTTACTACATTAATTACAGCTATGAACTTAAAACAAAGCTCCAGTCGACTGCTTGTCGTACAGTGAATAGCGATTGGTACACGACAATTTATCTTCCCAAAGTTATTGACCAACTTCATGAAAATTACCAAAAATGCCGTACCGTCTTGCACCATAACAATTCCAGGGAGGCGTTTTTGGCGCGATCTTGGAATGCCATGTAGTGGTCTTTATATTTTATCCATAATCTTGTGTTATTTGGCTCTATAATGTGTAATGTTGGTGGTGCTTTACGTAATATAGTTTGGTTACTGTGCACAAGTGAAGTGGATCGGAAATAATACCACGGAGCATGGATTCTGACTTGCCACAAAAACTCCCTGGAAAGTTCTAACAAGATGGCCACCATCTTGTTAGTTCATTGAAATTATATCAAGAAACTTGTAATATCGTTACTCACTTGACAATGGCAGTAATAGTCTACTAGAAGACTGGTTACCAAAAATAAAATAGAAGAAGAACAATTCCAGGTGACACACTGCTAGACAAACAAAAAACTTAAAAAAAAAACAGAAAACTTAAATTGGTCGTCCTCCATACAGTCTCGAACTGGCTCCAATTCGGCTTCTTCCCGTTTTAAAAAATAAAGGATTATTTACAAGATCAACATTCATCAACACCAAGAGCGGCTGTTGAAGAGTATGAAAATCATGTTTCCGAGGTCACCACGGGGAAGTGGCATAAATGTGAAAACTAGTTTATTCGTATGAAAAAACGCACTGGAATTAAGGGAGAATATTTTGAAAAACAGTAAATTAACTTTTGACCACTCATAGTATTAAATGGTACTTGTGTATTAAATGTACCGCGCTCGCCGACAACTACCGCGGCCGGCTCGCGTTATTTTATTCGCAAGTCTAACCTAACCTAACCAAACCAAAATAAAAGAGCAAGCAGTCGAGGAAAAAAAAGGAATTTCTATCTTAAACTCTCTATCAACCCATTTTCCACCGAAATCTTATTGAATACTTTGTTTTTAAATAAAGTCTTTTGGAACCTAAAAGTGTTTTTGAGGGCTGCATTTGAAATTCGTATCTTGTTATAAAGATTGAAGGGGATGGGAGCAGCGGAGGAAAGGGATGATTTCCCCTCCCCGAGGAAAGTCATAGTTGCTGAGATATTTATGATCAAAGTTTTGAGGTTATGTGTCATTTCCGAACAATCATTGGTAATTTTGGATATTACCAACTTGATGATTTTTAATTTAAAATAAAACATTTTCCTCTCAGTTTGGTTAGGTTACGTTAGACTTGCGAAAAAAATAACGCGAGTAGGCCGCGGCAGCGGTCGGCGAGCGCGGTGCATACAAGCATCTATTAAATATTATAGTGCACGTTACTTCGCACTTCCGTCTGGAATATAATGGCAGCTACCACGTCTTAATGCAACAAAATACGTTTCATTTTATTTGTCCGAGTGTACCTGAAAAAGTTACACTCGAGTATTACACGTTAATCTGCAACTTCGAGTTTTTGGCGGGATTTTGGTCTGTCATGTAGTGGATTTTATATTTTATTCATAATCTTGTGTTACTTGACTCTATATTGTGTAAAATTGGTGGTGTTTTATGTAATATAGTTTGTTTACTGTGAATAAGTGAAGTGAAAATAATACCAATACCATGGACCATGAATTCTGAGATGCCACAATCCATGGAAAGTTCTAAGAAAATGGCCACCATCTTGTTAGTTCATTGAAATTATATCAAGAAACTTGTAATATCGATACTCAGATTGACATTGGCAGTAATGGTCTACTAGAAGACTGGTTGCCGAGAATGGAATAGAAGAAGAACTTGTAATACTATTAACTACTCGACAATGGCAGTAATAATCTAAAAGATTGGTTGCCAAAAATAAAGTAAAAAAATCTGCAACATATAAAAAAAAAGGAAGAAGAAAAAAAAAAAAAAAAAAAAAAAAAAAAAAAAAAAAGAAAAAAAAAAAAAAAAAAAAAAAATTAATTTATTACATATTTTTTATATTTACAGTTACATATCAACAGTGTCAACCGTCAACCAAGGAATGCGTTTTCAATTCTTTTTACTGTTTAGTTTTTAATATTTCGATCTATCTCCATTACTAGTTTCAGGCGTAACTTTTTCAGGTACGCTCGGAAAAATAAAATCAAACGTTTTTTTTATTGCAGTAAGACGTGGTAGCTGTCAATCTATACCAGGCGAAAGTGCAAAGTAACGTCCACGATAATATTTAATGATGGATTTCCGCAAAGTAACGCTTTCTTCAATCAAACAGTCATAGTAGTTTTTTTTATTCGTTCCGGAAATTTTGAGTATGCCCCAGGTATTTGTTTACGTGTGAAAACAAAATTAGATACAGTCACGTTTTTCGGCATTTGTCATGTATGAAAACCGTGAAAATATAAATAACATATTAGATTACAATGTTGCGTTATATCGTAAACAATTTAAGTCCTTATTGCTATCGCTTGATTGATGTTAGGTAAGCCAGGTACCTAAATAATTTTACAATATTCATGTAACATATATCTACTTAGCTATATGTCGTAAAAAGTTGAAAATATTTATGATATCTAATTTGATTATTATGTGATAATACATAAAATACTTTTATTTCTACATTCTTTTTTAATTAAATATGGTATATAAATCAAAGATGTTATAAAGATTCTATTTATTTAAAATAGTAATGATAAAATTTAACAAAGATAACCTACAATTACAATTAAAAATAAAGCACAGTCCACAGTAAATCAGATAAAACACATAGGTTTAGCTAAAAGTAATAATAATAATTTCGGCCTATGGTCTCATAATAAAGAGTTTCGACCAACTTCTAAAGATACTTTTAGCGTGTAATTGGAGCAACTGGTCGAGAAGGCAGTTCTCACCGCAGCACGCTTCGTCAGGTAATTCCTTTCCATGTCGCTGTAACGACTGACAACGTCCAAGCCACAACCCAAACGACCAAAACCAAAAAATCTCCATGGGAATGGGTTACGAGTATGACGCACCACCGAGATCCCTAAGATGATGCATAAAAGCGTCACAAGGACACACCCTTAGTAAAGGGCGGCGTGTGCAGCCACCATTAGAGGATTCGTCCTGGGATGGTCGTCCCGCACTGTGTATACACAGTCCGAGAAGATTGCGACGACGATTACCTTGTTCCCGTTGTGAATGGTCTATCGTCTATTTTTATATTTCCATATGTATGTTTATATGAATGTATAAATTATGTAAAATAAAAACATAAATTACACGATATTTTAATTATATTAACAACATGTTATCACTGAAGATAATCATTTTCTGTTCTATAATTGTCAAATAACAAATACCTAACAAAGTTGACCAGATAATTCTTCACTGTCGTTGGTGGGTTATCGATTAGTGTGTCTTGCACTGACACCATGTATGATATAACAAGGAGCGTCAAGAAAATTTGATTTCAGCGTGCATTGAAATGGTGTGAATAATATTTTTTATTGTTTGTCGGTGTTATTACAAAAAAGTTAAATACATATTGAATACTTGCTTTAAAAAGATTTCGAATTAAATGCACCGCGCTCGCCCGAGGCAAGTTCGCGTTATCCTTTTTCGCAAATCTAACCTAACCTAACCAAAGCGAGACAAAAGAGCAAGATGGCGAACAATCAGCTACAAGTTTCTAAAGCAAGTATTCAATACGTATTTAACTTTTTTTAATAACATCGTATATGTTTTAGTATTTAACCTCCATCTGACATGAACTTGAGTTTTGATTTTATTATAAAACCTAAAAATTTACAACAGATTTCCAATTTAAAAGTGGTACCTACCTAGACAGGCGTATATTGGTAAATGCTATTGTGCTATGGTTTTTTCACGATTGTTTCTCTTATCAAATACTCAGGTTTATTATAGGAGTCTAACCCACACGGATTGACGCAGTGTCTAATCGCGATTCTGCTGAACCATCATTTTTTCCCGTACGCATATTCAGGGTGACGTGAGAACCTGATAGATAAGATAGTGACTTAAAAATCAAAGTGAAAAATTACTTTGTTCTGGACATGAGGTTTTTTTTACGAAGTGGATATGAGATCGAATGAGATTGTAAACATTATATATCAATGTAACTAATATTATAAACGCGAATGTGAATTTTTTTGTTAGGCTCTCATGCTTTAACTACTTAACAGATCAGATATAGGTGGTAGAGTCACGCTCAGGCTATTACTGGTTTCAGCATGAATGGGTCGGCTCGCCCTGGGTAGTACCACTCTCTCACAGAAACCCGACGTGTAGTAACAGTGCTTGCATTGTTACGTTTCGTTCGGTCAGTGAGAGCGTCGGAGGACCACCTGCCATCCCCCATCTTCCCCTAACCCTTAAACACAGGCTGGCAACGCACTTGCGACTCCCCTGGTGTTGCTAGTGTCCATGGACGGCGATGATCACTTAATATCGGGTGGCCCGTCTGTTCGTTTGCCTCTTATGATATTAAAAATAAAACGTCATGAAACTTTGCATACACGTGGTCGAATTCAAGAAATGGGAATAGACTATCTTTCATCCTTAAAAACAGTACTGTTCCTGAGGTCATTAAAACGAGTGCAACCGCAGGCAAAAGCTAATCTTCTATCTATATCTATCTATCTATACATATAATAAAAAATAAATGTCTGTATGTAATATCAAAATATTTTTTTTTACCGATTGGGTACGAAAGTATAGACGCGTCTGATAACAAAAATGGAATTTTTAAAATTTTTGTCGGTCTGTCTGTCTGTCTGTCTGTTTGTTCCGGCTAATCTCCGAAACGGCTGGACCGATTTTGACGGAAATTTCACTGGCAGATAGAAAAAATCATAGCCGGTCACACACTTAGGCTACTTTAAATTAGACCTGCTGTTAACCGCGGCTTCGTCCGCAATGCTATTTTCAAAACGGTTGGACCAATTTCTACAAGACTTTCACTGGCAGATAGCTGACCTTATAAAAAGTAATTTAAGCAATTTTAATTTATGCTAGCTGTTAACCATGGCTTCGCCCGCAACGTTATCCTCGAAACGGTTTGACTGATCTTCACAAAACTTTCACTGGCAGATATTTGATCTTAAAAAAAGTAATTTAAGCAATTTTAGTTTATACTAGCTGTTAACCGTAGCTTTGCCTGCTGTGATATCAACAAAACGGTTAAACCGATTTTCACGGGACTTTCACTGGTAGATAGCCGACATTATAACAAATAATTTAGTTTATTTTAATTTAGACTAGCTGTTACTCACGACTTTGTCTGCATGAAATTTAGCAAGATTTCAACTTATTCTTTATTTTTAATAGCGGGCCCGGCAGACGTTGTCCAAATTATATACTAAAACGTTCCTCATTAATCACTCTATCCACCGGTGAAAACCGCATGAAAATCCGTTCGATAGTTTTTGAGTTTATCGAGAACATACCGACAGACAGACACGGTAGGGGACCATGTTTTATACTATGTAATGATAAGAGAAATAATTATCAGCTTATTGTTTACAATTCGACATTATAATTATTAATAATTTTAATGATATAGAGGTCTTCCTAATAAGATCTTAGATTATAAACGTATTACGTAAAGGGTTCCATAAAACAATTTCATGCGGAACAGATAAGCGTTTATTTTTTGTATAGTCACAAAATCATAATTATAATAATAGCAATGTATATTAAATGTAACGTAAATGTAAATCTTTATAATAATATTTTAAGTTATTGTTTCATTAGTTCCTTATACAGTGTAAGTGAGCACTGAGGTAGTTATATGGTGGGTTAAGGTTCCAAATATGTTGCTGATGACAAACCTCATTTGGCAAGCTGTTAGTACATATTTATATATCTAATGTACTCGTTACATGTTAATTTTAGTAGTGTGCGCGTCGTACTTACAATTGTCTTTAAAGAGCATTTCTATAATTGTACATAGTCTCACAATTTTATAATTCTTTAATACGATTTAAAAAAAACGCGTGCGGAGCTGCAGGCACAGCTAGTATTGAATAAAATAAGATGTGTTTGGTATCAAATAGCACGACATAAGTCCAAAGGTCAAAATGACAGACAATACATTTGTAAATTAATCTGTGAAGGATTGTTGCTGAACATTTGGCTGTTAACAAACATTTGGTAGATCATCCACAAGGTAAGGTCGATGACACCGCCAGCTTCGTGTGACAAAACCGAAACGTGATAACACGAATAGGGGATAAGTCGCTTGTAGGGATGAGGTTTTTTCCCGGTAGCTCGTTAAGCGATAGTGGTATACAGAATAGTGCGATAGAGAAGTACGGAATTACCCGCAATTTACCCTAATACATCATCAATCTTTTTTTAATTATGTTGTCTTAATATTCGGTAATAAAATATCTATACATATAATAAAAATGAAGTATGTAATATGTATAATGTATGTAATATCACAATTATTTTTTTTACTGATTGCGTACGAAAGTATACAGGCTACCGATAAGAAAAATTCAATTTTTAAATTTTTTGTCGGTCTGTCTGTTTGTTCCGGGTAATCTCCAAAACAGTTGGACCGATTTTCACGGAACTTTCACCAGCAGATAGCGGACATCATAATAAGTAATTTAGTGAATTTAATTGAAACTAGCTGTTAACCGTGGCTTCGCCCGCAGTATTATCTTCAAAACGGTTAGACTGATCTTCACGAAACTTTTATTGACAGATATCTATCCTTATAAAAAGTAATTCAAGCAATTTTAGTTTGTACTAGCTGTTAACCGTGGCTTCGCCTGCAGTGCTATCCCCAAAACGGTTAGACCGGTCTTCACGAGACTTTCACTGGCCGATAGTTAACTTTACAAGAAGTAATTTAAGCAATTTTAGTTTATACTAGCTGTTAAACGTGGCTTTGCGCAAAGTGCTTTCTCCAAAACGGTTAGACCGATTTTCATTGGACTTTCACTGGCAGATAGCGGACCTTATAAAGAGCAATTTATTTTAATTTAAACTAGCTGTTAACGGTGATTTCGCCCGCTGCGCTATCACCAAAACGGTTAGACTGATTTTCACGGGACTTCCACTAGTAGATAGCGAACACTATAAAAATTAATTGAGGTCATTCTATTTTAGACTAGTTCTTACCCGCGACTTTGTCTGCATGAAATTTAGCAAGATTTCAACTCATTCTTTATTTTTAAATAAAGAAATAATTTTCAGCTTATTGTTTACAATTTGACATTATAATTATTAATAACTTTAATAATATAGAGGTCTTCCTAATAAGATCTTACATTATAAACGTATTACGTAAAGAGTTCCATAATACAATTTCTTGCGGAACAGACAACTGTTTATTTTTGGTATAGTCACAAAATCTTAATTATAATGGCAATGTATATTAAATGTAATGTGTAAATCTTTATAATAATACTAGCTGTCCCCCGCGGCTCCGCACGCGTTTTTTTTTTAATATATTAAAGAAATGTAAAATTGTAAGTAGGTGTGTACATGACAGAAATACTTTTTCAAAAACATTTGTAACTACGACACGCACGCCAACTGTAACATGTAACGTGTACATTAGATATATGAATACGAATAGTATTTCGAATGGGATGGGATTTATCATCAGCAACATACCTTTAACCTACTATATACCACCCTCAGTGCTCACTAACACTATATAAGAAAATAATGAAAATTTTAAACTATACATTATCGAACAATATGTGTTAAATTTTCTATTATGTCGATATAACATGCCCATATTGTCGATATAATTGTGTTATTCTTATACGTTGCTATAATCACTAAGTTATGGGGAGTTCCGATCCGACCACGGTGGGAGACGGACGTCGCGCTCGTTGTCCTCTTCGATTTCGATACTCGTGATTTAGTGACGTCAGTTATTACTTCGTGAGTGCTCGTTCTCATTGTTCCGATTCGGCACACCTGCGCCGCACACCTGTGCTACACCTGCGTTCTGTTTCCTAGAACTGAGTGAGACCTTTCCTTTCTATTTATTTATTGCTTTATTTATTTCTTGGTATATTTATTTGTTTACTCATTTATTTATCTATTTATTTACGTATTTTCCTTAATTCTTCAGTCATTTATTTCTAAATTTATTTACTTTTTATTGTTTGTTTATTTAAGTAGTCTTATGTTATTTTTCCCCTATCTCGCTCAGGTACTTATTTGCATTGTTTTCCTATTTTGTTTAGTTTTAAACAGCTCTCTTGGTCCGAACTCGGGATAGTCCCGTAGTTTTTCGTTTGGCGTGCCCCCCTGCCCTTACGGTAGGGAGGTTGGTGCGCGCCCCCCTCAGGCCACGGAATGGCCCTCACTAATAATTGGATGTTAGGACTACGGAACGATTTTCTTGCGAATGGATTCGACGAAAACGCCGTCGACGCAATTCTCGCGCGTCATTATTCCCCGTCCTCGGAGGACGTGCAATATGTACCCCGCGTGGCAACAACTAATATGTTCGCGCCCCTCGATTCGCTTGAGTCACCGCTGAACCAGGCGGATAGAGGTCAGTTGCCGAGCTCCAGCTCGGAGGCCGGCTCCGTGATGGAGCTAGACACAGTCGCACCCGCCGCGTCACTTACGCCCACGATTTCCACGTCCGCGTCTATCGCGCCTTCCGCGCTAGACAAAGACAATGACAGCGAGAATTTTAAAGTCGTGTCACATCAAAAGCGTAAACAACGCTCTCGCCCCGCGTCGCGCTCGTCGGACTCGGACTCGGGTACCGGACGCCCGGCCGAGAAACTAGTTCGGAATGTAGATGGCGCTCGAGCGCCTGCCACGGCTACATCGGCAGCCGATAAACCGCGCTCGAGCAGAGCTAACTCGCTCTCGCAAGTCGACGCTACGAATTCCGTAGCGGTGACTAAGAAGCCCCGCCCACCGCCTCCGATTACCATTCAGGACAAGTCCCAGTGGATGTTCATCTCAAATAGACTAAAAGTACTCAAAATTAACTATACGTCCGCCCTAAATACCCCAGCGGGTGTCCAGGTTAAGGTCCCATCCGTTAACGACTTCCGCCAGCTAACAAAATTCCTTCGGGAAGCTAAGTTAGCCTTTTTTACTTTTACCCTTGAGGAAGAACGCCTCCTCCGAGTAGTGCTTCGTCGCGTTCCGGCCGAGATCTCGGTCGAAGACGTGATCGCATCCCTTAAAGAGAAGAATTTCCCCGTTAGAGAGGTACATCGGATGTATCATCCGCGCACCCGCAGGCCATATAACATGGTATTAGTTATTTTAGATCGTTCCGTGGAGGGTAAGGCTATTTTCAGCCTGACCTCTGTGTGCAACCTCAGCGGCATCACCGTTGAGTCCCCTCGGAAGACCCATACCCCGTCGCAGTGTCACAACTGCCAGAGTTACGGCCACTCGGCACGCAACTGTCATCTCCGCCCTAGGTGCGTCAAGTGCCTGGGTGATCACTGCACAAAGGAGTGCAGGCGCACACCCGACACCACCGAGCCCCCCAGCTGCGTGTTGTGCGGCAACGCGGGTCACCCCGCGAACTATCGCGGCTGTCCCCGCGCACCGCGCACACAACGCCCCCGCCAGGCGCGACAGGTGCCTAGGGCGTCTGTGGTCGCCGCCCGCCCTCCGCCTCCCCCTCTCATGTCCGTGGAGGCCTTCCCTGGCCTGCCGGGTGCCTCTCGCGCCCCGGTAGCGCCCGCATCCACTCCGCGCATGCCACTCTTTGTGCCGCGCGCACCACAACCCGGGCGGGCCCCTCTGGCCCCCTGGGCTCCCCAGCCCCAGGCTCCCAAGCCTCAGGCTCCCATCCCACAGGCACGGCCGGCACGCACCGCGCCAGCCTTCTCTATGGGGCTCTCTGAAGTGAACTGGATTTTCCAGTTATTCCGGGAGCACGATTTGCAGGAAGTCCTAAACTTCAACGCAGCTTTCCAGGCGGAGGAGGACTTGGGTAAGCTCAACGTGCTCGCGCAATACCCGAGTATTGCTGCGACATTACATCGCATCGCCCGCTCACAAGATCCAATTTCATGTAAATAAAATTCGCGGCTATGAATAGGATAAAACCGCGCGGTCTATCTCTTTCGTTTTTTAACGCGAGATTTCTTAGGACACAGCGCGATCTAGTAGCTGCCTTCTTGCGCGATAGACAGATAGACGTTTTCCTCGTCCAGGAAACGCTTCTAAAACCTAAAATGCGAAATCCTAGAATCGCGAATTATAATATAATCAGAAACGACCGTGTCGCCCGCGGGGGTGGCACCTTAATTTATTATAGGCGTTCATTATATTGCATGCCGGTAGATCCGCCCGCTCTGACTAATATGGAAGTGTCAGTGTGTAAATTAGGTATGACTGGTCATCCGTCCATTATATTAGTGTCCGCGTACCTTTCACCGAATAAGCAGTTGTTAAAAACCGATTTGCAAGCGTTGCTTAATTTAGGAGACTCAGTCATTATAGCGGGGGACCTCAATAGCGGGAACGTTATCTGGAATAGTCCGAGAACCTCTCGTAACGGGAGGATACTCGACGAACTAGGTAGGGTTCTCGCGTTTGACGTCATAGCCCCTCCGGAACCCACCCATTATCAGGATAACTGCCGTCCGTCAGTTTTAGACATAGCTTTGTTAAAAAATATCACGCTTCGGGTACGACTCATACAAGTCGTACACGAACTTGACTCGGACCATCGCCCGGTCGTATTACAGTTAGGTTTTAACTCAGACTTCACCCCTCCGTCGGTTAGGGTGGCTGATTACGCGAAACTCGCTCGTTATTTTAAAGAAAATCCTTCGTCTAGCAATTTAGACAGAATTCCGGACGTGTTGGTGTCTAAAGCCGACGCGGATTCGGCTATCGATTCCCTGGTCGACTATCTCCAGACCGCCGTCAGAGAGTACCTCGAAAGAGGTACAAGCGGCGAATGATCGCCGTTTTATACTCCCTGACGACGTGAGAGCGTTGATTACGGAAAAGAACGCCGCGACTCGAGCTCACGACGCTTATCCGTCTACAGAAAATCGCGACCGTTTACGCTTGTTACGTAAAATAGTCAAATCTCGTATCTCTGAAATTCGGGGCGACAGGTGGGACAGACTTCTGGAGGATCTCCGGCCGTCCCACCTGTCGTACTGGAAACTCTCGCGAACTTTAAAGTCGGATCTCACTACTCCGATGCCTCCTCTCGATAGAGGTTCCGGATTGCCTCCTGCGTTCGATAGCATAGATAAAGCGGAATGTCTTGCCGCGAGTTTAGAAACACAGTGTTCACCGAACACTGATAACACTGACCCTATCCATATTGGGTCGATCGAATTGTCGGTAGAGCATGCACTAGCGTCCCCTCCCGTGGATACCCTAACCTCAATAACTTTCGATGAAGTTTCGACCGCCATCCAGCGTCTCAAGCTTAGGAAGTCCCCAGGTCCCGATGGGATCAGGAACGAGGTACTGAGACTCCTTCCCGAGCACATCATAGCTCTATTGGTCTGCATCTTCAATGCGGCCATGTCCCAGGGCCACTTTCCAGCCACCTGGAAGAAGGCCGTAGTGATAGGCATACACAAGCCCGGCAAAAAAGCTACGCTTCCCGATAGCTATCGCCCGATTAGCCTGTTAGATACATTAGGTAAATTATACGAGTGGCTCCTTCTGAACCGTCTCCAGGTCTCGATTACAGATTTAAAATTAATACCACCTGAGCAGTTCGGATTTCGTGCCGAACACTCTTGCACGAATCAAGTACACCGCCTCACGGAGTACATTTTCTCTAATTTTAATGCCGACCCGAAACGTAAACCGAAACGCACAATTGCAGTCTTTTTCGATGTCGCCAAAGCCTTCGATAAGGTCTGGCACGGAGGGCTCATCCATAAATTATATAAATCTCACGTACCCGATAAGTTAATTCATATTATCCACGATTATCTCACTGATAGGACTTTCCGCTTTAGAGTGGATGGGGAACTATCCCTGCCCCACCCGATACGCTCAGGTGTGCCACAAGGCTCATTACTCGCGCCCTCGCTCTTCAATCTGTTCATCAGTGACCTACCTCGGTCTAAACGGGTCGAGATAGGTTGCTATGCTGACGATACAGTTATTTACACTTCCAGCTTGCGGTCGGATTTTCTTAGGAAGCGCATCGAAAAGGCCGTTTGCACACTCGGTGAATGGTTTCGTCGATGGCGCATAGAAGTTAATCCTGATAAGAGCGCCGCGATACTCTTCGATGCTTTACGACGTAGTAATAACCTCGAGCCCATCAGGCTATACGGAACCGATATACCTTGGGCCGACGAGGTCAAATATCTCGGTGTTACATTAGATAAACATTTAAATTTCGAGTCACATATAGATAGAGTGCGAAACAAAGCCGCTATAGTCTTGGGTCGCCTCCATCCGTTGCTTTGTCATAGGAGTAAGATGTCCCTCAGACACAAGCTCACTTTGTATAAGACGTGTATCCGTCCCGTGATGACATATAGCAGTCCCGTTTTTGCGCATATGTCGAAAGATAATTTTCATAAGTTGCAGGTTCTTCAAAACCGCGTTTTACGTAAAGTAACCGGTGCTTCGTGGTACGTCCGGAGAGTTGATCTACATAGGGACCTAGAGATGCCTTCTATATGGGCATACGTAAAATCACTTACGATTAGTTATTTTGAAAAAGCCGCGAATCATCCCAGTCCGTTAGTGGTATCCGCCACAAAATACGAACCCGTACCAAACGCTGCGCGCTGTAAAAGACGTCCGCGACATATTTTTACCGACCCTCCCGATGAAATAACGGCAGTGAACGATCAGTTCCAGCCTGTCTCTCCAAACAGAGCGTGTTCACGCCCACGCCCGCGTAACCACAGATCACGCCGCCGTGGTCTGGGGGTAAATTTCGCTCCCGCACACCAGACTAGGCCCCCCTCGGCAGCGGCTCAAGCCTAGGTCCGATCCCTCGGCGTGGAGCCCTTGAGTACGCTGCTCGCGCGATACAGTGACACAAAATCTTACATCACTGCGACAACATTACACATATCACCTCCACGCACGTGCACGCATACACGCTTACACATGCAAGTGGAAGGGTTTTATTTTTTTCCCTTATCAAACTGAAATAGTTTAGAATATTATCCGATACGAAATATATATAAGAGTTGTTGAGGTATGTATGCTTGGTACACATATATGTTTCAACAACTCATATATGTATGAATAGTTAGCTTAGCTTAGGTTAGCTCAGATAGGTCGCGAATTGCATGTATCAGGCAACAGCCAAAGCCGAGGTGTGCCGCGCATCCTTGAGCTAGTTGTCAAAATAAAATCGGCTGAGTGCCTTAAGCGCTCGCCTTAGTAGTCCGGTGAAGCTGTTAAGACCTTGCTTGGTCAATAGCGTAGTCAGTTCGAAAAAAAAAAAAAAAAAAAAAACTAAGTTATGTATGTAGATGCAAAAGCGGTAAATAAAACAAAATGGCCGCCAAATTGACCAAAATGATAATATAATTCAAATTACATACATTTATTCTTGGAGTTCAGCAAAAACTACAGAACGGATTTTCATGCTGTTTTCACCAGTAGGTAGAACGGTTCATGAGGAAGGTTTATGTATTATTATTTATTATTATTATTATTACAACAGAGTTTTTATATATTTTACAGTTATATCCAATTACAACTATATTAAATAAAAACTAACATATTACAGCCCCCGTCAATCTCCCTGATCGCTCTGCATGCAAGTTCGGGGTAACGCATAAAATATTCAGCAGTTTAATATTAAGCAAAGTTTAAATATTCTTATAGGAATCTAATATTGGCAATTAATTATCCTTAAGTGGCCTCGATTTATGCATACATAGATGATGTATGATATATAATTTGTCAAGTATTTTATTTTTATTATCAGGGCGGGACAACGTCTGCCGAGCCCGCTAGCTTAAAATCAAATAGCTCATTAGTTAGTTATCTACCAGTGAAAATCAGTTTAAGCATTTCGGGTATTCCACTGCGGTGAAAGGCGAATAAAAAACCTAAATTACTTTTTATGAGGTCTGCTATTTACCAGTGAACACCCCGTGAAAATCGGTCCAACCATTTTGGAAATAGCATTGCGGACGAAGCCGCGGGTAATACCTAGTCTAATTTAGAGTAGCCTAAGTAACCCGCTGTAATTTCAGCTATCTGGGAGTGAAATTTCCGTCAAAATCGGTCCAGCCGTTCCGGAGATTAGCCGGAACAAACAGACAGACAGACCGACAAAAATTTTAAAAATTGCATTTTTGTTATCAGTAGCGGGTATACTTTCGTACCCTATCAGTAAAAATTTTTATTTTGATATTACATAGAGACACTTGATTTTTATTATATGTATAGAAGATGTACACGTTACATGTTACTGTAAGTAGCGTGCGTGTCGTACTTACAACTGCTTTTAAAGAGCATTTCTATAATTGTACATAGTCTCACAATTTTATAATTCTTTAATATGAATTTAAAAAAAAACGCGTCCGCAGCTGCAGGTACAGCTAGTAATATAATAAAGCCAATTACAAATCGTTATTTTATTTCTTTAATGAAGTTGAATAAATCGTTAGTAAAATGAAATTAGACTTACTGAATCTAGGTTTTGAGTAAAATACGTGGAAATTTATGTATCTTTATTGCGTTTTAATATTGAAAATCATCCATACCTAATAGTATGTGTGTGGTCAAGCAATAGCTAATTAAATTTAAAAGTCGTTATAACGAAATAAAACTCAAGATAAGAGTCGAATAATCTTTTTATTAAACACATTATTACAATGTTGCAGTATGCCTCTTTTCTAATATTATTTCAAGGTGCTGATAAGATTTTTCTGTACCTGCGTCAAAGCGATATGTACATTTAATCAATATTTAATCGATTATCAATATTTATAGATCTATAAGTATTACCATATATTAAACGTATCTATATGGCAGGATATTTTAGATTCGAGCCGCGATTAACGGCCAGCGATAACGAACGCTAACGCTTAACGACGAGACTCGTGTAGCGGCCGTTACATTCGCACCGACTTGCGTAATCACATGCTTGATAAAGCTGTGATACAATCGGATTTTAGTATTATAAATATTATACTTGTATATGTCACGTGCAAATACTTTTTGAAGTTATACTTCTTTTGGCGCGTTACGGAAAAATGATGAGAGTAAATTTTTATAATGCGCGCGCACACCGTCACGAAAAACCGACACCCTGAAGTTAGCTATAGTCAACATTTTGTTTCTTTGTATTTGTTGTTTGTATTTCTTTGTATTAAAACTTTCAATGTATTAAATACCTTTTTTCTATTGTTAGTGTCGTTTTTGTTTGTTTGTCGTTTCTACAAACGTAGAATAAGGCGAAAGATAAAATTTTTGAAAAGATTTTTATCTTTTTACGCCAAAGAAGTATAACTTCTAACGCGTGTACATAAGTACACACAATTTTTTTTTCACTGTATTTTTGGCGTCAAACTTCTACATTATTACTGCCATTGTCTTGTTAGAAATTTTCAGGGAGTTTTTGTGGTAAGTCAGAACCCATGCGTGGTATTATTTCCCCTTCACTTGTGCACAATAAACAAACTATATTACATAGAACACCACCAATATAAACAAAATGCAGGGTCAAATAACACCAGATTATAAATAAAATATAAAAATACTACCTGGCATTCCAAGATCCCGCCAAAGACTCCGTACAGATATTAGTATGCGAAATGAGAATATTTCTCTATAATTTTATTACCAAACTAGCTGTACCCGCGGCTCCGCACGCATTTTTTTAAATAGTATTAAAGAATTATAGAATTGTGAGACTATGTACAATTACAGAAACGCTCTTTAAAGACAATTGTAAGTACGACGCGCACGCCACTAAAAGTAACATGTAACGTGTACATTAGATATATAAATACAAAGAGCGCGTGCCAAATAAGGTTTGTCATCAGCAACACATTTGGAACCTTAACCCACCATATAACTACCTCAGTGCTCACTTACACTGTATAAGGAACTAACGAAACAATAACTTAAAATATTATTATTAAGATTTACATTTACATTACATTTAATATACATTGCCATTATTATAATTAAGATTTTGTGACTATACAAAAAATAAACGCTTGTCTGTTCCGCAAGAAATTGTATTATGGAACACTTTACTATAATCTAAGATCTTTTTAGGAAGACCTCTATAGTCGCGGGTAACAGCTAGTCTAAAATAGAATAATCTCAATTACTTTTTATTAGGTTTGCTATCTACCAGTGAAAATCCCGTGAAAATCGTAGTAACCGTTTTGGAGAAAGCACTGTGGGCGAAGCCACGGTTAACAGCTAGTCTAAATTAAAATAAATTAAATTTCTTTTTATAAGGTCCGCTATCTGCCAGTGAAAGTCCCATGAAAATCGGTCTAACTGTTTTGGAGAAACCACTGTGGGCGAAGCCACGGTTAACAGCTAGTATAAACTAAAATTGCCTAAATTACTTTTTATAAGGTGCTGACCTTATTACCTTATTATTATTACCTTATTACCTTATTATCTACCAGTGAAAGTTTCGTGAAGATCAGTTGAACTGTTTTGAAGATAGTACTGCGGGCGAAGCCACGGTTAACAGCTAGTCTAAATTAAAATAGACTAAATTACTTGAAATGATGTCCGCTATCTGCTGGTGAAAGTTTGGTGAAAATCGGTCCAATCGTTTTGGAGATAGCATTGCAGACGAAACCATGGTTAATACCTAGTCTAATTTAGAGTAGCCTAAAAAACCCGCTGTAATTTCAGCTATCTGTCAGTGAAATTCCTGTCAAAATCGGTCTAGCCGTTTCGGAGATTACCCGGAACAAACAGACAGACAGACCGACAAAAATTTAAAAAATTGCATTTTTGTTATCAATAGTGTGTATACTTTCGTACCCAAGTAGTAAAAAAAATATATTTTGATATTACATACAGACACTTTATTTTTATTATATGTATAGAATAGAAGACTAGCTTCCCCTCTCGTTAATGCAGATTTCACCGATTTGTTTGATTATTCCTTGAACTGTATCTTGGTTATTCAATAAAAGAAGTTTGCTGTTATATGATTACAATAATAAGATGAAAAAGGTTATAGGTTTGTAGATAAGTGTAGGCACAATCAAAAAGTGTTATCACAGAGTAATAGTAATAATATTCGTCCAATAGGACAGGCGAAGGAATGAATCCATACTGCCAATTCTGAAGTTGTCAATATAGGTATTTCTTATATATCCTTTAACCAATTTTCTTCCGTGTCCAAGTTAATATAAAGGCATAAGCGCCAAATCTTCTATATAATATTTCGTACATATTCTTTTATCCATGTTTTTATCTTAATCTCCGTGTTAATAGTAGCGTACCAATTTCCTTTTGGCTGAAATATTTCGTTTTGCCAATTCTGAAGTTTTCAATATAAGTAGTTCTTATGTATCCTTTATCCAATTTTTTTCCGTGTCCAAGTTAATATAAAGGCATAAGCGCCAAATCTTCTATATAATATTTCGTACATATTCTTTTATCCATCTTTTTTATCTTAATCTCCTTGTTAATAGTAGCGTACCATCTTCTTTATCTGAATTATTTCGTTTCTCTCAACCAGAGTGTTAGTTAATTTTCGGAGTGTTTGTTGATTTCCATTGTCAAGTATTAACTCTTAAGGTTCCGTGGATCACAAGTGATTCAAATGGACCGATGTTAAGTTTTTTTAATGTTTTTAAAATTTCACGCCATCGGCACTGATATTACAATCTAGTTTGGTCTATGGTCGCAATAATATATTTATCTATATGACAATGTGATACATAATATATAGTTTTTATTTTATCATATATTTAAAATCGTTAGTGTTATTTATACATAAATATAGTTAATTTATAAAAATATTATTTTTACAATCAATTAGCAATGTATAAAATATTGTCTAACATAACAAAGGCAACATCGTGTGACACTTATTACATTTGTATGACTAGTAGTCTGTGCTTATCTCAACGGTTTTTGCTAGAATGGTTAGTTGTTTATTTACTTTTGCACGGTAGAATTTTATAGATAATAGCCTGTTCATTATCACTACTAATAATATATAGGAACGCAATATAAACTTTTCTTGCAATTTATTCCAAATCCCTCGGAGTATGAAGGTGCCATCAATGATGATAATAGGAGTCAAATTGGCTCTCTCGCTTTGGAAGAATCTTCACCAGATAGGGTATGTAATTTTTATTTTATATTTATTTTTGAACTTTCTGATTTCTTGATTGGTTACTACACCAATGAATTGTGGCATATGTTTTGTTAGATTCTGTATGCTCGGTTCCTATATACAATGAGTTGTTAATACATATGTATAAGTTAGTATTTATTAGGTATTCAAGTTACTGTAATGAGTTGTAACAGATGTTCCAATAACTTCAAATAAAATACAGATTACAGTAAATTTAGTGAAAGAAGAATAATTTTATGTAACGTTTTGATTAGTTTCATTTTACTACATATATTTTTTAGACATGGCTGCTACAGTGAACTAAAGTAAACTGAAACCAAAACTTTTTTCTTAATGTTGTCCATAGAAATTTATTTGGTAATATACATTTTTACCATAGAAATAATTTGAGTAATGGTACTTTTAAACCGGGTTTTAGTCAGTAAGAGTCTGACACTACCCACTTATCCCCTGCGGGAGTGGGTGTCCAATGTAGGATTTCCCCACATAAAAAAAAGAACCAAAAACGGCAACATGGCAAACGGAGGAATTCCAGCATCAAAGGGCTAGTATATAGTAAATAGTGTATCAGATACCGGGAATGCTGTCCTCTGACATTATATCTTCTCCACCTGCCAAGCCACTTCAACTTTGCTGTCTATTGATTTAAATATTTTACAGGTTTGCTTCTGTATGAAGAGAGGTCATAAGAAGAGTCAACAGTATTCCAGTATTGAGGGTAATCCAGTACCAGCTGCCAGTGTTCCAGCCAGGGGCTGTCTAATATTATAATTTTAGTTATTATAAGTTTGTGTTTGATATTCTATAATATCTTGAAATAAAATGGAATTGTATGAAATCGTTTTATTTCTGATTCAATCTTGAAATTTATTTTATAAAGTAATAAGCGTAAATATTTCAATTTAACACTGTTGCAAAAGTATAATTTATATATTATAGATTATAGTTTATCAATTTCAATAGTTTTTGGTTATATTGTAACAATCTCATTATGTAACTGATTAGTATAGAAAGAGCCACTACAGGAGGAAGACTTTTTCAAATCATGGTATTTGTACCTTTTTTCATATCAATATCAATTAAATTTTATAATCTAATATGATTATCAAGGTTGCTATGTATTTGATATAAAACTCCTTGTCTTGCATATTAGTAAAGCAAATGTTTTCTCTGGTTGATTCTCTACTCCCATTTTTCTTCTGTATTATTTTTTATGAAGTATCTACCCATTAGCTAGGTTTTAAGATATTTTCTTATATATAAGTCTTATCATTACATAGTATAAAATAAAGTCCCCTACCGCGTCTGTCTGTCTGTCTGTTCGCGATAAACTCAAAAACTACTGAACGGATTTTCAAGCGGTTTTCACCAGTGGATAAAGTGATTCATGAGGAACGTTTTGGTATATAATTTGTCAATGATTTTTTTTATAATCAGGGCGGGACAACGTCTGCTGGGCCCGCTAGTATAGAATAAATAGAAAGGATAATAGTAAATTTGATTTGCTAAAATGCTTACCACTGTCATATTATTTTATCTGAATTATCAAATGTAGGGTGGGCTAATGCACTGAAAAATTTTATACAATAGAAATAACTAAAATATTGGGAGTACTATAAGTCTACTTAGTAGGAGTATAGGGTTTGTCGTTATAAATCTTTAAAGAAATTGGATTGTTTTATTATAAAATGGGTGTACATTGTAAAAGCGTAGTAAATAATATATTTAAAATGATATTTTGATACAAATATAATACTAATATTTGAAAGAAACAGTATATATTAATTGCAGCAAGTACAAGGACAACACAGTTATCAAAAAATTGCTGTTGGAAATACATGATGTACAACATATTATAATTATGCCATAGTACTGCTATAAATATTTACTAAATATTACATGTGTAATATTTTTTTTGTTCTATATAAAAGAATAAATCCAATAAATAAATTGTAAATTTCATGGTTTTGTAAAAAAAACGTTCTGAGAAATGAATACATAATTTAATACTACATTATACATAGAAACTGTAATTTTTCACTACATTATTTGTTATTATTCAAATTTTTAAAATTTTGCAATAAATTCGATAATTTATTTGGATTTATACTGCCAATCTTTCTGTTGACCCGTGCCTCACGTAGTCTACTAAAGCATTATGGTTCTAGAAGCTCCAGGGGTTAATTCAAAGTTCCAACAAGATGGCGACTCTCTTGTTAGAACTTTCCATGGAGTTTTTGTTGCATCTCAGAATTCATGGTCCGTAGTATTATTTTCCATTCACTTCAATTATGCACAATAAACAAACCATATTACATAAAACACCACCAATTTTACACAATATAGAGTCAAGTAACACAAGATTATGAATAAAATATAAAATCCACTACATGACAGACCAAAATCCCGCCAAAAACCTCGTTACCACAGAGTACAGTATACATCTTTTTACCGTAGATTACAAACTGGGAATGTCAATTATTCTTAGATGAAAAGTAACCCTATGGAGTTTTTGGCGGGATCTTGGTCTGTCATGTAGTGGATTTTATTTTTTATTCATAATCTTCTGTTACTTGACTCTATATTGTGTAAAATTGGTGGTGTTTTATGTGATATAGTTTGTTTATTGTGCATAAGTGAAGTGAATGGAAAATAATGCCACGGACCATGAATTCTGAGATGCCACAAAAATTCCCTGGAAGGTTCTAACAAGATGGCCACCATCTTGTTAGTTCATTGAAATTATATCAAGAAACTTGTAATATCGATACTCACTTGACAATGGCAGTAATAGTCTACTAGAAGACTGGTTGCCAAAATGGAATAGAAGAAGAAGAAGTAACCCTATGTCTGTTTTAGTATCCCTGACAACGTGTACGTAAAATTTCACGATGATTGATGGACGATCACTAGGTATGAATAAAATTGAAATAACTGTTGTTTTTCTGGTTAGTTTCTGGAACGACTAAAACGTTTTTGTTTAGAGTTTTACATATAGATACAGGACTTTTACAACGTATTATCTATATTACATATCGTTACGCTTTTTCATAGGAGTTAAGCAGAAATGATAAAATTCCATCCAAAACATAATTGTCAAATGAGAACTAAGTTCAATATTATGATATATGGCTTAGTTGTTGACTTCAACGGTGAGATCTAATTGCGTACCAAGTTCAATGTTCAGCCTTGAAATTTATTTATAACAACATAAAATATGTTATAACAACTTAAAATATCATTAATTGGAGCACATATGTATCTGGCAAGACTCAATACATGAGCCAAATTTGACATATTTATGTGAGTTTTTGAGATACGAGGTGATTAAAAGTGGCTCCAATTGGTTCGTGTAATATTACACGCGGTACCGCGCGCTCGCCATTCTGTTAGCTTGAACTTGGCTTGACACACTACCGCATGTCTAGATTTGTAAAAGGTTACACCGAGAAAATATTATAGGTGTTAATTTATTAACAGCTCACAATTAATGTAAATGAGACACGTTTTCCCATGAAAGAACAAGTAATTTATAATAGAATAAGATAATTTAATATATACACCAATAGTTAAGGAGATGCATAGAAACTAGCGGACCCGGCAGACGTTGTCCCTCCCTAATTATAAAAAAATCCTGGACAACTTATATACCAAAACGTTCCTCGTGAATCACTTTATCCACTGGTGAAAACCGCATTAAGATCCGTTCAGTAGTTTTTGAGTTTATCGCGAACAGACAGACAGATAGACGCGGTAGGGGACTTTGTTTTATACTATGTAATGATAAGGTTACTAAATAAGGATAGGTAAAATAGTACATTGAAATTCGAAATTCATATCACTTTTGAATATATTGATGTACTACTAATATAATTTATTCAACAGAAGCTTGCAAACGCTCAAATATCTTCTAAATTCATGGGTTTTTTTTAATTTTTAATTTTTTTCTGTGTACTCTATTATATCCTGTAGCTAGACACGGAAACTTATAAATAAGCTTCATGTATGTCTAAATATATAATTAAATATGCATGTTATGGACTATTCTTGTGTAGATCTTGTTGGTGCATAAAAAAATAAAGTAGCTGTAAGTTTTCTTCAAAGTTCAGAAAAAAATAAAATAAAATAACAAGGTAAAACCTTTTTTTTTTCTTTCATTAACGCTCAGTTTTAAAATGATTAGAATTTAATATTATCCTAAAGAATAATGTAATCGAATAAAAATACATATACTCAATGAAAAATGAAAGTATTATTTCCTTATCAGACATCTAACATCTTTGATGTTTCAATGAGCGATAGTAATAAAACATATCCGTCTGTATAAAACATATCCGTCTGTATAAAACATATAGATTTTTAAATAATCTTGATATTAAAGTATCTACGGATAACTAAATGGCTGACAGTCATTGTCACTATACTTTACAATCATTTGATCGTTTATATATCTACATACGATCCATTGCACATTGCATTTAAAATAGAACTGACTGATACTCGGGACATCGTTTGCATTGTTTATTATTTTAACAATATGCACAGAACAATATTTATGTACAGAAGAAAAAACTTTAAAAAAAAATCCAAAAGAATACATATATTGCTGTTAACTGGTAAATAATAATATAACATTTTGGGGCCGATATTTAGGCATTTTTACTATCGCTGTACTCTTAAGAAATACGTAATTAAGGAGGGATCAGTTTAGGGGGTACACTAACTTCAAAAACAAGTATAAAGAAAAGACAAACGTAATTTATTACGATACGCTTCAACATTACGATGAATTGTCATTTTATTAAATATTGGGCCACGTTTTGAGCTTCTAACATTTGTCTATATTTTGTGACATCGCATGCCTAAACCTTCCTCATGCATCAGCTTATCTACTGGCAAAAACCGCACGAAAATCCGTTCCGTAGTATTTGAGTTTATCGCAAGCAGACAGACAGACGTGCCAAAGGACTTTGTTTTATAATATGTAGTGATTAAAAAATAATAAAACTGTTTGGTTGACTTATCAATCCAAACTGGAGCTAGCGTCACAAAAATTTGCATGCGGCTTCCTTTTACACTATAGGTGAGCACTACGTAAGGATTTTTGGAAATTCAACAACTAAAATGATGAAAAATGGGATGAATTGTTCTATGAAAAACCGCCATTTTTCCACCAGTCACTCAGTCAGTTATTATTTTATACATATTTATATTCAATATAGAACCGAAAATAATTGTTTCATAGAAAATGAGTGCGAAGCTGCTGGAAATTGCTTCTTGACAATACGCGCGAATACTGTAATGAAATGAAAGTAAAGCGTCTTTAGAATGCTTTGAAGTTAATTTCTCCTTTAAAATACATTTTTATCAAAACACGTTTTTTTTTTATATCATAGCAGGCATGCGAACAGGTAGGTCACCTGATGTTAAGTGACCACCACCGTCCATAGACACTTGCAACACCAGAGGAGTAGCAAGTGCGTTGCCAGCCTGTGTTTGAAGGAAAAGGGAGTGGGGAAGAGAGGAGGGGGAGGGCAGTTGGGTATCCGGCGCTCTCACTGACCGAACGAAACGCAACAATGCAAGCACTGTTACTTCACGTCGGTTTTCTGTGTGTCGGGTGGTAGTAGCCCGGGCGAGCCGACCCATTCGTGCTGAAACCAGTAATAACTTCGGTGTGGCTCTACCACCTACATAAAGTAAGTACGTCACGACTTAAACAAGAGTTAAATCTATACAATTTAATTTATCATTGCTTAGCAACAATAAAAAAAGGATAAATATTTAATTAATCTATCGCAGGCGTACGTGAAGATAACAAATTGCGTCGTATTTTTTATAATTCGTTACAATAACGAAAAATGAAGGCTGTTTTGTAGGCTTCATTCCGTTACTGCGATAACGATCGTTCGCAATCCATCAAATAATAATCCTCAAAAATCGTAATTAATGCCACTAATACGTATTTGAAACACGTAATTACAATGCATATCCGTCTAGAGAAATTATCGTAACGCTTTAAATAAAAGCCAATAGGTAAGTAGATATACAGTACGTCCAATCTACCTTTATAGTAGGACAATAAAACATATACGTTTACACGCACATTTTTGAGGTGGTAGAGCCACGCTGAAGCTATTACTGGTTTCAGCATGAATGGGTCGGCTCGCCCGGGGTAGCATCACCCTCTCGCAGAAAACCGACGTGAAGTAACAGTGCTTGCATTGTTGCGTTTCGTTCGGTCAGAGAGAATGCCGGATAACCCGCCTCCCTTCCCCCTCGCCTCTTCTCACTCCCCCTCCCCCAAACACAGGATGGCAACGCCCTTGCCACTCTTCTGGTGTTGCAAGTGTCTATGGACGGTGGTGATCACTTAACATCAGGTTGTGATCACTTAACCAACTGTTCCTTTGCCTCCTATGATATAAAAAAAATGCGCGTCTAACTATAAAGATGAAAATAATTGCGATTTACGCGAACGCTCAGTGCGGAATCCTAATATTATTTCGCTCACGATAAATAATGCTATAATTATATCGACCTAAGAAACACACTGTACTGAATAAATGTGAATTATCAATTTTCCGTTAAACAACATACAACGAGAAATCATTGCTATAGTTAAATATGGCATTTTGCAAATAATCGCTGAAAGTGTTTAACCAATGAAAAACATTTAAAAGTAGTTTGTTTTCGTCACACGATCATATTCGACAAAACACAGTACCTCATTTGTTTCCAGTTTTATCTAAACTCGATATTAATTAGCAGGCAAACGAACAGATAAGTCACCTGATGTTAAGTGATCACCACCGTCCATAGACACTAACAACACTAGGCGGGTCGAAAGTGCGTTGCCAGCCTGTGTTTAGGGAAAAGGGAGGGAGGGAGGGGGGAGAAGTGGGCCTCCGGCGCTCTCACTGACCGAACGAAACGCAACAATGCAAGCGATGTCTTTACGTCGGTTTTCTATGAGAGGGTGGTAGTAAAATGAAATGAAATCAGTAATAGCTTCAGCGTGGCTCTACTACCTACTAATTATTATCAATTATTAAGATAAATTATCAATTTTATATTTCAAAATAAAAAGTATATGTTTTTTTGTATGTACGTTTGGGTTTTGTCCGTGACAGTAATTTACCTTTTTACTGGGAGTAACTTAACCGCTAGAGCAGATATTACTATAAATTATCTGTAACGTAAAAATACCAACTAATAATTCAATAGTTTTCCAATTGACTAATCTATGTATGTATAACCAATGTATTTATAGATTATACGAATCATATAAAATAGTTTCTAGTCCCAAAGCAGTTTGTAAACTGCGCATCGTAAAGTAGTTTTATTAAATCTGAAATAACACATTCCATCGCAGATCCAGGCCCACTAACTAATACAAATTATGTTATTATATTTCCGAAAATAAATCCTGAAGTTCTTTCATGTCGTATAATTTCCTTTATATTATATTTGAAATCAAGGTGATTTTGGATCAACATATAAAGGTTTTTATATTTTTTATGTAGTTGTTACATTATTATCTGCTGTAATAATTATCAATTTAATTAATGAGTGCTTAATAAATACTTAAATACGCACATTTATCGTTGAAATCAAATCTGCATTTTTATCGAATAAATTATCACATTTACAAGGTCCGAGGTTCAACTACAGGCTCTTACAATGGCCTTGTGTCAAATTCGTAATAAAAGCACCAGTGTTGACTCATGGTCAGTGAAGTTGTCCATAAACTACGGTACGTGTTAAGGAGTATAGATTACAAAGAGACGGTATATGATCTAATTTCTATAGTGTCACCTCGACAATATATAAAAACAATTAAAATACTTTTTATTCCATACCCAAATAATAAACAGATCTTGATTATATGAATTTACAAAAGTTCTGAAGTCATAACAGTCTATAGAAATAACAAAATTAATTAAACCTATAACAAAGGGTTTTAAACTCATTAGGTACTTTTAGAATATCTTTTAAGACTTTACCCTACAGGTTAAATTATTTTTCGATATACTGTATTGTAGCCTAACAGAAAACAATTAATATTGAAGATATATAAAAGAAATAACAACGATATACAATGTGTATATATGACATAATATGACATGTCATTTTATTTTCATTTATTTTTTCTATTATAGTTTTCATGTCATATACTTTTATAATATATTATTGTATCTAATCTTATAATAATACCCCGAGAGATACCAACTTTATTAATTTAAGTCAATATACACCGATTTACGTGATACAAAATCCTGAAGCCACGCAGGCGCATTTTGTTATGACAGTCACCAACGTTGAACAAAAACCAGTGAGTAATTTACCAGAAATGTCTGTACGAAATGTGGCACAATAGAATGTGTAGAAGTACTGTGAACACTATGAAACCGCGGATCCTGTGAAAAAAAAACCCAGAAAATGCAATATATCAAGCAAACCATATATCTTGAAGAACTTCGTTTTTAACTGGAGCGGTAGTGCCGCTCAAACAGAAACTATAAATTGTAAAGCTAAAAGATCCTATAAGACTTCGTAATTATTCATAATAACCGTATCTAAACATATATAGTGGTACAACAAAATATTCCCAAGGAGGGTTGATGTCAGACAGGCGGCCTATCGTAAAAATGTAGCCAAATCATACACCACAACGTGACAAACACGTACCGACCCAACTTAGGTGGGATAAGGGTAAGAAGAAGAAGAAGATACAATGTGTATTAAGCAATGCTAGACTGCTCGGTCAATGACATAATAAAGAAACAAAAATCTCTTCGTCACTTCGATCTATTCGTTCTTTGTTCTAAATCTCCTAGACGGAACGCGAGTACCACTGCTACGGCGCGGTGTCTACCGATATGCGAAGCTAATAGCTGACTTACTACATACCAAATCGCATAAACAAATGTATAGATGACATACGTCAATTTGTGTAACACAAAAGTAGGCGCATAGCATAAAAATATACACGAAATACAAACACGTTATCATTTCATCTTATACTATTTTCTTGAAACAAAATTGCGAACATAGATTACGATGAATTTATAACGCGGATTTAACGAAATCCATATTAAATTACGAATATTTTCCACTTTGATAACGTCTAAATAACGACTTTACCAGATAAAATGTTTATATAAATTGTTATTACGCGATGACGTTTAAGATAATACAACTGTAGAATATTCTGAAAAATATACTTTTTTATGCCAATAAGCAACAAACACGCCGACGGCATACCAGTTGGTAAACGATTACCGTCGCCTATGCAACTGCCACACCAAGGGCATCACTGTTGTGTTGGCAAACTTCAAGAACGCGTTTGAGTTCCTTCCGAATTAACATGTATCGGGATCGTCGACAATGTAAATAGCTCGCATTTGCAAGGAATCCAAGAGTGAAAGCTGGTAGGCAGGAGCGCCAACCCAGATGTGTAAGCAGTACTCCACATGAGGACTTACTTGTGCTTTGTAGAACACAAGTCGTTCTCTTAGTGTGAAGTACTGCTTGGACCGGTTGAGAATACCAAGTTTTTTAGATGCCAACTTGACAGCTCTTATGTTACAAGGATGCCTTAAAGCACCATCTAACTGCATACCATATCTCTGCGCAAGGGTTGAGAAGAGCCTACACAACAGAGACGAAAGTGACGCAGCTGTGGTCATATGGCTGTTATTAATTTTGAAGAAACCGATTACAAGATCTGGATGCGAAACGTCATATAATTAAAACCAGTTTAAAACCTTCTTACACCTATACCTATAATACTGATAGTCAAATAGTCCGGTGAAGCTGTAAAGGCCTACCAGGCCAGTAGCATAGTCAGTTCGAATAAAAACGATAGGCAAATGCACAGTCCGGTCTACAACAAGATCTTTATAACAACATTTTGCTTTATCAGCGATATGCGTGCTTCCTATCGTAAACACTAAGGTCCGCCATTAACGGACACATCAGAGGTAGTCCTAATAGCATTCTGGGCGTATTAGCTTGCAGGTTGTATAGTCCCTGTGTTATTCATGGAGCTGTACTGCATTTACGTCGGGCGTGTATATAGTTTATTAAATAATAATGTATGTAATATGATTAAGTTATTAATAATACTAATATTAAATTAAGAATTTGTATATTAACAAGAACGTGTTATATGGTTACATCATTATCCGAAGGGAATTATAAGTTACAATTCACACATTCATAGATATATATATTACATAGTATAAAACAAAGTCCCCTACCGCGTCTGTCTGTCTGTCTGTTCGCGATAAACTCAAAAACTACTGAACGGATCTTTATGCGGTTTTCATCAGTGGAGAAGGTGATTCACGAGGAACGTTTTGCTATATAATTTGTTCAGGATTTTTTTATAATCAGGGCGGGACAACGTCTGCCGGGCCCGCTAGTATATACTAAAAAAAAACAAGGTGTGTCGTAAAGACATACGGTAGAAATGACACTTTTGTATTACAGGTAAACATTTTCATTATATGAATAATGAATAGCGTAGATTGTGTTCAGTGATCGCGAAACGAGAAAGCGAGAAGAGCGTATGTCTCATTGTTCTCCAATACCCAAAGGCAACCGAGACACTACTGCTTCTCTACCCCACACAGTTTATCTCCACCACTCTTCGTCATACAAAAGTTGCGGATCTGAATTTCAAGGCCCTCCCATAAGAACTTTCACTTAAAAAATATATACCTATCTTCTTCTTCTACACATATAATCTATATGTAAATAATAATCTTCTATATCGTCTTCTATATATCTATATGTATACATATAATAAGAATGTAAGTGTAACGTGTCTGTACTTTTTAGATTTTTGTGAAAAAAATTGTTGCAGTTGTCTTGGAATAAGTAATAAAATACATTTCAATCATTTTTAGAAATGTCTGTATGTTTGTTAGAACACGCATCACTGCTAAAGTCTTGCGTTCATGATACAACCTCTCCAAGAAAATTATAAAACATAACCTCGAGTAACATTTGGTTTCATTAAAATCGGTTCACTCTATCAAAAATTATTGTCATTTTAATGACGAAGCGATTTAAGTACGAGAGAAAATTAGATAAGTAAATTGATTTAATACATTCAGATAATTTTATTAGTTACTGTTTTTTTAGGTACATTAGGTTCCACGCTGACGGAGTCGCGGGCACAGCTAGTAGGAAATAACAGGTCTTTACCTATGAAATTGCCGTTCTGCAGTACTGGCCATTTCAAATCAAAATAATTTTTGTTTGCCTAAGAATTCTAATTTCAAATTAATTTTATTTTAAAAACATGGAATTGTTTTTCTAAAGGTAGTCATTTGTTTATTGATTAGTGTTACATTTTCATCGCATTTCAATCTTTTTTTGTCATCATGGATACGTTAAAAATTCGACTAATTATGGAATATGAGTACTAGGGTGGTTTTTTTTTGCGACTATTTTTTTCTTTACTCCATTGACGGAATATCGTTCGAACTATTAAATAAAAAATTCCCACCAAAGGACGGCTCTTAATTCCAATTTTAAGTACTCGCTAAATGAATTTAAAATTTTCTCATTTAATTAACACGTAAAAATAATGTTTTTTGCTTAAAATATTTATAGCTTGGAGACATTTCAATTGTAGAGGGATCCTTCTTCTTCAAAAGCCCTAGTAGCAAATATTTAATCTTTGATGTATCTGGTCAGTAAAAAAATTTATAGTCGATTTTCACTCAAAAATTGTGGTTTTTCGACTTTTTCTCCAAATCTATTGACTTGACGCCAAAATTGCAAAGGACCTCTTTTGAAGAGAATTTAATTTCCTACAAGATAAGATGACAGCCAAGCTCGAAAAATAAATTGTCTTTGAAAAAGATTTGATTAAAGTTAAGAAAACACCGAATTAATCTATTTTATTGCAATTTTACACACTAATTATAAATTATTAAAATCATAAGTTAATAAATTGTTTCAATAAGTACGTTCAAATAAATATTAATGCGTTTTGTTTAAATATATTAAGTATCGTTATTCTGACTATTAAGATTAATTTCATACTACTGATCCATAAATAATTTTTTTTCTGTTGTAAAATCCAATACAAAAATAAAAATTGCAATAAAATAGATTAATTCGGTGTTTTCTTAACTTTAATCAAATCTTTTTCAAAGACAATTTATTTTTCGAGCTTGGCTGTAATCTTATGTTGTAGGAAATTAAATTCTCTTCAAAAGAGGTCCTTTGCAATTTTGGCGTCAAGTCAATAGATTTGGAGAAAAAGTCGAAAAACCACAATTTTTGAGTGAAAATCGACTATAAAATTTTTTACTGACCAGATACATCAAAGATTAAATATTTGCTACTAGGGCTTTTGAAGAAGAAGGATCCCTCTACAATTTCTTTCTATGGTCAAAGAATTTTGATGAAATGTCTCCAAGCTATAAATATTTTAAGCAAAAAACATTATTTTTACGTGTTAATTAAATGAGAAAACTTTAAATTCATTAAGCGAGTACTTAAAATTGGAATTAAGAGCCGTCCTTTGGTGGGAATTTTTTATTTAATAGTTCGAACGATATTCCGTCAATGGAGTAAAGAAAAAAAAATTGTCGCAAAAAAAAACCACCCTATTGAGTACCGTCGTGGCAGCAACGCGGCACAAGCGGCACGCAACATCAACGACGTTTACGGAGCTAACACTACAAACCAACGCACCACCTGTTATTGGTTTGCTCGCTTCCGTTCTGGGAATTTCGACCTGAAAAATGAACCTTGCGGTCGTCCGAAGACTTTGATCGACAATGACGAATTAAAGGCGATTGTGGAAGCTGATGATACACAATCTACGGCTGAATTAGCAGCAGCTTTCGACGTTTGCGTCAAAACAATATTGGTCCATTTGCGACAAATTGGCAAGGTAAAAAAGCTTGACAAATGGGTGCCCCACGAACTCAATGATCGCCAGCGCGAAGTACGCGTCGAGACGTGCCTTGCACTGCTCAACAGACACACAAATGAAGGAATTTTGAACCGCATTGTTACCTGCGATGAAAAATGGATTCTGTTTGATAACCGCAAGCGCTCAGCAAGTTGGTTGGATCCTGGTTCAGCACCTAAACAATGCCCTAAACGAAAACTTACCCCTAGAAAAGTGATGGTCACTGTTTGGTGGTCTAGCGTCGGTGTGATTCATCACAGCTTCTTACCAAACGGTGTGAGCATTACTGCAGATGTGTACTGTGAAGAACTGAACACAATGATGGAGAAGCTGGCACATCTCCAACCAGCATTGGTCAATCGCTCGTCTCCGCTGCTCCTGCACGACAACGTGCGACCTCATACTGCACAGCAGACGGTCTCCAAGTTGCAAGAACTGGGGTTGGAAGTTCTCCGTCATCCACCCTACTCACCAGACCTTGCGCCTACAGACTACTACTTTTTCCAGAATTTGGATAACTCCTTGGCGGGGAAAAAATTCAATACCCGAGAGGCAGTACAAAATGCCTTTGAAGAATTTGTTGCCTCCCGTCCAGCTGATTTCTTTAAGAAGGACATCAATAAACTGCCACTGCGTTGGCAAAGATGCATTGATTTCATGGGTGAATACTTCGATTAATATAAATAAAAAATACATGAAAAAAATTCGTTTAAAAGAAAAGAAAAAGGAAGACCGAGAAATAATAAAATCTTTTCTACAACAAGATGAAAATGATAATTATAAAGTGCACGCAATGAATTTAGAAATGCAAAGTGAGTGGTTAACCTTAGGTGAGTTCTGCATCCCGTTAGCCCTGAAATGGCGCACCCTACTTTATGATTGGTCTCCTGCCCTATTAAAATTTTATCTTAATGCCTTCCAAATGACCCTCCCAGATCAAAGTAACCTAGTAAGATGGGGAAAGTCTCTGAAAAATCTTGCTTTACTTGTGGTGAGGCAGTAGGTACTGCTAGGCACTTATTGGTAGGTTGCAAGGTGCTGCTTGATAGGGGTTATTACTCACGCCGACATGATAGAGTACTTGAAATCATACGTGAAGCAGTAAGTCTTTCAGTAGCTAGAGCCCAAAAAGGATTGACCACAAATGAACGACAAATTAACTTTGTAAAGGATGGCTCAACTGTAAACTCTAAAAGCAAGCCTTTCTCAATCCTAGGTACTGCACCTGACTGGACTATTTTAATGGATACGTATGACAAGCACTATAAAATCCCAGAGGATGTTGGTGTTTCGTCATCCAGACCGGACATATTCCTCTTCTCTAGACACACAAAACATGTAATACTAGTAGAGCTTACTGTACCGTGGGAAACCAACATTCCTAAAGACCACACAATCAAATTAAATAAATATTACGAACTAACAAATGAACTAAGTAAAAATGGCTATGTGGTTAAGTTATACGCGGTAGAAGTAGGAGCGAGAGGTATACCAGCAAAATCTCTCTACAACCTTCTGAAGGACCTTGGCCTGTCGAGAACTGCAGTAAGTTCTATTTTAGAACGAGTATCAAAGGCTGCACTAACAGGTTCCTACCAAATTTGGATAGGCAGGGCGGGAAACTCGAGCAGTGAAGGTGAGCGTTGATGCGCATCTCAAAGGGGGCCTCCTTAAACCTACATCTGGGTCGCAAGTCCTGGGAACTGCTCTGAGTTTCTCCCTCTGCCACACGATGGACCCGGCACCCGCACGGTGAATCCATGGAAGGCTAAGAAGTTCGTCTCTCTTTCATACAAAAGGCAATTTCATAGCTAAAGACCTAATATAACTGGTTATTTCCGAAACTATTTTGTCAAAACATAATAATTCTTGTCTAATTAAGATTTTTTGTATACTGAACATTTAACGTAGATCAATATATTTTATTCTCATATATATCCTAATAGATATCAGACATTGAAAATTACGCATAGAAAACAAAAGATGATGATTTGTTTAAAAATTAAAAGTGGCTTCTATGATTTTGAGGAATCGTAATTATGAAAGCGTCGAAAAGTGCATCTAAATCGTTAAGACATTTATACATCACATACTGCACCCATACACAGTCAGGGCGAGTCGCTAGTTAAATATAAATTTCAATCATAAAACTCGAATCTTAATTCGACATTGCTTTTCTTACTTTGAATTAACGCAAAGTCTATTAATGTTTCAATGAAAAGTTGTTGGCCTAACAAGTTTTAACAAATTTACCGGTATTTGAGGCGAAAGCTTAAGAAAAGAGTGATCAAGTGACCGAATCTCGTAGTTCGGTGAAACTGTAAAGGCCGCAAGGCTAATAGCTTAGTCAGTTCGCGAAAAAAACAAAAGTGACCGAATCTCGGCTTTGGCTATTGCCTTGCACGCAATATCGTGAATTGACCTAAACTATACCTATATGCGAGCTCAGCTTATACATTGGTGAGCTTCACATGCGTACACCTTCATATGAGCCGCACGAACGCGTAAAACTATTTCAGATCTGACAATATTGGCGAACGCTAACCTTTCATGTTCGAGGTAATCACTACATAGTATAAAACAAAGTCGCTTTCTCTGTCCCTATATCCCTATGTATGTTTAAATCTTTAAAACTACGCAACGGATTTTGATGCGGTTTTTTTAAATAGATAGAGTGATTGAAGAGGAAGGTTTATATCTATAATAACATCCATGAAATAGTGGAAAAATACTGTTATTTTTGAGGTTTCTAATGTGATGTTGTAAATAATTACATTTTTTCCGCTTACATTGCAACAAACGCAGGCGGGCCACGGGCAGTAATGAATAAATCAAAACTACTGGATCGATTTTAATCATTTTTTCAGTGAATGACATAGGCTATATATTTTATACCCGTGCGAAGCCGGAGCGGGCCGCTAGTTACCTATATAACGGAGAAGTGGCATAAGTTAAAACTCTTGATAGATAAATTGTGCAAGATCCGAAACAAAATGAGGTTTATGGATAGCCTTGAAATTGATAATCATTACATAGTATAAAACAAAGTCCCCTACCACGACTGTCTGCCTGTCTGTTCGCGATAAACTTAAAAACTATTGAACGGACTTTCATGTGGTTTTCACTAATTGATAAAGTGAGTCATGAGGAAGGATTTGATATATCATTTGTTAAGGTTTTTTTTTATCAGGGCGGGACAACAACTGCCGTGCCCGCTAGTATTACTATATAACTTGTACGCGGTCCGGTGATGCTGTTAAGACCTTGCTGGGTCAATAGCGTAGTCAGTTCGAAAAAAAAAACTATATAACTTTAATAATTAAAGGCTCGACTGTTCTTACACTCTTTCTAATTGATATGAATTATATTTAATCCTTTATTATAATTATACTTCTTTCTTTATTTTATTATTGGCAACCAATCTTCTAGTAGATTATTACTACCATTGACGATATTATAGAGATATTACAAGTTTCTCGCAATTATTTCAATAAACTAACAAGATGGCGGATGTCTTATTAGAATTTTCCAGGGATTTTTTGTGGCAAGTCAAAATCCATGCTCCATGGTATTATTAGTCCCTATCCACTTCACTTGTGCATAAAAACCAAATTATATTACGTAAAACACCACCAATATTACAAAATATAGAACCAAATACCTAACACAAGACTGTGTCTTATATATAAGTCGTATGTATGTATAAAATATAAAATTCACTGTAATATGACATTCCACTTTGCCGCCAAAAAGTCCAATTATAATTATACATGCTTATAAGTTGTGTAGTGTGCCATCTAGTGGCGAATACTATATACTTTTATACAAGATGTATTAATTTGTGTTATGGTAAAACCTAGACTGACTACTAAACAACAGATGTCGCGTATATTATAATTTATTTTACTATTTTAAAAACAAATGAAAATTCTGATAAAATATTACCTAAACTACACACAGTAGGAAATAATTATACAGTGACCAATTTAAATTACTCTACTTAAAACGCGCATGGCTGTTTACACTACTAGTTATTGCGCATAGTCAAAACATTGCGCATTTCGTGGCTAATAACCTCATCGACCAGCGACGGCCAGAACTGTCAGTGTGAAAACTTCTTCGTTTCATCATTGTGCTGTATTTTGGTGCGAGTTGGAAGTGCAGTGTCTTCGGGCGCTTTTGTTTTCACTAGGTGCTACATAAAAATATAATTACAAGTAAGTGAACGTTTCTGAGAATTAAACTATAATAATAACAACTGGTAGCCAACATTTATTTATAATATCGCATATTGTTCAAGATAAGAGATATTTCGTTAAATAAATTTATTGTGAATAAAATAATTATATCCACAGCTGCTTTGTAATTATTTCAATTGAAACATTTAATAGTTTCTCTAATTATTTTGGTATTTGGTGAGTATACTGTTAGGTGATGTCATGGGCGGATATCACTGACGCGGTGGCATTCAAATAGCCATTCATATTTGCTTTCTTATCTGATTGTCTTCAAAACTGAAATATTATAGTCAAAATCAAAAATACTTATTGCTATCACTTATATTAACTAAAACCATGCATAATGCATTCATTTGCATAAACATAATTGAGAATATAGTCCCAGTATATAAACAAAATATATAAATAGTCTATCATTCATTTACATTCTCAATGTCTTTCCGCAAAATATTTAACAAAAACATATAGCAAAGTAATATGTTGTCAAAATAAATATATATTCAAATTAAGGGTTATAAGTTGATAAACCAATGTATTTCTACAAATAATAAACTGAGTTCTTCAAGGAAATGTTATCAAAATATTTTATTACCTTTTATTATTAGCAAATTAGTATAAGGATGAGGAATATTTGAATTTAAAATTATAATCTGTAAAATACACATGATCTGTGTTATGAAATGGGAATTTACACATATATATATTGTGAATGAATTAAACACCGCAATTTCTAATAAGCTCTGTGCTTTCTATAGTCCTTCTTGTAAAACAAAGAGATTCACTTGGATAATTAATTAATTAATTTTGCCTTTTGTCAGTTCTAGCCCCAACCATTATCTCTAAATTGTTTAAGATAACATTATTCTATTCCAGCAAATGAATTATGAATGAATTATATAATGAATGAACCATTCAACTGCTTAATTTGCAAAAATATGAAGTTAGAAATGACAGTATCATTGTGTGTATAATTAAAGTCTACAGGAAAACCGATAACTTTATTAAATTATGACAAAATAAACTAAAATGAAACTGAATAACCCCTTGCTCCGTTTAATCCGTTAGCTCTCGGACCGGCAGATCGGCCGCGCGCGCTTTTTTAAAAAATTTTAAATTTCCCGCCATCGGCAAAGACATTTAGTATGTGTCCTATATTGCCTATGAGTTATAGAACATAATTTCCACAATAATATATTTAATTATATGAAAATTATATATAGTTTTTATATTAATATATTTGAAATTGTTAACCTTGTTTATAAATAATTATAGCTTAAATTAAAATATATTGTTTTTATGTTCTAGCTAATTTTGTATGTAATAATTTTTGTAGAACATCACGTGACGCATTGACAGTCTGACAGTCTATTTTTAGTTGTATAATAATTGTAACACTAACAAATTGAAATTGGTTTTTTAGGTTTAATACAGTCACTATGTTCACAAACTCGAACGTGTTTCAGTAGATAATTAGAAAGATGCCTATTTATATGTTGTACAGAGTATTGCGACACATAGTTTTGTGTTTTTTTTCTACTTTATATTATTTTATAAAAAAAACATAATTCTGTAATGTTTTAGTTGTTGTATATGAGAGCAGTGGTCATAAATATATTATAATTTTGTTTTATAAGTCATTTTGTGTTCATTTTTATGATACTTGAAATTAAAATATAATTAGTAATTGTTTTTTTTAAATAGTTTTGAAAATTATTTTATAAAGTAATAAGTATAAATTATGAAATTTTTTTTTAAAAGTATAATGATAGTTTTTGAATTTATTGGTTTTGCATATACTGTAACAATTTATTGTATGGCTGATTAGTATACAAAGGGCACTATGGAGAAAGACTCTCAACAATGATATTTATGCATTTTTTAATGAATGTCAATTAATTTTTAAATGTAAATGACTAAGAAGGTTGTATGTATTTATAAAAAACTGCTTCTTGCATATTAGAAAAAAAATGCTTTTGTTTTGGTATTAGGACCACTGAATTGATAGGTATAGATTTTATTTTAATCTTAAGTATACCTTTAGCTAGCTAGGTTTGGTATATTTTTTATAATAAGTTTTATATGAAATAAATAGGGAGGAAAAATAGTAAAGTTAACTATAATAATAAAGTATACTAATAGTAAAGTTTCCTATTCATATGTCTAAATGATTAAATAATTAATTTTAAATATTTATATAATAATAATTTAATATTTATTTAATTAAATATTTAATGTATAATATTTTTTCTAACCTAAAAGTATAAATACAATAAATAAATTGTAAACTTCATGGTTAAGTAAAAAAAAAGTTCTTAGGAATGAAAGAATAATTTAGTAATACATTTTATATAAAAATTGTAATTTTACATTACATAATTTGTTATTATTCAAATTTTGTAATAAATCCAGTATTTTTTTTAAACTTATGCTGCCAAAATGTTTGTTGACCTGTGCTACATAAGGTCTACTTTCGTTTGTATGGAGCTTAAACCCTTATGGTTTTCAAAACTAGAGTGGTTAAGCTGCATTTTTACTTACCTACAAGTTAATGGTTTGTCTAATATTATGTGTTTTAATATTAGTATTTTTTATTATAGATCTTTAGAAAATATGTATAGTGAAGAATAAAACGATATGATATTTGTACACTTAGAAAATGAATTAAATGGAAAAAATTGAATCTTGAATAAATGAAAATTTAATTTACGAGTTATCAGTAAAGGATTTTAAGGTAATGACATTTTAGTGGTAATTGTCATCAACTGATGATAATTAATATATATACAAATAAATAAAATTAAAATATCTATCTATAATGTTACTTGAAAAAAAATTAATAGGAATACTTATAACAAACAGAACAATTTTTATTAGAAGTTAAGCTGTGTCTGTCTGTATATTTGATGGGGCTAACTACGATACCTTATAAAGAGTTACTTGACTACTTTTATTTTTGCAAAACAATTAATTAGAGTTTGCCACATATACACGACCTATTATTGTATTGTGTTCTCTAGTAAAAAAACTCTGTTCTTTCTTCTTCTTGCTCTCTCTCCTCTTCTTCTCTCCTCACTATTTAGAATGAATTGTTTGAAAAACCTGACAGCCTATGTATTCTAGGGATGAATATCCTCTGCGACCTTAACCTCAGGGTCCAAATTGGCAGTGTTATCTCCGCTACATATAAGAGACTGGGCATCCTGAATAGTGTGTGAAGGTTATCCACACCCGGTCAGCTAAACTTTCTTTATAAGACACAAGTTCGTCCGTGCATGGAATACTGTTCGCGTCTCTGCGATGGTACCGCCCAATACCTCTTTGAAACCCTAGACAGGTTGTAGCGACGGGCTATCCATATTGTGAATGATACAGACATTACTAGCAATATTGAATCGCTTCAGTTACAAGGAGACATTACCTCTCTGAGCGTGTTTTATCGTCTGTATCATGACGAGTGTTCTGAAAGAGTTGTTTAACCTCATTTCACTACTGAACTACGCGGGCGGGTACTCGTCTCCACAGATTCACAGTAGCAACCATCCAGGTAAGAACAAAGAAGTTCGAAATTTCTTATCTCTGTCGTGCTGTGTAGATGACGAATCGCCTCCCAGCCAGTGGGTTCCCTTCCTCGTACGATATCGAGTCCTTCAAACGAGGCGTGAAGAGGCACTTTTACAGGTCGGCATAATGACTACGACTGCCGCTGGTATTTAACACTGACAGTCGCTTTTTTTCTTGGACTGTACCGTACTTCCCATGAGGTATTTGTGCAGTCATTTTGCCGAACTAGTAAATATATATATATATTATAGACAAGTTTTTGCTCGCGGCTTCGCTCCGTCAATGTAGATTTGATGTAACTCTAAGGTTATACAGTAAATTTATTTACATTTATAATATTATTTAGGAGGCGAATGTATATTCGTTTGTTACACTTTCGTCACTTAACTAATATATCGTTAATCATGAAATTGTATACAGAGGCTGCCAGTTAGATAATATAAGAGAGCTTTCAATGAAGGAAAATATGGGTAATAAACCATACTTTGTTAATTTTTCAGTGTTTGTAGTAGTTTATTAAAATTTGAATAACGTCACATAAATTGATAGTATCGTGCTATTTTTTAGATAAAGACTAGTTGTCTAAGAAGGAATTGGTCAAAAGCTGTTCAGTAGTCTTTGAGCGATGCGCGCACGTCGGCAGACCTTTATCATTTCATTTATACAGACTTAAATATATATACTATAGTCCTCGTCAATCTTTTTGGCCGCTCTGAATATAGTCGAAAGTTCGGGCTTGCACATAATATCGTTAAAAGTTTAATACAGAGCAAAGTTAAAATATTATCAAAGGAATCTAAAATTGTTATTTATTTATTCTTAAGCGTCTCGATGTCATACATATAATAATAATACATATAATTCGAATTATATTTAAATTTGTGTTCTGCGCACCTATGTTCAGGGTCAAAAAATTTGACGCGGACTGTACTTACTAATATTTTTTATTACATTCCAGAAATGTATGTTTTATCGCGTATATTTGTATTCAAGCATTTAATATAGAAATAGCGTAGCGATAAGCGTACCTACGTGAGATGTGTTTTTCAGATGTCTATCATAAATAGTAATATCAAAATACATCTTCTAAAAATAGTTTCTATAATGACGTTCCCAAACGTCTGAGGTCACGCCCATGAAAGGGCGAGTTACCCTGTGGGTGGTTTTGTAAAGGCCAGTAAGTTTATTTCACAATTTCATGTTGTTTTTTCTTTTGTGTTATTCATAATATAATCGAACAAAAACCTTGCCACGGCGTATATTTCCCACGCAAGTATTCAAACTCATTGGTCTGGCTTATATATATATTATCGTTTTAACTTACTTATTAATTATTTGCTTTAAAATTAAAAAGGTAAGATACGTCACGGCGTACAGCGAAAATCAGATCTTTGTCTTATCTTTGCATGATTTCTAGAGATGTCGGTACATGATTACTAAAAAAAATGATTTAAATTTTCCATCCATCACATAAGTCGTGTCTAAAATTAAAAAAAATCCACAGTGTTACTTATTATATTTTTATATCTTTTGTATACATCCGAATCTTCTAGAAATAAAATAGATAACGATGTGTTGTACCAAGCGAAATAACGTCAGTAACTTTGAACAGCGAAAATCTGAATCATAAAACTCTATTCATTTGAAAATAGAATATCAAAATATTTGAAGTTACAGAAAAGCATAATCAAAAATCAAAATATACTTTACTAGCGGGCCCGGCAGACGTTGTCCCGCCCTGATTATAAAAAAAATCTTGGACAAATTATGTACCAAAACGTTCCTCGTGAATCACTTTATCCACTGGTGAAAACCGCATAAAAATCCGTTCAGTAGTTTTTGAGTTTATCGCGAACAGACAGACAGACAGACGCGGTAGGGGACTTTGTTTTATACTATGTAATGATTCAATTTAGGCCCTGAGAAGGCGCCTATGAACGTCAAAGCTACCATGGGTTGGATAACAACCCAGTTATCGAGAAGAACAGGCAAGAAAGTCGATCTGGTTTATCTCTTCATGTTATATATTTTTACAAAACCTAAATAGTTACATTCGTTTTTAGTGGATGCACAGAGAGGGGTGTCATTTCCAGACGTCACAATCGTTCGCATATTGATCCATCCTATAATAAATAGCCTTTACACATTAAAACCCGCTTGACATAGTTCTTGAACTCACTATCCGGCAAATCGGTAATGTGTTTTGGGACTATGTTATAAAACGTAACATTATTACCTAAAAAACTGTTTTTGGTCTTAGTGAGCCTGAAGCATGGAATGACCAATTTGTTGCTGTTTCTAGTATTTAAATTATGTTGGTATTTTACTGACATACCTCATATATCCTAAGTTATCTTATTCAACTATGCATTATACATCCGGCCCAGGGACGGAGAATAGGCAAAGTTTAATTAAAAATAGATTTCATAAGCTCTAAGTTTCCCAGAGCCGTTCGCTATTCTCTAGCCAGGCATAGCTCCAGGCATCGGCTTGCGCGCGACTATTGATTTTTCACAGCGCGAACGTGCTACGACACGGACGACTCCATGTCCCCGCAAATGTTAAGGGTTCCTTCATTTACGCAGTTATCGTAACGAGTCGCAATACTTCCTCTCAAAACTTTACAGTCATATTTATATAATTTAAGAGTATGAATACTGAACGAATTAGATTTCCGTTTAAACTTCATTTTAAAATTGATGAGGTATACAATTGTTTTTTGAGACGTATGATATAAAGTTTAAGATAGATCGTATTTTTCTTTTAATTTTTCGAATAAATGGATGAGCCTGAATGACATTTGATCTTGAAATGTCGTCATAGATTATAAGTACCTTACCTCTTGAAGTCTACTAATTAAAAGTGTCCCTATGTCCTATCCCACGATATAAACGATTTATATGCAGAATTTCATTAAAATTTGTCCAGTTGTTTAGGCGTGATTGATTGACAAATAAATGTACTTTGCATTTATAGTACAATAACTTGCCCGCGACCTCGCTCGCGTTATTATACTTATATTTGACCTATCCTTCGAGCACAGCACTTTTTTATGGATGAAAATTCTCCTATGACCTTTTACGTGTACGCAATATGTATGGAAAATTTCATAATGTTCGATTGAGTAGAGGTGTAAAAGTGTAACAAACAAGTAAACAAACACACATATTAATTTACCAGATCGATTTTCTTGTACCAGATCGAGTTTCTTGCCGGTTCTTCTCGATGACTAAGTTGTTTTCCGAACCGGTGGTAGCTTTGACGTTCATAAGCACCTTCTCAGGGCCTAAATTGAATAAAGGATATTTTGATTTGATTTTTATTTTAAAGGCTAATAACCTCGAAGTAAATGTACATATAAAACGATATGTGATTTGTCTATAAAATAAAAGTATATTCTATTAGAATATAATATTTATACCTAATATGTACGGAACATTTAATAGATTTACAATTATTACCATTAAAATTATTTCGAAAGTCTTTTCTATACTATATTTATCTTCTATCATAAAATATAAAACAAAGTCCGCTGCCACGTCTTTATGTCATCAGTCTGTTCGCGATAGACTCTAAAACTGCTGAACGGATTTTCATACCGTCTCACCAGTAGATAGTGATTCATGAGGAAGGTTTAGATATATAATTTGTCAAGGTTTTTTTTTTATTACCAGCGCCGCCGGGCTCGCTAGTCTATAATAGACTGAAACGAAATTATTGAAGCAGAATTCATCTGCTCATTTACGGGAATACAAGGGACAATTGAGAAGATAAAACTTTATATAGCCTACCAGAGGAGAATTTATAGATAATTATAAAAAGCAGAAACCCTTAGTTGGTATAATGTAAAACATATTTTCAAAATATCTATTACAAGTTATATTATGTACTAGTAAGAAATATGGAAAGTTTTTTCGTTATGGTACTTTGAGATTTTAAAAGGCTGTAGACTACGTAATATCTGTGCAAAGTGAATGCATTATTTTATAAATAGTATCTATGTACTACCGTAGCTATTCAGTTTAAGTGCCAGTACGTGTCTAAAGAGTTTCCTATATCGATTCGAGCTTAGCAAGGCGAAATAGCCGTTTATTCTTTTATAAAATTATGAATAATGTTAATATACACAGACAGATTCCTTCGAGGACTATAGATATACTTAGATAGGATTAGTCGAGGAATATTAACATAGATAGGATTCCTCGTGGAATATAAATATACTCACATAGCATTCTTCAAGCAATATTAATATACTCAGACAAGACGGATAATTTGGTCTGGACAACGTTGCAGCGTATCAATTTCTATTCTGTACCACCGATCGTCAAGAAAAATATTATGTGTAATGTGTATATATAATTTATTACATAAACTAGCGGGCCTTTAAACTGGACGTTTTTCCGCCCTGATTATAAAAAAATCCTTGACAACTTATATACCAAAACGTTCCTCATTAATCACTTTATCCACTGGTGAAAACCGCCTGAAAATCCGTTCAATAGTTTTTGAGTTTATCGCGAACAGACAGACGGACTGACGCGGTAGGGGACTTTGTTTTATACTATGTAATGATGATAGTGAACACTGAGACTCTTTTCATAATATCCATTTTTCTATAATTCGACAATTTATTGAAACGAATAGTAATTACAAGTAATAAATGCGTGCACAGTAAGTATTAGTATATCTAATAATATAACTTACAAAATCTAGTAATATAACTTACAAAATCTTTAAATTCTTCTGCATCATATGTGAAATATCGTGATATTGGAATGCTATTTGAAACAATAATAAACGTTAATGATTTCAGTCTAACATGGTTGTATGCAATTAACGAACAATTAACACTGTTTCTTTAGAAGCGATTACCCTAGGACAGGGGCTCCCAAACTTTTCCCTCCATGGCGCCCTAACCTAGCTCTAGCTACTTGAAATGATACAGTCAATAGAAATACATACGTAGAATGATACCAGTTAGATAGCACAAATATTAAAACATTCACAACATGTATCTGTGTATGCTGGGAAATTAATGTTTTACATTGTTCCTATGGATAATTACGTTAAACTACCGGACAAAGGTTAAGAGGAGTATCACACGGCGCTCCTCTTTACTTTGTACGGTGCACCAGGGCGCCGCGCCGCACACTTTGGGAACCTCTGCCCTAGGAGATACATAACAACAATAACATACACATATATATACATACATATACATAACAATCAACAATAACATTGAAAATTATGGGCATTCTACTATGTTAAGGTCAGTTCACAGTGTTGTACGCAATTATATTATTGTGAATTACATTACTACTAGCTTTTGCTCGCGTCTTCGTTCAATTTAATCTATTACATTAACCTATTCATCTGTTCCTCGGTAATAGAACATTTTTTCATGTTGATGACCATATATCTACATCTTTTTTTTTCATAACGTGAGGAAATCCTCATGGACACGGCATCCTCGTTAACAACATGTATGCAAATTTGATGATGATCGGTTGAGTAGTTTATGTCTGAACGCATAACAAATAAACAAAAAAAAAATAGGTAGGATAATGATTTCTAATCGTAACTCTTAAATTATACGTATTGCGTTTACATAAGTAACAACCTGTTTTTACGAATTTTAAAAATTGTTTAACCCGCTAAACAATGTCGTCTAAATTATAAGTAAAAAGCTCTAAATACGTTACCTACATGATATTTTGAATGTCAATGGCAAACTCAATAGCACGATAACGCACACATACGTAAAGTAATATTGTTACGCCACACTGCCTTAGATAAAATGTGAAAGTAAGATGGCATATTCTCAATATCGATGGTGAAAAAGAATTAGTTAAAAGAAGAAAAGAATAGTTATATGTCTCTTAGGTATGGGCGGATTGCCGGGGCAGCCGTCAAAAATAAGCTAGTTAGCCAAGTTTTACTAAGGCATTGACGATATTTATGACGTATGTACTGCTTTTCAGTTATAATATCATTGCGTCTAAACATATAATTTCGTTGTGTGATTATCTTAATGTCCTAAAAAGATGGTGGCCATCTTATTAGAGCTTTCCAGGGAGTTTTTGTGACATTATTCATGCTCCGTTGTATTATGCCCCATCCACCTTCACTTGTGCATAATAACCAAATAATATTACGTAAAATGACACCAATATTACAAAATATAGAGTCAAATAATACAAGAGTATGAATAAAATATAAAAGCTACTACGTAACAGACTAAGGTCCGGCCAAAAACTCCAAAACGATTATTATTCAACGAACTGATATATGATGTATATATATATATGTATATATGTGTGTGTGTGTGTGTATATATATAAATATAGATGCTTCATTTCGTTTTATATGTAGAAATTGCAATACCCATAATGGTATATTTGCCAAAAGTGGGTCAGGCACATCCAGTAGCACTCGGAAAGTTGCCAAGTAATAAACTTGAACGTTCCAGTGCTTACGTACAATATGACATACGTTAGTGAATATTATCTTGCTATAATTTCTCCTATGTTATGTATTAAACATAACTTTTTGATAAAAATGAAGGTAATAATAGGTCTTTACCTATGAAATTGCCGTTCTGCAGTACTGGCCATTTCAAATCAAAATAATTTTTGTTTGGCTAAGAATTCTAATTTCAAGTTAATTTTGTTTTAAAAACATGGAATTCTTTTTCCAAAAGTAGTCATTTGTTTATTGATTAGTGTTACATTTTCATCGCATTTCAATCTTTTTTGTCATCGTGGATATGTTAAAAATTCAAGTAATTATGGAATATGAGTACCGTCGTGGCAGCAACGCGGCACAAGCGGCACGCAACATCAACGACGTTTACGGAGCTAACACTAGAAACCAACGCACCACCTGTTATTGGTTTGCTCTCTTCTGTTCTGGGAATTTCGACCTGAAAAATGAACCTCGCGGTCGTCCGAAGACTTTGGTCGACAATGACGAATTAAAGGCGATTGTGGAAGCTGATGATACACAATCTACGGCTGAATTAGCAGCCGCTTTCGACGTTAGCGTCAAAACAATATTGGTCCATTTGCGTCAAATTGGCAAGGTAAAAAAGCTTGAGAAATGGGTGCCCCACGAACTCAATGATCGCCAACGCGCAGTACGCGTCGAGACGTGCCTTGCACTGCTCAACAGACACACAAATGAAGGAATTTTGAACCGTATTGTTACCTGCGCTGGGTTTGTTTGGAATGGATGGAAAAATGGATTCTGTTTGATAACCGCAAGCGCTCAGCAAGTTGGTTGGATCTTGGTTCAGCACCTAAACAATGTCCTAAACGAAAACTTACCCCTAGAAAAGTGATGGTCACTGTTTGGTGGTCTAGCGCCGGTGTGATTCATCACAGCTTCTTACCAAACGGGGTGAGCATTACTGCAGATGTGTACTGTGAAGAACTGAACACAATGATGGAGAAGCTGGCACATCTCCAACCAGCATTGGTCAATCGCTCGTCTCCGCTGCTCCTGCACGACAACGCGCGACCTCATACTGCACAGCAGACTGTCTCCAAGTTGCAAGAACTGGGGTTGGAAGTTCTCCGTCATCCGCCCTACTCACCAGACCATGCGCCTACAGACTACTACTTTTTCCAGAATTTGGATAACTCCTTGGCGGGAAAAAAATTCAATACCCGAGAGGTAGTACAAAATGCCTTTGAAGAATTTGTCGCCTCCCTTCCAGCTGATTTCTTTAAGAAGGGCATCAATAAACTGCCACTGCGTTGGCAAAGATGCATTGATTGCATGGGTGATTACTTCGATTAATACAAATAAAAAATACATGAAAAAAATTCGTTTAAATTTTTTCATACATAACGGCAATTTCATAGGTAAAGACCTAATATTTATCTCACACGTAGTTTCAACTTACTAACCAGAGATAAAACTAAGTTAAATAAATTTTAAGAATTTATGCATAAGATAGCATGAAAATCTTATCTTACCTTATGTCTAACTATGAGACAAACACATTATGTAAGAACTAAAAAGCCGTGGACTTGATATGTTTATATAATTTCTCAGTTTACAACATAAATGTAATAAAGTCGGCGGATATTTATAAATATCTAGGGAGGCTCACCCCTTTTTACTTACAGTCAAGGACAGTACTACCCACCCGACACCATACTGCGTATTATGCTACTCGTCACATACGTATGTATCCATACGACGCGCCGTATATAATGTGACCATACGTCCCATTTTGTTCTAGACGATCCCGCTTTCAATTGACTCAAATGAAATCAAAATATCCTTTATTCAATTTAGGCCCTGAGAAAGCGCTTATGAACGTCAAAGCTACCACCGATTCGGAAAACAACCCAGTCATCGAGAAGAACCGGCAAGAAACTCTATCTGGTTTATCTATCATGTTATATATTTTTCAAAACATAAATAGTTACATTCGTTATTAGTGGACGCAGACGTGCAGACGTCATTTCCAGACGTCACAATCGTTCACATATTGATACACCCTATAATAGCCTTTAGATATTAAAACCCGCTTGACATGGTTCTTGAACTCACTATCCGGCAAATCGGTAATGTGTTTTAGGACTTTGTTGTAAAACCTAACACTATTACCCTATTAAAATCTGTTTTTGGACTTAGCGAGCCTGAAGCATGGAATGACCAATTTGTTTCTGTTTCTAGTATTTAAATTATGTTGGTCTTTTACTGTTCCGGTTGTTTCAAGAGCGTTACTTTTATTCGAGACTGCATCATGGGTTTTTGTATATCAATGATTTGTTTATTATTCTATTCATAAATAAGTTTATTCTATTCATAAATATCGCAAATGTCCCGCTCTGACTACAAACATAAATGGTCACGTTAGCCATTTGTAATACGGCGGCCATATTCTGAGCAGTTAAAAATAATATTACTTAAGTATGCATAGTAAACCTACACTAAGCGAACTCCAATCTGACATTGAACTTGTGAGCGAGTTTATAACGTCATGTTACTATTACTGGCGATGAAGAAATACTTCATACTTCCTTTCGGTTCTTATAGTTAACTAACGACCCGCCCCGATTTCACACAGGTGCATTTTACTAATATGACGTCATAAGTATCGTAACCGATTTAGAACCATTTTTAGCGCTTTGATTTTTACAGTTTATCAGTCGTACATGCTTACTCTTCACATATTTTTCTTTATACACATAATTTTAAATCTGTGATATCTTCTAGAATATTTATTGAAACAATATGCTATTGAAGGCAATTTTTAACAATATTGGATTCCCATTGTAACAAAAATGTTTCACTGGATAAGAATTAATACTGTAATAGCTTCTGCCCACGACTTCGTTCGCGGGGAATAGTTACTTTGGGCTAACCCTAACACGCAACGGAAGCTCTAAAAGAAAAAGATTTTGAAACATTCTTAATTGGCGCTCCGCTTCTACTGGTATTAGATGATATATATAGCCAATAGCTTTCCTGGGTAAATGAGCTATCTAACACTGAAGGCATTTTTCAAATCGGTAGTTCCTGAGATAAGCGCGTTCGAGCAAATTAGTTAAAGATTACTACTACTCTTCTCTCGTACTTAACTCGAGCCGTCATTCAAATTACAATAACTTATGATAGAGTGGACCGATTTTAATGAAACAAAGTCTAAGTTACCTTCGAAGATATACTTTATGATTTGAGGTTTTATTTTATAGGATTTATTTTTTTATTTTGAACTAGTGCTTTACCAGTGATGCGTGTTCATATAAATAAACAGACAGACAGATATTTCTAAAGATGATTCAAACGTATTCTATTACTTATTCCTAGACACCTGCAACAACGATTTTCACAAAAATCAAGACAGTACCGATACGTTAGATTTACATTCTTATTATATGTATAGATTGATCTAAATAGTATCGCAAATAACTAATTAATTTTTCGTTAGTTTAATTATATTAATGTACATATTTTGTTGTATCCGTCAAGATACAATACTTTGGTGTAATGTAATGTAATGTCAATACTTTGTTCTTGATCAAAGGAACCATATGTCATTTAAACTCACATTCGCAATTATAATAATGGATTAAGGATATTCAACCCCGAAATTAATTCTATTGTTAAAGTTCAACAACATTAGGCTTCAATTTTAATCATATACGTTATATATATATATATATAGACAGAGAGAACACAGTTAAGTTAGTTAAGTACATCTTTCTTCTATGAATGTCAACCGTTTTTCTTTATTTTTTATTTAGTAGATAATTACGTGTTTTAGAGTAAACTATAGCTGATTTAATACGATTTAGTTTATTAAAACTGTGTCCCATACAATGTCTCTTGAGGTATCAATGTCTTATTTACATTCTCGCAAAACCCGACTACACTTTCTTTAACCCAATTAATTATAAAGTGAATAAATTACCTAAGTTCTTCTATTACCTATTCAAAAGATACTCCTAACTTTAAAATTACTTTACCTAGATAATAATCTTAAACAAATATCATTCTCTGCTGCACACAGATAACAATACTATGATATCACCACTTACTTATTCATTATATTATCTCACACTACTGCCACATCGCAATCACATATTTATTTTAGGACGAAACGGATGATTTTTTACAATTGTAAAAATATCTAGTGCTTCGGTCACCAATAATCACCGTGACGTCGTAAGAGAAACAGTCGCAGGTCATATATGACGAACGTGGCAGTCAAAGTGTTAGGCATATTATCTCATAAAGGCGGCTAACTGTGTCATTGAACATAGGCCAAAAAGAGAACTAACCCTCAAATACAACTGCTAGTACACATCGATAGGTTTTAGGAGACAGGCTTTGTATTCGAAGCGATAATGGTGAACATGTTAGGACGCGAGATCGATCGACGTAGGTTCGAATCCTTGCGTATGAGCCTTTCGGCGAAGAACATCGTGATGAGACCATACCATGGTAGTAGGATTCTTTCTAAACCCGCCTGGCTACCACCCTTAAACTGAATATATTTCACTAAGCACCTGTGTGTTCAGACAGATGTACTTTAGAGCTAGTCCCTCTCTGGGTTTAACGTGTTTATCATCTTGGACTACATTGCATTACGGCTGTTACTATAGGGTGTATCAATATGTTAACAATGGCGGTCTGGAAATAACGCCCCTCTCTGTGCATCCATCAATAACGAATGTAACTATATATGTTTGTAAAAATATCTATCATGAAAAAATATACCAGATCGAGTTTCTTGCCGATTCTTCTCGATGATTGGGCCGATTTTTCCGAAACGGTGGTAGCTTTAACGCTCATAAGCGCCTCCTCAAGGCCTAAATTAAATAAAGTACTTTTGATTTTGATCGGAATTTAACATCAGGTACGATTGTGGTCAAAAGTAGGTATACGGTGTTATGACAAAAAAGTTAAATGCATATTGAATACTTTCTTTAAACAGGTTTGAATTAAATACACGGGGTGAATGTTCGCCATCTTCTCTTTTGTGTGTTTGGTTAGTTAGATTAATTTAAAAAAAAAAAGGAATCGGGGAGGGGGATTTAATTGAAACTTTTTAAAAAAATTAAAGATAATAAAAAAAAAAGAAATTGTCGATGGTAGGTCCTTTATTATTTTATTACTCTTTAGGGGGTTTTGACAGTCAAAAGCAAAAAGTCTAGTCCAATGACTAGAGAGTCACAGAAGCCCCATCATAACTTAATCATACTAACGTTAAAATCTTTCGTACATTTTCTTTTATAAAATCATCTTTCACTCATTTCACATAGCATTTTAGAAATTTCATCCGAAGGTTTTACTAAAATACTATGCCGACAACCAGTTTATTTAAATTACACTTTCTTATTGAATGTATTCTAGTATTGTTCTTAACACATTTCGTCAGAAAAAGGTGAACACCTCTATAAGTTAATCTCTATAAGACTTTATTCATTATTCAATCAAACTTTTGTGAAGAGAAATGCCCAGAACGTAACCTGTGTAATATAACTACTTGAGCGCTCTTCAATATTACATCACAGAACCATAATACAGAACTTGGTACTTTATACCAATAAAAAGCACTGGGAACTTTATATTTCTCTTTTTAGTTGAAGTTATAGCTTAGTAAATGTATGCAAAAAAGTGATTAACACTGTTAATTTATCATTTTGTTACTAATGTATTTATCTCAGGATATGAATAAGGTCACTGACAAGGCCTCGTGTAGTTTTAATACTGATACTGGAATTTGTCAGTATTAGAAATGTAACGATTTTTAATATAAAAAACTTTTACGTTTACGAACGCATGAATCTCTTGTCTGTATTATATATTATTGTTTTCTTGTTGTGTATATGTCATTTTTCTTTCTTATTTTCTTACCAAACAGGTTTGATTAATATAGGTCGAAAAAATGTTTTTACTATTCACATACGTTATCGTAGGTTTACTGATATCAATCCATAAATACATAAAAAGTTTAATTTATATATATATATATATATATATATATATATATATATATAAATAGACAGAGACAATAAACAGTTACGTATATTTCTCCTCTGTTTCTCAACGGATTTTCTTTATTTATTTTTTAATTTAGTAGCTCTTAATGAGCTTTAGTAGTATCACTAAAAAAATTGGAAAGTATTTTTCCATACTATCGCAGACTTTATGTGTATAAGTTATCCTTCACGCTTCATACGTGTACAATTTGTACGAAACTCAATTAAGAAAATATCTGTGATTAACAAGTGAAGATAAAGTTTGTACCCTTTATAATGATCGACTTTGGACCTCAGGACGACTACTATTTACGTACGTAACAACATGTAACGTAAAGTGTATAAAGTAAATATTACGATCTAGGAATATTTATGGAAAACATAGACTGAACCTCGGTAAGTCGCAACTTCAAGGAAGACGCGAAAAAGTATATGATTTTTTTGGTGAAATACGTTTTAGGGAAATATCATTGATATACAAAAACCCAAGATGCATACTTAACGTCTCACAGCCGGTACACATAAATGAATACATAATTTTGAATTATGCATTCATTTCAAATAGTCTCGCGTCGCTTGCGTCCTTGTAAAAACAACTTCAAATCATTTCCGGTAAGGTTGAATTTGCAAAATCATATGTTTATCGCACAACTATAATCACGTGTGTATATTGGGGAGTTTTTGCGGACGGTTTTGAGCGTTACTTTTATTCGAGACTGTGTGTCTTGGGTGTTTAAATGTCAATGGGAAATGCTGATCGGATTTATCGAGGGTTCAGATTTCGAGTAATTTGACGTATTGACGCTTGAAGAGAGTGGAACCAGGGATTGTTTGAAATTGTACAGTTTTTCGTCTTATCCTAGTTTAACTTACCAATGTTTTGCTGTATTCCTTGTGCATATTGTTTCACAATGAAATTATTAACTTTATGATTCGATATATCGATATTATACGTTACAAATTTATCGTTTCAGAATGCCGTCGGCAGGGCCGCCTGCGGAGAATGGTGGGCCGCGCAGCGAACTCGAGCAGCTGCAAATGCGAGCCGGACAAGTTACTGATGAGGTCTGTATTTAACAAATAACTAATGAAAATACATACAAATACTCTGTACTTTACGAATTTTACGTAATTTGTGTAATTGAATAGATAACGATAACGGTCATATATTAAGTAGTCCGATGAAGCTGTTAAGACCTTGCTAGGTCAATAGCGTAGTCAGTTCGAAAAAAAACCATATATTAATAATGAATTATGTTGTGTTATTTTACTATTGTTGGAAGCTGCTGTCAGTTATTCTGGTGTTGGGTAATAATGACACGATAATTAAACGAATACTGGTTATCCGTATCGTGACTTTGAGTGTCACCAAAATGAAAAGCTCTCCCTTTCACACGTATTGGTTTATTGCATAAAGTTCGCACTTTATAATAGCACCAGCCAATCATTAGTAAAAACGGACAGCAGATAATTATAATCAATAGCAGTATATATTCTTGAATTCTTTTGCCATGTTATTACCAACTAATTTCCGATGGAGATATTGGTCTCTCGACACTCGCGTTCGTCGTAGTTCTTGATAATAATCCATTCGGGGTAGTACAACCCTCTCACAGAAAACCGACGTGAAGTAACAGTGCTTGCATTGTTGCATTTCGTTCGGTCACTGAGAGCGCTGGAGACCCACTTCCCTTCCCCCTTCCCTGTCCCCTCTCCCTTTCCTCCCTCTCCCCTCCCTCCAAACACAGGCTGGCGACGCACTTGCGACTCCTCTGGTGTTGCAAGTGTCCATGGACGGTGGTGATGACTTAACATCAGGTGACCCACCTGTTCGTTTGCCTCCTATGATATATAACATTTTTTTTAAATAAAAACTCATTTTAGACATTAAGATATTTTGTCTTTTTCTAATACTCTACTCGTTATTATTGCTTGATTTGGTACACGTGTTATATTCTAACGTGCTCTCGTTCTATTTCGGTTTGAAGCATAGTTCTTTATTTTCACTTTCTAGTCAAGTGTATATTTTCTATCCTTCTTATTTATGAAACTTCATAACATAAAACGTTGCACCAAAATTCAAATTGAACTCGGACATCGCCCAAAGGTGTTGCACTTAAAAAATCCCATAGATACTTATTATCATAACTAGCTGTGTCCGCGACTTTGTCCGCGTGTAAACTTATGTAACAAAGAGTGATTAATAAAGTCACCTGGATGTATTGTAAAATCCATTTACTTATCTACTTTTCTTTCGTACTTACGCTGCGTCGTCATTCAAATTACAATAACTTTTGATAGAGTGGACCGATTTTTATGAAACATAGACTAAGTTACTCTCGAGAATATGTTTTATGATTGTCTTTGTGTGGTTTTATTGTGAACCCAGTGCTTTAGCAGTCACGTGTGTTCATACAAACAGACAGACAGACAGACATTTCCAAAAATGATTGAAATGTATTTTTTACACCTGCAATAATTATTTTAACGAAAATTGAAAAAGCAAAGACACGTTAAATTTACATTATTATTATGTGTATAGATGGCTCTCCATACATACGTCGTTTTTTTTTAAATTCCAGTCGCTGGAGTCAACCCGGCGTATGATGCAACTATGTGAAGAGGTGAGCGTTAACTCAAAATAAATATTAATTTAAGTTTCATAATATATTAATTAAATTGATAAAATAATTGTAATCCCATAGCCATTTATAAATTCAAGCGTTTAGTATCTGTTTTACAAGATTATAAGGAATATCAGATATTTTAAACGTAAGATTATGGAACTACCCCTATCTGTTATAATAGAAATGTATGAGATTACGAAAAAGCCTCATAAATTTATAGTGAAATTCCATTGCAATTAAACCGGGATTTTAATGAATTTGATATTAAAACCTAATGATAATATAATTTTACTGACTAATAATAACTAAAAACGAGGAGCGTACATGGTTTTCATATCATCTTCATAATTCCTATGGTATATTTGGTCTTAATTATGTAATAAACGATTAAAATGTTTTATTGATTTTCCAAGCGGACGAGAAATCGGAAGTCCCCTATGCAATGTGACCAGCAAATAATTATATGCAAAACGTACCGTCTCAATAGTAGACTCGGTTCCGTTGTCGTTGAATTCAATTATTCCATTTGTTCCGTTTTGTGATTTATTTGTGTTCATATGTGAGAGAGGTGTTCTTGATGCGAGGGAGTGAGGGGTATAGCGGAAGTGTGCTGGATAGCCCCAGGACCCGTAGGGCGCAGCCTCTGCTAATCCTGGCTGTTGTGTTTCGATGTCGCTAATTATTATTATTATTATTTATTTTATTCTATATCTTAAATGTGTATGTATGTATATCTATCGTAGATCTCCGGTAATGACATCCTTTATGCCTTTTTTTAATTTTATTTTTCCCATGTTCGATTATTTGGTACAATATGTTGACCGTATTATATATGTTATTATTATTATTATTATAACCATATGGGTGTTGCATGATTCGTGCCTAACTGTGTCCGAAAATGTTAGAACTCTATAGCCCTTGTGTTGGTCGTAGTGAACTGTTCATTTTGTTGTGTTTTTTAACACTCCGGTCACCGCGGCCCGACCGGTTTACTGCTGATAGTTAATTTATAAGTTATAAAATCAATCCTTATTGATTGTAATCGTTTGAGGAAGAGCATGTATAATAAATAAATTAACCGTCAGCTAACGAACCATTTTTTTTTTATTTAGGCTCGAATAAATCCATTCGTTAATTTAGGTTCCAAAGCATGTAGCCCGTTATTGAACAGAATAATATATCCAAGCCCTACATTAGTTACAAGTGCTCCATACTTCTTTTAAGTTGTATACAATTAGTACGTAAACCAGACCCGGATACGTGCGCTTGTCTATAGAAAAATTTATAGACCATCCATTCCGCTTGGGCTTGCTTCCGATATGAAACCCTTTTTTCATTTGAGAGTATACCATTATGAACTATATTACTGTCTGAAGGCAGTTCACATCTTTCCAATGCACTACTAATGGTCTTTAATCCTTCTCTGTCTATACTTTTTTTTTATTTATTTAGTAAGTAATATTATTTTATTTTTTTCTGAATCTTCCGACATTGATCTACCAAGTTTTGGTAAAATAACATATCGTGATCAGTGTACATTGGTGTTCTTTCCTATTTTAGTTGACTCTTTGTATTAGGTATCTGTGTAGTGGCTGCTCTCTGTTGTTAACTGTAAATCTATTATGTTGTATGATTTTCATGCCTTGAACATTCACAATACAATCAATATGTGGGCATATACACAACCCTTTACCTACCACTGAACTCTTAACAAACATCGAGCCACATCTAGAACTAACTCTCACACATTGATCGTACATACATATTTTACTTGTATTTGTTATTTATAATATATCGAAACATGACATGAGTATCTTCGTATTTGTACCTATTTATAATTATTATACATATTTTATCGAAAAGTGGACATTCGTGTAACGACATAAATATACTTATCATAACTCAAAACAACACTATTTCAAACTATGACGAAATTTTTTTAAAACAAGACATAGGTTCTAGATATGGATATCTTGAATCTAATAAACAAATGAAACGATTTCAGATGTTTACTTATACATTGTTTCTTGAAACGCTATACAGCACCACATACTCCTGATACAAGTTCGATGATCGGGCTCGACGGCCCCACCGTCCACTCACCCCACTGTACCCCTCACAACTAACATGCTCTGTGACTTTTTGTTTTTGCGGCGTAGAGCAAGGAGGCCGGCATTCGTACTCTGGTCGCTCTAGACGACCAGGGAGGTGAGTGATATGCAAAATTTGCAACACTACATTATTTACAATTTTTACTATTTTTTACCTTTTCCGCTAACTTTATTGAGCATCATAGGGATTTCAGCTGACCCGAAGACGGGCTCATCGATATAGAAGAAATTAAGGGGGTATCGACTATGTTTAAAATTACGTCACTGCTACTAGAATGCAAAGGTGCGGGAATCCTCTGATTCGTATTATTCATTTACATTTAACGACTCACACACGGCGATGATCACGGAAAACCCACATCTTTGTATAATTTGTACGTAATGTAGTTATTATACACCACTTTGCACAACTAACAATCAGCTCTAATGTACGTCGAGCAGATCTATCGAGTGTACGTGAAACAATGATCGCGTTATCTGTCGTAACGATACTTTACATTTCGCACTCCAAATGTCCGTACTCGACTCTAAATTTACAACTTTACTTAAATCACATGAAACGATTCTTGAACGAGCAAAGTAAATTCGAAACGCTTCTCCTCAACGCACGACTCTTAACATGACACAGAATAATCATGAATCATATGAAACTAAGCACAGATAAAACTAAATCTGGTTTTACTTGCAAGCTTCACCGCATGCATGTCGTTGTGAATCGAGTAGTGTGTGTTAGCGGCGAGCGGCGCTTGCTCGCTCGCTCGTCGCGCACGCGTCCGCTCGCCGTGCACGCAAGCCGCTCGCCGCGCACGCCACGCTACGCTACGGCGCCTCAGCTCCGTAGCGTCACGCGTCACGCTCAGCCGCAGCTCGTCGCACTCGCGTCTCGTGCGTGCCGTACCAACCGGCGCACCGCACCCACCCCCGCACACCCCGATCTCTCTCCTACGATATATTATTTTGATTTGTATTTTATGTATAGAGCGAGGACGCCGGGGGGCAAGCGCTTCATATGTTGAGTCACCAGGGCGGTAAGAGTTAAACTGACACGTGGGTAGTCGAACCGTGAGAACGTCTGTGTTTGAATGTGCAGTTAAATTAATTGAACTCTTTGTTTTTCTTTGACGTTTCTCTTGAATTGAATAACCGACTTATCTAAGATCAATGTTGCGTGTGTATCTATGTTTCAATGGAGATGACTTTTTAATAACATAGTGTATATAGAAACCGATGGCCGTTCGTTGCTGATTGTCGCAAAAGACTGTTACTCTATCTTTTGCTGAAGATTTAATTTGAATGAGCTGCGCAATCTGTTTAGTTCTTCCGTTTTATATGTATCGATCGGAACGCTTTTTAATAGGTATATTTTATTTATCTTTCCGAATCTACTGTTCTCTTCTCGTAATTATACTGCGGTATTGAAATGTATGCGCGATTACCGAGTGTGTGTTCGACGTATAGATTAAATGGTAAACGCCTTCACCTCCATGGCTATCTGCGTACTGTTAATGTTAGATTGTAGGTCTGTCTGTAACTGTGTACTGTTAGTTCGATGCGATGTATCTGTCAGCGAGGCCGGCCGGCGGTGCCGCTCGCTCCTCGCTACACTATATATTAGTTTGTTCTTTTCTATTCTTTAACTAAGTCGATATTTTGCTACATTCACAATTCATTTAGGAATGGCTTTATGGATACGCTCATTTGCTAATTTATTTTATTGGATATGAGGGCGCGCTGGCGGTGGTCGGCGGCCCGTACCGGCCGGCGTGTTTGCCGTCCGCGCGTGCGCGTATCAATGGTTTTATGTTTAGTTAAGTTTGAGTTGTGTTGAGTAAGAGTTGTTCCGGCGCGCGGCGGACACACGGGGCCGAGCGCCGTACTCCATGCGCGCGCGCCGCTCCACACTCCTCACCGCATTATTTTGGCGAGCTATAGTGACATCATTATTGTGTTGTAGAGTCACGAGGTGGGCATGAAAACCCTGGTCATGCTGGATGAACAGGGCGGTAAGCATCCAGTAGTACCTACTATTTTGCATCACTCGATTTAGTACAGCTTTTGTCTGAAATGCCAGTTCAAATATTTTAAGAAATTGAATGAAGATGATTTATGACAATGAAGATATATTGATTTACAATGTTTTAACAGTTTATTTATAAAGGATAATAGAGGTAAAATTGTTTGTTATGATCATTCATTAAATAATGCTAGTGAAATAAATCGCATCGAATGATCTCTCCGTCCGCATTCAGTCGATTTCGAGTCGGAACGATGAGATTCAACGATAACTTAAACAGTGTGAATTCCTTTTGTTTATTATTTTCTCACGCATCTATGCTATGCACGACTAATTCAATTTTTGCTGTTGAATTGCATGATTTTTTAATATTTGTTATTTTTTACTAGTATTAATCTAAATGTTAGTTATTGAGTAATCACTTAGTATCAGCACATAGTATATTATACATCATTTAAACAGAAGCAAAGAGTAATTATTTAGTACTGACCGGATCAAGTGTAAGACATAAAAAAGTAATACACGAGAAGATTGTAAAATTAATTCAAACAAGCTTTGCTTAAATGTTAGATAGATACCTATAATATAGATTCGCTTTAGGTAAAATCGTCGAGAGCTTGCATGAACGTAACTAGTGTGAAATACACTCAGCTATTTAAATAAACGATGTCTTACACTTAGCTCGGGTTATTGTCGAGAGCGTTGAGAATTTACATTTAAAAGTGAATGCAAAGAATCGTAATAACCGCGGAACTGTTAGTGCTAGGACGTATAATACACATATAACATGTGGATTTTAAAGACCAATTCTAAAACTATCAACGGTTTGTGTGAACAGAACAATTGGACAGAATCGAGGAAGGTATGGACCAGATCAACGCGGATATGCGCGAGGCCGAGAAAAATCTATCCGGCATGGAGAAATGTTGCGGAATTTGCGTTCTGCCTTGCAGCAAGTGCGTACGAATCCTTTACCATTATTTGCAATGATAATATAACTAAAAAGATGTAGATACGTTACCTACATATTTTGACAAAACAAATGGCATGGTAACGCCCACATACGTAAAGTAATATTGTAACGCCACACTCTCTTAGATATAAAGTAAATTTTCAAAAAAAAGTATTAACCGACTTCAATATCAAGCAAAAACCCATAAGGCACTAAAAAGCGGTAAATAAATAATTTATCAAATTAACCAAATTAAATAAAACATATGAATATGTGTGCTACCTAGAGATGTATTGGAAGTCGGTGCCAACCGAAATTTGAAATTTGTTCCAGGTAGAAATGTATTACAGAGACGCGAGAGTGGACTTAAACTTTGTACCTATGTAGATGCTACGATTTTCGGTTCGCACCGACTTCCAATACACCTCTAGGTAGCACACATATTCATATGTTTTATTTAATTTGGTTAATTTGATAAACTATTCATTTTCCGCTTTTTAGTGCCTTATGGGTTTTTGATTGATATTGAAGTCGGTTAATACTTTTTTTTTGAAAATTTACTTTATTTTTCCATTTTTAGTGTACATAAATATATTTTACTAACAGTGCCCGCGAACTCCGTTCCGCCTTAAGTATATTAAAATATGCGCATTTTTCGGTATGGTATCTATCGGTATGGTATGCGATATGGTTTCAATTGGTTGTACAATAAGTAACGTTTGGTACGAACGCAACCTTATCAATAATCCGCGATAGTTTCTACCACCAACTCGGCTACCATCGCTTCACACATAATACACCTTAAGTAATGTATTTACAATGCTTGCGTCATGTTGCAACACAGCAACGAACATAAGCACAATAGGCTGCTAAGAATTGAAGACTTTTTTTTATAATATTGGTTGCAAACGAACATACGGGTCACCTGATGGTAAGTGATCACGGCCGCCCATGGACACCTGCGACACGAGAGGAAACACAGATGCGTTGCCGGCCCTTAAGAAAGGAGTAGGCTCGTTTCTTGAAAGTTTTCTTACTTTGTCACAGATCCCATAATCAGAACCTAACCAAACTCTCATGAAACTACCCTTGAAGTACATCCTTTCCAATAAAAAATGAATCATCGAAATCGGTTAGCGTGATATTGAGCTATTCGTCTATTTGTCGTGAACATACTTAATGCAAATTTAAAACTTATACGGTTTTGCACTGGGTGCCGTTGTCGGAACTGGACCAAATTGAAATGGGACTACACGGGAAGTACCAGCTTTCAAATAAAAAAAAGAATAATCAAAATCAGTTCACCCAGTCCAAAGTTATGAGGTAACAAACATAAAAAAATAAAAATACAGTCGAATTGATAACCTCCTCCTTTTTTGAAGTCTGATAAAAATGTGGAAGTAAGATGGCATATTCTCAATATCGGTGGTGAAAAAGAAATAGTTATATGTTGCTTAGATACGGACGGATTGACGGGGCAGCCGTAAAAAATAAGTTAGTTAGCCAAGTTTTAACAAGGCGCTGTCGAAGCGCTTACGACGTATCTATATACTTATAATATCATTGATTATTTGCTTATTTATTAAATGACGGTCGATGGATACAAGAGTAGAGGAAGACCGAAAAAGGAATGGATGGATTGTGTGAAAAATGATATGTGTGTAAAAGGTGTGGAATACTGTGATGACATCTGATAGGCGAGAGTGGAAAAGGAAAACATGTTGTGCCGACCATACTTAGGTGGGATAAGGGTAAGAAGATGATGCTGAATTGCATATCTAGTAAAGGCATGCTATATATTGAAAGCACTGCGTTAATGTGTGAAGTAAGATTGTAACATTAAAATTCGAATATTTTTTTTAGTCGTGTCGCCGGAAATCATGTTTTATTTTAATTTACAGAGGAGCCTCGTTCAAAGAAGACGACGGTACGTGGAAAGGAAATGACGACGGGAAAGTGGTGAACAACCAGCCTCAGAGGGTGATGGACGAACGTAACGGTATTGGGCCACAGGCTGGATACATAGGAAGGTTAGTTCCGTAAATATACAGTACCCGGCTTTTGATTTGGCACGTCGGTGAAAAGAACGAGATAATCAGTAACTTTCGGTTTTGTACATCACATTATTACGCTGTGCGATAGAGAGACGATGCTTTATAAAACCGAAGTAAGTCGATCTGAGTCGAACATCTCATTCTTTTCCCTGACATGCCAAATTAAATGCCGGCTAATTTTAAAGTTTGTAAAGAGCCACATAAAACTTTCTTTGCAACAATAAATAGTACTTCCATAAATATATTTTTTTTTTAATTAACCAATTTATTCATATGAAAAATATATATTTATTCATATATAAGTAGTGATTTTAAATATTATTTTTTTATAAATAATATTTGCGTATAAAACTAAAGAGCCGCAGCTTCACATCCAAAGAGCCGCATGTGGCTCGCGAGCCGCAGGTTGCTGACCCCTACTGTAAGGCATTAGAACCCCCTGAATTTAAGGGGAAACACTTGATCTGGCAACAGCGGTGAACGACGTGTCATGCATGGCGTTCTTACAAAAACCCTATAATCTTATAATGTGGACGAGCTTCCTATTAAATATTTTGTGGCGTTGTAGCTCTGGACCAAAAAGAAGGAGAATTTAGAAGTTTGTTTCTGTTTACATTTTGATATCTATATTTAAATAGACAGATACAAAACAGTGAAGTACATCTTCGTCCAATGTTAATCATCCGATTTTTTCTTTTAATGTGAAACATCTATAAGCGAGGGTAAACCTGATTGTTGTCATGGCGATACCGTGGCGATACAGGCCGTGATGTGTGTGTAAGACGTGGCGACGCGATGCCATGCGCAAGCAACTGTGCGCAATCTCTCTTGCCGCAATGAGTTCGCATACCTATAGTGTAATTTGAGATTTGTTCGTTAGATGAAGCTGTAGAAAAATTGAGCCGTCACGGGACGTCTGACAGATGAAACATCGAAATTATTTTATATAAGTTATATGCTTAAAAGAACAGATTACGACAGGAATCAGCTATGGCATAGTGAAAAGATAAGCATTACAAATTTGTTACATAAAATAATTACTGTTTATTTATTTTATTACGTAAATATTCATTTTATTAAACACAAAAATTCAAATAGGTCGTCGGCGCGGTGGTTTTGTCGTCATTTATCAAAGAGCGCTAGGTCGTCGACGCGTGCCGCGTAACACTAGTATAACGAGTGGCCGACAATACAATTTGAATCTTATGTTTATACAGATAGGATTGCTAATGTTTTTGAGTATTTCGTTAATACTCCAAAGTTCGTGTTTTGTATCGCCACGTCGCGCCAAGCTAAAATCATGTTTACCCGCGCCTATAGATGCTTCACATCTAAAGGAAAAAAGAAAACACAATAAGGTTTACCTTCAAACTTAATAAATGAAATTGGCGTACAATCTATTCACACAGCTCTATATATTTTGATCTGTTCATTAGTATTGTTCTTCTAAATTTATATTTGTTTAGTCTTTAATTTATAGTCACAGTAGTTATACCCGTTTAATGTGATCATCTCTGACGTGTTATATGTTTCTGTGTTATTTGTTTGTACTTACAGGTTTGTTATTTTAATTTTGTAATATTAATATGGCCGACTGAGCTTCCATTTATCATGTGGGCTCCTATCGAAAATCAGCGCTGCAGTACTTTTCACGTGTTTATTTTTTTTTTGTCTAACTTTTTTGTTTAATTGAATCGTATGATTGTTCTCAATATAAACTATTTCTTTCTTTATGTTGAAACTTAAAAACATGAATAACGATCCAATCCAACCACTAATACAGATAAAAATACACCAATTTGTCATGATCGTCGATAATATTTTTTATGAGATTAAATACTACGTTAATTTTGTAAAGTGTTATACTGTTTGGTTATTGTGTTAAACGTGTATCGTTGTTTTTCTTATAAGCAATCTAAACAGCGACGGTAACGTTTTGCAGAATAACGAACGACGCCCGCGAAGACGAAATGGAGGAGAACATGGGACAAGTGAATACAATGATCGGGAACTTGCGTAATATGGCACTCGACATGGGATCCGAACTCGAGAACCAGAACCGTCAGATAGGTCGCATCAACCGCAAGGTAAAATTTTATAACTCTTACTCACGAATCACAACTGTATGCACAAGAACGTTGTCACACGGTGTATATGAATTCAAATACACAAAAAATACAAATACAAAAAAAAAACAAAGAATTTATCAGTTTCGTGGTAATAAAATTGTAGTAAAATTAAGAATTGATAACAAAAAAAAATCGAGGCAGTTTAACTAAAAACTTAAAATAATGGAAAAAACTTTGTTCTCCTGTGAATTATTAAATTAATTATTTAAATGTTATAATTTTTTAATTTAAATTATTATCATTAGCCTGGTTTTCTACATGGGCTACACAAATGTAAGGCAAAATGTGAATATTACATGTACACAAGCCGCTGTACTACGCGTCGCTATTATAACGCAAGCGCAATACTATCGCTCGTGCTCACTACTAGCATGTCATGACGCGAAATCAAAAAATGTTAGTTTTGTGAAACTCCGCTCAATGTGCCTAAGGAAGTTTTAACTTCAAAAACAAAATCTGCTCTTAAAAAAATGCACCGGAACGTTCTTAAACCTAATCTTCAGTCTCAGATTGTCACAAACCTATCAATATCTCAATTACTATACATGCCTATTCGATTTTGTGGTGTCCCCTGGTGTATCTTCAAAATCCAAGGTTCAGTACTAATGAAATTAAAATGGGACCTCATTAAAGTTATCCTCTTTCCAATTTAGAAAAAAACATTATTCCAAATCAATTTATAAATGGCAAAAGTTTTAAGGTGCTCGTAACAAACATTAAAAAATACAACTGACTTTATGAAGCCGTTTTAAAAATATATTAACCTTCTAAGAAGTTTTCAATATATTAATTAGGATATTGATCTTTTTGACTCATAAAAAATCAATCTTCTAAAAGAATATAAAGAGAATGTTTGGAAATAAATTGTCATACTTTGAATCCGATATAGAAGAAGAATTAGTTTATTTTAATATAATAAATATATATATTTTTTTGCAATGGAACTGATGTATTTTGGATTCATAAACACTTTCAATTTTTTAACAATTATATTGTGTGATTTATTATTTTCGCGATTAACTTATTAATTTTCTTGAGAGGCGTTAGAATTTATATTAAATTCTGCCGCCTCTCTTTATTAACATTTATTCCATTCTTACCTTTCATCTTCTACTGTGCACGTGTGAATAGATTCATTATTTCCTTTACATTGTGTGTATTTAGATATTTTCCCCCAAACTTCCAGCTTATTGGCATATTCAAATTTAAATTATTCGCTTAACACCGATGCAAAACTTAGCGTTTTTTTCTTCTTAATATTAAGTTTTCGATGCCAAGGTTATTTGAAAGTGTTCCTTAAATATTGGTGTAAGTAGATAGAAAATTATCTGCTAGTTCCATCATAATATTTATTTATGTGATAAAATGATACAATCTTTAGATCTGAATATAAATTAAAAGACTAACACTGAACATATTTGTATTACTACTGTATAGGATTAATTTATACTATACTAGATGGCCCGGCGGACGTTGTCCCGCCCTGATAATAAAAAAACGTTGACAAATTATACACTTAAACCTTCCTCGTGAATCACTTTATCTACTGGTGAAAACCGCAAGAAAATCTGTTTAGTAGTTTTTCAGTTTATCGCGAACAGACAAACAGAGACACGTGGCAGAGGGCTTTGTCTTATACTATGTAATGATTTTGTGTTAATTTATTAAAGTACTAGCCTCTGTCCGCGACTTCGTCCACGTGGAATAGTTACTTTGAGCTTACGCTAACACGCAGCGGAAGCTGTCAAGAAGAAAAAAAACCCGATTTTGAAACATTCTTCATTAGTGCTCCGCTCTTATTGGTCTTTATCTTATCTAATTGGTCTTATGATATATTATAGCTTATAACCTTATGCGATAAATGAGCTATATAACACTGAAATAATTTTTCAAATCTGACCAGTAGTTCCTGAGATTACCCGCTACAACGTCACAAACTTAATCTCTTTACAATATTATAAAGTATATATAGTATAGATTACATTAATATATATTTTTATTTTTAAATAAACATTACAGTCTTTGTATGCCATAAGTGTTTAAATTTATTGTGCGTATATAAAAAAAAAATTAATGAACACTTCCAAATAATATTTATAAAGAAATTAATATATAAACGCTACTGTTTAGTTTCGACAGAAATTACATATACTCACCTTTTTACTGGAAGCATGTTTTTTTGTCACTGTCCGTTGTCATGTCTACTATTAGAAGTGATTAGTTGTTAATATAAATTATTTACGTCTCACAAACATCATGACTTACCCACCATACACACTGTGCCCGTCGTACATATCAACATCGTATACTCAACATCAATTAGTATTCACAATGAGACACGATAATTCACGGAATAATTCGACACCTTTATATCTCGGAATTCAGAAAAAAAATGAGTGCGTGTAACCGCCACACGCGATTGAAGTAAAACTTGTTATTTAAGTTCCGAATTAGCTGATAGATGGCACTACAGATAATGAAGCTTTGATTTAATTTGTTACTTCCTTACATTGAAACCAGATGACAGCACGGTCGCACGCTCATATACATAATTAATTGTATTGTATGATTTTTATTATTATTCATTTATTTTTTTTCAAAACATTTGATCTGTTTATAAACGATTTGTTGACAAAACCAAATTCAATACAATTTCATTAAGTATTTAAAAACTACAATTTCGTTAAGTATTTAAAAACCGGATGGTACAGAAACGTGACGCCATATTGCCGTAACGCATTTCCGTTGCATTGTCGTCCAGTTACCACCTCCTAGTCGCGCCTAAAGAAGTTTTACTTCAATAATCGTAAATTATAAAAAAATAGAATTATTTCTCCAAATTGTCTTGTCTATTCACATCCATCGAGTTGACTAACATTTCCTCAAATAGACCTACCTCATCAGTAACACAGATTCACCTGCAATACATGTAACTGTTACGATATAATATGGCGACTGTTTGATAATGGCCTTAAATACTAGAAGCAGAATTCTATATAAAATTCGACAGAGGATTATTATTTATTTATATTTATAAAACAAGATAAGAACTATTTAGTAAGTGAAAATTAAAAGTCTACTAAAAAAAACACTTATTTTTTTATTTATGTAAAACATTTTAAATATTATTTAGCGGTAATGTACTGTAGCATATAAAATCTATTCAAAATATTTTTTTGCATATAAGTTATTTTGCTCAGGAAAGAAATGATTTAATTTCTCTTTTTAATCATATATACTTTTACTTAATTTGTTACTAATCACTTACTGAATATTTCTTAGCAGTAATATACTTCTGTGAACGAATACAATCCTATTGCAATTGGCAATTTGTGGTGGTAACAAAATGTAACCACGGCCAGATACTTGAATTTAATGCATTCCCTTAACGCTTATACTGTGAAAAACGCACGACACCCACAACCACTAAACTTACTAAAATATATAATTCCCTTTCCAATTATAGTTGTGTTATTAACGACATTTAATAAGCAAAATTGGCTATTACAATATTTGTTAGCACATTAATAAGTTAACGTACACAAAGATTTATCGTTAACGTAACGATACAACGATAACTCGTTGCTACATGACTAATACTAAAAGAAAGAAAGTTACACACGTGAAACTTGAGACATAAAATAATACTATGACCAACACAAATTGCTAATTGAACAAGTTCCGTGCAGTCGCTGTTAATTGAACCAGTAAACAGAAACAAAACGCGTGTTCTATATCTTAGGCTGAATCGAACGAAACGAGGATAACGCTTGCGAACCAGCGGGCCCACGAGCTTCTCAAGTAAAGGACCCCGGAACTTACACGAACAAACATACAAAATTAACACAAAAAACACGGTCTCGTGGTTTCTCATCACCATTGAATTGAACCACGTTCCATACCGGTTGCAGATAGTTTTGCTCATTGAATTTATTAGTTTATAGGTTATGTTTACGTTTCATTTTTCCAACACTCCAACGTTGACTTTATAGTATTTAAGAATTATTTTTCTATCTGCAGTCACTCTTGTAGCCATTTACTTTAAGAAATTAGTGTAATTATGACCTTTTTAGTTTTAAGTGTACCATTTTGAAACAATAACAGTACAATGTGTTGTACGAAGTAATTCACTGATACTTATAATTAATTAAGACTGATATGTTTATTTTTGCTTCGAACTTTCTGCAACCTGGTTTCCATATAAAGCTATTAAGATATGAACATATATGCATTTTCATTCGTAATCTTTACTATTCATTCGCCTTTCAAGTATAAACGCTACTGTTTTTAAATAAAATATTTTTTATTTATTACGTCACTATTGTACATTAAAAATATAATATAGCATATGGAATTCGAACAATATAAATGTATATTTGAACTTAACGTATCCCATATATTGTTTATCAATGTGATTTATTGAAAAATAAATTGATCGATGTTACTCCATTATAGCTAATATTATTAAATTAACTTATATATATAATCGATTTACTTATAAATGTTTAAACATATAGATGTATAGGTAAAAATGATGGAATAAACATTTAACGATATTTTAGCTATAGAGAGTATTAAAAAGTATAATTCTCTGACGTAATATAATAAAAAAAATATCGATTGTGGAATTATAAACTAAAAAATAATATTTTGTGAAAAAACATTTGCCCTTTGTTAATAAAGTAATATTATTGTTATTAATGTACGAAATTACTCCAATATGTTTTAATAAACTTCACAAGTGAATCTGTTTTTTTACTATGTAGAATATAGTAAATTCAACTGTTTTGGAAATTGAACACTTACAATAATATAACAGTTTGTTCATTGTAAAAAGTAGTCATTCAGTAATCTTTACAAAATATTTTTATTCAAAATCCGCGATTTTTATAAGATCAACTTAAAATCTCAGATTTGTTTGTGACGATAAAGCGGCCAATCGCCCCTTATTGTACGGGACTTTTCATAATATACTTTGATCGCAACTATTGTATCGCGCCTTGGGTATGCGCGGGGATGTGGGGAGTGGAAAAGAAAGAGTATAAACTCAAATGAGATTTGTAGTCTCAGACAGATCTTACGATATCAAGGCACAATTTTTTGAAGCTGTACATTTACGAATATTATATCCAATCCCTATTTTTGTACAATATGATTTTTAAATAAATCCAAACAAAGGACCAATATAAATGAAATCGATATTTAATTCTTGGAAATATAAGATCGTAATGCATAACGCACGACCTATCTTTAGATATTTTATCTTATGTGCGTCTGACACAGAGGGTCCGTGCGTCCCCCCGTCTTGCCGCTCGCATACCCTTGGCGCGGTACAGCAGTTGCGGTCAGACTATACCAAATGTAACCTTGCATTGCAATAATTTGTAAAATATTTGCGTAAAACGTTAGACGCGTCCCGTATAAATCACATGAGTATTTTTCAACTCACATAAACACACACAGCACAACATCAGTTGATGGACTTCCAATAGAATCTCAGTGAAAGTCGAAACTTGTAAATGAAATATGGGCAGTTTCGAAATCTTCTATGACCTTTCAAGTAAAAGCCATCAGGTGGTTAAAATGTCAGTCAAGCGACTAATATCATATTAAAATAAATAACTCCAGTAACGTGCTCTTTTTAAATGTAAATTCCATTTATCTTTATCAACAAAACTTCACATTTCTCATTCTACCGACCAATCTCTCCTCGCCATGTACAAAGTGTCCTGCATTTAACTTTTAGAAGGTTGGCCGCTTTATTTATAATAATATAGTAGAAACACAACATTTAATAACACAGTGTTAAATTCTTTATATAGATTTTAAAAAAAGTAGAATTAGTAGTTTCAATAATAGTTTATCTTTATATATAAATTTCTTCTAAACGCGTGTATGTCACTGAACTCCTCCTAAACGGCTGGACCGATTTTGATGAAATTTTGTGTGCGTGTTCCAGTGGATCCGAGAATGGTTTAGATTCACAATTGGACCTGGTAGGTAGCGCTGCGATTGACTTTTAGGATTTTTTTTATTATCAAGACATGACAACGTCCGCCGGGCCCGCTAGTATATTATAAAGAAAGCCAATTGTGAATATAATCATTCTCGGATCCACTGGAACACGTACACAAAATTTCATCAAAATCTGTCCAGCCGTTTAGGAGGAGTTCATTAACATACACACGTACAGAAGAAATGTATATATAAAGATATCACGGACTTGTCTGATACATAACGTAGATATATTCCCGAAGAGAAAGTTAAATTAAAGCTAGGGCCAGTATTACATACATTTACCTCTTCTATTGCAAATATGTTTAAATGTAAACAGAAAAGCCTGCAGATATTAAACTATAATTTAAAATATATAGACGTTGTAAAAAATATGACAGTGACCTCAAAAATTTATGGATGTCTATCTCATTCAATTAATAAGAAGAAATGTGATTATAGTTTGGAAATATAAGTCTTTACTGTTTACCCAGCTCTAATAAGAGCTGGAGAAACATTGTCCATTGTAATCAATATTAATTTATATATATATATATATAGGAACAGTTATGTAAATATCTATGCTACATAATTAAATTCAGTTGTATGATTTAATATAAGTATTAAACTTTATATTTAGTTATTGACAAATAATATTTGCGTAAACTTATGTTTCTATATATTTATATGGTCGCTTAATAAAAAAGAAGCACTCAATCGCTAATTTCTTTGGTAAAACTCTACTTGATCTATGTTTATCGTTATCAATGATAGAAATAATTACAAACACAAAATGTTGGCCAATAAAAATAGAGTACTTATAAAATATAACTTACCATAACATTGGGCGCCTACATTTTTTAAAATTCAATAACACTACATTAGTAAACAGTGATCTGTAATAAAATTGTTGTTAGTCAAAATTCTTACATATCTGCTTCTACGTAATAATTTAGAGAAATATATAATAAATTGTATTACTTAGTATAAATTCTCGGCTGTCATAATTTAGTTAGCTGTATGTTTAATAAGTAAATTATTATTATTTTTATTTATTTTGTAATAATAAATCACGTAACATTAATTAAACCTTTTCAGTTATTTATTTGTACCTATTATTTTAGGTTAGATCTATTAAAAATATTATGAAACCCAAAAATATACAGGCTGAAAGCTTAGATAGTCTCGTCCTAAATCCATTAAAAAATAGGTGCTTAATATTTGATCTAATTATCGAGAAAAATACAAAAAATGCACTCCTATGATAAAGCATAGTGTCAATGACCGTCGGGTGATATCGATTTCACATGAAAGTGAACGTGGGAACGGTATGAACAAAACAAAAGAGTTTATTGTCTGTTTTATTATTGAAGGTTATTAACTCGGGGTCGCCTCTTACAGCTTTGGGCACCGGTCATTGCACCTTGGTTTATTATGATTGTGTTTATACTTTTGAAAGTCTTAGAACAATCTTTAACTTAGGTTCTCTTTGTTATTTATTAATTTTGTTTTGATATTATTATTTTATATGTTTAATGTGACCATGTAGAATACTGCGAGCGTCTAACCTTTCACCTGGTATATATACATGTATAAAGCTACAAAAATGTACATGAAAATCTTTCATTTAAGTAAGTTTAGACCAAATAATGTATATATACGGGCATTCGAAACTTAAACTTGATGACCACGGGACTGGTACACATCTATACACATGTACAAACACACAGCAAGTTGGTGACAATCGTGAGTATGTACAGATATATATATATACATATTTTTACTAATATGCACTTTCTAAAGCACAGCTTGTACATGAGCGGCCGAATCTCAAAATCTGCTTCTGTACGTTCTTTTGATATTCAATAAAATGCTGTCTAACCTTGCTTTGAAAATCGCTAAATTATCAAATTTTGTGTACAATTATTACCAATATTATTTTCTATCAACTAAAGTTTAAGTCGGCAGAACTTAGCATAAAGGCATACAGATATGACAGGAAGTATATCTAAAATTAATGTATGGCAAAATTGTGATAATGTTTAAAATAAAAGATTTAATAGTGAAAACATTACATACAAATTTATGTTGGAATTCTTTACTTCTGGATTTGATTACCTTTTTGTTGAGTTTTAGTGACGCCATCTTTATTTTAATAAGAATATACTATAAAAGCCAATGGATACAGATACATTATGAAAATAAATGTTCAAGTCTGACGGAATACAAGTTTAAGAATAATTAATACAAGTTAATACAACTTCAAGTACATTATACAAATTTATGAGGTCCAAAATTAAGTCTAAATTCATGTTCAAGAAACTGTGACTTCATTTTGTTTATTTGTTAATTATAAAATGTATAAGTTATTTTCTTTTATTTTTTTCAAATGCAAACCATATAACAGGTGGGTTTAATGTATTTATATAAATATTTTTTATGATTTCAGCGTATGGTTCCATAAGATTAAAAACAGATTTGAATGCATAGCCTTATATGTGTCATAAGAGAAAAAAGACGTATATTCTATCTTATGAAATTGTCTATTATATTTGACATCTTTTCATGCCTCGATCAATACCAGAATCCATTTTTCATCTGATGTCCATTTTTCATAATCAAATTTAAAGAATATAATAACATAAGTTCGAAGGTCCTCATGTGTCATAGCATTATATTAAAATTAAAATATTAAACACATTTATATAATGCTATTCGCTGACATATCTGATTTTCGTTAGGATTTTAAAATATTTTGATGACACAAGAAAATCTTTTGAATAATCTCATTCGATATTTACCAGAATGTAACATGTATTCGAACTTTATAATTCAAAATTAATTCAACACGCTCATTTTAAAGAATTTTATTTAATGGTAAGGAAATGGTAATCAAAAGTTCTCACAGATTTTGAATAATACAATTGTCTACATTACTTTAGTAGATTTAGTTAAGAAATTGACTGGAAACAATTTTAATTTCAAGAGACTCTATGAAAGAAATCAATGGTAAAGTCTTTGGAAATTTTGTTAATTTGGATAGAATTTAAATATTGTTACATGGGAGTTCAGATACTGCAATATCGTCACCGGGCCCCATTGATGTATATAAAAACCCAAGATGCACACTCAACGTCCCAAAACCCTACGCATAAAAAATGCACAAAATTGAAAATTATGCACCCATTTCAAATAGTCTTGCGTCGCTTTCGTCCTTGTAAAAACAACTTTAAATCATTTAGGTAAGGCTGGATTTGCAAAATCATAAGTTTATCGCATACCTATAACTACGTATGTATATTGGAGAGCTTTTGTGACGGTTTTGAGCGCTACTTTTATTCGAGATGTGCGTCTTGGGTTTTTTATGTCAGACCTTGTATGATTCTTCCATTTTAATAAAGTCACACATTCTAATTCCCAGAGTCATTTAAAATTCTAAAGTTAATCATAAACTGACATAATGTTGTAAAGCACCATGCATTCCGATTTTCTTGTTTCGTCTACTAATTTTAAGTAACTAGTCTGGTATAGGTTATCAATTTTAATCACAATAAAGCCGAGGAACACCTTCACGTTTACAACACTATAATAAGCACTTTATTCAATTTTGTCTATGTAGTAAGAATGTGTCTAATGTATTTTGTTTTTATAGGGTGAAAGCAACGAGACTCGCATAGCGGTTGCCAACCAGCGAGCGAATAAACTTCTCAAATCTTAAACGCATTGTATCTTGAAAGCATTATTTATTCTTGTAAAATGACGTTGGCATAATTTGGTGCTTTTTTATCTTCTTTATTAGAATGTAAACCTATGCAATGGAATATGTTAACAATATAGAAGGATATCATCTCGCCATGGGTTTCGATTTTATAAAATATAATATACTGTCAGTCGACAAGTTATCTACAGATAATTTTAGATTTTTTTTTCATTATAAATATATTGTAATTTATTATGAGTTTCACCGACGAAAATTATATAACATAACGAATTTGCCAAAAGACACGAAGATTAAAATTCCTTCAATTATTCTTGTTCAAACTTGTTTTTAAACATTAAGCCTACTAATTAAAAAAAAATATTTTTTCTTAATGTTTATTGAATAATATTTGCCAGCGTCATTTTAATTCCTGTTTAGTTGTTATAAATATAGAGTTTATATTAACGCACCAATGCCACGTGGTGAGTATATATGTTATTATATACGTGTATAACGAAAAGCAATGCAATAATGAAAATATGTTATTCACGGTCTTAGAGACAATTTGACTGCTTCATATTCGTATGTTCGTAAAAATAGCAAAATATATATTTACACTAATAACAGAGTTCGCAGTTTTGGTTATGGGTTTTAATTATTGTATTCATTTATTCATATAAATTATATTCTGTATGTATAACGTCAAATGTGTACACTGTTTGAAAGCGTAATAACATAGTAAGTATATAGATATCGTAATACGGATATTAGATACCAAAAACACATGCATAGACTTTCTGCTAATGCTTGCGTCATGAACTGGTATACTTAGAAATTAAACGTTGGTTTCATGCAAACCGCTAGAGCTATTTTCACAAAATCACTACAAAGAATTGCTCGTTTAATGGTATAAGATTTTATAACATTTCATTTTGTGTGTGCCAAAAATGCACTTTAATTATTAGCGATAACTATCTAAAAATGATCTACTATGAAGATCTGAAGTTATACTTGAAATAATATATGGGTCATATAGAACCAAAAGTGGCAACGTTATATTTTCATTATCAATTTTTATTTTCTTATGAATATTACAGATTTATTCATAAATTATGTTCTACTGCAGTCATACTCAACCTTTTTTAAAGGGGCCACAAACACGTTTCACGCATGGTGTCGCTGGCCGCAAACTATATAAGGTTATCATGAAGCGACATGAAATGGGGACTAAATTTTGAAAACACCTGTTCCAATCTTACGATTTTTAACATTATCGGCGCACTATACTGACAAACAAAGCGACACGCTGAAAATATTAAAAGAGAATGCCATTCCTGTTGTCTAGCTCGTTCCTCCCACACTATCTTCAATGGAACGCATCGTGGTCGAGTTATTTGGGGATTATTTAATTTACTTAGCGTGCTCAAAGTTTTTCTGATGGAGGCGAAATTTTGAATAATTGAAAATAAAGTAACATCGGGTGGGCCAACTTTAAAGGCCCGGTGGGCCGCATGTTGAGTAGTATAGCTGTTCCACAGTATCTAACAACGTTATTGTCTATCTGTATTCTTAACTAACTTCTAGTAATTCCTTGATACATTATTAACAAAGAAACGTCTATATCTTTTGAATTGTCAAATGGTATAATTAATATAAATGCCTCTGTCAAACAAGATTACACAGACAACAGAGTTATCTTTAAACCCTACGCTCAACTGCGCAAATTACTGAAAGACAAGTTGTATCCATAAATAACTTCTTACTAGTAATTCCTTTAATACGTTCTTAATAAAGAAGCGTCTATTTCTAATCGTCAAATGATATAGTTATTACAAAAGCCTATGTCAAACAAGTTTACACAGACAACAGTTATCTTTAAACGCTACGCTCAACTGCGCGAATTACTGAAAGACAAGTTGTATCCGTAAATAACTTCTTATTAGTAATTCCTTTAATACATTCTTAATAAAAAAGTGTCTATTTCTAATCGTCAAATGATATAATTATTACAAAAGCCTCTGTCAAACAAGTTTACACAGACAACAGTTATCTTTAAACCCTACGCTCAACTGTGCGGAATTACTGAAAGACACGTTTGCAAACAAATATTAAAGACTCTCTTGAATCTTATTTATTTTAGGAGAAATATTACGTTTATTTGCTAATGATTTGACAATTCCTATTCAGACTTCTGTATAAACAAGTCTTCGTATTAATTTAAGCTTAGTGAGATTTTTTAAATTAAATATTAATTTTTTTTTATAACTTTTAAGGTTTTATCGCGACTCCGTGAAACGTAATTCTCGTAGTCACAAGCGATTAAAATTTTTCCACGCTACTTTATCTCTTCGGTTGTATAAAATTAATGGGTCTTAGAGACGATCGTTTGGAACCGTCAATTTTAGGTTGTCAATGATTTATAATACTAGAGCTTATTGATATTATCAATTGTAGCTCTTTCATCAAAGACTATATTGCTGGCTATTGTTAGTACATCAAGTGAACATTGCCATATCCTATTGTAATTATGCTTAATTCACATCCTGGATCTTGAAAAGTAGAAGATAACAAAGGACTTAATAAACGATTTAAAGATTTTTCTTTATATTTGAAAAGATTGTTACATATTCTATGACAAAAATATTTTAAAGAAAGCTGTTTAGAAAAAAAAATGTACGTTATAAAACATTTTTTTTTTAATTTTTACTCTGTGCTGTATATATACACTGCAACATATTTTTTTCTTGCCGAATAGTTCTTTACATTTTCTTTAAATATTTTAACATTTTTGTGTGTATGTGATAAGATAATAAGATAGATAAGTATGAATGTAGCTAATGTGGTAACTCAACAGTATCCAATTATAGGGATCATTCTAACCTATAAAATGCCTAACTGCAGTTCATATCGTGATTCCATTATACTTTAAGTCAAACTCGTCTCCGAGATCCAAACGGTGCTTGGTTAATTACATTTAAAAAAATATTATTTAGTACACAAAATACTCTTGCTGTTTGTTAAGAGCACGGTCCAAACGCAATTTAAGTAATAATTACAACAAATTCCATTTTAAATAAACATCGAATACTACAATAGTAGTGAATTCCACGTATGTCTATATATTTCAATTGTGATTAAAAATATTGTCTTTACTAAGGTGACATTGGCCAAAAAGTCGACACATTAATCAAACTTCTTTGCATTTTCTTTTTAATTGTAATTAACGCTATTAGATAATTATTTATTTATCTTTAGACTTTATGTAAGCTGAAATTAGACTAGTTCACGCGACATACATATTATAATAATAAAAATAATTGACATTAGAAACGCGTGGAGTGTTGTTTATGTATATTAAAAAACAATATGCAAATAGTTGAATATTTAAAACTTTATAACTATTTACTTAAATTGTATTGTTACTATTATGGAGGAAAATGTACCGGCCTTAGGAGTATGTAATGTGTAGGAATGTTAAAGAAAATATTGGCTTGATTTATGTAACAGATAGTTATAAGAATTTTCAAAATTTTCTCTGTCTTTTTCTCTTAATAATATAAATTGTATTGTAAGTATAAAAATATATATAAATCTAAATAAATATTTTAATAATAAGAAAACAAATATATTTTAGTGTTATTTATGTGTGAACATATTGCTGCTTATGTCGAGATTATAATCTATGGAAGCATACGTTGTAGTTATTTTTAAAGATATGACAGTACTATGCAGCAATATGGTCATAATTATGTAGATGAGTTTCAACATCCAATAGTTGTTTAAAAGTACCGCCTGCATAAACTTTATCGTTTCTTAATCAGCCTAATTAAATGTAATGATTGAAACAAATACATCTATTTTCATTATAATCAGATAAACATTAGAATAAAGTGTTAATTTCTTATTACAATAATTCTTTGTCGATTTGTAGTTCTTGTTTTTTTTTTTAATATACTTTACAGTTTTTAATCTTTGACCAAAATCTAACACGATGGTAAATGACGATGATAGGACGACAGCATACTAAACCTAGAGGGTACTGGCTCTCAAATACAACTACTAGAAGACACATTAGTAGGTGGTAGGTTCAGCATGAATGGGTCGGCTCGCCCGGGGTACAACCACCCTCTCACAGAAAACCGACGTGAAGTAACAGTGCTCGCATTGTTGCGTTTCGTTTGGTCAGTGGGAGAGCCGGAAGACCACCTGCCCCCCACCTCCATCATTCCCCCTACCCCCCAAACACAGCCTGACAACGCACTTGCGGCTTCCCTGGTATTGCTAGTGTCTATGGACGGTCGTAATCACTTAACATCAGGTGAAGCGCCTGTTCGTTTGCCTCCTGTGATATAAAAAAAAAAACAATAGATGGTAGAGCCACGCTGAAACTATTACTGGTTTCAGCATGATTGGGTCGGTTCTTCCGGGGTACTACCACCCGACCCACCGAAACACCGACGTCAATTAACAGTGCCTACATTGTTGCGTTTCGTTCGGTCAGTGAGAGCGCCGGAACCTCTCCCCTCCACAAAAAAATATGCTGGCAACGCACTTGTGACTCCCCTGGTATTGCTAGTGTTTATAGACGGCGGTGATCACTTGACATCAGGTGACTCACCTGTTCGTTTGCCTCCTATGATATAAAAAAACACCAATAGCTGTTTTGTGACAGTTTTTCAACTTCAAGCTGCTGGCTTGCCAGGAGGGCTTAGAAAATTCAATACCACCATGTTATCATCGCAATGTTTTCCATCACCAATCATTCCGGCTCATCCGCAAAGATGGGAAGTCACATCGATTCACACGGTGTCCGAACACTCTAACCCACTGAGCTATCGTCGCTTCAAACTATACCAAAGATAGGACACGTGGGAGTTTTGGAAAATTAATAAATAAATGTAACCTTACGACACCTTTGTAACATTATCAATCAAAAGTCTAGTCGTAAATATTAGATCCATAGATAACAATTAAGAAGGCATGGATACAGATGATACGATGAATCTTCCTCCCCCATTTCACCTGTGGACCTATTTTTGATACATGTCTTTTATAATTTAATTAAATAATAGAAGTATGTCGCTGTGCACGCATCACGCCAAAATTTCTGAATGGATTTCCACATTTAGTTTAATTTTACTTCTAATACATTTGGTAGGTACTTATCTAAAATAATGTGTGGAGTGTGGTGCTTATGTTTTTTCTTCTGTACATAAGATATATTGTTAAGAGAACAAACAATACAGACGAAGTCACGTCCGTATCACGTAGTATTATATAAAGTTTAGAGTTTGACTACAATCAACTGTGTTAAATTTGCAATTTGATTTGAGACGGGTAACAAAATATCAGGATCGGTTCTTGACTGTGTATAGGCACTTGACGCCCCAGACGAACTTAAGACTAACTACCGAAAGCTCGTGCAGTTGATCGAATCTACGTCTCTATTATCCGAAGAAAACAATGAGCCATCATTGCTTCGTGACAACGAATTTTCTGGAAGACTGGGGAAAAATTTCACAAAAATTTAACCTTCCATTAATGCGTGTATGATTCCACAAATAGATGTCTACATTTATTAGACTAATACACATATCCAATCCAAATCTGTAACATAATTTTAATGTAACTCTACAAAAAACTATAATTTGATTATTTAATGAAGAATGAGGTTAGAATCCAATTTACCCTTACTGAATCACAAAATAAATAGGTACTCCTAGCGTAGATATAGAAGCTACCCGGTTAATCGAAGGCGGCCAACCTTTATATAAGGTGCTCTGTGGGCCAACCTTTCGGTGTTCTGAGGGACCACCCTTTAATGCCAAATGTAATACCACATTGCAAAAAATAGTTCTGTAAAACGATGGAAGCGTACCGCATGCCCATTTTACAACTTTGCCATACTACCATATACACAGCGCAGTATCCGTACACTTTGATGAATGCGCTATAGTTTTAAGAGAAAATCTAATTAAAGTCGACACTCTATGCCATGCTCATTTTTAAACTAGCTTCTGCCCGCAATTTCATCCGCGTGGAATAATTACTTTGGACTAACACGCAGCGGAAGCTCTCAAAAGGAAAAAAACACCCCGATTTGAAAACATTCTTCATTGGTGCTCCATTCCCATTATTCTTAGTGTGATGATATACAGCCTTCCTCGATATATTACCTAACACAGTAAAAATTTTTCAAATCGGATCTTGATATTATCTCGTTAAAGCAAACAAACAAACTCTTCAGCTTTATAAATATTAGTATAGATTTATTATGGGTAATTTCGAAAATTTCTATGACATTTTAAACGAAGGCGCGGAAGTGGTCAAAAATGTCAGACCAACGATAAATACTTCAGTAACTTATTTTAGTTTTTTAATGTAGATTCTATTTTTTTTTATCTACAAAATTTCACACTGCGCATTCTACCAACCAATCTCCTCCTAACCAACTACAAAAAGTTGCGCAGTCAAATTTCAGAAAATTCTCAGACCACAGAAAGACGATTGAGCTATGCCAGTAGAATGGACCAAGGATACACGGTAATGAGGCCCGTAAGTTTAATAATTCCTCAAGGACAGCATTAATAACTCGCAGAATTGATCCCAACTTTACATCTATTATATTATAAGCAAATTCAAAAACATTTTATGCAATTTAGGCACTTATGAACGTCAAAACTACCACCGGTTCGGAAAACAACCCAACAACCCCGGAAAACATCGAGAAGAACCGGCAAGAAACTCGATCTGGTTTATCTTTTTAACAAATATATATAATATTTAGAATAATAATATATTCTATATAATAGTAAATTTCACAAACGTTTTAATGGATGCACAGAGATGAGTCAATTCCAGGCATCACCATCGTTCACATATTAATATAGCATAAGCATAATGCTATACGTGAAGAGAGACGGAACTTAATTAATTAAAGAACGTTCGAACCCCGGCATGTACTAACGAATTTTTCGGAATTCGCGTACAATAACTAATTTAAATTGGTAACACTATCCGCTGACGGTGAAGGAAAACATCGTGAGGAAACCTGAACCTGAGAAATGTTCTTAGAGTACTACTATATATGAGCAAAAATAAAACTGTGGATTTCTCACAGTTTGAAATCACCAATTCGTTATGGACTGGCGTGGTGATTATGCCCATACCTTCCTTCGGGAAGAGGACTATGACCCTGCAGTGGGTTTGTTACAGGCTGACGATAAAGTAAAATATGTATATTGTTTTATTATAAATTTTATTCAATAAAAAAGATAATATTATAAAATAAATAACAATAATGTTGTAAAACCTCAATGCGATAATTAAGTAAGTATATGACAATACTACGGTTATCGATTAATTTAACATGATAACTATTTTATGATATAAGCCAAGTGATAGTCGGTATAGCATTGATAATTTCAATCTAATCTACTTGTTTTTCGTTTATTGCTCTTGTTTTTAATTTTACTTTTATGACTTTCTATATAATCAGTGCATTGTGATTGTGAGATATAAAATTTTAATATTTTTCTTATATAAGAATTAAAGTATTGCCCAAATTAGAAAAGTAGACGAGATGTGGCAGTTCAAGTATTAGAAAAACCGACGTCAAGTAACAGTGCTTGCATTGTTGCGTTTCGTTCGGTCAGTGAGAGTGTCGGAGGCCCAATTCCCTTCCATCTCCCCCCTCCCCCAAACACAGGCTGACAACGCACTTGCGACTCTCCTGATGTTGCAAGTGTCTATGGACGGTGGTGAGCACTTAACATCAGATGACCCGCCTGTTCGCTTGCATCCTATGATATAAAAAAAAGCTATCGACGGTCCTTTTGATACTTACTTAATACTTGATAGACCACGAAATTCTTAGTTAAAATATAACAAGTAAGGTCAACGTCGCCGCACGCGTCATTAGAATATGCCAAAGTCTTTGGCTATTATCTATATATGTACAAATTTGTCTTTGGTTAATGTTAACGTTATCTTACTAGTAATACAACTCGACTAAAGATAATTAGCGTTACAAAAACAAACATACATTTTGTATTTTCGAGTTCAACAAATTATAATTTGTTCGAAATTATATATAACTAAAATATTGGTATATCAAAATACCAACTTCTGCCAACACCAGCGAAATATACATTACACAGATAATATAAAACAGTGTACCATCTTGTACATTATATGTAAGCAATGGTAATTCTTAATGTTACAAATGTGCGATAACAAATATGAATAATATTTTATTTACTTTATCTAGTCTTTGATCATTTTTATGAAGGCAAATACCGTTTCCAAAGCATTTATCTCACGATTTTTCATGTAGAAATAATAAATCTTCTTGATCTAATGTGTACTGCAGCGTGAAGTTATCATATCACTAAAAAGAGAATTACTATTATTAGTAAAATATCTTTCCACACTCTCACTGTGATAAAACAATTTTCGGTACATGGAATGTGCAGACTGGATCTTTGTAAGGGACAATTAAGAGTTTGCTAATTAGTACGAACAATTACCAAGACCAGTGGATACTAGACACAAATAGACTGGTGGATACTATTATCTTGTGTATAGGCATTTGTAAACCAAGCACAAAAAAGTGACTGGTTCTGGGGTGCAGCTACCGCAACGTAATGCTAAGTGCTTGGTGAAACTTAAAGACTTGTAACTTCTTTCTGCCACATTATTATTTATACCTGTATGATATTTCTTTTAAACTTTATTGTGGTATTTGACCCGGTATTCAAACGTAGTCTAACAAACTATCGTGTCTTCAAATAATAAACAAAGAGACTAAATGATATTGAAATAATTAAAAGTAATGTTTTCATACTAACTTATTTCAACTGCAACTTCAAGTGACGTCATGACAGCGAACCCGAGGAGAGCGCAAACAAATTGAAGCATACCAGCACTACGCTTCCATACTTCAAAGAATACAACGTAGACTAGAGTTCCACATGCTAGACCCTGGAATCATTATATTTTACATATAAATAAAATGATAGAGATCTGACGATGTGCGCGGATTACGCAAAAACTACTGAATAGATTTTGATCCATTTTTTTGGGTTTTATTTCTTATAAACTAAGACCTTATCTAAAAGATCATCAAGTTTATTTATTACATTAGGAATCAAAATAGCATCATTTAATATAACGACTACGCGTTCAGCAACGTGTATTTCCCTATCATTGAAAAGCGGGGCAAACGGTGTACTGCTTATGTTTTTTCTCTGTAAATAAAATATATTGTGTAGATAATAAACGACTCTGTCAACTGATTTTCCTTTTTTTATTTGGTAGCTATTTAATAGCTTTAGTGTTATCAATCAGTTGTAAATTTTTTTTTTAAATTATGTATATGGAATGGTTATAAAAGCCCACTCTTGGGCAAAAAATTCTCAACAATGTTGAAATAACGTTATTAGTTCGCACAACACTTTTTCCTCTTACACTTTCCTCTGTCAGATATCATGTCAGTATTCAGTACTGATATACACATCATTTTGCATATAATCTATCCATACCTTTTTCGGTCTTCCTCTACTCCTATAGCCGTCCACCTTCATACTTAAAACTTTTCTAGGGACAGGTCTCTCATTGCTTCTCATGACAGGCTCATACCATACTAACCTATTGCTCCTTAAGTTCTCTATCATTGGTACTATTTTCAAACTTCCTCTAACGTAGTAACTCTTACTCCTATTCATTCTAGGTACACAACACATTTATCTTAACATTCGCATTTTTGGCACATGTAACCTTCTCTCATCCGCCTCTTTCGTAGCCCAGCACTCAGATCCATACCACTGATTGGAACAATTATGGACTTCTAATGTTATTGAAAGGTTAGTGAATCATTAAGGATCAAAAAATGATACCCTGATCAACTTATCAAAATAAGCACTCGTAATAGCACTGGGTCAGTAAAATACGAATACAAATTAAACGAAGATAAAATTATTAGCATATGATTTTTTTTTTGTCATTTGTCTTTTGTCTTTTGTCTTTTGTCATTTTAACATTGCGTCAAAAGTTACGAGTATCATAAGCCAAATCCCTTCATTTCCTATGTATCGTTTTTACTAGATACATTGGTATAGACGATAACTATACCTATAACAAAACTAAGGTACCCAATCATCCCGTGAAAACGATGTCCATCTTGCTTCTGTTATTACAATTTTGAGAAATACCTAGGATAGATATACCTATATTTGAAAAAATAATGGCGGCCATCTTGAATTTTATTGTCTATTTCCAGTAAATCCAGTTCGTAACCCTTATTAGAGGGATGTAAAATAACAAACTAACAATCTCATTATACTGGAATCTAACATACTGAATTACAATCGTAACATATATATTTATACTAATATTAGAAAGCTGGAGGGTTTGTTTGGTTGAGCTCGCTAATCTCAGGTACTACTGATCCGATTTGAAAAATTCTTTCAGTGTTAGATAAGTCATTTATCGAGGAAGACTATAGGATATATATCACGCTAAGACCAATAGGAGCGGAGCACCGACGAAGAATGTTTCAAAATCGGGGTGCTTTTCCTTCGGAGAGCTTCCGCTGTCAGTACTTTATAAATGTCTGGGCAGCCAGTGAATTTTATATTATACTTTTCTTCCGTACCGACTACGCTACTGGCCTAACGGGCCGTCACAGCTTCACCGGAATACAAATATCATACTTTTTCCGCTACAATATGGTAATAGTAACTAAATAACATTTTTTCAAGCGTTCCAGTTTCCTGTCTCTCATAGTGATCAGCGTTATTATACTAGAAAATATTTTAGTACCTACGCGTCGAAGACCGAAGTAAACGCTCGTATATTCGTTGTAAGTATTCAACTATAATAAGTTTATAGACTACTATATGTTGATTATTATTTCATTGTTACCTGTAAAACAACAGAATAAAGTCCAGCTTCCGCAGCCCCCGCTCCGCCTACTAGTAATATTCCAATGCCGATACCCAACGCGGACATAAATGAGAATGTGAATATGTAGACAAGAGACAGCCATCTCTTCGTGTTCGCCGCCAACAGTTCCACGCCGATGCAGAACGATATTATGTATTTATGAGCTGAAACCGCACCGAACATGTACCTAAAATAAATAAATCAATTTCAAGCCTTTTATTTTATCACTAAGCAAATATTATTTCCCAAGTTTTTATTAACTTGTTACTTTTGTGTATAGAGATAACATTTATGAATACAAGGTAGAGTTGTCGTTAACAAAACTCACAAAATAATTTATATTATTTCTAACGTAACCAAATTGTAACCTAGGTGAACTATTTGTTCATCAGTCTATAGATAAGTATATAAATAAATATTTAGGCACTAGCTGCCCACTCAAGCTTTGCATGGGTGTAATAAAAAGGAAATGAAAACAACTGTTCCCTTTACAGTGCGATTATCTAATTCAATAAAATGACAACTGAACGTTCCTGTCTTCTATCTCACTCATTTTTATATGATTTTTTTTACTCAAATTTCTCACTTTTCCGTACAATTTTTTAAACATTTTCTTTCGTATCAACGTAGTCCTGGTAACTGCATACGCAACAAAAAAGATTTAGACAGATAGATGTGACCGTTCTCAAGTGATATGATTAAATACATTCGGCAATAATTGTTGTAGATAGATGAGATACATTTACACAAAATTTTAACTATCACCATGAAAGAAGGTACGCGTACATTTCAAATGAAGAAGGTTTTTATGCTATCCAATTTTCTGTAAGAAGCCACTATGTCGCGCTGTCGCACATTAACTTCTGCAGACTGCAACGATCGTCACGAAAATGGATATGCGTAGATATCCGAATAAAACGCAGAATATACATATGTATTCTATAAAAGCCAACCATTAATGATAAAAATAATAGGTAGTAGACGCCCGAGAAATAGTGGACACAACTAGGTAGGTAGGTATATATGAATATTTATACGTAGATTTTAACTATACAGTTAAAATATACGTATAAATATAAATATATATATTTTATAATATGTATATGATATCATTACCTAGTATAAAACAAAGTCCCCGACCGCGTCTGTCTGTCTGTTCGCGATAAACTCAAAAACTACCGAACGGATTTTCATGTGGTTTTCACCGGTGGATAGAGTGATTAATGAGGAACGTTTTAGTATATAATTTGTCAAGGATTTTTTCATAATCAGGGCGGGACAACGTCTGCCGGGCCCGCTAGTATTATATAATATGTATTTTACTGATAAGTTGAAATTATTTTAATATTCCTTATGATCGCACAAGTGCTATTATGGACTGCTTTTTATATTATAGCTTTTTATTTGTCATTGCTAGGATAAACTTAATTATTATTGACGATCATATTCCAGACAACGTCGAATATTGCTACTAGTCTTACGTATGTTCTAGCACGTAGCTAATACCGTATCAGCTATATTTAACGATATAAGATCTCTGAACTACAGGAGCCTAAGTGTAGTTATTGTTATTAATAATTGTTATATTGTTATTTAATTAAATAATTTTAACTGTCATAATCATATTCTTCAAACAGGTGAGGTATATATATATATATATATATATATATATATATATATATATATATATATATATATATAGCTATATATATATATATATACTAGCTGACTCTCGCAACCCGGTTACCTACTGGTTTCAATTCTATTTCCAAACTTGAAAAATCATAAAAAAAACCTAGATCCCAATTACAGCGACTCCCACCGTTTCCAATTGTGACACTACACAATTCAGGTACTCACATACCTAGTTAGTTTACTGAATGTATTACGCATGTGTGGAACAAAATTTCAATGAGGCGGACGTAGTGCCACCTCTCATTCAGCAACATCAATAATTTTGTTTTGTTTGAAATGTGAACGACCGTTGAATCATTTGGATATGGTTTATACAAAAGTATTAAAATCGCGAATAAAAAAATGGGAGGGTGGGGTTAAAAAAGTGAAAACTTGGAGTTATATGTATTTTTTGATGGCAAATAAAAAAAAATTCAAAAACTAAAAATTGAAAGAAAAAAAGCTGGATACGGGCACCTTAATCACCTAAAGGTATAAAATATACTTTACGACCTTTAAAATTTTATAAAAATCGGTCCAGCCCTTTCAGAGGAGTTCAAACATTAACACCGTGACACGAGATTTTTATATATTAGATACACATAGATATGTCTATAAATATTTGTTGTACGCGTGTTTTGGGAAATATTTTATACTTGAAATTTAGACACTCTTGAACATATAAAATCAGTGTATGTTTGCTACTTTCCATTTTTACACTAATTTTGCAAATGTAATTACAACCAAAGCGTATTTTACGTCTATGATAATAACAGATTACAAACTCGAGACATATATTTTTCTGTATGGTTCCGTATGTAATACTAAACTGGGATTTAGACGTTTTATAAACATCTAACAAGCGGTTAGCGTGGGTAGCAACATCCAATCACAGTACAGCGATGTGTTTCTAGATAAGATAGATGATGCAGGTGAATTATGAAACAAATTAACTATTTGTCATTATGTAATTTATCAAAAAAATGAAATATAGTAAATTAAACTTGCGATAAACGAAAATAAAAAGATAGCGCAGTGGTTTAATAGATCGTCTCGCTACTATATAACCTATATAACCACGTTGAGTTGTGCTATCGAATCCAAAACTGTAAATAATTTGTGTGATATAGAGTTGAATTTCGTAATTCGGTAAATGCGGAATAGTTTTATAACAAAAAATAGCTAATCTTGAAACACGACAAATATCGCAGAGGCCATTTTCAATAAATAATTTGGGAATTTGCAATCCAAAAGAGTATGAATGTCTTTCCACCGTAATTTCGACATTCAGTTTAAACGGAGTTTGTAGCGTTTAGTTGGAATCGGTTTGGAAGTTAAAGCGCGTTAATTCGTAATGAAACTCTAAGATTAATTTGTAATCATATAGAATAGAAGAAAAGATTTATTGCAAGATAAAATAATACTAAAATTAACATAAGTTTAAAGTATATAAACTTATAATTAATGAATGTAGCAAGAGTGAAAATATGTTATAATTGTTGTAAACCTCATTATGGTCGCGAACCTCTTTGATGTTCTGATTATATAAACTTTATGATGAAAGTTCTATGTTTGATTTTAATAAAGAAAATAAACAGGAATTTAAAAATTTACTTCACAGCGGACACTGTTCTGTCTTGTAATACAAAAACTAATTGGAGAGTAAAGTAATTGAAAATAAAACATGTGATAATTAATCCTTATCCTCACAATTATTATAAATGCAAAAGTAAGTTTGTTTGTTACGCTTTCACGCCTTAATTATTCAATCGATCGTCATACCAGTACAAAAACGTTGTCATCGGTACAAAAAAAGGTATATATAGGGTACATTCCATTTAGAAAAAAAAGTATTGCTCACGAACAATGGTCGGCAAACCGCGAATATTATTTATTAACTTGTATTGTAAGAGACAAGTTGTTTTTGAAACGTAAACCTTACAACAAAAAGGCGCATTTTTAGAAAGCAAAATAGCACAAAAACAAACTCAGGAGTGTATTTTTAACCCTAATTATTTCCATAAAAATGTCTTTACTAAAACAAAGTTTAAGTTTAAAAAAAGGCTCTTGTAAGAAACTTCAGTTTTGTATTGTTTATATTTGGCTCTTTGAGATGACGAGTTTGCCGCCCACCGCACACGAAGGATAAGACGAATCTACATTAACGCGAGTGAAACCGCGGGCAAAAGCTAAGTAGTTCACAAAATACAGAGTATATATATATTTGTTTCCTTTTTGTGGAATCGTAGAATTGTTTGTTACTTGGTTTCTATATGTACTGAGTTGGTAGTTTATTATTATAATCAATTAGGATTAAACGATATGTTTATTCACTTTTTATCCCTTTGAATACATTATGTGTGTTATATAGTACTTAGTGTGACTTGTAAGGCGTTTGTGGTGTCAAATTAAGTTCATGTATTTACTGCAGAGAGATAAGTTTTATAATAAATTTATCTAACATTACTATCTAGTTATAGGGTATTAAAATATCATATCAGATACATTGGATGTGGTGTCGTACAATAAATATGAATTATATTAATTTCAATAATACTGTAAATTTTTATTATCATTACATAGTATAAAACAAAGTCCCCTACCGCGTCTGTCTGTCTGTCTGTTCGCGATAAACTCAAAAACTACCAAACGGATTTTCATGCGGTTTTCACCAATGGATAAAGTGATTCACGAGGAACGTTTTGGTATATAATTTGTCCAGGATTTTTTATAATCAGGGCGGGACAACGTCTGCCGGGCCCGCTAGTAGAACCATAAAAATAGGTTATTCGTAATCACCTTAAAAATTATCCGTGATAAATATTTCACTTAATCTGAAGTATTATTTCGATTGAGCAATTTGTGATAAGGAAAGTAGTTTTTATAGAGATTACAGCTGTTCCTCTGATAAAAATTGTATTTATCCTCATTTTTAATAAGCCATATAGGGTTTTAAACAGAGATAACGTGAAAATATTGATGTATTTCAAAGATTATCTTTTTATGAATAATAGTCGGTAATAGGTAAAAAGAAATCCGGGATGATTGTATGCTTAATATATATTTTTATCACATATCTACTAGCTCTTTAATGAATTACGTATAGCCGACCAAATACGGAACTAATAAGTTTGGTCACAAATTTGAAAATCAGGTGTGTAATGTTTAGAAATCTCACACCTATGTTACAGTAAACACGCTATACCTATAGCAAATTATTTAAGGATTATGAAACGAAAACAAAAAAAAAGTAACGACATGTAACCGTCACACACGATTGAAGTAAAACTTCTTTGGCGTTATAAGAGATGGCGATTAAGTTAAAAATAAATGCATCATATAAGAACTTAAAAAGGCATTGATTAATGATGTAACACTAGTAATATATACATTTTATTATCGTCAACCACTATACATTTTATATTTAAGTTCCGAATTAGCTGATAGATGGCACTACAGATAATGAAGCTTTGATTTCACTTGTTACTTACTTACATTGAAACCAGACGGCAGCACGGTCGCGCGCTCTTATATACATAATTAATTCTATTGTATGATTTTTATTATTATTAATTTTAAAAATTTTTATTAATGTTATTTTTTCAAAAAATTGTGATTGTTTTGTTTATAAACTATTTATTGACAAGATAAATGAAAAAATGAGTGCGTGTAACCGTCACACGCTATTGAATTAAAACTTCTTTGGCGTAAACATACCCAAAACTTATATTTTAATTTAATTGGCTACTCATCATAGTAATATGTTCGTACTTTTCTATATTTTATTTACTTTATAATATAACAAAGAGTTGCTAATAATATTTACTATTTTATTTAAGTTATAGATAATGAAGCTTTGATTTAATTTGTTACTTAATTACATTAAAACCAGATGGCAGCATGATCGCGCGCTCATATATACATAATTAATTCTACTATATGATTTTTATTATTATTTAATTTAGTACTTTTTATTAATTTTTTTTTTTTTTAGTTTTGATTGATTTGTTTATAAACTATTTATTGACAAAATCAAAATTATTTAAAAACCGGGAGGTACAAAAACATGAAGCCATATTGCCGTAACGGACTTGCATTGCATGGTCCTAGTAGCGCCTAAAGAAGTTTTACTTCAAAAATAAAACGAACCAAGGTTCGATTTGTGATAAGCCACGACAGCAATTTTTACAGCCGCCCAAAGAAAGAGAAGCCCCCTATCGTTTTTAGCAATATTCAATTTTATACACATTCAGGATTATGCTATGATCATAAGAGATAACGAACTTGTGTCTAGATTATGTCGACTTTATTTAGTTTTAGGTTAATATATGTATATCTTTCTATTTTATGTGTAAATACTTGATTTACGTAGTATACGTGTGTATACCTATAACACTACGTAAATAAATAAATTAAATCAGGAAAAAAATGTGCACCCGATAATATTTATTCACCTGTGGGCTTCTGTTCTCAGATCATACTTATTTAAAAGAATGGTATTTCGCAAAAAGCGCAGGCTATAGACGTTTCGACTTTTCTCCGATTTGCATTTTAATTAAATACACCATTATCCTTATAACGCAGTGATAGTATCGTGGTTCACCGGGTTTGGTTAGCTAAACACTAGAACATCATACATTATAAATGATATTTTCGGGATAGATGTAAATGCAAGGATCGGAGTTGCCGACCGCTTCAATTGCGAAGTGTTATGCGAATTACAACAAAAAGATTTTAATAATTATTTTGATAATTAAGATACCTTCATGTCACCCGCAACTTTGTTTTTATAAAAATGATTTTGTCTATTCTTAGGAAGCATGTGTTTTATTTGGATGAATTGTGCTGCTTTTTATTTGCTTTACTGTAATATTCTCATGATTACTCAAACCCTTATAACTCTTTCAGCAATTTAACAAGGTTATTTAATAGCTTTCTAATCTAATCTTCTTTTCTCTAATCTAATCTATTGCGACTTCCAACAAGGTTGCGTTAAACGTTTAACGCTACCATGGAAGGGGTATGAAAGCACTGTTGCGTTAAACGTTCAACGCTCCTGATGAGGGGGAATAGAAAGAGACAGAGCGATAATAATAATCAAACATTTCGTATCTTTAGTTATCATAATTCGATTGTAAATGTTGTAGATTTGGATATTTCTCCACTCGAAAATGACAATTAAAAGATGCGATCAATTGTGAATTGTAAGCAATGTTAATAAAGTTTGTCTTAAAGTAACAATATGATTTTACTAAAAATCAATTTCTACCCCTTCTTATTTTCATTTCCACATTACGAAGTTTCACTTCTTCCGCGCGGAGGGACTCCACGCACTATTTGTTTGTTGTTGCTTAGTGTGCATATCATCATCATCTGTTTGTAAAAGCCTACTGCAGGGCCATAATCCTCTTCAAGAAGGAAGGTATGAGCATAATCACCACGCCAACCCACGACGTATTGGCGATTTCAAACTCCGAAAAATCCACAGACCTATATTTTCCCACATACGGTGGTAATACAAGAATATTTCTCAGGTTCAGGTTTCCCTTCACTGTCAGTCGATAGTGTTACCGATTTCAATTAGAATATGTATGCGAAATCCGAAAAGTTCCTTGGTACATGTCGGGGTTCTAACCTGCAAATATCTCATTAATATTGCTCCACCTCCACGACTATTAGTCTGCATATGACCTCTGAATATTATGATTTAAGGGTCCTCGAGTCGAAGAGGCTATGAACTCGTGCCCGTAACTTATTTTAAATTAATTATCACAAAGCTCCAAATACATTGTCCGTGTAGTTTATGATTATTAAAAAGAGTTTCCTTTAGTAATACGTTATAAACTGTTTTACTATCCTGCCAGTATCTGTGTCCTCAGTTTCGAGTTTCGTTATAAAATAACTGGTTCTTCCTTAACGTTATCACTTATCAAGTGAAGTGCTCACCGAATACTATTTCTTTCGTAACACAATTTCATAACAATAACGTAAAACAGCGATCTGGAAGTTTAACTCTTTTGATAATTTTCAAATACTATAGATAATTAGTTTTTATTGTCTATTTTAGTTTTATCGTCTCACCACAAGAGGCGCTGCTAGTTATTTGTAAGTTTAAGTTTTCGACCACAACCTCATCTTATTTGAAAGGTTAGTGTGGCCTAAGATGAGAAACAAACACAATAGGACTGGCTCTCAAGTGTATTTTCCGGAACAATACTATAGGTGCTTCGCTATAGACTTGATGGCTGTAGTTAGTCAGTCGAACGTACAGAAAGCTTTATCCGTATGCATTATTACACTATTAAAATCATACGAAAATAATTATTAACTTTTTTAGATATTAGCTGTTTCTTGCTGCTTCTTCTTCATGGTATCAGGGTTTCCAAATTATCCATGAAATTACGCAATATATGTGATTGTTTCTACCGTCTTATAATCATAATCAGTCAGTAAATATTATATCTATCTTAAGTAACTAATAATGTTTTCCTCAACAGTATTTTAAAGAAATTGACTTGATTACTATGCATAACTAAAAGCTAAATATTTTTCAACAGGCCAAGATAACGGACCGTTGGTGGCTTTTATTAGATAATATTACTTGTTAATTAGCATTATGTTTGAATATTATTTATAATTTCAGGACCTTAATTAATATCGTCTGATGTTACGCTAATTAAATTTCAAAAGATATTTCAAAACTAGATTCCTTTTCTACTTCGTATAGATCTTTTGGTGATAAGAGAATCTAAAACAAAGAGAGCTTGTTCATGATTTATAAGTCTTGAGACAAATCGACTTGAGGTAGTTACAATATTTAAAAAAAAAAGTGTGTGTGTACTTTTATGTACAAGCGTTAGAAGTTTACTTCTTTGGCATAACAAGATAAAAATCTTTTCTCAAATTTTATCTTTCGCCTTATTCTACGTTTGTAGAAATAACGACGAAATACACAATAGAAAAAAGGTATTTAATACATTGAAAGTTTAAATACAAAGAAATACAAAGAAACAAAATGTTGGCTATAGCTAACTTCAGGGTGTCGGTTTTTCGTGACGGTGTGCGCGCGCATAGTAAAAATTTACTCTCCTCATTTTTCCCTAACGCGCCAAAAGAAGTATAAATTCAAAACTTTCTATATAATTATGAAATTTGAGCAACTTATATTGAAAGCTGAAGAAATAAGATGGCTAAAGAATTAAAAAAAAACGAAAACCGAAAATATATAGAGAATTGGAAAAAGATTGCATACTAATAAGACTACAACTAATTAATGTTTTATATAGACTTCTTGAAGATTACGAATATGGTTATAGATACTTCTAAAAGCATCAATAGTGGTATCATTACATAGTATAAAACAAAGTCCCCTACCGCGTCTGTCTGTCTGTCTGTTCGCGATAAACTCAAAAAATACTGAACGGATTTACATGCGTCTTTCACCAGTGGATAAAGTGATTCATGAGGAAGGTTTTGGTATATAATTTGTTATGGATAGTTTTATAATCTAGGTGGGACAATGTCTACAGGGCCCGCTAGTTTAGGTATAATATACAACAGGTAAAAGAAGCACTGGCCAATTGTGAGTATTTTTAGGTTAACTTTATTTAGGGACTTTCTGACAAAGTATATGTCAGTCCATCGACACTTATATTTACTTACCACTAAGAAATATTAATTAAAAACAGCTAAATAAAGTAATCATAAAGAAGCATTAAATGAACTGCAAAACTGTTCCAAAAATTCGGAAGAATCCGACGTCGGTTCATCCAGAATATTGTAACAGAAGCCGATATCGTAGGGATGAATTTTAAATTCAGTAACGAATAGAGTCCTATGATTTTCAGTTCTGGAACAGCCCATCAAAAGTGATGAATATTCGATATTAATATACGATCTTAAAACATTTGTTGCAAAAGGGTGAAATATTCTTGATAGAATTTCTTCAGACCTTAACCTAAGTGCATTTCTATACTCTATAGGTTTTAGCCTTCGACCAAAACCTTATCTGACGTGAGATGGCGATGTAGTCTAAGATAGTAAACAGGCTAACCTAGCCGGGGCTGACGCTCAACTACAGCTGTCGGAATACAACAACAGGTACTTGGTAGTAACCAGCCAAGCCAAGTCTAGAAAAAGTTTTCTAGGTGGTAGAGCCACGCTGAAGCTATTAGTGGTTTCAGCATGAATGGGTCGGCACGCCCGGGGTAGTACCACCCTCTCGCAGAAAACCGACGTGAAGTAACAGTGATTGCATTGTTGCGTTTCGTTTGGTCCGTGACTGCCAGACAGCTAAAGACAGGGTGGCAACGCAGTTGCGACTCTTCTGGTGTTACAAGTGTCTACGGACGGTGGTGATCAATTAACATCAGGTTACTCACCTGTTCGTTTGCTTCCTATGATATAAAAAAAATTACCATTAACGCGGTCTCCGAACATGATATCAACTTGACTATCATCATTAGACATAATGTAACAATAGGAGTTCTACTCCTACAGTCTTCCATAAATAGTGCACAGCGGTTTAAGTTTTGTGGTCGACTTAATTCGGACAGGAATATTAACGCATAGAATAGAGATGAATGATTTAAACAAGACCTAACTTAAGCATATGTAGAAAGCTTTCAATAACCATTTTAAAAATAGAAAATTTTATGTAGGTACACTTACCACACATTCGCAACTGACGATTCTAATCCTACCGCCAAACCTTCAAATAATTCATGTATCGACAACGCCAAGACAATCAGAAGTCCTCTTAGAGCAGATACCACTGAATCCTCTGAAGAATTACTGATCATTAAATGACTATGCCCCTCATGTTTAACCGTTTCTATTTCTTTACTTATTGAAACAGCTTCGGGAGCCTCAGCTTCTGTTATACTTCTTCTTAAACTGAACGGTTTGGTGGTTTTTGAATTTTCAACTTTATTCTCACGACTGTTTATGTACAGGTGAACTAGCTCTTCGACTAAGTACATCATAAAAAAACCGGCACACATTATTAATCCGGCAAGAAATATCGGCATCTCAGGAATTTCACCGACCTCTGTAATAAAACAAAGTTTGTTTTATCTCGTGTTTTTTATTCTTTATAGATTTTAAGATTGACCAGAATCTTATCTGATGTTAAAGGGCAATGTGATCCAAGATGATAAACAACCCTAGAGTGGCTGTATTGTACTTGTAGGATGTAACGACACACATAAAACACACACAACACAGTAAACGGAGCGCGACTATCAAAGACACAACGGTCACTGCCCAGGTGGCGACCACACCTAGGTGCAATAACAAACTTTACACATATTTTTTATTATCCTATACATAGCGAATTATTATTATCCTATCTTACTGTTTCGATTATTCTATTACCCATGTGTTATTTTCGTTTTCTGGATTTTATTTTATTTTATAACTCCAAAATTATTTCTATTGTCGATTCATTTATTTATTTGCACGTGCTGTATTTTGATATTACTTAAATATACCTGCTCGGTTCAATAAATAGGGATTCGTAAACACTTTCTAAACGTGTATGAGGTATATTTAATGAGTTATCTGGTTCTGTATTGAATACATTTACCTTGAATGAAAAATGAGTGTAAGTAACCGCATTTAGACAAGGCTATTTTGAGTTGACGTTACTCTATTTTAACTTTTTCGGTGTTATTACAAAAAAAGTTAAATACGTATTGAATACTTGCTTTAAAAAGGTTTAGAATTTAATGCACCGCAGTCGCTGAATGTTCGCCATCTTGCTCTTGTGTCTCGCTTTGGTTAGGTGAGGTTAGACTTGCGAAAAAAGGATAACGCGAACTTGCCTCGGGCGAGCGCGGTGCATTTAATTCGAAATCTATTTAAACCAAGTATTTATTTAACTTTTTTGTAATAACACCGTTTATTTTCAGTAGTCCGGTGAAGCTGTTAAGACCTTGCTTGGTCAATAGCGTAGTCAGTTCGAAGAAAAAAAAAAAAAAAAACCGTTTATTTTCAAACATATATGTGTATATTTATTAAGTTACCTGGTTCTATATTCAATACATTAACTACGAATTAAATGTTTACAATTTTCATAAAAACTAACTTATTTATTCACTCGAAGAAACAAGATAGTAGGTATTTATTGCTGAGCGCTGATATAATTATAGTATTGCACTGTACATTATTGTAATTACATAATTGTTCACATGGTAAGGTAAATATAGACATTTTCTATCTATACAAAAAATATATATAATAAGACGTAATTTAAAGCTATAAAGTTGCTTAAGACCTATACAAAAATATAATATTCTGATTTAGTTAAGACCTAAAAATAGATACCTCCACTTAAGACAGATTGAATGACTAACGAAGTGTGTAAAATCCCGTCTTCCCGTTTATTCTCCCCTTAAGTCGATTAGTGGATTCGATTCGTTCCGGTGTCCACTTGTCTTCTGTGATTTCTTATCCTATCTTCACATAAAATACTACAGTAGTGTCTACTCACTTAAATATTATATAAAATGGAATGTACTAGCGTATTTACATACTAAGGAAATTTCCTGCATATCTGTCTGACGGCAATTAGAACCCATCTTCAGTCGTCATCATCTTACCAACCAACCACTTTATTTAGAGGACCCCATATCACAAGACGAAGAAAACCGTTGGCTAGGTAAAGATTATACCCACACTATCTATATCTATAACGTATAATAACTAAGTAACTAATCTATAACGCACCCATACTATAATGTGTGCCATTTGTAGTTTGTATATAATCAAATGTGTAATTTATATTTAAATAGATAGAATAGATAGAGTTGCACCTATTTGATTCTTTTTTCGGAATGACTACGCTATTGACCTAGCAAGGTCTTAACAGCTTCATCGGACTACTGAGGCGAGCGCTTAGGGCACTCAACCGATTTTATTTGACAACTAGCTCAAGGGTGCACGGCACACCTTGGCTTGGGCTGTTGCCTGATACACGAAATTCGCGACCTATCTGAGCTAACCTAAGCTAAGCTAACTATTCATTCATATATGAATTGTTGAAACATATATGTGTACCAAGATAACCTCAACAACTCTTATATATATTTCGTATCGGATAATTTTGTAAACTATTTCAGTTTGATAAGGGAAAAAAAATAAAACTCTTCCACTTGCATGTGTATGCGTGCACGTGTGTGGAGGTGATATGTGTAATGTTGTCGCAGTGATATAAGATTTTGTGTCACTGTATCGCGCGAGCAGCGCACTCAAGGGCTCCATGCCAAGGGAACGGACCTAGGATTGAACCGCTGCCGAGGGGGGCCTAATCTGCTAAAACCACTCATCCAAGTACTGACCGCGCCCGACGTTGCTTAACTTCGGTGATTGGACGAAAACCGGTGTTTTCAACGTGGTATGGACATTGACCACCCATTTGGCTAATTCTTTTTTGTTGCTTTTGTAACTGCCAGAACCAAGTCTGTATAAAAGAAAATGTTTGAAAATCGCACGGAAAAGTTAAAAATTTAAGTTAGAAATCTCTATATAAAAGAGCGAGTGGAACAGAAGACAATAGAAGAATCTACAAAAGTATTGGCAGAATTAATTAACTTTCAATTGGTCAATTGCCATTTTATTTCATTACACGGTCGTGCTGATTTGATTATTTGGTCTTATTTTCTTCATTAGTACACACGTGCGAAGCCGGGACGGGTAACTAGTTTTATATAAATTATCACATTTTTCATATAAAGCTGTGATACCATAGTATATGACATCGCGACAGATGTAACACTTGTCATAGTGGTAAATAGAAATCAGTGCTAGATAAGGTCACGGCCACGGTGCACAATTCGATAAACCCTGTCACAGTAATCCTTTTTTAGTTCGTCGCGTTTGGAAATCTAGCAATATACCTATATTCAACTGCCAAAAGTTGTTGGTGGCGGAGAACTACTTTACTTGCCCTTTAGTACAATACAGTCATTTTACTATGGTACAATAAAAAAAAGGTTTTTTTATTAGAGGTAGTCACGGCCGACTAACTGCCCATAGAATGAAAGGTTATCAAAAGACTGGTTGTATTGCAATTTCATAGACATACTTGTAACGTAAATCAATATTTTATCCAACTCCTCTGCCACAAGACCCGTCGACCAATTAATTTAAAAGTTTCTTGAAAAGGCTGTGCGCACTCTGCCAATCTCCGAGTTTCAATTGCAATTGCAAAACCTCATAGTGGAAACATTTTATCATCATATTCGTTTTATTTTAAAGGCCATAAAGACATAAACATAGTGAATCGGCCACAAAAAGATATCGAAATGGTTCTTAGGGGATATATTAGGACTAATAGGTTATTAAGTTTTTTTTAAATATTATATGTGGCAAACGAACAGGCGGGTCACCTGATGATAAGTGATCACCGCCGTCCATAGACACTAGCAACACCAGGGGAGTCGCAAGCGCGTTGCCGGCCTGTGTTATGGGGAGGGGAGAAGGGGCGGAGAAATGGGTATCCGGCGCTCTCACTGACCGAACGAAACGCAACAGTGCAAGCGCTGTTACTTCACATTAGTTTTCTGTGAGAGGGTGGTACTACCCCGGACGAGCCGACCCATTCATGCTGAAACCAATAACGGCTTCAGCGTGGCGTTACCACCTACATAAAGTTCCTGGACGTTTCATTTCTCTAATTAAATCAGTTTTAGAGAAAAAGCAAAATGCATAAAAAACATTTAAAAAAATTCTTACGATCGACTTAACCGATTGATTTTTATATATTCTGAGAGCTACCAACAGCTTCTAGAAAAAAATAAGAGATATATAGTATAGTTCTGAAAATTCCAGGTTAATGTCACTACATCTTCTATACATATAATAAGAAAGTAAATCTATCGTGTCTGTACATTTTCGATTTTCGTCAAAAAAATTGTTGCAAGTGTCTAGGAATAAGTAACAGAACATATTTCAATCATTTTTAGAAATGTCTGTCTGTATGTTTTTATGAACACGCATCACTGCTAAAGTACGGAGTTCACAATAAACCCTCAACAAGAAAATCGTAAAGCATATCCTCGGGAGTAACTTAGTGTTTGTTTCATTCAAATCGGTCCAGTCTATCAAAAGTTATTGTAGTTTTAATAACGACGCGGCGTAAGTACGAGAGAAAAGTAGACAAGTAAATGTACTTGCCCCCTAAGGCCTATAGCCTTTCTCTTTAAAGAGTTTTAGTCATAGAAAATTCATAACAGAGTTATATCGTGCATTGTGAATTCACATCTACAAAGAATATCTCTATTATCATTCAAAACGTTTCTAGAAAGAACAGATCTATAAGTATCCACTATTATACACACACCCATATCTAGTAAACCTAGTTTAAAGACCGGTTGTCCTTTAATTAAAGGTTAATATAGCAATTATAATATTCGATATTTCAAAGGTTGATGGGACATGCATATGTACGAGTATACACGTATACACACTAATCTGAGAGACGATATATTAGGGTCACGAGACTGCATATAAACTGCAGGAATACTTGTACTTTTAAATACCTATATTAATATATCTAGGAGTAAAAAATCAGAAATGACACACAATTTAGGTATATATGGGTGGTAGGTTGTAGAGTCATGCTGAAGCTACTACTGGTTTCAGCGTGAATGGGTCGGCTCGCCCGGGGTTGTACCACCCTCTCACAGAAACACCGACGTGAAGTAACAGGGCATGCATTGTTGCGTCTCGCTCAGTCAGTGAGAGCGCCGGAGGCCCACCTCCCCACCCCTCTCCTCTCTCTCTCTTTCCCCTTCCCCCCAAAGGCTGGCAATGCACTTACAACTCCCCTGGTGTAGTTAGTGTCTATGGACGGTGGTGATCACTTAACATCAGGTGATCCACCTGTTCGTTTGCCTCCTATAATATAAAATTATTTTTTTAATGAATATATAATATTGTTTTATTTACGTTGACGTTCGGAAATATTTATGTTTAGTATAAACGAGCGCATGAGGCGCGCGCACAACTGTACATTGCTTGTTTCGTTTATTATATATACACGAAATCCCATTTTTTTTTTCTAAAATAGAAGTAGCCTAAGTTATTCCCTATATCATCAACCATCTGTCCGTAAATTCGTGTCAAAATCGGCACTACGGTTTCGGAGATTAACCGAAACAAACCGACAAACAAAAAATTTAAAAATTGTTTATTTTGGTCTAAGTTTCGCGTATATTTTCTTATTCATTTAGTAAAGAACTGTCATTTTAACATTACAAATAGACACGAGTTTTATTTATTCGTGTAGATTCAATAAAACGTGCTTCAGAGCTATAATATAACTGACAACAGTAATATAGATAAGGATTATACAGTTTTTCACTCCCATATAAGAAGTAACCCATTACAAGTTTTTACAAGAGTTCTTTATTAGGATTATTATTAGTGTTTGTAACTATGTAGAGATTTTTTTTTAGTTTTTGTTATAGGAAGACGTAATAAAATATCCGCGCTTTTTATTGATTACATTACTATGTGATTTAACACATTACTTAGACTCAATTGTATATACCTTTGTTATATTATTCGTAATTCATAACAACTACACCTATGATGACTAGTGACACTGTACTCTTGGCTATTGATTAAAATTTGTTTCTATATTACACGGTACTATAGAAAATACAAGACCAAATGAGCGGAAGGACAAACATAACGACTTTTTAAAGTATAATAGAACGACTTTAGGAGTAACAACAAACTTAGTTCAATGTGAAAATTGTGTATAAAAAAATGAAGCTCTCTCATAACGTTACTAACTTTTGCTTAAGTCTTCGTTCGTTCGGTATTCACGAAGATGAGCACGTCGCATGAAACATTTCAAATGCCTCTATTTTCTTCTCTTATGAGACATTTTCGAAATTCAAAGTGTTTCGTTCAGGTACAAATGATTACACCATAGTATCACTTTAACAGACTGACGGAAGATTGAAAATGGGTACAGTTCAGATTTTTCTATGAAAACAACGGATGTGTATCTTTTCTTCTGAGATATTGTGGAAATTCAAATTGTTTCCTGCAATACAAACGTCTGTACCTACAACGAACCTCGTTTTTCGGTATGATGTAAATTTTATTATAATAGTTAATTTTTTTCGAATTTTGGAATTCGAAGGAATTCGCACCGACTTCCAATACATCTCTAGGTAGCACACATATTCATATGTTTTACTTAATTTGGTTAATTTGATAAACTATTTATTTTCCGCTTGTTAGTGCCTTATGGGTTTTTGATTGATATTGAAGTCGAATAATACTTTTTTTTGAAAATTTACTTTATTTTTCCATTTTTAGTGTACATAAATATATTTTACTAGCAGTGCCCGCGAACTCCGTTCCGCCTTAACTATATTAAAATATGCGCATTTTTGCGGTATGGTATCTATCGGTATGGCATGTGACATGGTTTCAATTGGTTGTACAATAAGTAACGTTTGGTACGAACGCAACCTTATCAATAATCCGCGATAGTTTCTACCACCAACTCGGCTACCATCGCTTCACACATAATACACCTTAAGTAATGTAATTACAATGATTGAGTCATGTTGCAACACAGCAACGAACATAAGCACAATAGGCTCCTAAGAATTGAAGAGTTTATTTTATACTATCGGTGGCAAACGAACATACGGGTCACCTGATGGTAAGTGATCACGGCCGCCCATGGACACCTGTGACACGAGAGGAAACACAGATGCGTTGCCGGCCCTTAAGAAAGGAGTAGGCTCGTTTCTTAAAAGTTTTCTTACTTTGTCACGGATCCCATAATCAGAACTTAACCAAACTCTCATCAAACTACCCTTGAAGTACATCCTTTCCAATAAAAATGAATCATCGAAATCGGTTAGCGTGATATTGAGTTATTCGTCTATTTGTCGTGTACATACTTAATGCAAATTTAAAACTTATACGGTTTTGCACTGGATGCCGTTGTCGGAACTGGACTAAATTGAAATGGGACCACACGGGAAATAAAATTTCAAATAAAAAAAGAATAATCAAAATCGGTTCACCCAGTCCAAAGTTATGAGGTAACAAACATAAAAAAAAATACAGTCGAATTGAGAACCTCCTCCTTTTTTAACCGACTTCAAAAAAAGGAGGAGGTTCTCAATTCGACTGTATTTTTTTTTTGAAGTCGGTTAAAAACATAAAAGCGACACGTACAATAATCCAGAATTGAAACACGTTAGCATAATTTTAATGTTTCGAAGTGGAGTACGGGTCTAATTTTGAAAACTTTATAACTGTTATGAGTTTGAAGTACAGACAAAGCATATTTGTTTTTTTGAATAGGATGCCAAGGTCACATAGCTAATGACACGACCATAACAAAATACTTTGTCACGTGCTGTTTAGTCTGTTAAACATAAACTATGTATATTCAGTTCAAGTGTCGTTGAATGTGACAAAAATCCGTCTACGATTTAAGTGTTAAACAAAATTGTAAAGAAATAACTAATTAACACTCGCCTGTAAAAGTGACATCGAGTATTTCAAGCTTTTACAGCAGATTTATGATAGATCACTAGGTACATCATTTTTAGTGAATTTGATGTATTGATTTTAAATATAATCACATTATATGAAAGCTATTTAAAAAATAACTTAATAAACTCAAAATGACATAAACTTCCTACTTAATAGATTTTTGTTGAAGTATATTGTCGACGATATGTAGCGATATACTTTATTTCGAGTAATTATTACTAGGAGCACTATTTCCGTAACGACATTTTTTATTGATTTCTCTGCTGTAACTAAAAATGAATTAGAATAGACTTTTCGAAGTGAAAACTCTTTATAAGTAAAAACCTACATAACTCGCATATTGTCGAGTCTTCCTTGAAATTCATTTTACCGAGGTTCTAGCATATAATTTTTTTTCATTCTAAATATGGATCTGGATCTAGTTATCAGTTGCATGTCGACAAAGATCACGATATTAAATATTTGAATAACACCTTGAACACGCAGTTACAGCTGTATTTACATTGTATCCTAGACGAAACTGTTATTGTAGATTCATATTAAAAAAATGTTTTTAAATTTAGAGGATTTTGTAACAAGAACTTAAAACATTGAGAGAAAAGTCATAATTTAATATTTAATTTAACCATGAATCTCCTAAATAATTTAAAAAATGATTAAGTTCTTATATGTCCGCAATTGTAATTCTATTCTTTATAGCAGAATACTTAGATTTTCTAAGCGCAGTAAAACGCTCTATTCAAAGTCACCTACAACTTGACTAGAAGAATACATCAATCTTGCGTTGGATTGGTCTTTGTATAATACCGAATTTTAATTAAAAAGTATTTTCTTTTGCCTTAAGGTATTTAGTCAGCTTTTTATATATATGCAATAGCGTCATGAGAAAATTAATATTCATTTTTTAGTACTCCGTTCTCATGAAAACCCTTTTACTGTTTTATAGAAATGTGTGCCTTATTCGAATTAATTTTAGGCTATATTTTTTTAAATTGTACCATTGTCATTACTACAAAACCTTATTATCCTCTTACTGATGTAAGGTACCACTGAACAATTTTATCATTATTGCTTTACTCTTATGGTAAAGTGTAATAATATGTACCCTTGATGATACTCCTAGAAGTCTTCTATCTCCCAATAAAAGTCTCATCACAACTTGTGTAGCGTTTCAGACATTAACCCGGACAAAAAAACACTTGAATTTTAATACTTATGATTGTTTAAAATTATGCGCGCAAATAGATACACTTTTTAACAACAGGTCATAAATATTCCATGAATTTTAAAGTAAACATTAGTTATAAATATTTTATTCTAACATCAAACATAAATATTAATTATTTTTTTCTGATGTAAGCAATCAACGCTTACAATATATACGAGTATGTAGAAAAAGGTAAATATTCACAATAATTACTGTAGAAGAATTACCTCGTCGTTGATCAGTAAACACATCTTAATATATTCAGCGTGTTAGTCATAAACAGACAGAGCCTCAGCAAATTGCACAAAAGCGAATAACATCTCGATACATAAAATTGCATTAAAGTAAATTTAAAAAATCACCTTGCAGTAACTCGATATTTTCATCAACTTCAGGCAACAGATGCATGAACGTGGTCGCAAACAACACTCCGCCTCCGAAAGCCAGCAATCCCATCACCAGCTGATTCGATGACCGTAAGTTGGGATCGCTCGATTTCGTAAACCAGTCAAATTTTAAAGATATTAAAAGAGGTAGACAGCCGACCACCATGGATATGGCAAAAAGGCATACCATCGTCACTATTTTCGCCGTAAGAACGTTGGAATCCGTGGCTGTTGTCACATCCATGATGATTAATTTTATTTACAGAGCTCGGAACTATTCTATTCGCTCTTAACGTAACGCGCGCGACGCGTCGTCTCTTCAATCAATGATAACTTGACTGAGCTTCCTGCCGTCTGCTCCTGCGCCTGTAGGCGGCTCTTGATAACAACTCATTATTAATGATAAAAATGACAAGTGGTTTATTCGCCGCCGCTACACAAGAAAGGCGTAGGTCGCTATCCTTCTTAAAAAATTATGAATAAAAATTGACGATATGTAATTGGATGGATAATGTAGAAGTATCCATTCGTTATTTTTTAATGAAGACGTAAGTTTTAAAAATTTTCCTTTTAGCAAATTACATACCGGGATCAAACTAAGATAAAAACTGTATTATGTATTATGTATGTAGTAGTATGTATGTATTATGTCACACTTTAATTATCTTATTTAAAATTTAGTACCTTACTTCATGTTTACATAATCTTTGTACCAATCTAGTGAAATTTTATGAGGAAAGTAGCTGTGCCCGCAGTTTCGCCCGTGGAACCCAATGTAAAAAACAATGAGTAATAAAATCATCTGAATATATGAAGTCCAATTATCTATATACTTTTCCCTCGTACTTAAGTCGCGTCGTCATTAAAATTACAATAGCTTGAAACAGTGAACCGATTTTAATGAAACAAAAACTAAATGCCCGGTTTCTGAGATACCCGGTTAACTACCAATAGTTTTTTTTAGCTACCACGAAATTATCGTCCAAGATGACGAAAAAAAAATTCTGGTAAAGTTTGAGTACTAAATATTAATTTGCAAGAAATAAAAAGTGAAAAAGATATTCTTTACGGTTAGACCGGTTGTCACGCGACTTTCACTAGCAGATAGCGAACCTTATAAAAAAACATCTGTCTATTTTAATTTAGACTAGCTGTTAACTGTAGCTTCGCCCGCTGTGCTATCTCCAAAACGATTGGAACGATTTTCACGAGAGTTTCACTGGCAGATAGCGGACGTTATAAAAAGTAATTTAGACTAACTCTTAACCGTGGCCTCGCCCGCTGTGCTATATCCAAAACGGTTAGACCAATTTTCACGGAACTTTCACTGGCATATAGCTGACTATATAGAAAGTAATTTAGATTATTTAATTTAAGACTATCTATTACCTGCGACTTCGTCCGCATGAAATTTAGCAGCATTTCAAGACTTCAACTCATTCTATATTTTTAATTAGAGAAACAATTATCAGCTTATTGAATTCAACACAATAATTAATAGTAACTTTGGATATAGGAGAGGTCTTCCTAATAGGATCTTAGGCCATAAACGTTAAGAGTTCCATAATACAATTTCTTGCAGAGCAGACACGCGATTATTTTTTGTGTAGTCACAAAAACTTAATTATAATGATAATGTGGGCATCTTTATAATAATATTTTAAGTCATTATTTAATTAGTTCTTTATACAGTGTAAATGAGCACCGAGGTAGTTATTTGGTGGGTTAAAGTTCTAAATATGTAGCTGATGGTAAACCTTATTTGGCACGCTGTTAGTATTTATATATCTAATGTACACGTTGCATGTTACTGTAGGTGGCGTGCGTGTCTTACTTATAATTGTTTTTGCACATTGCATTTCTATAATTGTACATGTTCTCACAATTTCATATTTCTATAATACAATTTAAAAAAACGCGTGCGGAGCCGCGGGTAACAGCTCATCATATAATAAAATATAAGATATATGTAATACTCGGATGTAAAATATAGTTTACACGAAATACCTGTTAATAAATAAAACTACATGAAGAAATCATTGAAGACATATTAATAATATATGTACAATTGCAGCAGCAGCAAAGTGGCTTATAAATATTGATAAGGAATAAACGACACTTCATAACGTTGTTAAATCATAATACTGTTATGAATGTATCGTTGCAACAATAACAGCTATCATATGATTTGTACTATAAATGATGTCTACTCTCTTATTTTATTTTTGGCAACAAATTTTATAAATTATTACTGCCGTTGTTGATAATATTACAAATATCTTGAGATACTTTAAATGTTCTAACAAGATGGTGCCTCCTTTGCTAGATCTTCCCATGGAGTTTTTGTGGCATCTCAGAATTCATGCTCCGTAGTACTATTTCACATCCACTTCTCTTCTGCTTAATAACCGAAATATATTACGTAAAGCACCACCAATATTACAAAATATAGAGTCAATATATATAAGATTATGAATAAAATATACAATCCACAACACGAAAGATTAAGATTCCGCCAAAAACTCCATGAATAACATTATCACCCCAGAAACGCAATTCTTTTGCACTTATTATTATTAATTAACCATCTGTGACCTATCGACATACTGTCAAAATAATATCTGTGGCATATACTTTTGTATCACTACCAAAGAGTACTATCCGTAAAAAGGAAAATCACTACACAGATGGTATCACCAAACAACAAAATATATAGTAAACAAGTAACAGTTTCAGAAACAATAGATACTTGTCCACACTAAAATGTTATTTATTAATGATAATTATTATAATGCGACGAAAGTATGTATTACCAGCAATTTTTGCTGTTAGTCTAATCGTTTGGATTTATTGGTGGTCTAACACCGACATAAATAACACAATATTATTAATTGCAAACAGTAATCGTTACCTAAGAAGTTATGTTATTCAGCCATCGAATGAAACTTGTGGAAGTGAGTACATGTCAACCTCATTTTTGTGCAAACAAAATTTATAACTTTTGGTCTGTAATTTTAATTATATTTTATTATCTTTATATTATATATTTCTAACCTAATGTCTTTCCAGATTTCTCTTTACAATACTCGATTAAAAAATAATGCTGTTCATCTCATTATCTTTTGCAACAAGATCGTTCGTAACTGCTACCTCCCCTAATAAAAGCGGTGAATTTTAAGTTATTATATATTACAATTATTTTTTGTTGCTTGTTTCTTATCTATGTCATCCTTTTTAGTATATACCTGCTTTAAATAGTTAAAATTTGTATGATTTTCAGAGAAACCTTTACTTTTAATAATAGTGACTTCATATGTGGGACATGTAGAACTGAGAAGTGCTCATAGGAGAGCGATGCCGATTGACCTTTTGAAGACATTTAATGCAGTCAGAATATTTTTAATTGCTGAAATACCGCAAAATGAAAAGTATGTGCCTACTTACATTATTCTGATTTCCATAACAGGCATCTTTATCTTTATTAATGTTAGTTTAATAAACACTGTAATTTTAAAGCGATTATTTCAAACACCAGGTTGTCAGTTGCAAATTAATACCAATTCTATCTCAGGTCGTGGCATTATGCACTTTGTAATGCAATGAGACCTAATAAAAGTTCAATTTCACATACAAAAATTCTAAACTTATTCATTTTGGAAATAGGAGCACACATATATTTTTCTTCCAATAATTTTTTATTATACTTCTCTCCTGTAAAATTATTTTTTTGTAGATAATCTTTATGTATTCTTAACCATAGAATAAGCAGTGACTATGATTATAATTTCATTCTATTAAAAGTTGTGGTATACTCTTAACTTATCACATCAACCTGTAACAGACCCGTTGCAAGGCCATAGGCTTCTTCCTGATGTAAGTTATGATAAGATATTCACTATGCCGGCTCACAACATATTAGCTATTTCAAAGTCTGAAAAGCCAAAAGATTCCATATTTTGCTACATTTGTTGGTACTATAAGAATATTTCTCAAATTTAGATTCACTCACAATGTTTTCCTTCACCGTCAGACGATAGTACTACAAATTTAAATGAGTAAATTCCGCAAAATTAGTTGTTACACACTGGGGCTCAAACCTATTGACATGTAATTATACATGCCACCGTGCCGGTCAAACCACTCGACCAACAAAACAAAAGAATAATTATAATATTATTATTGATAATTATAATTTCAGATATATTTCACAAGAAGCTATTCAAGATGAAAACAGTACATTTGGAGACATCTTGCAAGGTTCTTTCACAGAAAACTATAGAAATCTAACATATAAACACTTAATGGGTTTGCAGTGGGCGTCAAGTAATTGTAATAATGCATCCTTCATATTAAAAGTGGATGATGATATTGTATTTAATTTACAAAAAACTTACACCTTAGTTAAAGAATTAGATCCTTCAAAACCATTTTTACTTGGTTACATGCTTAATAACACTAAACCTAGAAGGAATACGGAAAATAAATGGTATGTTACTCGGCAGGAATACCAACGAAATTATTATCCACCTTATTTGTCAGGGTGGTATTACATCACTACTCCAAAAGTAGCAGATAAATTAATTGATGAAGCAGTCTACCATGAGAAGTTTTGGATCGATGATATTTTTATAACGGGTCTTCTTACAGAAGCACTGGGTATTGAACTTAAACAGTTACCAAATGATTATTGGTTAGAATATTACGAGTTACTAGAATGTTGCTTAAAAGATATGGTACAGAAATTTATTCAGTGTGATTATGCAGTAGGCCCAAATGGCGGACGAAATAATTTAATTGTGGAATATAATGAAGCCATGAATCATTGTGACATTTGGAAGAATTGTACCCAAAGAAGTCCAGATAAATCATTGAAAAGTGTATGCATAGTCAATAGCGAAAGGAGTATTTTTAGTGAAGGTAAAGCAGAAATAAGATATATTGGATTATAAAGTCATGGATGTGTGAGTCTTATTAATGAAGGTGTACCTAATCTGGTATACTTTAGTGACATAGAGCGACGTTATAAGGTTGTGTATGTAGAAGTGGTGTGTTATATGAAAATAAAAAACCTGGTCACCGATTACATATTTTACAAAAGTAAAGCAATAGCAAAATTGGCAACAGTCAGCTTCTGTGCATGTAATAAGGTATATTTTAATTTATTCTATTGGTTGGTAAATAATCTTACTTTACTATTATGAAGCTGATATTCTACCCATATCTGTTGTCGCTTTGCATTTGCGATATACGTAAATAAGAAGAATGTCTGCATTCACGCTCTAGTAGCAACATCGAATAAATACGTACTTCAGTAATAGAATTTACTCTTAAATGCGTGATTGTTTGTTAGTTCTTGACAAAATTCGGATGGATTAAAAACGGGGTGTAAATTACATAAATAAAATCAATTGATCTTGATTACACAATGATTTTTATCCAATTACACACTGATGCATTTAAGGGTTAGTAAATAAAGTACTTTAAATAAATATTGTATTGCAAAGTAGGTCTGGTCTGTAATTTGATAATTAAAAATACTGATGAATTTTAATTCTACTTGAATGGGAATGGTTTACCATTATATTTTAAGGAAATTAAATCAACAAGAGGTGACGAAGTTAAAAAAAATCATGTGGAAATATTTTAAATGTAAATTAAAATGCTTACTATTTTATAACCATTTTCCTACTTTGCCACCTTAAATTTTAAACTAGTTAATTGGTATGTACAAAATTAAACATTCCTTAGTATAATTGATATAAAAATGTATTCGTCAATTAATATTTTCTAACATATACAATATTAACAATTATTTCTTAATTAACAGTATGGCACAAAAATACACATATATCATAATATTTTTAAATTAATCACTACAAGTTCCTAGTTGGGGTTGATTCTTGAACATATTAAAATTAGGATTTGCACTCACTGGTACCTGTTAAATTCATATCAGATTGGTGTAACAAATGAATTAGCCGTCATAAATAAATCTCTGGTCACTTGTACCAATCGTCATTATTTATTTTACACGTAAAGTTCATAGTTTGATTCATTTATTGTGATAAGGAAAAAGGATACAAATCCGTTTCTCCAAAATATATATTAACGAAACATCAACTTTTGTAAGCGAAAGTGCCTATATTTTTATAACTTATGGATAATAAGGATTATTTTCAGAAACATTTACTATACATTTTTTCACCTTTATATTTTCTAAATTGATGTATAAAATTGTTCTTATGATTATTTGAATAGATTTCACTTATTATCTATCCCACATATCTTTATGAAACATTTTTAAATGGCTTTGTCTATGATTTCAGAAGCACTTAAGACTTACACATTCAATTAAAAATAATTAGATCTAACGAAATAAGGGGAATATTTAAATAAATGTTGATAACTTAAAACATTATCTAATATAAGAATGTGAAATAACAATTTTTACAATAGAATTGTCACTAAATAGAAAACGGAGAAAATGATGACTGCTTATCACATTATTCAAGAATTGTATATATTTCTTTTATATTTAGTAAGAACTATCAAATGCCGATAGATAATGTAAAGAAGATATTGAGCTAGGAGTTTATTATCTATATCAAGAATTCAACCATTGATTGGTTACAGAACCACCATTAACAACACAGTCTTTAAATCCTTTCATAACATAGCAAGACTGAAACCATTTAATTCTATCAGTCGACTCTATTTCAAAAAATTCAGTCAATTTTTCTTCATTATCTATACATGAAGAAGGTGAATCAATGATATCACCAAATATTTGAAAATCATTACAACAAGACAGTTTGTCCTGATTTTCACTTCTAAAGTCTAGAATTACAACCTTAGCATTCCTTGGAATTCTACATCCGCTGCTGAGCACAAAACTACTAGTGCTTAATATAGGATCTTGGTTAGTTTCAGTTTTTTTCTTAATAAACACATACATGTTTGTTGGTGCTAATGAGTTGAAGAAAACTTGATTCAGTTTTTCTGATGTCACTAAAGTTCTGAAACAAGAAATTTTATATCTAATTTATGTCTAATCATACAAAAATGGGCAAAGATACTGAGTACAACATTAAAGAAATTACAGTCAAAATCTATTATAACGACATCGAAGGGACTAATCATATTTAGTCATAAAAACCGATAAGTCATAACAACAGACGATGTTTTCTAGGTACAGCATTCAGCCGGGACCTTTGTTCTGGTTCAATATAATCGGTATGTTATGTTCTTCTAAACGATGTCGCCATAAATTGTTTTGACAATATTTCACATTATAAAACCTGGTATTTGCACCCTTGCCTGTTGAAATATTCCAGAAAGATGCCTAAGCAAAACAATCAAAACAAAATAAAGATCAAAAAACTTTCGTATATTTCAACATAACGTAAATTAATAGATTAATTTCAAATCAATGTGTGTTGTCAAGAGTGTTCAACCTTTTCATAATTTCTCTGTTTATTGTCTTCTTAAGCAACTCTAATAACAAATATTCTTTAGTGAGATTGGTTTTGAAGATAATGAATTACTTAATTAGTAAAATCTATGTGAACTTATAAAGTAAAATATTGTCTAAATAAAAAAATACCGTCGACATTCTCATTATTTCCTAGGAACCAATTTGATATGCATACATAAAAAAGAATAAAAATAAAATTAGTATTATAAATCTAATATCATAGAAAGTATGTATATTTTATAATAGCATATTAATCCATTTAATGGTTGGGAGATTCTAATAAATTTAATATAGAAGAGATGAAAATATAATTAAAACAACTTCAAAAAAACAAAAAAAAAAAAGAACTAAATATAAAAAAAAAATAAAACAAAAAAAAAAAAAAAAAAAAAAAAATTAACAGTAAGACAAAAGAAAATGAAAACTATATTGACTCTTGTTAGATGATGAAATTGGCACAGAAAAGAATTTTAAATCAGAAGATGGAAGTAACAATGGATTGTGAAGAGTGAATTGTTTTTAAATTTTTGACTTTTTATTTGTATATGAAATTTATTACTTTTACGCTTATAATATTTTTGCTTAAATGTTCCTACTCACACTTACTGTTTACAATAGCACATTTTAAAATTTAAACTTGTTCCTGGTGTTATTTCATTGTAATAATGTTACTAATTGTTAAAAATTAAAAAGAAATATTGTAATTATTTTTTAATTTCTTTTATTCAATGATAGTTCAAAACTGCCCCAGGGTGAGGAAGAATGGGTCAGATGTGATCATTTTGCCTGCAGCTACTAAAATTAATATTTCGACGTTAACCTAAAATTAATTGTCATGTAATACAGCCATTTTGTCACATAATAGTTTGGTTATCCCCAATAAACAGGTGAAAATAAAGATAGATTCTTTTTCTTCTTTAGATATGACGAAAGTCTACATGTAACAGGGCTATTTTAGATAGAAAATAGTAAAAAAGAGCATTGACAATACATTTCTATTATTTACTATTTATACTATTACATATAAAAGATAGAAACAGGGCAATCTTAACGCTGATACTTTGTGGTAGGAATAGGTGTAAAGAATTTTTGCAGTAAAACTTTGCAGTGTGTAGTCTATCTCTTGTATCACAACATACAAATACAGTTAAAATGGAAGGTAACAGCTAATGTGAAATAAAATATAATTAACCTTTACCCACAAAATTAATATTTGAAACAACATAGCTTATATGATATCCAAATATTTATTTATTAAATTATATGTAAAATTGTATATAAATATTAAGAACCAGCTTCTGCCGGCAACTTCGTCGCATGAAATAGTTACTTTGGGCTAGCGCTAATATGCAGGGGAAGCTCTCAAAAGGAAAAAACACCCCGATTTTGAAACATTCTTCATTGGTGCTCCGCCCATATTCGTTTTAGCTTGATGATATATATAGCTTATATCCTTCCTCAATAAATGACTTATCTAACACTGACAGAGTTTTACAAATCGGACTATTAGTACCTGAGATTAATGCATTCAACCAAACAAACAAATTCTCCAGCTTTATAATATCAGTATAGCTAACAATTTCACACATGTGTGCTGGAATCAAATCTGAAACTATTTAGTCCCTTACATCATGTAACACTAAGATAACAGGCAAATGTTTTTATTGACAATGTAATTTGATTGCAGAATAATAATCAATCAATAAATTATATCCATTTACCAGATAGCATGAAATAAAAACTGTCTGAATGAGAAAAGGCATGATGTTCACTAACTGCAGACAAGAGTACTGTTATTTATGACAGATAAATTGCAAAAAAAGTTGGCTTAATCAATATTAAATAAATTATACACCCAAAATTAAATTACATTAAGATAATTAAACAAGTTTAGGTTTATATGCCACTTCTCTATTAACTTTATAATTAGATTATGAAACTATAACTAATCTATTTTCACACCAACCCAGGCCTTATCTAGGGGAGTATTGCGGGGCAATGCTCCACTTGAAATCAAAATGCCTTACTTTAAAAATACCAAAAACTAAGATAAATTATTATAATGAAATTGTTTGTTCATAGTTTGAGATTTAAAAAATTGTAGCAATAGGTATCTAAACTTTTCCGAACATACCACAATTTGTGACATTTAAGGGCAGATCAATTAAGAAAAATTTTTTACTACCGCCTACCTGTAACCAATACTGCCCTACCTTAAATTCGACTCTAGATACAGCTCTGCACCAACCTCTAATAGAATTCAGTTACACTTCACCTATTCAGAATTACAATTAACAGGACATAAAACAAATAGTATCATGATGTTGAAATTTTTTTACATAATCGTAGTGTAACTTAAGTAAGTAATATGACTAAGAAAGCTCACCTAAACACATTTCCTTTGATTTTCTGGTCAGTCGCTATAAATGTAGAATGGCATTGTGGCTTATGGCATATGTTTGGCAATAGAAGCCTATACACTTCTTTAAAAGATATTGGTGTTGACCCAAGAGCTATGCACACTTCATCTGGAATTGTGGAGCCATTAATTTCTAAAAGGAGATTCTGAAAAATTGTTGCTACTTAATTATCAAACAACCAAATTGAAAGCATTATAATATAGCTCACATAAATATTCCAAGAAAAAATATACTTTACAGTAAAAGATTAACATATAACAGTTATCACAATATACTTCTACTCTATAAATATGTTATATTAAAATGTATTTTTTCCAAAGTAATTAACATACCTTCAAGATCAAATCTAAATTTTCCAAAGCTGTGGATGCTGTACGATAATGTCTTTTCGAATTAAAGTTTTCTTTGACATTATCGTCTTCGCATTCCTTCCTTTTCGTAATTACCTGTTTTAGCCATTGATACGTATAAGGTATCTGCAATCTTTGATATGCTATAAATTTTATTAACTCAACAACAACGTGACCACAAGATATTGATGTTAATTGATCACCAATATTTAAATGTAAAGTAACTAATTTATTTAAGATAGACACAGACATAATGCAATCAACAACGTTTAATTCTATACCTAATTTAAGTATTTATCATAAGGATAATATGTGGATAACATTACAGAACACAATATTGCACGTAAATACATAAACCAAAATTTCAAAAATAACGAACTAGATAGGGTTGCCAAGATTTTCTTCTATTCATAAAATTTTATAATCTACCTATCTAAATTATTTATTTATTTCTGTTTCATTACTATGGCACAAACGATTTTTCTTTCGTGTTCATAACCACAATCTACTGTCGAATTGTGCGATTTGATTGCAATGTTTAAAAATATAATATGCTACCGATTGAATATCAAGATGCGAAACCCACGTCAAATATGTACTAAGGATTATTAAATTTTAAAATACAATCCCTAAACGAATACAATGTAGGTTTCAAATACATAATTGTAGAAACAAACTGTGTACAAGCTGAAAATAATTATTCTAGTAGCAAAAAAAAAGAATGTAAATATGTCCATAATTATTCAGGGCTGTAGCTAGAGTCGAATTTGAGGTAAGGCAGAAGTAAAAATTTTTATCATAATAGATCTGCGGATCTGCCATTGAATGTCAGAAACTGTGGTATGTTCAGAAGAGTTTAGATACCTATCGCTACATTTTTGAAGTGAAACTTCTTTATCGGCGTTGGAAAAAATTTACCGTCACATTTTTCCGTTACGCGCCATCTTTTTTGTATTCATGTCTATGATAATAAAATCCTTTTGTTTAAACTTTATCTAATTTAACTTTATTTTTTAATATATTAATGAAATTGTTTGCCATAAAGAAAGAAAGGGTTTTTTTTTTTTTTTTTTAACCAATTTCTGGAAAGTTGCATATAGATCATTTTGCGAAAAATAAGGCCTTAAACAAGTTTCACTTCTTACGTGTGTACACTAGTACACGCACACATTTTTTTTTTTATCTCAAACTATCAACAAACAATTTAATTATAATAATTTATCTTTGTTTTTGGTATTTCTAATTATTATTATTAATTATTATTATTAATTAAATTATTATATAATATATTATTGCATATACGTATATATTATATATATCATATAATATATTATATTATTAAATAATTAATATATTATTAATATAGTATTACCCCACAATGCCCCCCCTCCCTAGTTACGGCCTTGCTATTGTTTTTTACCTTAATAAATGTCGAAAATTATAACAATTTCTGTCATGTAGTAAAGCTGAATGCATTTTAAAGTTAAACTTTTTCCATCGCGTCAAATATTTTCGTCCATCTGTCACATGTCGCATTATAGCTGGCCGTGGAGTAGAGATATAGTGAAAGCACAGTGAAAGGCGCTCAGCAGAGCAGCTAAGACTAATATGGCGGCACCCATAGCTCACATCAACTAACCGTCTACCATTTATATTCTCACTCATTCCTCCAAGTGCTCCACGGTATAATGATTCAACGATTAAAATAAATATTGTGCTGTTTTTAACGTGCGTCTCATATATGAATCATGCGTATCATCTGAATTCTTATATTTATTATGTACCTATTTCGTACTCTAATACGCAGATTGAAATTAAAATGTATAATTGGATATCTTGTCTACTATTGATTTCCTATTATTATTCCGGTTCAAGTTAAGATTATAAACACAAATTATTTAATATCCTTGTAGCGTGCTGGCCATGTAAAATGTCTCTGCCTTCTTGGAAAGAGAATGACATATTCTATGTCACATATTTTACCTCTATATTACAAAGAGTCGATAATAAAGTTTGGATTGTGAATCGAATGTTTGACTTTATCATTTACTAGCGGACTCGGCAGACGTTGCCCCGCCCTGATTATGAAAAAATCCTTGACAAATTATATACTAAAACGTTCCTTATCAATCACTCTATCCACCGGTGAAAACCGCATGAAAATTTTATTATTCTTATTATATTATATTATTATTATATTATTATTTTATTATATTAATTATTACGTAGTTTTTGAGTTTATCGCGAACAGACAGACAGACAGACGCGGTAGGGGACTTTGTTTTATACTATGTAATGATTAAAACACCTTAACCCAATAAAACTATAATTTCATCTAATATCACAGATATGGTTTCGTTTCTATTAACTAAAACACCTTAACCCAAACCATAATTTTATCTAAAATCATTGGTAACGCTATCTTAATATGTATTATTTCCTCTTCCTTATTCCGCATATTTTATCTATACTTTCTTTTACAACTCCTTCCTCTCCAAAAAGAACGGAAAAATTTCATATTTAGCCTACAATTCGGAAACTAGTTTCACCTGCATAGTGCTTTCATAAAACTACACAATGTTTTTATTTAATTAATAGTAAAAATTATTTATTATAAATAATAAAAAAGTATGAACTTAGCATGTAGAAAAAAACAAAATGTTTTTATTTGATAAATCACACAAAATCTAGATATATTTTTCACATGAACATCCATATTAAAACATTATACTACAGTGATCATAAATCTTTTTGGGTATAGTTATTTGTGGCATATAAAAGTTATTTGCGCCTGCGTCTTGGGCACGTCTGCACAAAAGTACATGTGAATAAACTAAGGATTAGGAATCATTCTATTTTTGAATGTGGCTTAGAGGACGGATCACCAGATCACATATTTTTTAATTGACACGAAACAATTTCTCTCTTTATGATGTTCTACCTCCTTCTATTCCCAGTCTAAGCTTTGGATTTTAATGTAATGCTCTTGTGTATGTCTGTGATCTAACAATATGTTTTATGTCTATAGTTTACATGTGTTTTATTTGTGATGTCTGTTTGTAGATGTGTATAAAATACGCAATGGCTCCATTACCATTGTTTATGGCTCTATTCACTTGACATTGGCGAAATGGTGTATGCACACATGTTGCCATTTAAAAAGGAAGAAGTATCCTAACAGCAGGATTGCCAATTCGTGGAAAATTCTACAATCTGCGAGGAATTTAAAATAGTTTGCGGAATTTGTGGTGATTGGCAATATGCGAGAAAAAAGCAAGGCTTCTTCTAAAGGATCAGAATTTAAAATCTTGCTTAATATTGTAGAAATGTATAGTGTATGCATATTATGTTACATATTATTCTCTTGTAAAACTGATAATGAGTTGAAAAAAATATTTTTTTTGTCATATATGTATTTGAGGTGAGATGGTTATGTCGAAATTTAATTGTAAAAAGTCGAAAGTTGTGTTTACGAAATAAAACATAAAAACAATAAAATATTTTTCGCAGTTAAAAAAATGCTATTATAGAAAATCATTACACTAAGGTATATAGTTAATATATCGCATTTGCAGTTTTTTGATATAGTTAGTAATGCTTAGGATACATTAGTCATCAGTCAGAGTCAGTATGGGCTAACTTAAAATAATTGTAATCTTTGTACTTTGTTATTGGAATAAAAACTTTGTTCGCAACAAATTTGGGGATTATGACCCAGATTTTTGAGAAATTTAAACAACTAGCATTGGCAATGCCGCCTGCTAATGTCTATTATTTTTCGCGCGAATTCGTTACAAAAATGTTCATATAGAAATAAGGCAATTGTTATGGAAGCCCTTTCGTTAGACATATCGTCTGTGATACAAGATTCATTATGTAGTGACATAAATCAGTCTAAAATGGTTACAAGTGCTGAATTTTCCGCAGTATCCAGTAATTCTCTGAGTAACCCAAGGAATTCTTCATCCTCTAGTGATGAAGATACTACTGTAATACGAGTTAAGAAACGTGTGCAGAGATTTTCTGATAGTGATAGTGGTACTGAAAAAGAAAATGACAAGCAAGAGAAAAGTAATTCAGGTAATTTACACTTGTTTTATGTGTCACTAGTTTATTTATCAAAGCAGAAATAACAATTATTTTGTTTAATTTTTCGACTTATATATATGGACAAATCACCAATATAATATGATAATCTAAATTAATTTTACATATTTTACTTGGACAATATATTTAAATGACCATCAGATGAGAATGCCAGATAGATTAGACAAATTAGACTAAGTTTAAAAATAATTTTGAAGCTTATGTTTTAATTCCTGTAATATATTTCATTATATAAGTTACAGGTGCTAAGACTGATAATGGAACCAATACTAACCCAAGAAAATCCAGGGCAAAGTACACTCTGGATAATTTTGCCTCTGATTCAAGCTGTAGTGAGCCTGAAACAAATAAGAATGAATTCCAACAATCGAGAATAGAAATTAAAAGAAACAAAATAAGGGAGAAGTTTAGAAACCTTGCATCTAAACATAGAGATAACCATGATAAGGAATCACATAATGAAAGTAATAACAATTCAGAAGATTCTGATCCTGATGTTTCTTCAGTGGCTAAAATTAAGCAAGTAAGTTTAAAAGCAATTACTTTTTGATTATCTTGCATTATGAATTTGCTCCAATTTTCCATAAAATATGGGTTTTTGATTAATTACATTTAAACTTCATGTTTAATCATACTAGTGAGTGAAATTTGACCGTAATTACCTAATTTTTCAAGTTTCTATATTAAGGAAAAGGTAGAACCTATTACAAAAAATATTAAGTAAAGCTTGTCAAGAGCTACTGATTAAAAAAAGTATAAAATATGTTGACAAATAGAAGAGAAAATTGCATTTAACAATTTTATCTCTGCCTATTTATATACTGGGCGACTGGTTACTCATTAGCAATATTTTTACAGAATACTCAGTACTTAATGCTCATTCTAAATCAATTACAAAAATAGGTTCTTAATATTTGACCTAATTATCTAGAAAGTACAAAAATTATAGTCAATCCTCTACCCGTCTTTGTTAAAGCACAGTGTCAATGACTGTCGGGTGTAGTAAAAGTGAAATGAAAGTGAACCCAACCAATTAAAGCATAATTTTTCGAAGTTTGAACAAAAAGGTTTATTGTCCGATTTATTATCAAAGATTATAAACTCCGGGGTGCCGCTTGCAGGTTTTTTTTTTTATTTATTTATTGAGGTAACAAACAGCCATACATAAACATGTTATAAGTAATTATAATATAAACTAAAAGGCCTAAAGTACCATTATTTGAAAAACATATTTTTAAACTATTTTTAAGACATCATAGCATTAACTTGATAAGTATTTACTTATGCGTGGTTTAAATTAATTAGAAATATAATTTTTTTTTTTGTTTTGTTACCGGTCGTTCAACCTAGGTTTATTTACATTTGTATCCATACTTTTGGGAGTCTTAGAACAAACTTTAACTTAGGTTCTCTTCATTGTTTATTAGTATTTTCCTTTGTTAAATGTGACCATGAACTACTACATGATTGAAGGTTGTCACTCTTCAAACAGTCACGGTGTTTAGATAATATTTACCTAACTTTAATTCATTTAATATTACAGATATAAATTATAGTAATATTTTGTTAGTAAATCTTTAAAGCAATTGTTTATGATTTCCAGAAAATAAAAGAAAGACTCTCATTTAAGCCCTCTATTTGTGATCCTGACACATCTGAAGGTGAGGAAGATGAAGAAGTTCCACAGAAGAAACATAGAGTGAAGCAAAAGAAATCAATATTGACATCACCAAAGCCTATACGGGTTTGTATCATATCATTACATATTATAAAACGAAGTTGTCTGTCTATCTGTTCACAATAACCTCAAAAACTACTGAACGGATTTTCATGCGGTTTTCACCAGTAGATAAAGTGCTTCATGAGGAAGGTTTAGGTATACACTTTGTCTATGTTTTTTAATGATTAGGGCGGGACAATGTTCACCAGGCATGATAGTAAGTAATAAAATACATTTTAATCATTTTTAGAATTGTCTGTCTGTTTGTTTGAACATCATAACTCCTAAATAAAACCTTTTCAATCATAAAGCATATCTTCGAGTAACATTTAGTCTTTGTTTCATTAAAATCGGTTCAATATATCAAAAGTTACTTTAATTTTAATAACAACACAACTAAAGTACAAGAGAAAATTAGATAGTAATTAGATTTAATACATTCAGATGATTTTATTAGTCACTGTTTTGTACATCAGGATCCATGCCGACAAAGTCGCAGGCACATTTGGTTTATAATATTAGGTTTCTCGTGTGTTACTTTAAAAACAATTAGAAGTTGTCAATGGTATCATGACTCATAGCTTAAGGATGGTAACTATCCAAGCAGCATTTGTTAAGATTGCATTAAAATAATTTTCTTCACTAACAGAATCTGAGATAAAGGTCTATAATAAATCTAAACATAAGACAACCTTCAAAGACTTCCAGCACTTTCTGTAACACACTCTGGCTCAGATACATAATTACATAACACAGCCGTCATTACCTCCATGTAATAGCGGCTTATCTTATTTATTAATTGCTAGTACTTTTGCTTGCCGCTGCACCCACATTAATGTAAATTAAATCTATTCCATGGAAATAGTATTTTTTCTGGATAAAAGTTACTGTATGTCCATTACTTTACCCCTGATGATGTGTATGCAAAATTTCTTAATATTTGGTTTAGTAGTTAGGGAGTGAAACCATAACAAACGAATTCACATTTATAATATTAGTATGGATTATTCTTGTCCTGTATCACTAAAGTAATATCCATTTTGTGTACATGTTACTAAATTTTTATCTTTACTTAATAGGATTTTTCAGATTCTTTGGGATAGTGTTCTCCATAACTGATCGAACTAATAGAGATTGATAGTCTAACTGAGAATTTTATCATATACTTTGGTTCTATTTAATATCAGACAGTGATAAAGGTAACTTGGAACAATATGGATGAAGTTGTTCCTAGACAGGTTTATTACTTCTGTTGGCTGTCTCTTATATGTATCTATTATATGTATCTGCAAAAATTAAAAAAAATTATTATTGTGGAATGCTTCATTAGTTGCAGATTATATTGTGTAATATATATTCTTTTATCAATAGTTAAACCTTTTACAGATGTCTGCTAAACAAGCAATGGAAAATATGCATAAAATCAAAAGTGAATCGAATCGTCTCTTAAGAGAGAAAGAGGTATCGCTACCTTACCACAGACCTAAAGCACTATCATTAAAAGATATATTGAATAGGAGAAAGCCAGCCTTAGCAATTGATGGTAAAGTTTTACCTATTAAAATGAATGAAGAACAATTAAAGGAATATGCGTAAGTTTCATAATAAATCATTTATTTTAATTTACAATTTGTGTGTGTGTGCATAGTCAAACAAATCCTGTCTCCCAGTGACCTAAAATATTTGCTTTCCACAGAAAAAAAACAAATGAAACGATTTTCATTTGTGGTTCAAAAAGGTTGGGTATGTCTATTATAGAACATAATGTTTATTAGAAATTGTGCATCTATGTTACACATACACTGTGTGATTCAAGAATGAATGATGTGACACAAATGATTTTTATTATTTGTTGAAAAAAGTATAAAATTATGTTTAATATTACATCTATTTGTTTCAGTATTGATAATAAGATATAAAGGATGCCATGTTTAAATAATTGTTAAATTTACAGACTTGGCAAAGTTTTAAAGTGTTATTTGATTACAGTCTCCTTTTGGAACAACGTCAAAAAGAAATGATGGAATTGTGTAAGAGTGAATCAGATGAGGAGAATGATGACAAACAAGCTGAAAAGGAGAAAACAATTAAGGATACCATTATTGCTGAAGATGAGAAAGAATTAAAGCTACTTGACAACCAATTGTTTGAAAGTAATGCCCTTAATAAAATAGAAACCGAAGACATTATACCAGCTATTAATGCAAGCAAGGAAGAATCTACTGAGAAAAGTTTGGCAGTTGACCAAAAAAATCGCAAAGAAGTTGAAAATCATAACGACCTTACTAATAGGGAGATATCACATGAGGAACCAGATAAAGAAATTGAACCCACTAATGAAGACATTGTTACTGTTAATCATAGTCTTGAGGATATAACAATTCACAAAGAAGATGCTGTGACCACAAAGGATGATTCAGAAGAACATCTACTCAACGCTGTCAGTGAAAAAGAGAGCCAATTAATATCTTTGTATTATGATTCCGAAAAAATTGATATCAATAATCAATTATGTGAAAATATAGAGGAAATTGAAAAGAAAGGAACTGAAGAATTTGATAATAATGAAATTTCTGAAAATGAAATTGATTTTGATGATATTGACAAAATCATTGAAAATTCTAAAATTATTGAAGGTATGAATAATAATTATGTTTTATTTATTTTATCCTCCTCATAATAGTTAATTACATGTTGTTATCAATTTTATAGATTCAAATTCAGCTGCACTTCTTAAAGAATCCTTCAGTTTAAAAATGCAGCCTAAACTAACAGGAAGAGCTGGAATGGTTATCGATCTTGATGATAGTGAGACACCGAAAAAACTTACTGGTTTAGAACTTCTGAAAGAGAGGTTTACATATTTTGCTAAGTTAAAAACTCCAGAAGAATTAGAGAGGGAGAGAGAGAAAAGGTAAGTTTTTTATTGAACTAACAAAACGGAAGAGTATACATATGTATACAGGCTGAATGTTTAGACGATAGCAATATTTATGGAGGACACTCTGCACTTGAATTTCGTTCTAAGTCAATTTAAAAAAATAGGTGCTTTATATTTGACCTAATTATCGAGAAAAATACAAAAAATATACGCAATCATCTCCGCGTCTATGTTAAAGCACAGTGTCAATGACTGTCGGGTGATTTCACTTTCACTTGAAAGTGAACGTGGGATCGTCAGGAACAAAACAAAAGGGTTTATTATCAGTTTTATTATCAAAGTCATTAACTCCGGGTCGCCCATTGTAGATTTCGGCACCGGTCATTGCACATAGGTTTATTGCAATTATATCTATAGTTTTGAAAGTCTTAGAACAAACTTTAACTTAGGTTCTCTTCGTTGTTTATTAGTATTTGTTTTGATATTATTATTTTACATGTTAAAAGTGTCTATGAACTGAACTATCATCTCATAGAATATTGTTGGCGACTAACCTAACACGTGGTATATTGCATAATCAATCGTCTTATTTAACTTTTACATAATATAATGACAATTAGAAGAACTGTATAGTGTAGTATATGTGTATTAATACAATATTACTAAGGAAGATATCAGTATTGTAATTTTAAATTTTATACTTATATAAACTTGTATAATACTAGCGGGCCCGGCAGACGCTGTCCCGCCCTGACTATCAAAAAAATCCTTGGCAAAATATATACTAAAACCTTCCTCATGAATCACTTTATCCACTGGTGGAAACCGCATGAAAATCCGTTCAGAAGTTTTTGAGTTTATCGCGAACAGACAGACAGACAGACAGACGCGGTATGGGACTATGTTTTATACTATGTAATGATGTATTGTAGACTGAAGCCAGGTACTCAACACTTAAAGTTAAAACAAGAGCTAGAGGAGCAAATAGCTGAAAAAAGATCCATTGAATGGGCTAAGCGTTTTGAAGAGGAAAAACAACAACAACTGGAATTAAAGGCGTTAAGAGGGGAACTGTCAGATGATGAAGAAGATATAGAAAAAATTGAGGCTAAATTGGAAGAAAATGCTATAGAACCAGAAGAATCATCTTCAGAAGAAGAAGAGGAAGAAGTTAGCGAAATAAAAGAAAACACCAGAAAGAAGAATCCAATGATAGATGATGAAGCAGAAGTAACAGATTGTGAGGATGATGATACTGATATTTCTGAAGATTTAAACAATGAAGATAATAATGATAAAGAACAAATTGATGACGGAAATAATGAAGAAGATGATAAAGAAAGTAGTGACGATTCAAGTGATAACGAATCATCAGAATCTGATAATGAAGAACCTGTTCAAAAAAAAGGTCGAATACTAAAAGCCTTTGAAGAAGATTCAGATGATGAAAGTATAAATGTAAATGATAAAGTAATAAATAAAACCGAATCAAAAAATACCTTGGAAGAAAAAGAATTCAACAAAGTGAATGAATGTCATAAGGATGACGAAAATATTGATGTTAGCCAGAAGGAAAGCCAAGTTATAAAAGATTCACAAGGTAAGCAAATTTTTAAGTACTGTATACTCTATCTTACTTATATGTCAACATTTTTTCACAAATCAACCTACATCAATAATCAAATGCAATTTATTTGATATTAAACGTAATACAAGCCAAAAACAATGGTGTTTATGCAGAAATCTATAATTCATCGCCAGTGGCCGCTGTCGTGTCGGGTTTTGATAATAAAGTCACCATTTATCACTGTGAACAACATTTTTTTTTTATGACAAAAGGAGGCAAACGAACTGGTGGGTAACCTGATGTTTTGAGTGATCACCACCGTCCATAGACACTAGCAACACCAAGGGTGTCGCAAATGCGTTGCCAGCCTGTGTATGGAAGAGGGGTAGGGGAAGGAGAAAGGGGGAGGGAAAAGGGAAAGAGGTGGGCCTCCGGCGCTCCCACTGACTGAACGAAACGCAACAATGAAAGCACTGTTACTTCACGTCGGTGTTCTGTGAGAGGGTGGTACTACCCCGGGCAAGCTGACCCATTCATGCTGAAACTAGTAACAGCTACAGCGTGGCTCTACCACCTTCAACGTGTTTGCAACTCTGTCACATGTAGAACTATACCATTTCAAAAATTATGTTTAACAAGGAAACCAAACATTTTAGTATTAGAATAATATAGAATTACGTGGGATAGGTAAATTTAAATAATCTCTACCGAAAGCGCGTGTAAAAGCCAGTGCGTTATACATTTAAACCTTACGGAAAAAATCTTTTTTTTAATAATATGTAGACTAAAAAGGATATATATGTGTTTAGGTTTCTAATTTCTATGTAATTATAATTCTTTCAGATGACCCAATACAATTAGCACAAAGAGTGATTTCAGCATCAGATGACCTGTATACAAGTCAAGAAAGTGGCTTGCTGGAAAATAAATGTGACGAATCCTTTACGGCAACTCAAACGTTTTCTATCCTTGATTCAAAATTGAATGAAGAGTCGATAAAAATTAATAATACAGAAAAAATGTGTATTACAAATAACACTCTCTCTTGTGATGTAAGTTTATTTATATATTCATATCTATAGATATAATAAAAATACTAGCCGACCCGTGCCCACTTCGTTGGGCGGTAATAGGCATTATCAAGCTACAACTTTTCTTTAGAACTCAATCATATATATCTCATAATTAAGGCAGCGTTCGTAAGAAACGTTTTCGTTCGACCATTTTTCTCCGACTCCCCAGATATTACCCCCTACAACCTCACAAACTTTACCTCTTTATAATATTAGTATAGATAAATATAATCCGTGTTATTACAAAAAAGTTAAATGCGTATTGAATACTTGCTTTAAAAAAGTTTGGATACTTACGTATTGAATGCACTGCGCTTGCAGTCGTTCCTGATTCTAAATCAATAAAAAAATAGTAGCTTAATATTTTGATATAATTATCTAAAAAAATCCTCTATGCGCCTAGGTTAAAGCACAGTGTCACAGACCGCCGTCGAGTGAAGTGAAAGACTAACTAACAAAGGATAATCTTTCGAAGCATGAACGAAAGAAAAGGATTTATTGTCCGTTTTATTATCGAAAGTTATTAACTCCGGGTCGCCCCTTGCAACTTTCGGCACCAGTCATTATATCTAGGTTTCTTACGTTTGTTTATATACTTTTGAAAGTCTTAGAACAAACTTTGACTTAGGTTCTCTTTGTTATTTATTACTATTTGTTTTGATATTATTATTTTATGTGTTAAATGTGACCATGAAGTACAATCTCGTTGAATATTTCAACCGACTAACCTAGCACCTGTTATATTGTAAAAAGTAAAAGCTATGTACAAAATTGAATTTAAAATTGTAATGAAAAATAATGGTCATGTAATATCTGTTATTTTTAGAATAACGCTGCTTTAGAGTCACAAACTTACACGGAAAATTTCATTCCATCTCAAATTACAAAAACCATAAGTTCCTCACAATCACAACCGTTCGGAGAAGATATTCTAGATCTTTGTACGGGAAAATTCTATGATAACGAATTCATAACTCAAGCAAATAAGAATTTGGATGGAACATCAGGAACATTGATAAATAATATGGTTGATAAAAATGATAAAGAACCAATATTGACCAATTGTGAAAGCAATAAAAAAGACGAAGGAAATGTTCTTCAATCAATTCTTGAGGAGTTACACAACTCAGAAACCGATTCTCAAAAACCAAACAAGTATTTTATCAGTGAACAAGATAAAAGCCTAAATAATAGTTCAGTGAAAAAGAAGTTTGTGATAGATTCTGACGAAGAAGACAATGACACAAGCGCCAAAGAGCAGAAAAAAAAGAAAAAAATTAAAAGAAGGAAACCTGAAACTCGTGTTCTGCAAATATCAGGTAAGTGTTAAAACAATGTAGAAATAATATGAACCTCAATAATACACTTGTATGGTATAACGTATATCCATACTATACTAATATTATAAGTGCGAATTCGAATTAAACTTTCACGCCTTAGCTACTAAAGGGATTATCATGAAATTGAGGGAAGTCGTAAGCAAAAGCTAGTTCTTTATAGACGCATAACCAAGAAAATTACACATACTATTATGTATAAAGTTTCAGTGCATATATTTAAACTTCTCCCCTTCAATGACTTGACCGATTTCGTTTTTTTTTTTATGTACTTATGCAATCATCTGGGTGGTATTTAGCTATACTTAAAAGCCGTAGATGACGCTGTTATCGATATCTAGATTATCTGTTCCAAATTTATTGAAATATGTTTTATTATTTCTCACATTGAACATTGTATATTCATAACTTTTTCTTTTAAAATTGCAACATGTGTGCACACAACAATTTCCTCAATGTCATGTGGACCTTTACAGCTTTACCGGACTACTTCTTATATAGATTGAAATCCTGTATTATTTATGGAATAAGCTAACATTTTTTTTAGGTTTGTTGCCTATATATCTCTAATATATTTTATTAGCATAAATAATACTATTAATTCATTAAAATTAATAATACATATAATTCTATTTATTATCTATATTATTTGGGAATATTGTACATTCTAATATCGATGGCGTTTTATATAATTTTTATTTTTTAATATGTTTAATAGACGATGAGGATGATGAACAGTCTTATGAAGAGGAAACCTATGAATATAATTCGTCAGATATAGAAGACGAAACTGATAAACGGGATGTAGAATATGACTCCGAAGAGAATGAGGTATGAGTAAACCATCTATATATATGTATACACTAGCCGTTTATACCGTATGAACTTAATGTAACAGAAACAGTGACTAATAAAATCATTTGAATGCTTTAAGACCTTATCTACTTTCTCTCGTACTAAAATCGCGTCGTTATTAAAATTGCAATAACTTTTATTAGAGTGAACCGATTTTAATGAAACTAAGACTAAATGATACTCGAGGAAACGCAGTACCTAAGCCGTGATGCGTGTTCAAACAAACAAACAGACAGAGGGACATTTCTAAAAATGATTGAAATGTATTATATTACCTATTTCACCTGCAATAATTAAAAAAAAAAACTAAAAAATACAGACACATTGTACTTACACTCTTATTTTCAAAATAAAACTAAAAACTACAGACACATTATATGTATCTTATTATATGTATAGATATAAAAAGTTGTTGGTATATATAAAATTGGTAAACAACACCAATTGACCGATCATCATGCAATTTCCCACACATATTAGTGTTTAGCTTAGAATTTTTTTTTTAATATCAATTTTTCAACCAATTCACTTAACGGTGCTGCATCTCATCATCCTTTGTGCTGTATTGATCGTCATAAAAATGAGTATACATAGATATAAAATTTAGGTACTTGTGTATTAAATGCACCGCGGCCGGCTCGCATTATTTTTTTCGCACGTCTAACCTAACCTAACGAAACCGAGACGAAAATGTTTTGTTTTAACTTAAAAATCATCAAGTTGGTCACATACATTATTGCTACAATTCCAGTTTTCAGTAGAACATACAGTAATTATTTATATATATAAAAAATCGATTGCCAAATATATGTACTAAGCGTATAAGTTCAGAACGGCTACATTATTATGGTGGATTCTTTTTTTATTGTGTTTCTAATTGTCAGGACAAGATTCATATGAAAGAAAATGTTTGAAAAATCATACGGCGATTTGAGAAATTTGTTTTAAATAATCACTATGCAAAAAAGTGAGTGAATCAGACAGAAGACAATAAATAGGAAGATCTTAATTATCTGCTTTGGATTGCGGAATAGGATTCAATAGTGTTATTAATTTATTATTGTAAATATCCGTTGTGTGTTGATGATATGATTTATTAGCTGGTCTTTCTCTATTTCTTTTTCACTTTTTATTATTACAACACCCATAAAACACAGAAAACCTCTACACAATACTATATATAATCTATTGCATATCCGGTTACAGATTTAATGAAAATCCCACAGACTAATAAATGAGGGATGATTTCATCAACAAATACACTATATGAGTTGTTACATTTCAAAATCAGCTAAGTCCAAGTTTTGGCGTTCCTAATGTTTTACGTTCTTTTTCAAGATTTTCAAATATTGTGTATGTTAAATATGATCATTAAAAAAAAAACTAAAAATCTTATGGACGGCAATTTTTGAACTTCGTTTTCAGTGTATAAAAATTGGAAATCTTAAAAAGTTATACATGTTATATGAACGATTAAAATTGGATTTGGCTCATTTTAAAATGTAACAACTAAATATATATTTAGATTTTTTTACCTTTAAATATTCAGGTAGAGGTGAAACCACAGAATAATAAAAAGAAACGTAAAGCTGGTGATTTTTTCGAAGAAGAAGCCGAGTTGACATCTGAAGACGAATGGGTGGGCTCCGGAGACGAGGACGAGGCAGATCTAGACCGCATGGAACGTGAAGACGGCGACGATGATGTCTTCCACCAGGGCAAGCTGCAGAAAGAATTAGGACAAATTCACATGTAAGTAGCTCAATCTATATAGTCTTATATCTATTTTGGTGGATGCTAGAGCCACGCTGAAGCTATAACTGGTTTCAGTCGCATGGGTACTACCACCCAACCCACAGAAACACTGACGTGAAGTAGCAGTGCTTGCATTGTTACGTTTCGTTCGGTCAGTGAGAGCACCGGAGGCCCACCTATCAGCTAGTTAAGAATACACCTAAAAACTTGATTATTTATGTATATAAAATAGTTACGTTGTAATCTATACATATAATAAAAATGAAGTGTCTGTATGTAATATCAAAATAAAAAAATTACTGATTGGGTATGAAAATATACACGCTACTGATAACAAAAATCTGTCTATCTGTCTGTTTGTTTGTGCCGGGTAATCTCCGAAACAGCTGGACCGATTTTGACAGGAATTTCACTGACAGATAGCTAAAATTACAATGGGTTACTTAGGCTACTCTAAATTAGACTAACTGTTAAACGCGGCATCGTCCGCAATACTATCTCCAAAACGATTAGACCGATTTTCACGAGACCTTCATTGGCAGATAGCACACATTATAAAAAGTAATTTAGTCTATTTTAATTTAGACTACATGTTATCCGTGACTTCGCCTGCAGTGTTATCTCCAAAACGGTTCAACCGACGTTTACGGGACTTTCATCGGCAGATAGCGGACATTATAAAAATAAATTTAGTCTATTTTAATTTACACTAGCTATAAACAGTGGCTTCGCCCGCAGTGCTATCTCCAAAACGGTTGGACCTATTTTCATGGGACCATCACTGGTAGATAACTGACCTTATTGGAAGTAATTTAGGTTATTTTATTTTAGACTAGCTGTTACCCGCGACTTCGTCCGCATGAAATTTAGCAAAAATATGTTGTTCACTGTAATTATGTGCGTCGTACTGGAGTCCAACAATAAATATAATGGAAATTCATGTCTGTATCTATATTTGTAATTTGAATTATATTGTTTTTTAGTCATTTTGGCGGCTATTTTGTTTTCTTTACCGGGCTTACGTCTACATAACTTAGTAACCATAGTAATTTATAAGAATCTTTATATATAAGACTAATATAAGGATATTTATTGTATCGAGTTCAATGAGCACTATTTAAATTGTAAAATATTAGAAACTGCTTAGACAGATATTAAGTTTTATATCTTGGTTTATGTTTATACAAGATTTCAAGACGTCACCTCAATCATTGTTTACAATTCAACATTATAATGATTAATAGCAGGATTTCAAGCCTGTTTTAGTGTCGAAAGGCTATTATAGATGGATCAATATGTGAACGATGGTGATGTCTAGAATTGACTCCTCTCTGTGCATCCACCAAAAAACGGTATTGTAACGTATAATGTATTCGAAATATATATATATATATGTTAAAAAGATGTACCCGATCGAGTTTCTTGCCTGTTCTTCTCGATGACTCGGTTGTTTGCCGAACCGGTGTTAGTTTTGATGTTCATAAGCGCCTTATTAGGGCCTAAACTGAATAAAGTATTTTTGATTTGATTTGATTTGAATAGTAATCTTGAAGATAGCAGCGGTCTTCCTAATAAGATATTAGACCATAAACGTATTACTTATTGACAATGTGGGCATATTATATTATTATCTATCTTTAAGTCATTTTTTCATTAGTTCCTTATACTGTGTAAGTGAGCACTGAGGTAGTTATAACTATATGATGAGTCAAGATTCCAAATATGTTGCTGATGATAAACCTCATTTAATAGACTGTTAGTATTTATATATCTAGTGTATACGTTACATGTTACTGTAAGTGGCGTGCATGTCGTACTTAGAATTGTTTTAAAGAGCATTTCTATAATTGTACATAGTCTCACAATTTTATATTTCTTTAATACAATAAAAAAAAAAAAACGCGTGCGGCGCTCTGGGTACAGCTAGTAAATTAATATTTTTAAACACAAACTTTTATACAAATGTGTTAAAAATCTTAGTCAGTTTATTTTTAACTTGTATGACGGCCATTTTAAATTTTTTAATTCATTTTCGTGTGTGGCCTTCAGGACTGAACAAACATACAAAATTGCAAAGTTATATGTCTAAACTGGTGCTATATCAGCTTGCATGATATCATTAATTTTTGTAAACCCTAATGATTCCTAACTCACATGTCGTGTAATACACAATATATTCAACGCTAAGAAGTTACGATACTTCAAACGATATATAATATAATGAAAGTTATAACTAAAAATTGGAGGGCATTTCTGTAAAAAAATTAATAAGTAACATATCACCTTCATCCACTAATGTCTTGAATTCTCGTGTGCTACTACGGTTTTAATTCAACTCATTTCCTTGTTGCTTGATATAGCTAGCATAGAATTATTAATGAAAATAACTCATCAATATAGAATCTTTATCTTTGCTGAATCCATTATGAACCAAAGGTCGGTACATTTTCATCATATAATATGACTTATTAAGATTGGTGGATGATATTCGCTCAGTGTTGCTTGAGCTTACATTTCTTTTTATATTTGTGTATTTTTTTTTAGTTTACCACTGAATTCAAATATATGAAATAACTACCAGAAATGTCTTCTTATACATTATGATATCAGCACATTATAAAATGTACTTAATCTAAATTTTCTAGATTTTTTAGGGTGGAGTAATCTATGTAATATAACTAAAAATAACAGTTCTTTTAAGACTCAATTACACGATAACTATTGAACGTATCGGTATAGCACTATGACCATTCAATTTGGTATTTCTCGTAGACGGTTCTAGGTTACTTATTTCTTGTATTCGATTGTTCCTGTGCTATTTTTTTAATGCCTAACGATGCAGGCGGGAATCAGCTAGTGAATAAATAAAATGTAAATGAAAAGATAAAACATTCTAAGGATATAAAATATGTATTATACATCAAACCTTAAGTTCACTGAGAAACTAAATTTAAGACTAAATCACGTGACAACTACTGAACTTATTGGCATAGGACTATAGCCATTCGATACGGATTTTTTTGTAGGTAGTTCTAGGCTACTTTTTTAAAATACAATTGACCCTATGCCGTATTTTTTAAACACAGAGAAACAGGCAGGAATCAACGAGTGAATAAATATAAATGAAATAACAGGATGTAACAGTCTAAAAATTTTAAATGTACATTGTATAATATATATAATGAAAGCTTTAATCCACTGAGAAACTAAAAAAAAAACAAGTTACCGTAAAAGTTTGTCCCTATGAGTCTTCTTTTTTTCATGTAAATACTCTTAAAAATTTGACATAGAATGGAACAATTAATAATAAGTTCTCATATATATAAATATTATTTACAGGCGGGACGTGTTGGACCAGGACAAGCGGGAAGTGAGATTAATCCAGGAGTTGTTATTCGAAGATGGCGATTTAGGTGATGGGCATAGACAACGTAAATTCCGGTGGAAGAATGCAGGTTTGATATTTTCTGACTTATGTTATTAATATTAGATCTTTAATGTAATCTTTATCAATATTATAATTGTGTATGTGAAATTGTTTGTTACGCTTTCATACCTCAACTATTCAAACGATCATTGTGAAATTAGGTACACGTTATTAGGAGTACAGGAAAAAATATAGGGTTCCGTTTATCTAGAAAAAAGTAGTGTTTTCGAAGGATAGGTCAAAACTACATTAAGTCAAACAAAGCCATGAGCAAAGGCTAGTTAAGTAATAATATTGATTTTCAAGAAGGATTTATATAGGTTATTAATAAGTTTGGTTTTCTATAAATATGTTAAGCAACAATAATAAATTAAAATAATATTAACAGAGATATATCTATACATACTTCTATACTAGTAAATATACTAGGAAATATAAGATTATTTTGATTTCTCGCACATATAATGGTATAATAATAAATGTATTTATCCTATCTATACAAATATTATAAAGCTGGTGGGTTTGTTTGTTGGTTGAACGCTCTCAGGTACTACTGGTGCGATTTGAAAAATTATTTCCGTGTTAGATAGCTTATTTATTGAGAAAGGCTATATATATATATATATATATCATCACGCTAAGACCAATATGAACGGAGCACCAATGCAGAATGTTTCAAAGTCGGGGTTAACGTACGTATTAATTATATAAAAATATTTTCATCTCCTACATAAACGAAGTCTCGAGTTAAAGTTAGCGTTAGTCCAAAGTAACTATTCCACGCACACGAAGTCGCGGGCAGAAGCTAATTTAAAAAAAAATATAAAAAAAGAATAATTTAGGTTCTCAATAATACTGTTGTTACATTGTGATAATTGGAGTTACAAAATAATTGCATATTAAATTTATATAATTATCAAGATGATTAAGCAATGTAAAAGCAGAAGTTATTGATATAATTTGATTGGAATTTATTTTCCACGTTTTCTTTAGATGGGGAAGAGGAAACTGGTACGGTAGTAGAAGGGTTTACTGATACGCAAGAGGAAGAATTCGAATCTGAAGAATTGTGGAGGAAACAAAGACACGAAAGAGAAGTCTTCCTAAGGCAAATGGTAAGTCTTTGGCGTTAAACAAACACTTTTCTCTTGTCGATGTTATAACATGTTTGTGGACATAAACTTTGATATTATCAAATAATAGAATCCAATAAAATAAACAAGATCTACAAGAGGAAATCAAACCAAAATAAATCAATCACTTTCACACACAAAAATTGCACACAATTTCGTCAGTAACAGAGTGGTTCTGAACTGGAACCGATTGCCTGACGAAGTATTATCTGCTAGTTCTGTCCATGGTTTTAAAAACCGACTCGACAACTGCCTCCGGACTAATAAAGTTACTTTAATAAATGAACATCTGCAGTGACCAAAACCCGATAAAAAAATTTCGACACAGTGTGATATAGACGTATCAGCAATTATGCTGCTTGTCTATCATTACATAGTATAAAACAAAGTCCCCTACCGCGTCTGTCTGTCTGTCTGTTCGCGATAAACTCAAAAACTACCGAACGGATTTTCATGGTGTTTTCACTAGTGGATAAAGTGATTCATGAGGAACGTTTTGATATATAATTTGTCAAGGATTTTTTTATAATCAGGGCGGGACAACGTCTGCCGGGCCCGCTAATAAATAAATAATTATGTAAACTCTGTAATGTGATCGCTATTAACGTAGTCCAGTGAACCTTGCTAGGTCAATAGCGTAGACAGTTCGAAAAAAAAAATGATTGCTATTAACTCATATGAATAGATTATTATTACTTTCTTATACATATAAAAATAATATATATTTGCTGTTGTATGTGCATCTCTCAAATGCTGCTTGATATAATTTTTAGTTTCACTTCTTATACACTTAGTCCTTAAAAAAAAAAGATTTACAATATAATCATCATTACATAGTATAAAACAAAGTCCCCTACCGCGTCTGTCTGTCTGTCTGTTCGCGATAAACTCAAAAACTACTGAACGCATCTTTATGCGGTTTTCACCAGTGGATAAAGTGATTTACGAGGAACGTTTTGGTATATAATTTGTCCAGGGTTTTTTTTTATAATCAGGGCGAGACAACGTCTGCCGGGCCCGCTAGTTTAATATAAAATTATAAAAAATTTAAAAAACTACAATATTTTATATATATTTTGTAAGCAAAGTATATTTTTGCTTAAATTAATTTTCTGTGTTTTTTCTCTGTATATAAAATATATTGTAATTTATTTATTTATTTACACGTGAGATATAGCAACAGTCAACAAACATAATACAATAACAATGATAAAAAGCAGTAAACTAAACTGAATAAGAATAAACGTACAAGTGAACATTTTACAACATAATAATCAACATAGAACAAGATTATTAGTTAGTAATATATAACATTGGAAATGAATATATATTTTTACCAATAGCTTATAATATATGACCATTTGTATTGCATTACTGTGAATAAACAATTTTACATTGTGTCAACTCCATCTTCTATACATATAAGAATGTACATCTAATGTGACTGTACTTTTTCGATTTTCGTGAAAAAAACATCTTCTTACATATAATAAGAATGTAAATCTAATGTGTGTATTTTTGATTTTGTGAAAGCTTTTAATATAATAAGAATGTAAATTTAATGTGCTGTCTTTTTCGATTTTCGAAAAAACATCTTCTTCTATACATATAATAAGAATGTAAATCTAATGTGTCTGTACTTTTTCGATTTTCGTGAAAAAGACATCTTCTATACATATAATAAGAATGTAAATTTAATGTGACTGTACTTTTTCGATTTTCGTGAAAAAAACATCTTCTTCTATACATAGAATAAGAATTTAAATCTAATGTGTCTGTACTTTTTCGATTTTCGTGAAAAAAACATCTTCTATACATATAATAAGAATGTAAATCTAATGTGACTGTACTTTTTCGATTTTCGTGAAAAAAATTGTTGCCGATGTTTAGGAATAAGTAATAAAATACAATCCAATCATTTTTAGAAATGACTGTCTGTCTATCTGTCTGTTTGTATGAACACGCATCACTGATAAAGTACTGGCTTCGCGATAAAATCTCACCAAGAAAACCATAAAGCATATTCTCGAGAATAACTTAGTCTTTGTGTCATTAAAATCGATTCACTCTGTCAAAAGTTATTGTAATTTTAATACGCGACTTAAGTACGAGAGAAAAGTAGATAAGTAAATGGACTTAATACATTCAGAAGATTTTATTAGTTACTATTTTTTTTACATTAGGTTCCACGCGAACGGAGTCGCGGGCAAAGCTATTGTCTATAAGAATATTGTGTTTTATCTATACTAATATTATAAAGAGGTAAAGTTTGTGAGTTTGTGACATTGTGGCGTTGTAAGGGGTAATCTCAGGAACTATTGGTCCGATTTGAATAATTCTTTCAGTGTTATATAGCTCATTCATCGAGAATGGTTATAGGCTATATATCATTACGCTAAGGCCAATAGGAGCGGAGCACAGATGAAAAATGTTTCAAAATCGAGATGTTTTTTCCTTTTTGAGAGCTACTGCTGCGTGTCAGCGTTAGCCCAGAGTAGTAACTATTACTACGCGGACGAAGTCGCGGGCAGGGGCTAGTTCTTATATATACGTAATGGGGCTTCATACCCCTTGCGACATTCGCGACAAAAACTTCTATATTCGATTATAATGCTTCGAACAATAGATTATAATAAGGCGTCTTATTATTATGCTACGTGCAGATATTTTAGTACCTCGAAATACACTAGTGATTTTTCTTTAATTTTACCAGTACATCAAGTGGACTTACACTTAAATATTGTGTTTAAAAACATTTACTGATTAACTATTACTAAATTCATATCACTTTCTTTCCAGGAACATCAGGTTGATCCAGCCGAAAACGGAAATGTTAATTTGAACAGGACGAAGATAATTAAAGCTAATCTGTGTTCAAAGACCATGTCAAGTTTACTTTTAGAAGTGAACTCATCAAAGACTGAAACAACTGACATCGGTGCTGTCAAAGAAAAGAAAACGGCTACAGAACAATCCAATCCACAGAAGGCGTTTACTATTTTCCAGGTAATCTATACTATCTATACTTCATTATATAGTATAAAACAAAGTCCCCTACCGCGTCTGTCTGTCTGTCTGTTCGCGATAAACTCAAAAACTACTGAAAGGATTTTCAAGCGGTTTTCACCAGTGGATAAAGTAATTCATGAGGAATGTTTTGGTATATAATTTGTCAAGGATTTATTTTTAATCAGGGCGGGACAACGTCTGTCGGGCCCGCTAGTAATATTATAAAGAGGTAAAGTTTGTGAGTTTGTTACGTTATAGGGGGTAATCTCATGAACTACTGGCCCGATTTGAAAAATCCTTTCAGTGTTATATAGCTCATGTATCGAGGAAGGTCATAGGCTATATTATCACGCTAAGGCCAATAGGAGCGGAGCACCAATGAAGAATGTTTCAAAATCGGGTATTTTTTCCTCTTGAGAGTCTCCGCTGCGTGTTAGCGCTAGCCCAAAGTAACTATTCCACGCGAACGAAGTCGCGGGAAGAGGCTAATATTTAATAGTTTGGTTGGTAACTTTTAGTTGGGTTAATATGTTAGCCTTACAAAATATTTGTTAATACTTTCGAGTTCAATCGTGATTAAAATGGATGCCAATATTGTCTCACTGACTACTTATAATTTAAAACATGAGTGGATAAAAGTGATATACAATTTTTTTATTTATTTTTTTTCATTTTATTGCCTGAATGAAAGTGGTATGTCCATATACATATTTTGTTCTTACAAGGTTAACGTTAATAAACTGAGAAATAAATATAACCAAAGTACCCAAATTATATCTATACATATAATGTAAATGTAATGCGTCTATACTTTTTAGATTTTTGTAAAAAAATTGTTGCCGGTGTCTGGGAATAAGTAATAAAATACACTTCAATCATTTTTAGGAATGTCTGTCTGTCTGTTTGTTTGTATGAACACGCATCACTGCTAAAGTACTGCGTTCACGATAAAACCTCACCAAGAGAATCATAAAGCATATCCTCGAGTAACATTTAGTCTTGGTTTCATTAAAATTGGTTCACTCTATCAAAAGTTATTGTAATATTATTGAAGACGCGACTTAAGTACGAGAGAAAAGAAGATAGTAAATAGACTTAATACATTTTTATTTTATTAGTCACTGTTTTGTAATTCAGGTTCCAATCGAACGAAGTCGTGAGCACAGCTAGTATGTATAATATAATCAAAGATATAAGTAAACTTTAGAGCGGATTTCGTTACATTCCATTAAAATTACAAACTAGTGATGTGTCATCATTTTCATCCACTCGTGTCTACAAAACGTATAATAACTGTTATAAACATATAATAGGTCTTTACCTATGAAATTGCCGTTCTGCAGTACTGGCCATTTCAAATCAAAATAATTTTTGTTTGGCTAAGAATTCTAATTTGAAATTAATTTTATTTTAAAAACATGGAATTCTTTTTCCAAAAGTAGTTATTTGTTTATTGATTAGTGTTACATTTTCATCGCATTTCAAAATTTTTTGTCATCATGGATACGTTAAAAATTCGAGTAATTATGGAATATGAGTACCGTCGTCTCCAAGTTGCAAGAACTGGGGTTTGAAGTTCTCCGTCATCCGCCCTACTCACCAGACCTTGCGCCTACAGACTACTACTTTTTCCAGAATTTGATTAACACCTTGGCGGGAAAAAAATTCAATACCCGAGAGGCAGTACAAAATGCCTTTGAAGAATTTGTTGCCTCCGGCCCAGCTGATTTCTTTAAGAATGGCATCAATAAACTGCCACTGCGTTGGCAAAGATGCATTGATTGCATGGGTGATTACTTCGATTAATACAAATAAAAAATACATGAAAAAAATTCGTTTAAATTTTTTCATACAAAACGGCAATTTCATAGGTAAAGACCTAATAATAACTGTTATAAACTGTTGCAATCTTTTGTCTTAATTTAATCAATATATACGTATATAGAGCAGTATATAGGCACGTATATAGAGGGGGGGATTGTTGGGATTTATGCTTAGATTTGGTTGTTTCAATGTTCCTCCCCCCCAAACCCAAAGATTGGATACGTGCCTGAATATATCTATGAATTATTATAAACGTTTTTCTAAACTAAGGTTATACTAGTTTGTTCATAACATGTCATCTATGTGTATGATTGTATTTAATTGTTTTTTTTAGCAAAATTACCATAAGTCATTACTAACCCGTGGGCAGGGGGCTTTAGCGCGACTGGCTGCACTAGCAACACCTCTAGCTATAGATGACGATGCACCTAATATAGGGTCTTTGGGCCCTTCAAATAGGAGAAATTTTGTCTTTGCCTCCATCACACCTGATGATAAAGGAACAAAGGTAAATTTAATATCATATATAATTAATTATAATTTTCCCCTTCAATTAAAAATGCAATTAGCCAAACGGAAAAATAGATTGACCTCGCACTAATTTACATCTATAAAGGTTGATAGTGAGAAGCAGATTTTCCTCTGCAGTAAGATATTTAGATAAAATAATTATTGTTGTCAAATAGTTCAATAATATATCGGTTATAATATTTATAGAAGTATTAAAATAATTAAATACATATATAGTAGGGTGTCCGTTACTTATCAAGTGGGCTCTTGGACTTAGGTATTGTTTACATAATTACTTTATAGCCTAAAATCATTTTTTTTTAAATCCGATGTTGTTTAACCGTGCCTATATGATGATACTTTTCCCATTCATTTAACATAGGATTTTCTCACTTTTTAGAAATCAATTTTAGTTTTGCTTAATTTATTGAGTAACTTACCGAATATTATTCATTCTCCATCCACTATGGTCCCTTGGGATGGCGAAATTTTGATATGTGCGTCAAAAATTTAATTTATATATGTTGATAATGTCAAAATTATAAAAGAACTAGCTTCTGCTCGCGACTTCGTCCGCGTGCAATAGTTACTTTAGGCTAATGCTAACTCGCTGCGGAAGTTCTCAAATGGCAAAAAAACGATTTTGAAACATTCTTCATTGGTGCTCCGCTCTTATTGGTCTTAGCGTAATGATATATAGTTTAAAGCCTCGATATACGAGCTATCTAACACTGAACGAATTTTTCAAAATCGGACCAGTAGTTCAAAATCAAAATCAAAAACACTTTATGCAATTTAGGCCCTAAGAAGGCACTTACGAATGTCAAAACTACCACCGGTTCGGAAAACAACCGAGTCATCGAGAAGAACCGGCAAGAAACTCGATCTGGTTTATCTTTTTAACAAATATATATAATATTTAGAATATATTAGGTACATATCACAAACGTTTTTGTTTTTAATGGATGCACAGAGATGAATCAATTCCAGACATCACCATCGTTCAGATATTGATCCACTCTATAATACATGACATCAAAGACCGCTTGACATGGTGGTTAAATTCACAATTCGGCAAGTCGGTAATATCCTTTGGGACTTTGTTGTAAAATCTAACACTATTTCCCAAAAAACTGTTACTGGTTTTACTAAGTCTAAAACATGGGACAACCAGTTTGTCACAATTTCTAGTATTTACATTATGCCGGTTTTTACGAAAGGCTCTTACAGACATAAATTAAATTATCAAGAGTGTATTAGGAGGGTAGAGTTAAGATACCGTATTCCTTGAACTTGGTCTTTAAGGTCCCATATTCTAAATTGCTCGAACTGCCCGTTTTTGTTATAAAAATATGATGTCTACCTCAGCTGCCGTCCCCCACAACAGAATGCCATAAGACATTAAGCTATGGAAGTAGGCGAAGTAGACTAACCTAACAGTGGCAATATCAGTTAGCTGGCGAATCTTACGTACTGTTAATTTGAGGACCCCATTGTAATTTTGAATCTAGTGTGTTGAATCTAATCAACTAACCCTACCAAATTTCCTTCGATCTTGATACTACTATCAACTTGTGGCACATTAGGCAAAATAAATCTCATACATTTTGTTTTACCTGTATTTATTACTAAGTTATTTAATGCAAACCAATGAGAAATTTCGCGTAAAGTATTATTTACATGCCCAACCTCTGAATCTGTCCTTTTCACTTAAAATACAATTGAAGTATCGTTTGCGAAAAGCACCATGTCAGCACAGTTATGGACCATTAGCGGCAGATCATTTATGTATATTAAGAACAAGAACGGTCCTAGAATAGAGCCCTGTGGGATGCCAATTCGCGCAAAGTATCCTGTAGAAGTTACCCCTTTTATGCTAACTCTCTGACAATGATATTTAAATAAGAGACTAGGGTCTAGGTCAAGGGTCCTAGGTTCCTGAGGTTAGTATGTTCAACCAAACAAACAAACCCTCCAGCTTTATAATATTAGTATAGATAATAGAAACAATGGTAAAAATAAATTTTGACCTTATCAAAATATACAAAATAAATTTTTGACGCCTATATCAAAATTCCTCCACAAAGAGTGTATTTATTTTTTTTAATATTAAAAATCCTATAACACAATTTACAGGTATCCAAAAGAAAGGCTGATAGTAAAGCAGATACACCGAGACTTGTAAAGAAACTGAAAACTGATGAAAAGCAACCATATAATAAGAATAGTTTATTAAACCATTTACAGATTTAAGTATAATTTGAATGAAACTAACAATGTAAAAACAATTTCACTTAAATTTAGGTAACGAGAAAATGTATAAATAAAGATTATTATTTTATTCATTCTTGTTTTATTGGAAATATGCAGTCATATGCTAAAAAAAAGTGTGTGTGTACTTATGTACACGCGGTAGAAGTTATACTTCTTTGGCGTAACAAGATAAAAATCTTTTCAAAATCTTTCGACTTATTCTACGTTTGTAGAAAAAAGGTATTTAATACATTGAAAGTTTTAATACAAAGAAACAAAATGTTGACTATAGCTAATTTCAGGGTGTCGGTTTTTCGTGACGGTGTGCGCGCGCATCGTTATTTACTCTCATAATTTTTCCCTAACGCGCCAAAAGAAATATAACTTTAAAAATATAAATTGATTATAGATACCTATGCAAAACCTTCAGATATACAAAGAAGTCAAATAGATTAGTCGATAAGGGCAAGAAAGTAACTGAATAGTTTACTAAAAACAGTAATTAAAGATATGCCCATTAATTGATGATTTATAATGTTGTGAATGAAAACGGTGATAAAAAAGTACGCATTAAGTTTTGAAGATATAATAGGAATAGTCATAGGACAACAAATTTTAAGGTTTATGTCATAAATACTGTAAACATGTTAGAATAATTTATATAAACTTTAACAAAGAACTATGATTTAAACTTCTGTGATATTGTATGTGGTGTCTCCATACTATAAACAATTTAAAATAGGTATTGTCACATTCTAAAATGCTAGAAGCTTAACTTTGTAACAATCTAAATTTTCAATGCTAATAATACAAAGTTAAAAAAATTGTCTAAAGTAAACATCATTGTGGAACTAATATACAATTAGATCATCTACCAAGAAGTCGCTAAGTGCTTGTTTTTTAAGGTAGTACTAGCGGCAGACCGCATCTACGTTTGCGTAGATATTGATTGATACTATACATTATCTTCGTGTAACTACAACGATATATACCTTTTACTCTATTTTTAGCTCTAAATTGGGAAGCTTTTTAAAGTTTCATAATGTAAGTATTTTAATTTATTTAAAAAACATCTCTATAGCCGATGTGTTATTTTGATGTATAAGCTATATCACGGTAAAGTTTGGTTAAAATCCGTTTCGAGAATGGATACTTAATATCCATCCAGCTCTACAAATTTTCTGAATTATTATCTAAATAATACAATTATTATTATTGCATTTACTTAAAAAAAAATTGTTATGCGTGGTTGATTTTTAGTGACGAGAAAAAAGCTTTATCACAAGATCGTTATTGTATTTTTCTGCACCGAAACCTTCTATTTCTAACTAACGTCCTTAAATGTAACCGTTTGTAAAACTCGTTGGTGATAAATAAAATATGTGTTAAAAATTTAAAAACTCCCCTTAAGTGTCTTCAGAGTTCAGACATACATTCTTACTAAATACTATATCATAGTACTTTTTTTAGTTATCTATTTATCGCATTTGACTTATCTAAGGTTTTAAATTTTGAGCTTGAATTAGCCTGTGCTATTTGGTATTACTTTTCTATAAATAATGTTTTATTGTTATTATATGATTAACTTTGTTGTATCACATATATGAAAATATTTTATTTTTAAAATAGTAATTTTCATATAAAGAGTATGGTAACATTTGTATGCAGTTTGATAAGGTTGGGTGCATTGATCACAAATATATCCTTCCGTTTTCTGGTATCCTCCCTCTTTTGTTTAATCATGCTGTCTTTCTTCCTCTAACTATTAGTAATGCGCAGCTATCTCTATCGGTTTAGTCGTTTTCACCCCGTGCGTATGGCGTTCCGTGCGTTCAATCAATGCTTTTTTTCTGTGAAGGTGTGCGGTAGTATAGTGTAGCGTGGAGGAATTTCTAGTCAAGAAAAAAATATTAAAATCTCAACGAACTATTTATCGTATAGGTAGCATTGTGCTGTCAAAATGGCAAACGAAAATAATGATATCAGTGATATCGTAAAGAAATGCAAAATTCTACTTTTGGATATTGAAGGAACAACAACATCGATCAGCTTTGTTAAGGTAGGTCTAACGATTGGCCGGCCGGTGTTTTGCTTTAACGAATGTTTGTAAGATATTTATGTTAAAACAAATATTTGTTATTAATTAGAACCCTCTTATTATTGACATATTTGTAGTACGGGCTCGCAAAATCGTCATCTTTCGGATTCGCAACATGGAGGACGAAATCAAAATGGTACCCCCTTTCATGTCGCTTCGACATCCGATTTCTCCACGTGTTATTAACATTTTATAGACCTCAAAGGAATGATATAAAATCATCGGGCATTGCTAAAATTATTTAATTCTTTTATAATTTTTTAAAAGTTGAAATATGTATAAATGTGTCGGTTATATTTCTTGTTCGTTTAAAACTCCCAATTATTACTTACTTTTCGATGATGTTAAATCTATTTTATTCAATGCATTGTATCAAGATGATAGTATGGTATTAGCTCACACTAAATACCTACCGGCATAAACAGCTGTTCAATGCAGCTGGCTTGCAAAAAAATGTGGCACGGATAACCGTCCTTTTTCAGTAGGCTTCAATTACATTATCTGACCTTGTCGCACTTTTGCCATTCGTCAAACAATGACAAAGATAAAAAATACAAGTTTGATGTGTGCCAATAGTAGCTTTGGCGCGCGTACGTTTGTAATTTTTTATCACGATTAGTTGTAGGTATGTATGGTGGTAAACTGTATGGTGAACTTGTAAGTAATAAAAAACATTTCATTGATATCAAGTATTTCTTCTTTACTGATTTGAAAAATTCAGTTACTGTCGTAATTAAAAACACTTTATTAAAACTTGATAAATATTAAAATAAGTATTGTTTTATTTATACAAGTTCTTACTTTGTGGATTTTATGTAATGAAAAATTATAACCAAATTATATTAAAATTATAATTATGTCACTTTAATCGTACATATTGATACATAGAATTTGACTTAGGCGATTCAGTAGCTATCAGGATCTAGGAGTCAAGGTGTTTGACTAAGAACCTTTGATTTTTGTCATATCCGACTTCACAGTAAGGCGCAGGTTCACTCGGGATGAGTGAATTTGTACTTTTTCGATCTGGTAACAGCTTGTATATATCCATAGCATATATTATGCACTATAACGTAAACGTGTGATATATGTGGCCGACAATTTTCGATATGAGTTTTTTTGCTATACTTATGAATAATAGATATTTATGTTATTCTAGCTGTCATCTGTCCAAAAATAGTTGTAATCTTTTTTATTGGGCAATATTACGACGGCTTTACAAGTAAATCATTTTATATGTATGTAAATGAAATCTTGTGTAGGGATAATCAAAGCGTTCGCCTTAGGAGCGACCAGTTGTGAGTTGAAAATTTGACTTCAAACAGTTATATATGCGTATATTCGATTACCTCTAAATAAAACACCGTCTTTTTGAGAACTAACGTGTCATTTTCAACGCCATCGCTACTTATCTAATACTAAATGTTAGCTTATGACACAAAAACAAAAAACTTTCATAGTTATAAATATTATGATAATTTATGAAGGAGGTCGATAGCGATATGCAGGAATGCTTTTTTTTTTTTAATTGGAACGACATTTTTTAACTAGTTTAAACTATGTTGCATTCGGGCTGGTTTTGTTCGACTAGTAGGGCTCGCTATCCGGTTTGGATACCGCCGGCAAGTTACAGTTCGTTCACCCATTACTTTGCCGCATCGTAGCCTTTGGCGGGCGAGGCATTTCACTGGTGACTAGGGTATCGTTGCGTTACGTTTAAGGTATATATTGGTGTAACGGTAGCCTCTATACTTGATATGAAACTGGATAAAAATTTGTCTCTTCAAAACAGGTTGTTTCCTTCTTCATTAGTATTCTTTATTCGATTTGTTGTTAGCGAATATCCATTCTGCATTAAATCCAAGCAGCAGTAACATACTTATTTCTGATGTAAATGATGTATACAGTGCTGTATAACCTATAATAATGTTATAAAGTTCGAGAAACATTGTTTTTTGGTTACTTTCTAATCTCTGGAGCTAACGGTCGGATTTGATAAATTCCTTTTCAATCGTATAGTATACTAGCTTTTGTCCGCGACTTCGTCCGCGTGGAATATTTACTTTTGACCTAACACTAACTTTAACTCGCGACTTCGTTTACGTAGAAGTTGAAAATATTTTTAAATAATACGTATGTCAACCCCGATTTCGATGATATATAGCCATCCTCGACAAATGAGCTATCTAACAATGAAAAAAAATTTCCAATCAGACCAGTAGGTCCTGCGATTAGCACGTTCAAGCAAGCAAACTCTTCAGCTTTATGATATTTACATAATATATCATCTAGTATATTTATTGAGGATGGTTTATAAGCTGTATAACATCACGCCATGACACTTAGAAGCGAAGCAATTACCGTACAAAATGTTAGTCGGAAAGTACGCTAAACGAGAATGAAGTAATATTGCGGCCGGGCCGTATCGTATCTGGGCTATCAGGGGTCGAGGCCAGACAAAATTAATTGCGAGTGAAATCGCGGATCACACTTGTTCTTATATAAATCTACTAGCTGTAACCAAAGGCTCCGCACGCGTTTTTTTAATTAATAAACAAAACGTAAAAACATTTATAACTACGACACGTACCCCATCTATTGTAACATGTAACGTGTACATTAGATATGTGAATACGAATACTATATCGAATGGGATGGGTTTTATCATCAGCAACCTAACCTTTAACCTACTATAGACCACCCTCAATGCTCACTTACACTATATAATAAAGTAATGAAAATTTTAAGCTATTTTTAGCTTTTTTTTTTTTTTTTTTCTTCGAACTGACTACGCTATTGACCAAGCAAGGTCTTAACAGCTTCACCGGACTACTAAGGCGAGCGCTTAAGGCACTCAGCCGATTTTATTTTGACAACTAGCTCAAGGGTGCGCGGCACACCTCGGCTTTGGCTGTTGCCTGATACATGCAGTTCGCGACCTATGTGAGCTAACCTAAGCTAAGCTAACTATTCATACATATATGAGTTGTTGAAACATATATGTGTACCAAGCATACATACCTCAACAACTCTTATATATATTTCGTATCGGGTAATTTTCTAAACTATTTCAGTTTGATAAGGGAAAAAAGATAAGACCCTTCCACTTGCATGTGTAAGCGTGTATGCGTGCACGTGTGTGGAGGTGATATGTGTAATGTTGTCGCAGTGATGTAAGATTTTGTGTCACTGTATCGCGCGAGCAGCGTACTCAAGGGCTCCACGCCGAGGGAACGGACCTAGGCTTGAGCAGCTGTCGAGGGGGGCCTAGTCTTGTGTGCGGGAGCGAAATTTATCCCTAGACCACGGCGGCGTGATCTGTGGTTACGCGGGCGTGGGCGTGAGCACGCTCTGTTTGGAGAGACAGGCTGGTACTGATCGTTCACTGCCGTTATTTCATCGGGAGGGTCGGTAAAAATATGTCGCGGTCGTCTTTTACAACGCGTAGCGTTTGGTACGGGTTTGTATTTTGCGGCGGATACCACTAACGGACTGGCTATTTTTAGCTATTATCGAACAATATTATAGATATAATATGCCCATATTGTCGATATAATTATGTTATTCTTATACGTTGCTATAGTCACTGAGTTATGTATACTTAAACGCAGTAAATAATCAAAATGGCTGCCAAATTGACCAAAAATAGAATATAATTCAAATGACATACAAATATATGACTTTCAATTATGGATATTTATTCTTGGAGTCCAGTACATCGCACGTCTCAGGCGCATGTTTACAGTAAACAAATTATTTTTGATCAATTTCACACGGGCGAATGTACAGGTAACAGTTCATCACTACATAATGTAAAACAAAGGCCTTTGGTTTGTCTGTTTATCTGTTCGCGATAACTCAAAACCTACAGAACGGATTTTCAAGCCGTTTTCATCAGTAGATAGAATGATTTATGGGGAAAGTTTAGGTATAATTAGTCAAGGTTTCGTCAAGGTCAAATCGGAGCAGTCCTTCTTGAGATTGGCGCGTTCAACCATACAAACAAACTCTTCAGCTTTATATATTTATATAGATATAACAATTGTTGAAACCCGTATGTATATCTATATCCTCTGGAAGATGCCTTTGCTCCCAAGTGCTGGAACAATACCTACTTACTGTTACTAATATTATAAACTAGCGACCTGCTCCGGCTTTGTATGATGAGGCGTCATAAGTATTTACTCGATTTGGATCTGTTTTTTGTCGCTTTGGTATTTATTTACTGTGTAAGAAGAGTCTGCACACAAACATATTTTTTTGTTACGCGTAATTTTAAATCTAAGATATTTATTGAATTGATATATTCTAAAGTACAGTTGGTATATTCAATCTCAATGTAACTAAAGTATGCAGTAAAGTAAGCAGTTCGAGCAATCTACAATATGAGACCTCGCGAATCCTTAAAGACCAAGTTCAAGGAGTACGGTATCTTAACTCTGCCCTCCCAATACATTCTTGACAGTTTAATGTATGTCCGTAAGAACCTAGAAAAGCTAGATTTCGTAAAATACCGGTACAATCTAAATACTAGAAACTAATAGAAGAATACTAGAAACTGGTTGTCCCACGTTTTAGACTTAGTAAAACCAGTAACATTTTTTTTGGGAAATAGTGTTAGATTTTACAACAAAGTTCCAAAGGATATTACCGATTTGCCGGATTGTGAATTTAAGCGCTATGTCACGCGGGTTTTGGTGTCAAAAGGCTATTATAGAGTGGATCAATATGTGAACGATGGTGATGTCTGGAATTGACTCATCTCTGTGCATCCATTAAAAACGTTTGTGAAATTTACTATTATATAGAATATATTATTATTCTAAATATTATATATATATTTGTTAAAAAGATAAACCAAATCGAGTTTCTTGTCGGTTCTTCTCGATGACTGGGTTGTTTTCCGAACCGGTGGTAGTTTTGACGTTCATAAGTGCCTTCTTAGGGCCTAAATTGAGTAAAGTGTTTTTGAATTAGAATTATGTATTTGCCAAAATAGCGTCTCCAATAACCTACTATTTTTTAATAACATGTAAAAGATAAAAATGATATGCTAATAATATCTTTCCTAAATAAAATAAATACATAATTATGCGTATATGCTATCCTTATGCTTAGGATATATACGTAAACCATTGCGGGCTTTTCGGTGGACATTTTTCAGATATATAATTTTATAGATTATTTTGACGTATCACAATAAGGTTTAGCTAGGCGTTATCAATGTAATTGCCCGAAAATTCTTTCACATGTCTTCGTTAGAATACGTCGACTTTCCTCTATTTTATATTTAGAAGAAAAAAAACACATATATTATCCACATAAACCTTTCAGAATAGATTCCCTGAATTATAGCGAAAGCTGCACCAAAATCCATTGCGCAGTTTAGAAGAATGAGGGAACACAGACACGAAAAGCAACTCTGTTTCATATTATTTATAGATATACATGAATTCGTTAAGGACCAATGGTTGTATCGTATCTGGATAACAAAATTCAAAAAGTATGTTTTCGTACTCTATTACAACTTATAACCGTTTGATATTTAGTAACGATAACCTAAAGGTTATGTTATCATAGTTTTATCCAACTAACGAAAGAATCAACAGCATTTGAGTTCGTATCTACTAGAGATTGTTGGATACGAAACGTTACGTAGCTATATATTTTTTTCTAGAGACCGTATGTGTAATATGTAATATGGAATGATCTTCGAAAATATCAAAAGCAAGTAAAAAAGAAATTGTACCTATATAACTTTTACAAATATATACTAATATAAGCTATTTTTAATAAATCACATTCTCCGAAAATGAACAATCTTAGGTTTTTAATATATGAAAGAAATATCTATTTAGATCTTTAGTTCAGCTTATATATACAGGATGGAATTTTTTATTACCACCTGGAGGGAAAGTACTCTAAATAATAGAGATAGCAAATTTTTAAAGATTTTCGAAAAATCTCTTTCTTCATCCAGGAATCGAACCGACTAAATTCTGTATAAATAACATATTTTATTGCATCGATCGTTAGGGTCAATCACAAAGATGAAATCTCTCTCACATACTTGGTAAATTTAATAAAAGGAAAACCATGAAATCTTCAGTTATTTTAATTATTTACAAAAAATGGTAAACTAATTATTTGCTCGAAATGGACTCCATTTTCTTGGACACACAAATTTATTCTTTTAACAAATTCATTTCATTTAATAACGTGTTGTGGTGATTGAATATTATAAATCGTATTCTGAACTTCGTCTCGCAAATAGTTTAGCCTCGCATAAGATTTAATGTAAGTTTTATTTTTTACATATCCATAATCTAAAGGGGTGAGATCTGGTGATCTCGCAGGCCCTCTGATTGTGCCGTTTGAACCAATCCAGGTATTAAAATGGTTATTAATGTAGAAAGTATTGATTCTGCTGTTATGGGGTGGAGCACTATCTTGTATAATTATTGGGTTTTGCTCTTCATCGGGAAAACCATTTAACTAATTTCTCAAGAGGATTAGTATTTCAAGATACTTGACAGTATTTAAATGACCTTCGTACACGTGAACTAAAACAACCATATTTCTCATAATTCCGCACCAAACGTTGAAAGAAAATCTTACTTGACTGTTAGTAGTTACACGAACACGAACAGGATTCACTCGAGACCAATAGTGGTTATTGCGACGATTGTACATACCATTATTGCTGAAGTTAGTGTCAGACCATACAATGTTGATCAAAACATTAGGGTTACGGTCAATTTCTCTCAGCACGCTTTGACAAAATTGTAGTCGTCTCTCACAATCCCCAGGATGCAATTTTTGCACTAAGCGATCATCACGATAACATTTAACCTTATACTTTTTCAGCACTTTAAGTACGCGAGTGTGGGTTGTTCCAATTACTTCGGCAGCTTCTCTGCTTGAAGCTTTCGGAAATGCTTCGAAGTATGTTAAAAATATGTAAATTAAAATCGTTATTCTTCTGCTGAAGAATTTACCGCCGACTTTTGTAACTGCCCGTATTCTTTAAATTTTCTACAATTCTTTTCAATACGAACCGAGTTGGTAGCCGTCGGTCTCGATTTCTCTCACCGCAGAGCTAGCTTGACATTTTTGTTATTTAAAAAATAAGCTTCCATTAAATCAAATTGTTCTTGATAAGCCAACCGTGAGAAAATGATTTGTGAAACAATCAAATATGAATAACAAATGACAATCTATTTTTTAATGTAACATTCTATATTTAAAACTACCTCATACACGCAGTTATGTCGCATCTAAGAAAGGAGTTTGCATTACATACACGTGCTATTGCAATCGTCTTATCTAAATAGTATTTAAATTGTCATTTTAATTGATAAATAACGTCAATGATAAATTTTAAAAATAAAGAAATATTTCTTTGGAGTAAAATTTGCTATCTCTATTATTTAGAGTACTTTCCCTTCAGGTGGCATTAAAAATTCCATCCTGTATAACTAGCTATAGCCGCAGCTCCGCACGCGTTTATTTTTAATTGTATTAAAGGAATATAAAAATGTGAGACCATGTACAATTATAGAAATGCTCTTTAAAAACAATTGTAAGTACGACATACACGTCACTTACAACATATTACGTATACATTAGATATATAAATACTAACAGTGTGTCAAAGGAGGTTTATCATCAGCAACATATTTGGAACCTTAACCCGCCACATACCTCAGTGCTCACTTACACTTTATAAGGAACTAATGAATTAAAGATGTTATTATGATGATATAATATGCCTGTATTGTCAATAAGTAATACGTTTATGGTCTAATATCTTTTTAGAAAGACCCCTTCTATCTTCAAAATTACTATTAATAAATATAACGTTGAATTGTATACAATGAATGAGCTGACGTCTTGAAATCTTGCATAAATATAAATCAAGATATAAAACTTTATATCTGTCTAAGCAGGTTTTTAATATTCGACAATTTAAATAATGCTCATTGAACTTGATACAATATTCTTCTATGTTACTATGATTGCTGAGTTATGTAGACGAAAGCGTGGTAAAAAAATGGCCTCCAAAATGACCGAAAAGAAGATATAATTCACATTACATACATAGATACAGATATGAATTTCAATTATATTTATTCTTCGAGTCCAGCACAACGCACGCCGTACACACATGTTACGCACATAATTTCATGTGGACGAAGCCGCGGTTAACAGCTAGTCGAATTTAGAGAAGCCTAAGTAACCCGCCGTAATTTCAGCTATCTGCCAGTGAAATTCCCGTCAAAATCGGTCCAGCCGTTTCGGAGATTACCCGGAACAAACAGACAGACAGACCGACAAAAATTTTAAAAATTCCATTTTTGTTAACAAGTAGCGTATGTTTTCATACTCCATCAGTAAAAAAAATATTTTGATACAGACACTTCATTTTTATTATATGTATAGATTTCCAAACCAGCAACTTTCTTCGATTTTATACGTTTTAAATACAATAGAAGGCTTAGCAATAAAACATAATCTATATAACTATCAGTGTGTAACTATCAGTGTGAAAGTACTGAACTTCTGTACTACGAAGATAATTGTTTTCGTTTACATTTACGCCCTCTAAAGTTTTCTGGTGGTTGGCTCACGAACTCGGGAGAAACAGAAATTAGTAACGAAATGAGTAAATGTTATTATTACATTCACTAATAAGAGATTGAAAATTTCCTATCCTTGCAAGATGCAAGAACTGTTAGCAAGGAAATCTTTGGCAAACGTTTTAAGCAACTTATTTAGTCTTATTGACCACTAGTTGACCCGTGCCCACTTCGTTGGGCGGTAATAGGCATTATCAAGCTACAACTTTTCTCTAGAACCCAGTCATATATCTCTCATCGTTAAGGCAGCGTTCGTAAGAAACGTTTTCGTTCGACAATTTTTTCTCCGACTCCCCAGATATTACGCCCTACAACCTCACAAACTTTACCTCTTTATAATATTAGTATAGATAATATGATTAGTTAATAGCTTCTGCCCGTGACTTTGTATGCGTGGAATAGTTATTTTGGGCTAAGACGCAGCGGAAGCTCTCAAAAGGAAAAACAAACCCCGATTTTAAAACATTCTTCATTGTTGCTCCGCTCTTATTGGTCTTATCGTAATGATATATAGCCTATGACACTCAGAAATAACGTGGCTTTCTATTGATAAAAGAATTTTCAATTTTCAAAATCGGTTCATTAGTTCTTGAGATTACCCCCTACGTCACAAACTTTACCTCTTTATAATATTAGTATAGATGATATCGCCAATAAAACGTTAAAAATGCTAAGATTTATAACTATATCTTATTTATGAATGAAAACCACTAATGATCTTCTCCTGGTTTTTAACAGTTTGAATCGATGTAACCTCGAATATGCATCTGGAGTCTGGTCATCCTGTTACACCATACATACCAATCGTATTGAATCCGTTCAACTGTCATGGGAATAGTCGTAGCGTTTTTTTTTAATACTATGGCTAGCTTCTGCTCGCGACTTCGTCCGTGTGGAATAGTTACTTTGGGCTAACGCTAACACGCACCGGAAGCTCTCAAAGGGAAAAACAAACAATTTTGAAACATTATTCATTGGTGCTCCGCTCCTATTGGTCTTAGTATGATAGTATATAGCGTATAGCCTTCCTCCAGCTTCATAATATTTGTATAGATATTAGGGTGGTTCATTTCCGCAAAATTTTTTTTTTTCGTTGCTCATGCTCATGCACGCATGCTCATGCAAAATATTAATCTACATATAGAAAAAAAAATCTCACCAAGTTTGAGCTCTTAATATTAATTTTAAGTACTTACAATTTAAATTTAAAGTTTTACCATTCAAAATTCATTTATAAAAATCTTTTTTTTTTTTTTTTCAAATTTCTAATGCTTACCCGGCTTTTACAATATTGCAAATCGGTTTGATGGAACTTGTGGGGAATTTCACGCTCTTCAAAATAGTCTTTGTGTTTTTTTGTGTAACTCTCACTGGTTCACCAGTAGGAGTCGTCAAAGTACAGTTTTTGAAAAAAAAATATTTTCTCTTAATTTTTCGAGCAAACCGCCAAAAGTAGGAACAAAAAAGAATTGACTCATAAAAAAAAGTTATCCGACCAATGTTTAATGAATTTACAGCCAATTTTATACCAGAAAATGTAAGAAATTGATAAATACTAACTTATAATATTATTTAGATTCATTTTTTTCTATTTATTACCATTATATTTCCCTACACTAAGAACTTTTTAAAATTAGTATGATTTCTTTACTCATAATGAATACAAAAACAACACATGAATTCATAAAAAAGCAACAAAAATTTAATCAAAATATACAGAAGGTTACGTTATTATGTAAAATACTTCAAACGTGATAAACATATAAATAGTTATAAAAAACAAGTTAAAAAATTTCAAATAATTACTATAATGTTATTCAAAGCACATCAAGATTTTGAAGCTGAATATAGCTTTTTGGCGCACGTTGGAAATTCTTTTCTAAATTGTTGAACCATTAATAATAAATATTGAAAATTAAGAGAAAATATATTTTTTTCAAAAACTGTACTTTGACGACTCCTACTGGTGAACCAGTGCGAGTTACACAAAAAAACACTAAGACTATTTTAAAGAGCGTCAAAATTCCCCACAAGTTCCATCAAACCGATTTGCAATATTGTAAAAGCCGGATAAGCATTAGAAATTTGAAAAAAAAAAAATATTTTTATAAATGCATTTTGAATGGTAAAAATTTAAATTGTAAGTACTTAAAATTAATATTAAGAGCTCAAACTTGGTGAGAATTTTTTTTCCATATGTAGATTAATATTTTGCATGAGCAACGAAAAAAAAATGTTTGCGGAAATGAACTACCCTAATAGATAGGATAAATACATTTATTATTATACCGTTATATGTGCGAGAAATCAAAATAATCTTATATTTCCTCGCGTATTATTGCACAATTATATATCAACCACGGTGATAGTCTCTAAATTTCAACGCCAATATTAAATATCGATTTCTTAAATAATTTATTCTTCAAACTTCAAAGATTACCTCCTACTTCATTCCTGTTGCACGTATGATTCGACTGTAGTCCACTACAAACACACCTGATTAGACATATTTAACTATCAAACTTTTAAATACAAAGGGACAGTTAACGCATTATATGTTGCTTCTTTAAATACATACAGAAATTCATATTACAATATTTTATTAAGCATTTTTGAAGTGAATTTTTTTTTTATGGGAGGGCTTTAAAATTGTGTTCCTTTTTGTGTGACGAAACATGGCGGGGGTAAACTCTGTCGCTTAGAGTGTCGTAAACGCCGGTACTCGTCCGATCACAGAAGTTAAGCAATGCCATGGGCGGTCAGTACTTGGATAGATGACCGCCTGGGAAGATCGCGTGACGTTGGCTTTGATGTATTTTTTTAAATTAAAATGTTTTCCTGTAATACAAAATTTTCACTTCTATCGTGTGTCTTTACAACACACCCTGTTTTTTTTTCTAAATGGTAAAAATGGTATTGAGTGCCGTACAAATATTGTTGTATATTGTAGACGTAAGGATAGTGAAGTAAATGGTAAATAAATCTTTCCTTGTAATTCAAAAGTTTCAGTTCTATGTTCTACGATACTCCCTGCTTTTTACTATAGTTTTTTTTTTTACAGAAGTTTACTCTGGTTTATATTTCTTTTTTTTTGCCAGGATTAATTTCTATTTTTATTCTTTCATTTATTCTTGTTTCATTTTACATGCTGAATGTTTAATCTTTTACGAATTAACATTTTAATATTGTTAGTAATGTAAGCATTGTCAATGTCTAAACACGTATTTGGGCTTCACTCTAGGATTTTTGTCATTAGTATTATTTTTTGTCATTAGGTGACTGTTGTGTATTTCATAGTTTTAAATAAATAAATGAATCTCTTGTAGCTCACTTCCGGCTCGAAGATCGTAATGTAGAACCGCCTATTATACTAAGTTACAGGACACTATCTGAGATTTAAATCAGGCATTGCAACATGCTGACGAATTGCGATCGCTCAAGGTTAGCAGTCCAAACGGTATTACAGTGATAGTAGTTGCAGCTAAGTTGTTTGGTGAGACGCTGATATGCATCCAATTGACAAGCCCAGTTAATGTCCAATCGCCATAACGTCAGTGTTGTGTAAGACAACAGAACGAATTATAGAGAACCAGCATGTCCACTACTAATTTGAATCTTCCGGTCCAAAGACGAATCGATAAAAGAGTCATATTTTAGCGTATGTGCCGCACCACTCTTAGGCCATTGCTATGCATAACGAAACCTTGGCGGTCGGTTTCGACATAGCTTAGATAGCTAAGATTTGTAAACAGGGTCTGTCATTGCGGACAAGTTTACAAACTACCGATTTACAAATCTGTCGAACGTTTGTGTAAGTGGATCTCTAGACTTTAATATGAGTGTAGAATTCGTGTTGTGGTAGAATAATTTCATTTGCTGTTAAGCCTATAAAGCTGCACAAAGTTATGTACTTCCTTCATGCTCATAGAGCATATGAATGATACTACTTTTATCTCATATTTACTGTTATGCATGTTGATAAATGTGGTTAGAAAAAGACAGAAAAGAAACAGAATTAAGGACTATTAACATGGTCAGATTCAATGCCAATAAAATTTGAAGGAACGCAATCACCTACAAAAAGTGCTTTTTCTCTCACATTTCTATTCTTTAGAAGGTATTGCTCTCTAATGATAGGTTAACAATTTCCTTGGTGTGGATGGATATTCACAATGATATCAACTCTAGTAATTCAATTGAGTGCATTGTGTATAATAATTATATTTTAGAGATTCCAAGCCTTAGACAAGTTGAACAGTTTTTAACACGCATTTGGCTGTATTTTCTTTATAAGGCATAAACTCAGCCATGCCAACGACATTGCTTACAAATTTTATACGAATTTACAAAAAACTGTCCGTATTGTGCATGACACAGAAGTTACTAAGAACACCGAACCTCTTCAACTGCATAGGTACTTGCTTCGCAGAGAGTGTAGGACCATCTGTACCATTGCAAGTTGTTTGAAAGCTCTTTAAAATTATTCTTTTTTTTTTCTATCCTATAAAACAGACACATAGACATTGGCATTCGGAACCGGTAGCCTGTAGCTTCCATTTCAGCACTAACAAATAAGTTGTCATTGTCATTTATGACATTGGGTCTTGAAGATACATTCATGTATGCTCATATAACAATTATTACTGGTCATGAATGTCTCTTGGTTGCTCACTTTTGTTTTTGTATTATACTGTTTTATTAATAGTACTATACTATACTTGAGTATAGTGTTGTTATTACCCAGTTAATTAAAAGCAACTTTCTATCATCACCAAAAGAATTTTAGGGATTGGATCAAAAATTTCAGTCATTAGATAATGCATACATCCATACAAACTTTAGCTATATAATAATAGTTATAGTGTAGTGTATATAAGAATACTATTATTTTATTGTCCTAGTAAATCTTCTGCTTTTAAAGAAAATGAAATAACTCTTTATTTGTTAACTTTTATTCATTAAAATATTATAATTTGCCTGCGGATTCACTCGTTTTAATATCGATTTGTACTTTTTGATGGACAAAGGGTACTCCGCGTCTTTTTTTGTACTCCTAATAGTGTGTATACAAAAATGTATGATGATCTGTTGAGTAGTTAAAGCACGAAAATGTAACAAACAAACAAATTCATATTTATAATATTAGGTATGTGATTTTAGCATATCTGTTTCTATGTCATTATTTTTTATGAATCGTCCCGACTTTTCTCAATTATTATGTTTTAGTAAATTGTAATCATGTAATCATAACTGTCACTATATAGTACTAAAGCTCTGGTACTCATAAGTTTTACTTTTAATTGTTAACAAATATAAGACCAAGCGCTAACTTTAGATAATTGAAAATCAGTGCAATATTGCTGTTATATTTATGAGATCTTCAATAATAAAAACAAATGAATCCATAATTGACTACATGAAGTTTGTATAATCTAATCCCTGTTTCTTTTGTTGAAGGAGTCATTGTAATCTAGGGTTTAAAGTTATTTTTTTGTGTATGGCTCATTTAATTAGCTACAAATATTGTAATAATATAATTTTAATATTTTTGTAATATATATTTTAATATTTACTATAATAGTTTCCTTGGAACTGATCTAAGTTATTAATTTTAAGGTGTAAGCATAATAGGTAATTTAAAAAATGATTTTAGGACAAGTTGTTCCCATATGCTGAGGAGCATGTCAAAGTGTTCCTTGAAAACAAATGGGAACAGGAAGACGTGAAGGAAGTTGTGACAGCTCTGAGGAAACTGGCCCTCGAAGATCAGGAGAAAAGCGTGGAAGGGGTAGTTACTATTCCGGGAGAGGTGATTTTTTATATTTATTTTCCTTTCTTTTGAGTGTTGGGCGGGCATTAATTGATCATGTTTGGGACTATTTCAATGTTTGATTTTTATTGGTATACAGATATGTTTTTATTTACTGGTTTGTTTCAGCAACTGGATTTAGTCTTGAGTGATTTATAATCTTGTTCCATAAATTCCTTTTTTTCACTTTTGTAGGGATGTAATAATGGGTAACTTTTTCAAACCATAATCCTAATAGGATCTATATATCACCTATATCAGACGTGCCCAGACCTTTTGTTCTCACAGACCACTTTCAAAATTTAGCTGGTTCCGGTGGAACCCCTACAGCTACATTTCCTCCATGATCCCAAAACTCGAAACAAATTGTGAAGATTAGATCTAACTATGTACATTTACGTTGCATACTGAATATTAAATATGCGAGTTTCTACGAGTAACAGTTGCTAGGCTTCTTAAAACATTATCTGCCTATACTGATAGGTGAATTCAAGCCAAAATTTTACTTCTTCACTATTGAAAGCAGATAAATTTTCGTGGACCCCGGCTACGAATTGTGAACCCCCATTATTTTGTCATGCCAACATAGTCCCCGTCGAGTCTCCCGTCGGCCCCTGGTAGTCCAACTAGACCATTTTGGGAACTAAGGACCTATAATATATTATTAAAGAATCATATAAACCATTTAAGAATAATTTTTGTTTATTTCTAAGAGGGTGGTGTGATCAAGTGATCATCGAATTTTTGCGAATAAGCCGGAGCTCTCGATGCCGGAAAACGTGATGAAGCCAAGCATGGTTATAGAGGTATAGGGTTATAGCATTAGTATATGTTTGTTCCGGCAGTTGCACTTGATAACTAATCCACCTTTATGTTTAGCTTATTTACTATCTTAGACCACATCAGCATTAGCATTAGGTGAGAATTTGGTCAAATGTTTAATCCTTTAAACATTTTTTTCCAAATGTTTAAACCATTTAAAACCTCCATCTTATCTAGGTTATTGAGGGATTTTTTTTATTTTATTACACCTTTTTGTAATGTATGTTAGTACTATGTTTTTATGTTATATGTTTCAGGAGGCGCCTAAAGAGGACCAAATTGAAGGACTGGTTAACAGTGTCAAGTGGCAAATGTCATCGGATCGCAAGGCTGGTCCACTCAAGCTGTTACAAGGGTTAATTTGGAAGCAGGGATATGACAATGGTGACATTAAAGGCCAGTAAGTATTTATTTTATAAACTTTTGTAAAAGTAGGAAGAAAAAAAGAATTAACTCATAAAAAAAGTTATCCGACCAATGTTTAATGAATTTACAGCCATTTTTATACCAGAAAATGTAAGAAATTGATAAATACTAACTTATAATATTATTTAGATTCATTTTTTCTTTTTATTACCATTATATTTCCCTACACTAAGAACTTTTTTAAATTAGTATCATTTTTTACTCATAATGGATACAAAAACAACACATGAATTCATAAAAAATCAACAAAAATTTAATCAAAATATACAGAAGGTTACGTTATTATGTAAAATACTTCAAACGTGATAAACATCCAAATAGTTATAAAAAAGTTATAGTTATTTTCTGCTAATTTTGGAATTTTGCTACAAAAAAATAAATAATCTTCATTTTTATTTTTTGCTAAACGACAGAAATGTTGAGAAATTGCAAGACCTATGTTACAATTTTATTCTTGTAGTTTTTTATGAATTTGTGTGTAGTTTTAATATTTATTGTGAGTGAGAAATCATAATAATTTTAAAAAAGTTCTTAGTGTAGGGAAATATAATGGTAATAAATAGAAAAAATGAATCTAAATAACATTATGAGTTAGTATTTATCAATTTCTTACATTTTCCAGTATAAAAATGGCTGTAAATTCATGAAATATTGGTCGGATAACTTTTTTTTATGAGTCAGTTCTTTTTTCTTCCTACTTTTAACGGTTTGCTCGAAAAATTAAGAGAAAATATATTTTTTTCAAAAACTATACTTTGACGACTCCTACTGGTGAACCAGTGCGAGTTACACAAAAAACCACTAAGACTATTTTAAAGAGCGTGAAATTCCCCACAAGTTCCATCAAACCAATTTGCAATATTGTAAAAGCCGGGTAAGCATTAGAAATTTAAAAAAAAAAGATTTTTTTACATGCCTTTTGAATGGTAAAACTTTAAATTTAAATTGTAAATTGTTCAGTGTGTATGTCACTGAACTCCTCCTAAACGGCGGGACCGATTTTGAACGAATTTTGTGTGCGTGTTCCAGTGGATCCGAGAATGGTTTAGATTCACAATTTGACCCGGTAGGTGGCGCTGCGGTTGAATTTTAGATATTTCTTTTATTATTAATGCAGGACAACGTCCTCCCGGCCCACTAGTTATATATAAAACTTCTGTCCATGTGTATGAGACTGAACTCCTCCTAAACTGCTGGACAGATTTTCATGATTTTTTTTTGTGAATGTTAAGGTGTAATCAAGTATTGTATAGATTCACAATTGGAACCGGTAGGTGGCGCTGCGGTTGAATTTTAGTATTTTTTTTATTATTAAGGCATGACAACATTTGCCTGGCCCGCTAGATTTAATGTAGAAAACTAACTGCCCGGCGTGGATTTGCACAAACCTCCTATTTTATACTCCCTTTTATAGTATGAAATATGACAAAGTTAAAGGGAACTGACCAACTGAACATTCATCTGTCAATATTTTTGAAGATCTAGTAGTAGATCTAGTATCATTCATATGCTCTCTCACTAACTTATTTATATGGAAATCTTATATCCCAAATTTTTCATTTAAACATTGTCCTGACAATTACACAGACCTCAAAAAAATAACGGTCCAACTAAGTGCAGGTTCTGAAGATATGAGCTCTGACAATTGTTTTTTGTTTATAAACATACAGCGCGACTGGTTAGGCGCCAGCAATATTTTTACAGAATAATCATTAATCGATTCTCGTTCTAAATTAATTTAAAAAATAGGTGCTTATTATTAGACCTTATTATCTCATTATAACGCAAAACTGATATACACTCAACATCAGGTGATTTACGCAAAAACGAACTGGTGTGATAAATTAATCACGTCCTGTCGCGTACTCCGGGCCGCGCCCCGCACCTCGACCCGTGCTCAGCGTCCCTTTGTTCGACCGTGTGGCGTTCCCACAACAACTTAATGATTAACATAGAAAAGCGCCCCGTTAAAATTGTTCATTGAATCTAGGCGTGATTTTTTTACAATTAAAAATATCGTTCGAATACTTTTAAATGTTAGAGAACAAAATTTAACTAAGATTCTCTCTGTTATTTATTAGTATTTGTTTTGATATTATTATTTTATATGTTAAATGTGACCATGAACTACCACACTACAGAAGGATGTTAAAATTTATACATTCTCCTGGTATAACAATACTAGTTTTAATAATTCCATACTTTTATACTTAATATTGATAATTTACAGTGTCTATGAGGATGTTGCTCCTGCCCTGGAACAATGGCATTCTGTAGAGGACCAGAAGATTTATATTTACTCTTCGGGCTCGGTTCAAGCCCAGAAGCTTCTTTTCGGTCAGTCAAGCGCTGGAGATCTCCTGCCGCTAATTAATGGCCATTTTGATACTGCAGTTGGTCTCAAGCAAGAAGCGACCAGTTACACAACAATCGCCGAGAAAATCGGTTGCAAACCTGAGGACATACTTTTCTTGACTGATATTGTTAAAGGTTTGATATATAATATATTAATAATAAATATGCTAACACAAGAGAAAATATAAAAGTACAGTTAATTCTTATTATTGAATGGTTTATTTATATTCAATCTCGTTTTTCTGTTTATTATCTTAATTTTATATCTCCACTGGGATAATTTTACTTTCGTCATTCATTTATTGTCTATTAATAATACACAAACAATTCAAATCTCCTGAACATTATGAAATTAAGTTTATTTTGGTTTGGACAAAGACTATCACTATCCATTTCTTGATATTTTGACTATTCATCTATACGAACATTATAAAGACGTAAAATTTGTGAGGTTCTAGGAGGTAACCTCAGGAACTACTAGCCCGATTTAAAAAAATCTTTCAGTGTTATATAGCTTATTTATCGAGGAAGGTTATAGGCTATATATCAGACCAATAGGAGTGGAGCACCAATGAAGAAAGTTTCAAAATCGTTTTTTTTTTTTTTCTTTGAAAAAATTTTTAAATACTACAGCGACTATATACAATCCATATACCAGGTAATGCTTAGACAGTAGCATTATTTATGTAGGGCACTCCGCACTCAATTCTTGTTCACAATCAATAAAAAAATAGGTCCCCCGAACTGATTTAAACTAATTATCTAGAAACGTACAAAAATTATACTCAATCCTCTAAGCGAAGTTTAAACAAACAAAAGGGTTTATTTGTTTAGGGTTTATATATTATTAACTTCGGGTCGCCGCTCGCAGGTTTTATCACCGGTCATTCAGTCTAGGTTTATGTAAGTAATTATCCATACTTTTGAAATTAAGACGAAATTAGAATAAAACTTTAAGGTACTTAAGGTTCTCTTGGTTGTCTATTAGTATTTCTTTTGATATTATTATTTTATGTGTTAAATGTGACCATGAAGTGTCATATCCTAGAATATACTGTCTAAGCTGGTATAATATTTCGTGTTATCGTAACAGAGGCCGAGGCGGCTCGTTGTTCGGGCGTGCACGTGGCTCTCGTCAGCCGCGAGGGTAACGCGCCGCTGTCCGGTGACGCGACTGCGGCATACCCGGTACTGCACAGCTTTGTGCAGCTCACGGCCACCAACAAACGCAAACCAGAGACTCAGGTGCTACGATGATGTACCCCCCCTCATATACGCACACCCCCCAGTAGCCAGTCAGTAGCGCTTCATGCATGCACTATCTAGTAGTACATATCTATTAAATATACAAGCTATAGTTTACAGGTTAGTAATTGTAGTTTATGGTATTGGTATAGTGTATTTTTGGTTTATAAAGTCAAAACCGTTTATGGCGACATCGTTTAGAACAGCTATACTCAGCCTGCGGCCCGCCGGGTCTTTGTAGTTGCCCCACACGAATATACTTTATTTCACAGTTATTTTAAATTTCGTGCCCATCAAAAAACTATGATCCAGATAACCCGACCGCTATGCGTTCCTTATGAAATAAGGGTTATACCAAGCTTGTTTTATCGGACAATCATTTTTCACCACATTAATACGTTGTTAATTTGAATTTACGCTTTTTTTATGCTATACCATGAGTGAAACGTGTTTGTGGCCCGTTTTAAAAAAAGGTTAAGTTAAACTTAGAACAACATACCGGTTATATTAGACCCAGAACAAAGGTCCCGGCTGAATGCTTTATCTCGAAAACATCGCCGGTCGTAACGACTACATATAAGTAGTCTATTCGATGTCGTTATAACGGATTTTGACTGTATTTATAATATACACCTCGGGCAAGGGATGGGCAGATATATTCCTTTTGTTTAATACACTATAAGCTAAATTTGAAATACTTGTGGAATAGTTTGAAAAATGAAGTGATTGTTGTCTATTTGTCAGCTCATTCTTTGCTCTTTATATGGTTGCATTCAGTGCAAAGTTGTCACAGTTACCATCGGTGTTGGTGATAGTTTTACCATAAAGTCTAATGAATTTCAACAATTTATTAAATATTTGTGTTAACGTTGTAGAACTTTGTGGATATAATTTATTCGCACATAGCAACAAATAATAGTAATAAATATATTCGAATAAGCTATGGGTGAATCAAAAACTACAAAATGGTAGTTTTGAACCAATGATGTGTCCTTAGTCATCATGAAAAGACACATACCATAGTGAAATGTATCGTTCTATGAGCATTAACTTCTTGAAATGTATAGGTATAAAAATGGTCAAAAACAGTTGATGCAACCAATGAACTTGCCTGTATATGGGTTAACAAACTACAGTAAACCTATTTAATTGTTTTTACAATTTCTCCATCATGATACTTTGTTTCAATATTGATCTCTTACAAAGAGAAAATGTTCTAGAAACTTTGAGATTCTTGATTGAACCTTTTGATTCTGTGTTAGGTATTCGTTACTTACTGTTTTATGTGTATTTTATCCAAGCTTATGTAGCCATAGTACTACTTTTTATTTATTTATGTTACTAAAATTATGTTATCACCTTGTATGATGAATTTATCCAAGTTTTTACGATCGTTAGCGCTTCATATTTTCTTGATATATTAGCAGAACAAAATTACACTGAATACAGGCGAATATGCTTTTTTAATATTTAAAATATCGTCTTACTTTCTTAATTTGGTATCTAAATTTTTTCCCTTTTTTGTATATTTGGTAAATATATTATTTTTTTACTTACGTGTGAATCTTTTTTACATCCACGGGAGGACAACACTACACTGAAAACAGGTCATATGCTTTTTATATTCCCATTTCCTAATCGATTATACTTAGTCACCTATTGATTTAATATTTTAGATACAAAAATAAGAATTAAGAGGATATTATATGTTTCATATGATGTATATTATATACTGAATTGTTTTAATAAAATTTATATAGTAAATTTATGTTATATTTATTTGTATATACAGTTGTTAAGTTTCAAATTAAGCAAATTAAAACCATCAATAGAGAGTTTTATTAACTATTTCAGTTCATTTATCGATTATATCTGTACTGAAAATTCACCATCATCAATATTTTCCCCAATTTTTAACACTCTTGAGTGAATTACCTTTAAAAATTATTTTTAGTGGTCATCTACGAATGACTAACTCCTGTACATAATTTCATTTGTCTACACTCCCCGGGTTGAATAGTATTGTTTGTCTATTTAATTAAATAAATTTTGAAATTTTGCCATGACAAACATAGCTGGCGTGACGTTTTACATGTAATCATCGATTCATTTATGAGCTTAGAATGGTTTTTGTTTGCATATTTCGAAATTAAACACCAGTATATAGCTTTAATTCGTAAAGACCTCCAAAGTATGCCCTAAATAATATGTCGTCTATATTGGTTATGCATGTTTAGATAGATTATGAATCAATAGATTCATTATATGGAAACTTTTAAGTTTTAGTGTGTTGGTAGTGAATTTAGGTTCATGTTATTTTTATGAGCGGGTTCAATAATTTTGAAATATCAACTTCATAAATAAATAAAAAATGATCAAAATCTATTTTTTACTTTGGTGTCAGAAGTTATGATTAAAAACCAAATATATTTTGGATTAAAGTTCACATAATGTCTGGTATTCAAGTTTGTAGGTCATAAGCATTTGGCAAATAAATAGATAATCTACTCTTAAAGATTTTTATTATGTTTCATTTGGATCTATTATTTTACTTAATAACTAACTTATACCCGCGACCTTGTGTTATTTATTACCTTTTGCATAATTTATGTACATAGGAGAAAACATACGCATCACACCGCTTACCACACTTTTACACGGCAACAAAGCACATCGCTGAACGCATAGTTCTTATGAAAAAAACATTACCTAAATTCAGAATGAGGCATTTAAGAAAAATCTATAAAAACCAATAGGAAAAATGCTCGTCAAGTTTTGTTCGCCAGTTAATTTGCTAAACAAATTGATTTTGCTATGAAATTACTATGATTCTGTGGTTAAACAGACATGATTCATTTTTTCGCTTATGAAAAGCTATTAGTCACATGCTCGTAACTTTTATCAGTTTCCCAATTTTTTAGAATAATTATTGGTATAATAATCTAGAAAGTGTGTACTGGAATAATCATAATTATATTTGAAAAATTAATACTTTCGCTTTTATTTTTGAGGTTTTGGTAATTTTGTTGTGGTAATTAAGAGGACACACGTTTTACATCTTTAACATAAGAAAAAATTACAGCTTTTATATTTATAGCTGTGGCACTGGATTAATTATATAGGATAGTTGTTTTATAAAAGAGTTATGTTTTTTGTATATTACAAAGGATCTTGGACCAATAAATATATTTACATTATCTCTAAAACGGGTGAGACTGTTCTGTATTTTTTTTGTGATAGGTATTAGAATCTTTTTACAAGCAAAAAACGAAAAATATTTTTTTATGCTTTGTCACATACTATTTAATAGATACACGAGTTGAATTGATAAACGAGAGAATGAAAATATATACTTTCATTATAAAATTGATTTAAATTGAGAGACAATAGATAATTCAGTATGAATACATTTTACAATGTGTTTTTATTTTTACTACAATACATATATTCAAAATGTACTACACAACATTTATCATTGTAGACAATCTCATTTTGTCTGCCATATAAAAAACTCGATATCCAACTCTTTATTAGACCAGTTACAAAGTATGTTCAAGTTGAAAGCAAACACGCTTCCTCTGTACTAGGTACCTAGATATGATAAACACATATGCAATGTAAATATCATATATAACATACATAAATAACCATACTAATAAAACTACAGATGCTATAATTTATCTAAAAGGGGTTTATATAGACTGCCATAGTTATTCTATATTCTTTTAAGTTTTTTATTAATAAATATTTGGAATTTAAAAACAATTGATTTTTGGGTTCTCAGGATGAACAGCCCGCCAAAGTACCTAAGACCGATGTTGACGATAACGTGAAAACTGTTGAAAGCAACGAAAAACCAACAGTGGAAAATCCGCAACCACTACCTGTAACTGAGGAGCCAGAAAAGATGGAAGTCGAAGAAGAGTTGGTTGATACAAAGGAATCTAACAAAGCAGAACCTGAAAAAGTATCTACTGATAAAGCTATTATAGAAGAAATTACTGAAACAAATGAAAATGTAACTGCAGAGCCTATTGAAGCAACGCCAATAATAACTGAGGTTGATTCAGAGAAAAATGAAAAAACTGACGCAATGGAGGTTGAATTACCTGTCACCACAGATACAACGGAAATAGCAGATCAAAACGTAGATGGACAAAGCAAGCACAAGGATCCTGTAGCTGAAGAGACTCCATTATCTATAGTGACTGAAATTGAAGAAATTTCCGATGAAAAACAAGCATTGAGTGAAATGGCTGAAATTATCGAAGATCTTAACCCAGTAATTGAAGAACCAGAAAGTGTTGAGGATATAGAGAAATTAAAAAATGTTGGAGACGTATTAGAAAAAGAATGTGATGAGATTTTATCAAAGGTTCAAAATGTGACTAATTTGGATAACATACCTATAAAACCGCTTCTCAATCCTATAACTGAAGAAACTATGGAGACCGAAAACACTGATTCAAACGATATTGTAGACAGAATATTAGATACAGAAATGGAAATGGAAAGTAAACTATGTTCAGATAGCGATGTAACTACTGCTCAAGAAGCAATTGGTACTAAAGTAATTGCTGAAGGTGAAGAAACAATTTCAGATAAAGATAAACCTCAAACGGATGTCACAGAAAAAAATATTAAAGATAGTTGTAAAGTTAATGAAAATGAAATACCTGAAGATAGCAGTATTAAGGAAATAGTGGTACAAAAAAATCCAGAAAATAAAAAAGAAGTAAAAATGGAAACAGTTGAATGTCAGACAGAAACAAAAACGGAAACTGTTGGAAGTCAAGTCAATATGGATGAAAACATAATTGAAATTGAAGAAAGTAAAGCTGCCACAGAAGACAGCAAACTGGTAAAAGGTAAAGAAGTAGAGACGGAAAATATGAAGACAGATAAACAAATTGTTACAGAAAATAAAACTAAAGTAAGTAAAGAAGAAGAGATCATCTCAGAAGTATCAGATGACAAATGTCTCTCAACAGAAGATAAAACTGAAGAAAAGGAAAATCAAGAAGCTGACAAAGAAGAAGAAAAATCGGACACGTCTAAAGTTGTCGACAAAGAGTCTCCGTCAGTGGAAAGTTCAACAGAAATAGAAGTAGTGGTACCGAAAGAGTCTAATTCGGAAGAGGTTAACTCAGAGAATGAGGTAAAGGATACGCAAGTTAATGGAAATACGACAAACGGTGAAGCTGACGCGGTTGATTTAAATGGCGATGTAAGTAAAGATGAGGAATTAAGTTCTAGGCTTTCTGTTGAGAACAACAAAGAAGTAGTGAACGGATCTAATAGCGAATCTAAGAAGGAACAAGGCCAAGGCGACAATAAAATTGAGACTGATGTGACAGACATCAAAGTGAAGACAGTGTCAGCCGATGAACCTCCTAACGATCCTGTAGAGCAAACTACGGAAGCATAAGATAATTTTGTGAGTATTGTCAACCATTTACTTAAATATGTTTTATTTTATTTTTGGCCACCAATCTTCTAGGACATTATTACTGCCAATGTCTTAGGTAATAATATTACAAGTTTCTTGCGATCATTTCAATGAACTAACAAGGTGGTAGCCGTCTTGTTAGAACTTTCTAGGGAGTTTCTGTGGCAAATCAGGATCCATAGTCCATGATATTATTTCCGATACATTTCATTTGTGCACAATAACCTAACTATATCACGTAAAACACCACCCAATTTTACATAACATAGAGCCAAATAACACAATAATAATTTATAGTTACTTGAAATATTATTTTATCATCTTTAATGTTATTGATTAAAGTGTAAATAGTATTTTCATTCCAAAATATTACTAAAATTTAATTTTATATTAAAGGAAGATCTAATAAGTATGTGCAAAATTAAAAATATGTAAATGTGATCTCGATGTTTGTTCAAGCATTCTGTATTACAAATCCTGATTTTATGTCTATGGAATTTAAATAAGTACAATCTACAAGATTAATTTAGTTTAACTTCAGTTCTTTTCATAAATAATATATTAATTTGCAAAACGTATAAATGCAAAACAAAAAAATTGTCTATTGGTACAATACAAGTAATAATTGCAATATTTATTTTATATACCTTAAAGTAAATCCATAAATAAAAGTATAAAGTAATACAATTTTATTAAATATTTCATCAAATCTTTTGTTATGTTATGTTCTTTTTTTTTAATACAAGTTTTTAAATTCTCTTGTAAAGAAAAGACCTTCCTCTTTATACATAGAAACTTCAATGATACTTCTCACAATGATGCAAACAAGTTCTTCCAGATAGTTTGTCTCTTCTCATGGCTTTATACCAATTTACTCATATAGTTTATGAGCTGTTCATTATACTGTAGGCATTAGACATTACAAATATGCTTCATTTAATAATGCTTAAATTACAAGTCATAGTTTCACCAGAATTAATGAAAATTTGTTTACAACCAAACTGTTGGGATAGACTTCGCGCCATCACGAAAGTCTAGCGAAAAATAGCTGTTTTGAGTAGATGGAATGTCATGGTTGGAGGAAATAAGAGTTTTTTAATATAATAAATATATTTACATTGTTGATTGAACTTTTTAGGTAACCTTTGAGAGCTAAATTATTTAAATCATTTTAAAAATATCATACATATGCCTAATGGTATATATGTATAATGAAAATACAGTACTTTTAAGACTTATGCCTACTTTCTGAGATACTCAGTTTAACTACCAATAGTTATTGACTGAACAAAGTTATTCATGAGATAAACTGTAAATGGCCTGTTGAGTTTTATTGACATTTATCATATGATTGTGTGTTCAGAAACGCAATTCGACAATTTATCGAATCGATAACGCTATTGAACAGATAAACTACAATTAATGTACCTCAGAAACAGGGCATTAGTAATGTCAAAACTACTTAACGTATTAGCATAGGAATATGATCATTTGATGTGAAATGTTTAGTAGGTTGTTTTACACTACTTATTTTTTTCGATTCCACTAAGTTAAAGCAAAGCGATTTAGTATTTTTATATTATACTAGCTGTGCCCGCGACTTCGTCTGCGTGGAAGCATATGTAAAAAACAGTGATTAATAAAGTCATCTGAATGTTTTAAGTCCATTTACTTGTCTACTTTTTCTCGTACCTACGCCGCGTCGTCATTAAAACTACAATAACTTTTGATAGAGTGAACCGATTTTAATGAATCAAACATTAAGTTACTCCCGAGGATATGCTTTACGATTTTCTTGCTGAGGGTTTATTGTGAACCCAGTACTTTATCAGTGATGCGTGTTCATACAAACAGACAGACATTTCTGAAAGTGATTGAAATATTTTATTACTTATTCCTAGACACCTGCAACAATTTTTTTCACGAAAATTGAAAAAGTACAGACATGTTAGATTTACATTCTTATTATACGTATAGATAAAGACATTGGTGTTATTACAAATAAGTTAAATACGTATTGAATACTTGGTTTAAAAAAGTTTGGCTACTTTCGTATTGAATACACCGCGCTCGCCGAACGTTCGACATCTTGTTCTTTTATCTCGTTTTGGTTAGATTAGACGTGCGAAAAAGGATATCGCGAGCTTGCCGCGGCAGCGGTCGGCAAGCGCGGTGCATTTAATACGAAAGTACCCAAACTTTTTTTAAAGCAAGTATTCAATACGTATTTAACTTTTTTCTAATAACACGGGTGGGGTCTAATTTATTAGTAAACATTGCAGCATCGTGTTTTATTGGAGTATTTTGATAATCATGACCTAGTGAATCGACACTACATATAGGTGTTGTTGTATTTCAGTGTCGGACGTGCAGAATAACGGGTGACGCAGCGTTGTTTGTTGGTTCACATCGGTTGAATGACAAGACTGAGATGCTTCCACGCTAACTGACATCACTCCCTAGTTTATACGCGTATTGAAATTTCATTGTGTACCATATGGTGACGGCTTGTGTGCACTCTTCACGTGTTCTACTACATATTCCTCTCATAAAAGGTTTTCATATAGTTTTCCTCATAAATCTACACCATATGATATTATAACTATGGATACGTCATAAAACTTTGAACTTTGCTAACTCGCTCCTTTTTAATGGTCGCCCCGATCGTATCTAAGCAACATATAACTATTTCTTTTTCACCACCCATATGGAGAATATGCCATCTCACTTCCACATTTTCTCTAAGACAGTTACGTATGTGTGCGTTTTCGTGGCATCTGTTTGGTCAAACTATGATGTAGGTAACGTATCTGCACATTTTTAGTTATAATATCATTGTCTACGCTGATCTTATTTGTCATACTTTGTCTTTTGTACTGTTGCTGTTGAATAATTTTAGTACATGGTTAATTAATCTATAACCGGGCTCCTTACGTACACATGTCTTCCTTGATTATAATTTTTTAACTGTATCAATTAATACACTCGAGGAGTTGAAAATATATCAGAATGGTGTGGCAAATAAGGTTGTCGTTGTGTTTGAACGTGATTATCCTGTGAAAAACTGATTTGAATAGTGCCATGTGAAGATTTTAATTCTTATTGAAGTCAAATTAAACATATAGATTAAGTAGTATGCATTATAAAATAAGCTGTATTTATGTTAACACATTCCAGTAAGCAAATATAATCTCTGAGATATCTGAATCAACTATGTGAAGCCTAGAATAAATTAGACCGAAATTCTGGTGCTTTGTATTAAATAATTTTAATTTTTTTAACTTGTTACACTATTCCTGGAAGTATATGGGAGATTTAAAAAAAAACATTAAGTGGTTTTGAAGTAAACTTTTGTGCTTTGATAGTGTTATTTCGTTCAATTGTAGTTAGTATAGAGATGTGCTGTTAATAGTGACGTATAGTGACAATGTTGAGTGCACATCTGCCGTCACCGGTTCTTGTATTTGATTAGATAAGTTCTATTCGTAAGTATTATAACCGTAATGTGATTTTTTAATTATCTTATATGGTATTACTCGATTTTTTTAAATCCACTGCCAAATAAATTTGAATCTATTCGTGGTCGGTCCGGGTCTTACTTTCTTGTCCCAACTGTTCCATATTTGGACCTTAATGATTCGTGAGTTTGTGTCTCAAATGAAGCGTGTATTTTGGTATATATTGTGATATATAAACATGACAAAAAGACTGTTTTTTTTTTAATAAGTGATTGTTCTATGGGCTGTGTTAGGTTTTTATTTGAGTTTGCATATGGAAGTTTAATTTCTTTATATAAATGCATTTAATAAGTTTTTTCTGTGTTTATTTGAGTAACGTCTTATTCAACGATGTTTCGAAAACATTTGATATCATAAAGATATGAAACAAGCAATTTATTTGAATGTTAAGATATATTTTACTCGTCTAAATGTTAATCGATCTTTTTATGAAGTTTAGCAGTATGTCGTATAAAGCTGTACATATATTCTGCTGTTAATTATAATACAAGTTTTAGTTACCTATTACAATTTGTGTAAAGGTAATTTAAACTAAAAAAAAACAATGGAAATATATAAATTTATTACTCACTTTACTATTAAATGATTTCGAAATATCATCTGATTTTTATATATTTTCATAAGATGGGATTACATCTTGACATAACGTAATTTATTTTTAATTAATTTATTAAAATAACATGTAGTATGTATATAAACTTCCACAACTACAAAAGTACTGTTAAAATCTAATAGTATTTTGTCGGAATCTCTCGGCTTTATTTATTGACTGATTTTTTTTTTAAATATAGTATTGGTAGTGTGTTTAATGATAAACTGACCTTGGTTCCTGTGCTAGTTGTAAGATACAATGGAAAGGGACATGGCCACGGATACAAACAGATCGACCACAAATAGTTTTAAGAGTCCTTTGTTTAGACTGATTTTTTTTACTACGCATTCTTTTTATCAGTGCAGACCATTATCCCGATACGGTAATTATTGTAATGAGGTACTACTAACGATAAACATCTCTTAGGATAATGGGGTCATCTGAAGATATACCCTTATATTTAAGAGTAAATTGGACAGTTATGTTCATACATTTTATTGTAAAAAAAAAACTTGAAACAATTAAAGTGTATTAGTTTTAACAGTCTAAGCTACATTAAAATATAATGGATGTAGAATTCTCACTGTTATTTCATTTAATATAACACTTTTATAATGCTTTCTGTATGGATGATTTTTATGGAGTACTCTGGTTTTTGCTCACGGATTCGCCGGCGTTAATCTAGATTTGATGTATCCTTAAGGAGCCGTTTTTTTTCTGAATGAAAATATCCTATCTCCTTTTCTGTGACCCTCTACACGTGTAAGGAAAATTACGTAATGTTGAGCAGTTAAGGAGTGAGGGTGTAAATAATAAAAAAAATACTTTCCCATTTATAATATTAGTTGGGATACAGATTTTTTTTAATTTACCGTTTTTAAAGTGAAACTTTGGGCGCGATCAGAGAAAAATTACAGGGACGATTTCATGACGACATTTTTGATGGAAAAATTAGTAATCTGGCTTTAGAGAAAAAAGAAATATCTATGCAATATCTGAAAGAAGATAGATAGCACGATAGAACGGGAAGTATATGCACACAGAAATTCAAAGAAAGTGAAATAGCATGAGATAAACATTTATTTATCGAATTAATAAATGATCATTATAAGCAGTTATTTTACAATAGCAACGCTGTTACTCCGGATATTCCACGTGTTAGATATATCTGCGTATGCAAATATTTGGAAAAAATGCTAATACCGTGTATTTGGATAATATGAACAGTTGCGTAATGAACACTATTTAATTCTTAATTGTTTCGCTTTGAGCATTTTGTTACAGTTTTGATATCTGACATTTGCTAGACAATTACTCGATTTCAGCTAATAAACGATTGTCAATTCTATCACAATTATCATTTTTCTTTAAAAATGTGATTGATTCATGGACCTAAACTCACTTTTGGGACTATGACTCTGCTCTGTGGTTGAGATATTTGGCGATACGTTCATTTTGTTGTAATTATTTGATTATTGGAATTAATGAGTGTTTAATAACTAATGGAACGGACAGTTAAAAACAGACGCGAAATACAATAAAATTAATGTAATATTTGATACTGAGCTTATTCCTCAATGGAACCTTGTCAATAAGCCGTTCTGTGTTTGTCAAGTGAATCAAAGCTTTAATAAAATCGGTTGCCTCAAGTTGTGATTTCGAAATTATTCTATATATTAGGATTGCATGGATCTGTCTACCGATTTATTTTTAGGATATAACAATGCAATAGAAACTAAAAGCAAGAAATGGGTTAATAGCGCCTACGGCATTTTTATAGCGATGTTGCAAGGTATGGAAAATAATATTTATACAATATAATGTAGTATTTTGTGATTATATATCGAATCGAGATTATTTACAATAATAAATCGACTAATAACCAAGTTTCGTTGTATTTTGTATTGCACGATAATGTTAACTTCAATAGTTTATTTATAGGAATATAAAGATAATAGACATATTTTATAAATTATTATTAATTTTTATTTTTACACAAAAAAATAATACAAAGTTGACACAGTGTAAAATAAAAGTATATTTCCATGTTTTAAAGGTAATGTTAGAAGGTCAGCAGTAAAGAGAATTTGGCACAAGCGGGTAGTTGAATCGAGCGAGGTGATGTGGAGGTTATGAATACAAAAGGTATAGAATGCGCAGCATTGCGGTCGGGGAACGGAACGCTACGGACATGAACCGGCGCGTGCTGGTGACAGAGGGGCTATTCTGAGAACGTCGACCTACTTATACAACTGCATGAAAACTTGTGCAGTAAATAGTCCAATATCGGTATATTCTTTTGAGCCCACTATAATTTGACTGACAATAATTCTTTCATTAAACTATCTCACATGTTTATTTTATTATTGTTTCAAGAACAAGAATATAACAATTAATCATAAATATTATAAATGTCCATATTTAAGAAGAAACTAAGATTTTTGAAAACTATTTTTACCATGGTACATGATTCAAATACTCTGAAAGAATGATTCAAATATTCCAAAGTTCGCATATCTCATCAAGGCGAAAATCTATACTTATTATTATAAAGAGGTAAAGTTTGTGACGTTGTAAGTTGTAGTCAGGAGCTACTGGTTCGATTTGAAAAATTCTATATATTATAAGCGTTATATAGTTCATTTATCGAGGAAGGTTATAGGCTACATATCATAACGCAAAGGCAAATAGGAGCGGAGCACTAAAGAAGAATGTTTCAAAATCGGGGGTTTTTTTCCTCCTGAGAGCTTCCGCTGCGTGTTAGCGTTAGCCCAAAGCAACTATTCCACGCGGACAAAGTCGCGGGCAGAGGCTAGTATATAATAATTTGTAATTATTCAACTCCAGATTATTATTTTAATTTAGCCAATTCTTTAGTTATCATGAATACTATACTGATAAGTGGGTTTTTATTTTGTACTGATAATAGGCACCGGACGCGAGCTGACGTCATGGATTCTTGTGCATGCGCAGTTCGGAGCTTGTGAATCATGCGGCGATGTGTCACGACCGACGCCGACGCTTGTTTGCGACGCCGCGCGCCACACTACCGCGCTCTGCCGCTGTTTACGAGTTCCTCCCGCCGAGATAATAAGAATTTCTCAGAACACGCTATTTGCTAGGATTCAGGACACTTCGCTTATCGAAGTGGAATTAAATGCGGGTTGGTTATTGCCGTGTGTTGATTAAGTCGCAGTATTATCTTTTAAGTTACCTTATTATTTTATTGTACCAAAGAAACAAAACTGTTCAAAATGCATCCAATGTAGAACAGTTAAATGTACGTTTTATGGACAACAATAAAATCATAATTTATCTTGTAAAATCACAGGAAATAGTATAATAAAAATATTGATACTTTAATCACATGTACCTACATAATTCATTATAACTAATAATTAGTGTAGAGGTATCGCGACAGTGACTTTATGGATTAGTTCGTGCTTTGTGGTATAAAGATTAAATTCATCCAAGGGTGAACAATGTATATGTATAATCGATTTGTGCAATTTATTACTTTTCTGTAATCACTATCTTATGCAACATTGAAAAGTTCAATTATCCTGTAGTTTAGATTGACAAAGTTGTACAAAATACTCTAGGTGCAAAAACATAATTGTTCTTGGACATGACCGAAGCATTTTTTCAAATGTTAAAGTTAAAAATAGATTTGTAATATACCTACACTAAAAATAGCTTTGACGTGCTCTTTAACTTTCTTAGAATAAATGTATATTGGAACTAGCCTCTGCCCGGGACTTCATCCGCGTGGAACAGTTACTTTGGGCTAACGCTGACACACAGCAGAAGCTCCCAAGGGCAAAAACGAGCCCGATTTCGAAACATTCTTCATTGGTGCTCCGTTTCTATTGGTCTTAGCGTGATGATATATAACCTATAACCTTCCTCGATAAATGAGCTATATAACACTGAAAGAATTTTTCAAAACAGACCAGTAGTTCTTGAGATTACCCCCTACAACGTCACAAATTTTACCTCTTTATAATATTGGTATAGATGAAGGGAATTGGCTGCGCAAGGCCAAAAATTGTGTTCAGTAGCAAGAAGTCTGCAACCATTGTCAACAACACTGTCATGTATTGTTAATGGTGAAGTAAATGTACATATAACTTAATACCTATGTGTAAGTTAATTGTGTTTGACGTAAGAAATTTCGAACAGAAAATCAACTTTTTGTGCTACAGTATATCGAATGAAATAAATGAATAAAAATGAACGGTCGGCAACGTATAGCGGCTGTGGGGCAACCGGTACAGCGCTGTCGTGCTCGGCCGGCTGGCTGACTTGTATTTTTATGTAACTTGTTGTTAGGTACTCCGCTGGCCGTCGCGTCGTTGCGCCACGCTACATTCGCTCGCTTCAGAGAAGTGCTGTGGCGAATGAGTATGAGGAAAACTGGGCTGCTTTTAGAGGACGCGCGTCAGTACCTTTTATTTATTATGAACAACTATATTACCGTATATAATGTAGGCGTACTCTGCAGTTTCTGTCGCTCGTACCGTATTTACTGGATCGCGGCTCGCAACCGACACACAAATTGTGTAAATCTCATCAGCATAGTTGCTCGGTTCCACACGCGGCGTGTTATTTTTTAAGAATGAATCTGTTTACACATGAAACTATAAGTAGTTTTGCTCATGATAATATGAGTGCCGATGGATGTTCCATTTGCCAGACGTCGAGCAGTCATTCTGTGAAACCCAATAAAAAATGTCCTTGAGCTATAAGTATAATGTTTGATACAGTAATGTTACCTTATCATTCCTAAATTATAAACAAGTGTTTAGAAGTGCAGTTTTCCGTTTAAAATATATTATACACTGAAATCTGTCAAAGTAGAAAATAATAAAGTTGCTTCGATTTCACTTTATTATACTGCAAAAGTTTCGAAACATAATATTTTATATCAACGATAAAATGACAACAATTTGTAATACATTTTTTTTAACGTAACAGTAAAACACTGATTTTCCAATATCGACGTATGGAAATTATTGTAAATGATTATGTTTGCAATATACTTATTCGATTGTTTCTATATAGGTTTTCTTCTCGTTTTCTTCTTTAACCTTATATAGGTTTCTATATAAGGTTAAAGAAGATACAGTCGAGTCACTCAAAAACTGAACCAGAAATCTATATTGATTATTAACCAAAACACATTTCACAATCTTTATTTACATCGTTCATTGCTCTCTTTCTATCATTAAATTGTATATACATTTTTTCTAAATAAAAACGGATGTTAAATATTTCGCAAGTACTTGTTTTCCCTTCTATTTTGCAAAAAAAAAGAAATCTACTCTATACATACAATAAGAATGTAAAACTAACGTGTCTGTACTTTTTAGATTTTTGTGAAAAAAAAATTGTAGTAGTCTTGGTATAAGTAATAAAATACATTTAAATCATTTTTAGTAATGTCTGTCCGTCTGTTTGTTTAAACATGCATCACTGCTAAAGTAGTGCGTTCACGATAAAACGTCATCAAAGAAAATCATAAAGCATAACCTCTAGTAAAATTTAGTCTTGGTCTCATTAAAATCGGTTCACTCCATCAAAAGTTATTATAGCTTTAATGACGACGCGACTTAAGTGCGAGAGAAAAGTAGATAAGTAAATGGACTCAATATATTCAGATGATTTTATTAGTCACTGTTTTTTTTTTACATTAGGCTCCACGCGGAAGGAGTCGCAGGCGCAGCTTAGTTTATTATAAATCAAATAGTTTTCTATAAACACGAGTTAAAAATACGGTTGATATGTACAACGCATGCATAAACCGTTAAGTTTTTGGTATAAAATCGTCTATCAAAAAATAATACATACAGTGAAACCTTGATATAACAAAGAAGATATTCACTACACCAAGTAATTCGTTACCTAAGAACCTACGTTATATAGAGTTTAGGTTGATCTAAGATTCGTTTTATCGAAGTATGCAAACTTTAGAAAAAGGAAAACGCTTTAAAATATATATAAGAATAGTTTTTATCATAATCACTACATAGTATAAAACAAAGTCCTCTGCCACGTCTGTCTATCCGTCTGTCTGTTCGTGATAAACTCAAAAACTACTGAACGGATTTTTCTGCGGTTTTCACTAGTAGATACAGTAATTCATGAGGAAGGTTTAGGTATACAATTTGTTTGTTTATTATTACCAAGGCGGGTCAATGTCCGCCGGGCCCGTAAGTAGGTATTAAAAGTGGAACAAAGTATTCAAAATATATTAAACAATGTGGTCATCGTAGTGTAGTCTTCAGTTTGTCTAGATTTAAGAAAAAAAAATCATAAATTCCAATTTCTATTTTACGATCTGCAATGATTGAAACTTCGTTATGAAAAGGATTTTAACAAAAGGGAGTTGTTCGTATTGAGAAGGTATAATTTGCATTAACTTTTACGTCCATTTCTAGAGGATTTCTATTCGTTATATCGAAGAAAATCGTTATACTGAGGCTCGCTATACTAAGGTTTCACTGTATAATTATCAGAAAAGTGTTCTTCTGTAAAACGAGCTTTATGGAAAATATTTGGTTATAAAAGGTATCGAAAATCATCGCAGATTTAACTTACGGTTTTATTGAAACCATCCGCAACTTTATAAAGGTGTACCCTGTCAAACTTCGTCAAAACAAAGAAATTGCGAACAATTGACTAATATATATGGAGTAAACTTGAAATGAAGCTGTAAAAAGTTGTAAAACAAGAAAGTTGTAAAACAAGAATAACATTATAGGTAGTAGAAATGCAATGCTCTTTACGGTTTAGGGTTAGATGCGTCGCGCCGCATGCCCGTGGTACCCTTGCCCGAGAGTGCCCCGCCGCCCTCAACGCGACGACCCTGGCGCCCTCCGTTGCCCTTACGCCCTTGCACACCCTCTGTACGTTTATATAGTTATGTACCTATTCCTATCACTTACAATTATTGCGAAATTTACTGATAAATTTAGTAAAAAATATGCCCGTGTATAACGAATGATATAAAAACATCCCGTCGTGGAAACTAGCTTTCCTAACTGTTCTTTACGCGTCCTATTTAGTACCTACTATGAATCAGTTTATAAATTTTCTAGCTTTTGTCCGTGGCTTTTTACATTAATGTTTAGTACAGGAAAAATACTTTTTCTAGATGGAAGGTACTCTACCCTATGTCCGTTTCCGTACCCCTGACAACATTTACATAATTTCATGATAATCATCATCGGTTGACTAATTAGTGTCTGAGAAGTTAAAAACGAACTCACATTCGCATTTGTAGTATTAGTTAGGGTTTGTTGTGTTTCGACAATATTAGCATTATTACTGTATTATTTCCTAAAATTTAAATATTAAATACATATTTTTTATTCCTATTTCGCACGTTTTGTAAATGTCAAATATTTAACGGTACCTACCCACTCCTAATATATTGAATGGTTTCAACATCTTGGGTACCTATTTATATAGGTATCAAGTTTAAAACATAATTCTTAAAATATGGCATTATATTGTGCTGTTATATTCTAAAGTTAACTATCTATTTCGATAATGTATAATCGATTAAACATGTAATCTTATACCGGTATTTAGACATTCTTTTTTATTAGTATGAAGTATATGTTCATCGTCTCCCATGAAACTTACTTGCAGGAGCCTAATTAACGTTGTCAAACGATCTGGTTTACGTTATACCATAATTATTTTAGAATTATCACTTCGAAACCAAAGTCATATTTATTATATTTATAAAGATAGAGTGACTGTCCTATAATAAACACGTATGGTACTAAGCTAAGCTATACAAATGACTTATCAGTATTATCCGCCACTAACTCGAGTCGTAAATATGTTGTGTAATTTATCTGCGAATCCAACTTGTCTTAATTGAAGTTTCTTTTGCGTATAAGCAAAAATTACGTAACAATTTCGATAGATTCTTTTGAATCATAATATTGAAAAATACAGAGGCCCGAAATACCTACATATAAGTCGCAAGTTCCAGACCCTGCTCCGGTCTCCTTACTGATCAACACGATGGAGCCAAAACATAGCCGTTGAATAAAAAATAGAATTGAACACTATATCTCAGTTTAAGAGTGATTTATTAAAACATAACTTCTAAATATTTATTTAAGCATATACCATTAGTGCGTTAAGAATTACTTATCACAACAAAATTGAAGAATAATCATATTACACTTAAAAATTCGAGGCAGTCTAAACCACCAACAAAGCAATGTTCATATTTCTACTACCAAAAAAATATTTTCGTTTTAAAGTAACAATCATAATTTGTTAATATCACATATAACTTTTTTTATCACTGGAATGTTGAATAAAAAGTAGTCACACGATCTTGAAAATCCTAGAAATATTTTTATAACTCTAGAAGAAAACGAATTTCCCCGTTCGGATCAAAGATGTTTAAAAATACTGCACTGATATAGTTTAACATAATAACGTACTCGTTACAAACCTGTAAGGAAATCACCGGCTGAATTTATGTTTTTCAATAACAATATTCTATCGAGAGCCGAGCTTCAGTCAACCTTTCTCCTCTTCTAATAAATTCGTGCAGCAACGGGTTCCGCTTATTCCCACGCAGCTTTCTAATTTTTTCGTTCATTTGACCCGATTTTTACTTCCATGTATCGTTTTCCTTTGCGTAACTAGTGATGTACAGAATAAGCTCTTACATGTTTTTTATTTCATTTATTTTATACTGTTTGAATATTCGTGAATTGTCTACAATTTTTCAATAACAAAGGAACATTTGTATTATGTTATGTATTAAAATTAAGGTATATGTATTGGATATAGAAAATAGTATTCGTTTTGTTTCGATCGTATATACTTGGTCAAATTTTAAACATTTTTTTTAATATTCTAATAAATACAAGTTTGAAACATAAAGTAATTAAATAATGTAAAAATTATAAAGCAAAGGAAGAAAATGATAATCGCGTATGTTTTGTATATTAAAGATGATTTTACGTAAGATGTTATCAAGAAACTCTATGGGCGACTAATTGATATAGTATACCAATCAAGTTAGAGACCAAGTATAGTGATAATATGGTAATATTTATATAGAAGAAGATTTAAAATATATAAATATCGTCAAATATTTTTTCTCTTATAATTTATCTTATTACATATGATGAATAATATAATAATAGGTTTGTGAACAAATAAAACATATTCAGCGAACGAGCGCTTTAAAATTTCACAGTGTTATATAAAATTTTTGACACCGAATTTGTGGCGCTCTCCACCAGCGCGCATATCGGCCACCCTGTACCACGAGATCTGCTAAAACGTTGGAGTCTTTCCTCAAACGTCGGTAGTTGATCGCCTGTGTTCGCGTGGCGAGTGTCGTGGTAGGCAGGTAGCTGTTTTTCTGATGCGATCACAAACCGGTTGACCATCAGCGTAATGACGAGCGCGCGGCCGTGGTCTCACAGAGTCGGTATAGGTAAATGTCGAATGACTACCTACTTTGCATTAGTAGAAATAGTTATCACTGTATTAATGAGACAAGCAAAAGAAATGTACAAAACAGGAATGTAAATCTGAATATTTAAAGTTATGTTCGTGTCTCTGTTTTAGTTTTGCGAATATTTGCGGTTATTAGTTTCAGGTTTTGTTAACTTATCGTTAGCCTTTGTGGGTTCAGTGGCGAACGCCCTTGCGTGGCGTTTTTATCGATCTTCGTATTTACGCAGAAACCACTTGCCTTGTAGAATCCTGGAATTTAGGTGTCCGTTATTATTGGTATAATGTTATCTTAAACACTTCGTAACCTTTAGTAACAGCTTGCTTATTGCAAGAAAGCGCTCCCTAGCAGGAGTCGATGATCAGCTTAGTACTCGTTTCCCATGTGGTTGGCGATTGAATTTAATTTTTAAGTGACAGAAGCGTCACCTCCGTATTACTATATTTCGGTCAGAAGGTTGTGGTTTATGGAACGAGACTTCAATGGCACCAATTAAATACAAATATTGGCTAGGTTAGTTTTTCTAAGATTGGTTAGATAGATAGATAAAGTTAGATAGGTTAGTTGATATAACTTTAGGCTTCAGTAATCTTTTAACATTAGGTAGTCTACGCTCTTACATATTTCATAGCCAAAAATGTGGCTTATGGTGTATTACTTAAGTCTAGAAAGACAAGATTCTCATGTATTCCAATTGCATTTCAACTTACTAGTGACACTGAAGCGATGATATCTCAATTGGAGCTCGTATGGATATTTCATTTCTTGTCGTAGGTTTGGGATCTACGTTAACTCTAAACTTTCTTTAATGGAAAACCTAACAATGTTACCTTAGAATACGAGGAATTTTTAATGCACGCCTCATTGTAAATCTTAAGTCAAAAATTTGGGCCCTTATTATTTTATCCTTGTATTTCAGTAGTTTCATTCGAAAAGTAAACTTATCCTAGTTTTACGTTTCTCAATATTAATTAGGATTGTTATTATAATGAGCTTATACCTCGAAGTAAATGTTGATATCTTTCTAATACTTTTTGATCGCTAGTCAAGGTGATTTTACAACTTGACGTAATGCCAGTTTACATTTTTTTTTTACAGAAAGTTGGTTTCATAGTTCATTAACAGAGCTATTATTCATAAATTGATTCCTCAATTATTATCGCTCACGTTGCATACTATTCAATGATAAGAATTCTAGAAGATTAATTTTACCTAATCGTAATCAGACCAGCCTAATGTCAAACAAAATAGTATTTGAACTGATGTCATCTATAAAACAAAGGCACTTATAATCCTTTTTATGTATCTTTATATACATAAGTTAAATTAAATCAGTTCAGTACCGTTTTCTCCTATGTTTCTCAACCGATATTTTTTTGATAAGTAGCTATTGACGAGTTATAATATTATTAATAAAAAAAATTGGAAATAGTTCTTTTTTCAAACCATCGACGATTCGAAGCCTTTATAACTTTTTATTCGTTATACTTCACGCTCTTTCCTCAATACAGATAATATAGGTATATTTTATCGGGCCCGGCAGACGCTCTCATGCATTGAAAATAATAAAAAAACTAAGATCTGGTGGCAGCGCCACCTACTGTGTTCACTTACGAATCTAAACCATTCTTGAATCCAACTGAACACACACAAAATTTCATAAATATCGGTCTAGCCGTTTAGAAAGAGTTCAATCATGTACCCATGTACAGAAGAATTATAATATAAAGAAAATGGTTGTACCTCTTATTATGGTCGTACTTCGCCCACTGGCTGTCATAATTAGCTGTAAATACAAGTCGAAAGTCATTCAGTATCTGGCTAGCTGAATATACATTGGCTGGTTATGAAACACGACACGGACACTGGTATGGGTATTTCACCATATGTATGGTGGCCAGTTGGTCACGATTCGTTCGAAACAAACTACTTTTTAAGATGAGTTTGTACTAATAGAATGATGTTTTTATTTATAACATTACCTATTTGATGAAATATTACAATAAAATTACTTAAATTGAAATGTAGGTGGCCTTCTGGGAACGTTTCCTTCTAGCAGTGAGTTGAATGACATTCTCTACCTATGATATCTAAAAGTATTTAGGTTAATTATACTATAAAATTTACATCAATTAATTATATTCTCTTAAACAGTTTACAATGATGTTTTATTTATAATTTTTATGTTAGTTACTTGTTACTGACAATTACGTTCCAGAAAGAGTTTACACCCATCTTTACATATTTATTTCATGATCAATAGAAGCAGTTAAAATATCCTAACAATGCTTTATATTTTTTTCTCCTTAGATAACTACGCAAAGAAGGCGTGAATGGTACCTTCTGTTCTTTCAATTTATGTAGTTTTTTATCCATTTCCTTTCCATTCCATTTCCACCGGAGACTTTCTGATTTTATAATGAGTATTTGTCTCTAATATCCAGTATCCATTTTGTCTACTGAATACAGTGGAAGACCGGATACATTTTAGTAGTGCCGGAACTCAAAAGTTCGCACTATAGGGTTCCACAACTGACCGGATATCTATATATTAATACGTGAAGCCAAATCTTTGTATCCCTTTTTGAAAGAAATACGCGAACGGATGACCGTGAAATTTGGCATAGTTAAAGTTTATATGGAGGAGAAGTGCAGAAAGCTATTTATTTTATATAAAATGCATTATAAGTACATTAAATTAATTAAAATAAGCATTACTCACACTACTGCTCCAATTTTACACAACATATACACACATGTAAATAAAAATGACATTGACATCCGTCAATAACGGACTTCAAAAAAGTAGTAATAATATTCGTCCAATAGGACAGGCGAAGGAATTAATCCATACTGCCAAACTTCAAAAAAGGTTGCGAAGGAGGTTGCTATGCTCGACTGTATGTATTTTTTTTTACTCTTACGTTCCAATTACCCTTTTTTATTCTACATTCAACAATGATATTATAACATATCTTATATATTAACACGTGAAGCCAAAACTTTGCACCCCTTTTTAAGCGAATTGCGCGAACGGATGAACTTGAAATTTGGAATAGTTAAAGTTTATATGGCAGAGAAGTGCACAAAGCTATTTTTATATAAAATGTATTACAATCATATTAAATTAATTAAAATATAGATTACTCACACTACTGCTTGAATTTTACACAACATATATGTAAATGAAAAAGAAGTTTCGAACGTCCTTCAACCTTCTTACGTTCCAATTACCTTTTAAATATTTTTAACATGATTGACGTTGCATGCCTTACAATATGCCCTTTGAAATTAACTGGTCAAATTGTAGGTTAATTTTAGAATAATATAATATGTAAATTCATAATATACATTAATATTAATTGATAAATACTTTATCTTTAGTAAATTTATGGAACTACTGAAATAATTATTATTCTCTTTGGTTTTATTGAATGTCAAAATTTTTATGTGACAGACTGTTTTCACTTCATGTCACTTTTCTTCATGTTGCCATAAGAGTAAAGCAATATTTCCAAAGTCAATGTCAATATTTTAATGTTTAGTATTTCTTTATGGTGTACTCAAATGATGATTCAATAAAAAATGAGCGAAAAATACTTTGTAAAATCAAAATAAGAAAATTTGTTTGGTCATGAAAGTAATCCATGACTTATATCTCCGCGGTTACAATGATGCAGTTCAACTTGATGTAGCAATTATATTTATTAAAGTTGACGATGAATTATGAACAAAAATGAATTCATTTTCAAAAGTTAATGGTAGTATTATAAACATCTTTGTTTTGGATTCATAATTTGATTCTATTGTGTATCCATTACTTTTCCAAATGATGATACTGGGCATATCACGATTCCTCATAATGTATAGACTATATTTAATTCAATATCCCCCAGAAATACCACGCGCTCATGGTGTCGTGTAAAATTAATAGAAAATTGTGTCATGAGGGGGTCCGATTTTTTTTTATTTTCGTAAAGTTATGTTTACTTAATATTTAAGAGCCTTACCACCTTATGTAACCGCCTGTTTTTTGTTTCAAATTTATAATTAATTTCAATTTTCATTTACACATCGATTTTTTTGTTTATATAATTGAAAAAAAGTGGCAAATAACTGAGTAGGCATGATGAAAGCCTTTGATCATAGAGGTTATAATACCTTTTGATAAAAGAACCTTAATAAAGTTCAAACTTTAAAAATTCAATGAACTATGGTCGAATGTCGACCACTGGGCGCCCACTAGTACTTTTAATTACGGAAGTCGCAGGTATTCGGTACTTAAAACAATAATTCAACTACTTATACATAACCGTGAAACTAGTATTAGATAAATAGAAACGATTGTAATTGCTATGTTATATATAAAATAGGTGGTTTAATAAAGTAACTGATAAGTACTTATTTAAAAAATGCATGGACATGTGAAATATAGCAATCTATACTATAATAAAACTGTAGCAAGGTCAAATCTGTACACTAAATATTTTTTGAAAATTTTTATCGGGGTAGACTTTGTTATCGATATAGAAGCCAAAAATAATCTTTTTACAATTTTTGTCTGTCTGTCTGTCTGTCTGTCTGTCTGTCTGTCCCTGTGAACACGCATCACTCTGAAAGTACTGAACCGATTTTGACGAAACTTGGCACAGTGATAACTAATATTACGAGATTACATCTAGGATACTTTTTATCTCATAACACGCAAGGGATTCTCCAGGATCTGCCTGTTTGTCTGTCCCTTTGAACACGTACCACTCTGAAAGTACTGAACCAATTTTGACGAAATTTGGCACAGTGATAACTAATATTACAAGGTTACATCTAGAATACTTTTTATCTCATAAAACGCAAGGGATTCTCCAGGATAACGGACGAAAGTCAAAAATTTGTAGTTAATGAAATTTTTGACGGATTTTGGTAAATTTTCATTGTGCTATATATAGCAGACAGATAAGCTAAAAAGATAAGCTATATTTCCCTAAGCTACTTTAAAAAAAAATACCAAAAAAAAAATCTCCAGGATTCGAACCGTCGGCTCCGGCGGACCATATAATGTCCAGTACGTTATAACTGAGCTACGGCTATATCACATTTCTATTCGTAATTATCGACCTCATATGAAAAAAATACGTATAAACGAAACTGTCACTTATATGTTGTTACATTTATTTTATTGTATAAAAAATGTTTGCTAAACAAAGGTGACAAGATTTTTTCCTAAAACATAAACCTAGATAATAGTTACATTGCATTGTAGAAGATGAATCTCAACTAGAGTTCTATCAGTACGTGTGTTGTTTCGATATTTGATAAAATTAGTTTTGTAAATGTTGTTGAGTCTTGAAGTAGTTGGGTTCAGGTTTGTGAATCTAAGATTTAAATAATCAGTTGAGGTGTTTGCAGTTACCGTACTATGTTGTATTTATACTAATATTATAATGAGTGGTAAAGTTTTGTTTTCGAGGAATGCTTGGTACCTACTACTGGTCCGATTTCAAAAATTCTTTCACTGTTAGAAAGGTATATTATCCCAAGTTCAATATCTCAGTAAAAAAGGTGGTTTGTATGTCAAAAGTAAAATAAATGTGACCAAATTAAAATTGAATGCAGATTTCACGTATACTTTAGAAATTCTTATAAAACAAACAACTAAAACAAAATGGAAATTTAATGTAGATAAAGTTCAACTTTTACAGTATGTTACGTGATGAAGTTACAAGGGGTACTGGAAAGACATTTATCGGCAATATATGTAAGTTAGTTTTGATCTTCACTTTGATGACATTACTTTAGGTAATGCTGCGAACAGATTCTAGGCTTATTTTAAAAGATTTCTCACATACCAACTGGGTTTTAGGTTTTTTAAGATTATTTGCGTTTAAAAATACAATTGAAACCGGTAATAACCGATTTGGTGCAGACGAAGTTGCACGGGTCAGCTAGTTAGTAATATAGCAGTATTGTTTGAAATTTGAAAATGTTTATGTAAGGCTTTAAAATCTAGAGTAAATCGATAGCTAACGGTGTTGGCGTTGTTTTATTTATAGACTTCGACAGGAGCTGCCTGTTTACCTCTGTTTACGACTTTGTCTAAAATATTGTTTGTGATTAATTTTCTTTATAATGACTACAACCTAAAATTTAATTCGTTATATGTATAACAAGAATAATCTATTTGTTATTTGCCGCGTCCCATAAGGATAAATCATACGGTTACCTACTTTTATTTTCAATTTTCATAATTAACTAATTTTTGAATCTGTACACAGCAAATTAAAAAATATATATATTGAAAGATGTTTTTAAAACTTCAATATGAAATACAGTTTTTGTATGCTATAATTTAATTGTCTATTATGGCTACTTTAAGTTTTGATGGAATTATAGTTATATATTTATGTAATATTCATTGTAATTTATAGTTTAGGTAGTTATATCAACATAACAAACGGTGAAAAGAGCGGGAAAGTTCCCCAGACCGGCCGCCATATTGAATTGGAATTGCGTTCCATTGTGCGCAGCGTTCGCTCGACAGTCTCGCCACGTGCGGCGCACATCTGCCGAGCGGGTGACACTCGCAGCGTGCTGGCACCCTCCGACACATCTCACATCTACTACGCGTTTGCTCGTCCGTATTGTGAGTTCTCTGGATTGATTAAAAATGTGAATAATATAAATAACATAAGGAAAACCTGTTTTAATCAATGAATTTCCAAAAAAATGAAAGTTATATGTGTAAACCATAAACAATTTTTTTATTATTTTCCACAACATGACTAATGTTTTATTCCCAAAAAACTAATGTGCGCCTCTGCTTATCGGGGAATTTTATTGTTAAAGACAAAAAGTTTCTAAGTTTTTGGCTCCAAATTGTCTAATCACATTTTCATATCAGAACTTCAATTCCAAAGGGCCATTATCAATGTACCCTAATAAACGTTTTGGATCAAGCAAATAAGAAAGCGCAGCTGAGCTTGGTAAAGTTTGACCAACACAGATATCATCACAAAATTCATGTCTCTTGCGGGCTTCGACTACAAAGTGTTTAAAATTTTCATTTCAGTCCTCTTCTGTGTTAAATTTCTTACATTTAATCGCTATTCTCCTTGTTTTACCATGTTTTTAATAACTCGCTTTCTTCTGTGTCTATTTAGGTACAATTTCTAATGGACTTTTTTCTATCTGACTTACAGTCAGGCGCTCTCCAATTTCATAACTTTTTCGCAGTTGACATTGTTCTGCCTCCCTCTACATTTGGTCTCCTACATTATTCTTCTTTTCTCTCCTTTTCCATCACACGCCAGTGAACAAGAATGATTTATTTTTATTCACTTCACCGATATTGTATTAAGTATAAGCAGGGCTTTTTTGTGAGGGGCACGCAGTGCCTTTAAAGAGAATTTATAAAATATCGAAAAATTGCCATAAAAACTAAAAATATGAATGAGCTTGAAAAAAAAAAGAAAACATATCTATCTTGGGAACCTTTAAAAAAAATTGGATTTTTTTTACTAGGTCAAAGTTATCCAAATACAAATTCTAATCAATCTTTTTTGAACAGTTTCTGCGTCGCACAGTGTCTCTGTCGTAGAGATCGTAAATAACAATTATAGACTTATAATTTTCGAAAGTTAGCGTGACCCCAAAAAAGAAGTGATAAAATAGACAAGAGTACACTTATACACATATACGTATATTAAATCCGCTTACTCTCTCATAGATCTCTCAATAGCAGCGAACTCAATCCGAAGGTCCTAGACTTCACGTGAAACAGTTATCAAAAAAGTTAACACTCGTATAGGAGGTCACTCACTCCAGACTTTATCAGGGTTTGTTGCAAACCACACCCTTCTGACTGGAGAAGCAACGCGAGTAATCCTGCGTCATGCCAAACTACAATTTAGTTTAGTCTACATATATTTTAATAATTTATGTTATACATCTCATCTTATTTTCTCCTCTTTTTATTCCCATTTTCTCCAGTAATAAATGTATCAATAACATCAAAACTAAATTATCAAAACTTCTTGGTAATCTCATTTTCTTTTATTCCTTCGCAATCCTCCGAGTTTATAACAGATTCGCATTTACATTTATATAATACAAGAAATTAATAAAAGATAAACAACAAAAACACATTAAAACCGATAATAGAGCGAGACTCGGTGCGCATGCGCGGGGAGACGCTCGCCCTCTTCGTCCTCCCCTTCCTATTACGCACTCTATTTAGGGGCTGCTACAAAGAGCAACTCCGTCCTATCTATTTTAGTCTTTGGTATATTGTCATAGACAAAATTATTGGATTCTGAAAGTTCCCGCCAGTTCGTGATGAAATATATCAGTACTTGCGCGGGAAAATAATATTTCTAGGATAACTAAGAAGGTTGAATGACAGTTAAATGGGAAAAGTTTTTAATGAATTTTATATATACATTTGGAATACATTGGGACTGCATTAAAATCTATCACTTTTTGAGGAAAGTCAACTAGTTCTTACTTTTACTTATAACTTTATGGGTATGTTAGATTTAAATTCCTTAATTTACATAAGTAGATATCTTAAGACAAAGAGTTATTATGCATTAAATTATTTATGGATATACTTTATAAGTACACTAAAAAGTCAAGCTGATTAAATAACCAGTTGTTCTTAAACTTTTAAAGGTACGGAACACTGAACAGTTTTCTTTTGTTTTACGGGGCCTTTCATTAAATGATAACAAGTAAAAGACAGTGCAATTTGAAACAAGTGTAAAATTATATACATAGAGAAAATATCTTATGCTCTTTTTGGTGCAAGTCGTCAGTAAATGTATTTTTATTACTGATAGAATTTTTAGTTATTCTGTTTAAAATTTTAGAACTCAATACATGTAACAATGGAATTACGTGATAATATTTATAGGTTATAATATAACTGATGAGCGGTAACTTGATAACTATTACAGGGAATCATTGAATTCTTCAGAACCCACAAATTGGTTTAGACCTAGACCTATCAGCAGAGATTTAATGAATGTGCACTTTTCTCTATACGCTTGAGGCAGTAGTACTGTTTGTTTTGGTAGTATTTGGTTAAACTAGTAGATAATATGAATTTGTCATTTTGAACTCGTTATTTAGCCACTTTTGATATTGTAAAATTCACAATTCACAGTACCTACAGAATAATTAAAAATCATACTTACACAGTTCTGTAAATGTATAATAAACTACCTTAATAAATAGTACTACAACCTGGGTATGTATTCCAAAACTTTTTAAAACTAACTTTAGAGATAAAATGATTTTGAGTATAAGCCTATAATTAGCGGAAAGATGGGCGGAAGTGGCCAAGGCATCGCGCCGCACCGTACTAGCCCGGCTGGCTACAGGAAGCTGTCGGTACCCGGACCAGAAGCGGGGGCGTTAACACACAGAGCTGAAGGACGTCCTGTTTCTCACGACGTTCATCAAATAACTCTTAGATTAAATTTAAAATATGCAATACTTATAGATACTTGTCACCGACAGTGGTATATCCAGAATTGTTTTTTCTTTATTTTAAGTCCAATCGTACTTCAATAAAACGTGTAATTCGGTTTTAATAAAGATTAATTGTCATGCGCACATCTAATATTGACAATAGACTCATAATAAAAAGTGAACAACTGATTAATTCAAGTCTAATAATGTTGCGATTTTTGCTTATTTATTTTAGAATATTCTTAATTGATGACACTATGTTCTATTCTCGTCTTAACGGAGTGTAGTGCTAGACTGCTTTATTACGCAATGATATACAATTAGCATAAAATTCACTATCAATTTAAAAGTATTTTACGTACGACAAAGCTGAAAAATTGAACGATCCAAAATTTTCTTTTTTTCACATTTCTTGGAAATAACAATGCACATTACGTTTTTAATTGATTTGAATATTATTTAGGAATACATATCGCCCGAAATCCTTTTTATTTACCGATTTTAATTTAGCTTTGTTAAATTTTATTATTGCTGCTTAACTCCTATGAAAAATTATAATGATGTCTTGCCTAGTTAATGCTCTCAAAAGTTTTCTATGTACCGATAAAATTCTTGTGAAAATCAGTTCGGCAGTTTTAGAGATTACCTCGGACAAACAACAGACTCATAAATTGTATTTACAATAGAGTCTCACTAATCCGACGCTATTGAAAACCAGGGGTGTCGGATTATAGAAATGTTCGGATTATTGGATTGTATAGAAAAACTATATAGAAAACGTATATTTTTTTATTTAACACATCTTACAATGAACTAATTAATCCTTAATTTAGTGCTGCTTTTTTGCAACTTGTAACCCTTCTTTAAAAACTTTCTCTCGCATTTTTCGAAGAATTATAATATCTTTAGCAGATACGTTGTTTTGTTCAGCCCATGTTATGCAGGTATTGAAACAATTGATTATTGTATCTGGATTTGTTTTATCAATTTTAGAAGTCAGTGTCTCTGATATTTCCATAATGCTTCCTTCTTCTTTTACTTCTTCACATATTTCTTCATCTGTCATAATTTCCTCTGTTTCTTCGGTACCCTCAAACCAAGAATTTAAATCTCTTTCGCTCATCTCGAATCCTCTTTCTGATAAGCTTTGCAACCAACTGGCAACTGGTATATTAACTTCAGTGTCCCATTCTTCTGTGTCTTGTGATGAAACATTCATTGTAGGCCACAGCTTTTTCCAAAATGATTGTATTAAGTCAGGTGAAACAGAGCTCCATGCGTGAGCGAGGGAGAATATGACATCCTTTAAGTTCAATTCTTTGAGACACTGCATTATGTCACCACCCTGAGACATAATGTGAAGGAGCAATTTGTGTTTATACAAGGACTTTATTTTCTGGACAACATTTTGATCCATCGGCTGCAGTAAAGGTGTGCAATTTGGTGGTAACAACATTGCTTGGATCTTTCCATCACTTGATCGAAGTTCATTTGGCTGGCCTGAAGCATTGTCAAGTATGAGTAAAGCTTTTTCGGGTAAGTTGAATCTTTTCATAAACTTCTTCACTTCAGGGACAAAGTCTTCATGAAACCATTCACTTAACACTTCTCTCGTGACCCAACTCTTAAACTGGTTCTTGTAGCAGACTGGCAGACGAATATTCTTTATAGCTCTTGGATTTTTAAGTTTACCAACCACCAATAAATCCAACTTGTGAGTTCCGGTAGCATTTGAACATGGTATAAAGGTGATTCTATCTTTACTCGCTTTACGGCCTGGTGCGCTCGGTTCTCGAGAAGATACGTGTGTTTTATTGGGCAAAAGTCTCCAGAACAGTCCACTCTCGTCTGCTTTGTAGATTTGATCCGGTAGAAGACTTAGCTCCTCTACTTTGTCCTTAAAACGCTGGATAAATGGGTGCACTGCAGATTCATCGCTTGACAGTTTTTCACGCGTTACGGCTAACAAACGAATACCAAAGCGCTTTTTGAATTTGTCTAACCACCCAGCACTAGCCCGAAAATCATCTTTTTTGGTTATTTTTTGATAAAATTCGATTGCTTTTGCTTTCAGGATTTCTCCAGATATAGGAGTGTGTTTAGAACGTTCTTGTAGGATCCACGTATATAGAGCTTTTTCCATCTTTGGATAATTACCTACCTTAAGTGTTTTACGCTTTCCGGGTCCGGATTCCATCGTCTGCACGTGTTCCACAATCTGTGATTTTTTTTTCGTAAGATCATGAATAGTAGCTCGCCCAACTCCATACTCTTTTGCCAACTTGCATTTGTTTTCTCCACTATCTAATCTTTTTAAAATATTCAGTTTATCTTTCAAGGACAGAGTTTTATGTTGCCGTTTATTTGACATTTTTACTTACAATATATATTTTAATCTTAAGAGAAAGTAAATATGTACGTATTATTGTAATAATTTTTGAGGTTATACTAATGTACGTGCTATTGTGGTAATTTCTGAGGTTATACTGATACCGGTGCGAAAGCACGGAACGAAAATAGGGTGGGGTGAGGGAAGCTTGAGCGTAGGGTGCCGGATTAGTGGACGTATCGGGATACTGAAGTGCCGGATTAGTGATCTATAGCGTACATGTATATATGTATTGAAAATAACTATGAAAATAAAGCTACGGATATGTGGTTAACATTTAAAAAATCCATTTAGCCGGGAAAGCTAGTAATGGACATTAGAGAAGCATCTGTTTTATCTTATAATTTTTTAATTAAAATTACATTATCTTGGTTTCACACGCGAATCATTTTCTTCATTTTTGTGTATTTTAATTATATGCTTGATAATTCCTATTTACGTTTTTTTTATCAAGTGTCGCGATCCATTTGCGCACTCATTTCGGTATTGCTCGGTTATCATGCATTAATGGGCATGTATTGTGAACAGGAAAATGAGACTTGGCGCCTTGTTACCACGAGAAACATGATTAGTACATAAAATGAGATTAATGAATGGAATACATGAGATGAATAAAACAAAGTATATCAAATGTATTATTAATTAATTATTCATTAATTCTCTAAAATAATCTTTTACAACTTCATAGAATGCTTTCTTCTTCTTAAACGTTTTTGCATCCCAGTATTAAGTACAGACTTAAATGTTGGAATAGTAATGAACATAGTTTCATCCAGGGTTTTATATATTACTAGCGGACCCGGCAGACGTTGTCCCGCCCTGATTATTAAAAAACCCTTGACAAATTATATACTAAAACGTTCCGCATGAATCACTATCCCCACTGGTGAAAACCGCATGAAAATCCGTTTAGTAGTTTTTGAGTTTATCGCGAACAGACAGACAGACAGGCGCGGTAGGGGAATTTGTTTTATACTACGTAATGATATATAGTTTGTTGCTGTGTGATCAAATTTATGTAAAGTCAATTCGTCTTCCATCAGACAAGGTTCTTTTCAGATTTAGTTCATCCTACCAATAAACAATCCGTCTATTGACAACTTAAATTCTAGAGGCGACTCATTTCTATTATCATTAATTTTTTAATTGGAACAATATAATAAATGTTCGCTTTACGTTGCTATTTAGAATTTTTGAAGCAAACTCCTAAATGCAAGTTAGCGAGGGTTAGATTTGCGAGGTTTCCCAATCAATTCGAATAATGTGATCACTTGATTACGTGTGTGATGTGGGTGCTTTACGAAGAGCGTTGGGCAGTCCCGTTTTGACTCATGCTTGATGCAGGGAAATACTAAGCGCACGTATTTTTTTTTTTTTTTTCGAACTGACTATGCTATTGACCTGGCAAGGTCTTTACAGCTTCACCGGACTACTCTAAGCGCACGTATTGTAACTCGAATAAATTTATACACGCATAGTCTGATATGATAATTTTGTCTATTATTTTTTAGATATATAATAATACATTTATACCATGTTCTCTATTTTATTCCCATTTAATTATATATTGGTGTTTCTTAGATTTCTTAGCATAATGTACCTACATACGGTATTAACAAAGAAATTTGAAATTACATAAAACGGGTGCAGGAATGAACTGCAGAAATACAACCGTTTTCTTCTTTTTCCGTCCCATTTGTCTAAAACTTCTGACTCGACAATCTTACTAGGATATAAACAATACAGACCAAAGAACGCTTATCGTTGAGGCAATCATATGAAGAAACCGGATAATCGTGGCAAAAGTTACTTAGTAGCACTGAACATCCCGCAACTGTGTAAATATAAAATGAGTCATAGTGACGTGTTTTTCATCTATCGAGTGGAAACGATTTAGCTGGATTTATCTTACAGTCCTTACCAAACTTTCTGACCGCTCTGGACATGGTTACGCAGAACACAAACCTAGGTATACATGTGTATTAGATTACATGTATAACATCGAAGCAATTTAACTATAACTAAATACTAATTTTAGATATTTATAATAATACTAGCGGTCCCGGGGGACGTTCTCCTGCCTTGATAATAAAAAAAATCTAAATTTCAACCGCAGCGCCACCTACCGGATCTAATTGTGAATCTAAACCATTCTCGGATCCACTCGAACACGCACACAAAATTTCACTAAAATCGGCCCAGCCGTTAAGGAGGAGTTCAGTGACATACACACGTACAAAAGAAATTTATATGTAAAGATTTTCTTAACTTTGTTTTCTATTAAATTCTCAACTATATTACGCATAAGTCACACCTTACGGCTATGTTCAGAGCGGCTAAAAAAATTGACGAGGACCGTAGTTAATGTTAAAAAGTGTTGAATCGACTGAAGAAGAAATTATAGAATATTAAGAAATTACTAATGGTTTCTTATTTTCACAATAATTATTCATTGTGTAAACAGGCTTGTGTATCTGAGATCTTGCTCTCAATCTCTTATGTACAACAGTCTATACTTATGACTCACTAGCATCTGGGTTTTTGCTTTAATAAATAGTTTATAAATAAAGTTACTTTTAGATATAATATAGTGACAGGTCAGAGTTCAAATTGAGAACTAGTTAGTTATCATTACATAGTATAAAACAAAGTCCCCTACCGCGTCTGTCTGTCTGTTCGCGATAAACTCAAAAACTACTGACCGGTTTTTATGCGGTTTTCACCAGTGGATAAAGTGATTCACGAGGAACGTTTTGGTATATAATTTGTCCCGGATTTATAATCACGGCGGGACAACGTCTGCCGGGCCCACTAGTAAACAATATTTAAGTGATATTCAAATCCATTATCCATTTAGTTTTCGTAATAAATCGCTTGTTTTTTTGTTGGTCAAGGGTTTTGAGCATCCTTTGTAGATAGTATGTTGTATGTTTTGTAAGATTTTGTTATATTGATTTATTTTTATTACCTAGATACTATCATCTGGGTCCTTTTTCGATTACGAGTAATTTACAAGAAGGTCTTGAATAAACAGATGATCCTTTTAATATTTCATGACTTAAGAAATTATCTTGTAATGTCATGTTTTATTTATTTTTTTCACGTTATCCCTAGCGTTCGTGCAATACACCTAAACTTAAGGTGTATTTTTTTTTCTCGAACTGATTACGCTATTGACCTGGCAAGGTCTTCACAGCTTCACTGGACTACTCTTAAGATGTAATGTAGCCTATATGTAGGTATAATCAACATCAGTAGACTGCTTTTTAAAGACCTTATCATTGTGTTGCCACTTTTAGTTTGGCAATCGAATCTTATATACGTTCCACTTCATCCATATTATTCGTAATTAATAAATGTACTTATTACCAATGACGTTATAGTGTTGTATTTGTATATTATAAAACGTATAGAATTAATATTATATTCGCCATCATTACATAGTATAAAACAAAGTCCCCTACAGCGTCTGTATGGCTGTCTGTTCGCGATAAACTCAAAAACTACCGAACGGATTTTCATCCGGTTTTCACCGGTGGATGGAGTGATTGATGAGGAACGTTTTAGTATATAGTTTGTCAAGGATTTTTTCATAATCAGTGCGGGACAACGTCTGCCGGGCCCGCTAGTTATAAATAATTAAAGTTTAATTCAATACTAAATACTTAGTTTAAAAAAAAACATGATATCTATTCTTAGGTGCAGAAATTAGAATTGTTACGTTTACCGGGACTCAAATAAATTAGATAATAAACAAAGCAATGTAATCAGGTATAATAATTTAACATATAGCTCACGTTTGATTGAGATTGCACTAAATAAGTGGGTAATTTAAATAACAATAACACAAGAAAAGGTACAGTTTTTATCTGTGATAATCTATCGTATTTAATTGCTGTAATGGATATTTTACTTAGTAAAAAATCAGACTATAATTCCTTTTCGTACTTGCACTTTATATTGATAGGTCCTAGTAAACACTATAAACGAAAATTTTAAAGAATGGATGCATGTATGTGTGTATTTTTTCAAGCGAATACTATGAAACGGATTTTGATTAAATGTTTTATGTCTGTATGTTTCTCTGATTGTGTGTCTGGATTACACTAAACACGACCTAACCGTTTATTTCTTACTAGCTAATCCGGCCACACGTTGCTGTGGCTCAGTTATTATATCATTACATATTGATAAGAATTCATAATTGTTATTGATATCCAATAAACATCACTTAACGATTTCAATTATTTAAAAAAATTAATAACTACTTTTTGTGACTTACATATAATAGTTAGACATATGCTGTCGATGACTTTTTTGTAGGCATTATTAAGCTCTACAACTTTTCTCTAGAACTCAATCATATATCTCTCATCGTTAAGGCAGCGTTCGTAAGAAACGTTTACGTTCAACCGTTTTTTCTTCGACTTACTTTGCAAATCCGACTACCACAAAAAAGTCTTTTCATTTTTCGGGCTAATATATAGCCTATGATACTCACAAATAACGTGGCTTTCTATTGGTAAAAGAATTTTCAAAATCAGTTTAGTAGATCCAGATATTACTCCGTACAAACTCACAAACTTTACCTCTTTATATAATAAAACAATAAAATAAACTGAAAACAATTACAGTTGAAAAAAACGCGTGTAGTATTTGTTAATTATAGTATTATTGTAGTATGTCCATATGACAAACTCGGTGTTTGTTGCTCTCTGATTAGACTTTATAAAAACCTTTTGTGGATGACGTGTCCAATAACGAGATCTGGAGACTGTAAGGCCGGACCAAACGACGATGACTAAGTTGAGCAAGGCCTCGTCTACGTTGGTCAGTATAATGCTACACATATAATGAACGATTCATCAAACGGTAAATGCTGTTATCTGTTCACTATTTGGACCTATACGCGGATTTGCTTAAAATGTGTCATTAAGGAATACCTAATAGAACAATATTTGTTAGTAAACGTCAAATTTAAAGATCTTTAAAAAAACCGTTTAAAAATACTTGGTTTGCCACTTGTTCAATTACAATGTTTTTGAAGGTAAAACTTCTTTAGGCGCGACTAGGAGGTGGTAACTGGACGACAATGCAACGGAAATCCGTTACGGCAATATATACGTGTCTGTATCATCCGGTTAGATAATAATTACACATAGTCAAAACTTCTATTAAATCATAATTAGTTCAATTCGTTACTTATCATAGTAATCTGTTCGTAGTTTTCTATATTTTATTTACTTTATGACAAAGAGTTGCTAATAATATTTCCTGTGTTATTTAAGTTCCCAATTAGCTGATAGATGGCACTGCAGATAATTAAGCTTTGATTTAATTTGCTACTTACTTACATCGAAACCAGATGGCAGCACGATTGCGCGCCCATATATATACATAATTAATTCTATTAATTTTTTTTAAAAAGATTTTGATTGATTTGTTTATAAACTATTTATTGACAAAATCAAAAATATTTAAAAAGTTTTATTTCAATCGCGTGTGACGGTTATTTTTTAATTGTGATAAACGATGTTGTCTTCGAGACATTGGACTGCTCATGTAGAAATATGTCGGGCAAAATCGTAAGTTAAACTTGACGTTTAATTTTTTTTTTATATATTGGCTGTATAAATCAACTGATGAAAATATAAATTAAAATATATATATTACCCATTAAGAGCGTACGTTGATGAGAACGTACATACGTACGTGTATGACCTGATGTACACATAAATAAATTAAGTACTTCTAGCATTATAGTAGTAGAAGATATTTGTTCGATAGTTAACTGGCAACATAAACGATACATATATATACACAAACGGATTTTATATAAAAATATGTTGTATTCAGAAAACACAACCAAATTCTCACCTTTTTTCATGAAAGTCGACTATATTTAATTAATTTTTCAAGTTTCAAAATTAAGGAAAAATACGACTTTTTCCCAATAACTTTTTAATAATTTAACTAAAGCTCGTTAATATCTACTAAGCAAAAAAAAAACTACGAAAATCGTTTGCGAAACAGAGGAGGAAAATGTAGTTAATCGTTTTTTCTCAGCCTATTTATATCTTAGAAAATATTACTTTAACACAATCTGTATGATACATTTAATTAATTCAATAATAATTTGAATGAATAACAAATATGAGATTAACATTAATGAATTATCAATAAACATGATTAAAATAATTTATAGAATTTGTTATATATTCTAATTTTTTTTGAAGTTATACTTCTTTTGGCGTATTAGGGAAAAATGATGAGAGTCAATTTTTACAATGCGCGCGCACACCGTCACGAAAAACCGACACCCTGAAGTTATTACGATGCGCGCGCACGCCGTTACAAAAAACCGACACCCTGAAGTTATTACGATGCGCGCGCACACCGTTACGAAAAACCGACACCCTGAAGTTAGCTATAGTCAACATTTTGTTTCTTTGTACTTGTTGTTTGTATTTCTTTGTATTAAAACTTTCAATGTATTAAATACCTTTTTTTATTGTTAGTGTCGTTTTTTGTACAAACGTAGAATAAGGCGAAAGATAAAAAAGTTTTGAAATTTTTTTTATCTTGTTACGCCAAAGAAGTATAACTTCTAACGCGTGTACATAAGTGCACATACATTTTTTTTATATATTTTATATAATACATCATATTCTGTAATAACAATAACAATTTAATTTTTTAATAATCAAAGAAACAAGAATGTCTGCAAATTTCAATTTATGTGATCTGTACTGCTGTCTCAGCGGTGTGACTTACAGTTGAGTTGCAATAGTTGCTACTATATCATTACATAGTATAAAAAAGTCCCCTCCCGCGTCTGTCTGTCTGTCTGTTCGCGATAAACTCAAAAACTACTGAACGGATTTTCTTGCGGTTTTCACCAGTAGATAGAGTGATTCATGAGGAAAGTTTTAGTATATAATTTGTCAAGGATTTATTTATAGTCAAGGCGGAACAACGTCTGCCGGGCCCGCTAGTACAATATATACAATATTATACATATATATGTACAATATATATACAATAGTAGCAGTCGCAGTCGCAGTAGAGCGTTCAATCCTAAGTAATTCCTGAGTTCGATTATAGCATAAAATGCCGCCGAGTAATAAAAATTATAAAAAATAATCAAAGATTACGTGTATTTTATATGGGAAACTTTCTAACGCTCTGGGAGAATACTTAAACTTAATATTAAAGGCTCAAATTTTCTGGCATTTTTTTTTTACATATTACGAACAAAATTTTGCTTTGGGACCTAAAAAAATATTCATTATAAAATTTATAGATTGTACATTAACTTTGTGTAATTAATTCTAAACGCCACGCGCTGAACTAAACTTTTCGAATCTGTTTCAAACACATCATCAAATTTTGGTCAATTTAATAAACAATATCTGTTATAGGCTATGTGTTATTCCAATGTATAGACTATATCTTTATATATAAATTTCTTCTGTACGTGTGTATGTCACTGAACTCCTCTTAAACGGCTGGACCGAATTTGATGAAATTTGTGTGCGTGTTCCATTGGATCCGAGATTGGTTTAGATTCATAATTGGATCCGGTAGGTGGCGTTGTGGTTGACTTTTAGGATTTTTTTTTTATTATCAAGGCAGGAAAACGTATTACTAGGCCTGCTAGTATTACTATAACATTTCATCAAATCCGTTCAATAGTTCTTTGGATGAAAGAGTAGCACACATCCACATTTATTCTCACGAACATTATCGTTTTTAATATTAATATTATGGTACATTTTATAATACAATTAATATAGTTGTTTATAAGTCAGAATAATAAATGAAAATGGTAAAGGAAAATAGGAAAGATGTGGTATTTTATCTAGAGAGTGGCAGAGGCGGCGCCGGCATCCATCGATCGAAGTAGGTAGGTACTCACGTGTTTCTAGCACCTGCTTATATAATTAATCAGTTACCGGAAACAGAGAATAAAAGTAAATTTCCTTTTTTGCCTTATAATCTCTTCTCTTTCATTAATTTTAACGGATCGTTCCAGACATTTTCCTATTTTTAAGCGACTTCGAAAAAGGAGGAGGTTACTACGTTTGGTTGTATGTATTTTTTTTATGTATGTTAATCGATATCTCCGTCAATTATGAACCGATTTTAATGATTCTTATAAATTTGAAGAAAATATTCAACATCTAAGGGGGTGAAAAATCCTTTATTTGATTTTCACCCACTTCGTCTCTATGTATTTTCGTGAAATAGGAACCGATTTATTATACCCATTAGAAACCAGATATATTTATGGACACTAAAAATGGAGAAATAATTTTTTTTTACAAAAAAAATAATCCGCCTTCGATGTGAAAAAGTAAAAAGGCATTAAAAAGCGAAAAATAACTGAATTATGAAATTAACCAAATTAAATATAAAATATTGATATTCGCGCTACCTAATAATATATTTGAAGTCAATGCCAACCTACATTTCAAATTTGTTGCCGGTAATAAAATATGTATACTATACAGATATACATCATGGGACACGAGAGTCGACCAAAACTTTGTATATAGATGATATGAATTTTGGTTGGTATCGACTTCAAATATTTTATTAGGTAGCGCGAATATCAATATTTTTTATTTAATTTGGTTAATTTAATAATTCAGTTATTTTTTGCTTTTTAGTGCCTTTTTAGTTTCTCACGTCGAAGGCGGTTAATTTTTGTAATTTTTTTTTATTATGGCTAGAATTAACAAATTGGCATACAGTCCACTTGGAGTTAAAGTAACTAAGTCAACTGCATGTGATTGTAAGCGCAGTATAGATGAGGATCACATGCGAGGAACCTTGTTTTCAACGTTAACGTTTCTGAATTCGATTTCTGAGAAAAGAAATTATAAGTAGAGCAAATTATAACGTACAATGTAATATTAATGTAGCGTAGATTTATATTTTCTTCTGTCATATGAGTTAACATGTAGTTCACGTGCTTTTATGTGGTCACTGTACATTATAGTATTATTATTTTTTGGGGGCACGCGATCCTTTTGCCTTTAAAGGGAATTTCGAAAATATCGAAAAATTGCTAGAATAATTGAAAGATGAAAGTGTTTAAAAAAATCAATCTTGGTTACATTTACAAACATTTTTAGATTTTTTTTAATAGGTCAAAGTTAACCAAATACAAAATCTAATCTATCTTTCTTGAACAGTTGCCGCGTCGCACAGTGTTTTTTTTTCTTTTTTTTTCGAACTGACTACGCTATTGACCTAGCAAGGTCTTAACAGCTTCACCGGACTACACTTCGCGTCGCACAGTGGTTTCTCTCTGTAGTATAGAGGACATAAAAAAATATGGAATTATAATTTTCGAAAATTGGCGTACCCCCACAAAAGAAGTGTCAAAAAAGGTTATATATCATTTAAAATAAAATAAAAACCTAAAGTGTATGATTTTTTTTTTCGAACTGACTACGCTATTGACCTAGCAAGGTCTTAACTGCTGCACCGGACTACCTAAAGTGCATGCCGAAGTAATGATTGTTTAGTTGATAGTATGTACGGATACCGCGTCGATCGACGTAGGTTCGAATCCTTGCAACTGAGTCTGAGCGGTGAAAGAAAACACCGTGATGGAAGCGTAACATGGTGGCAGGGCTTTATCTAAGTACACGTGTTGGTATGTCCCAGCAGCTGAATTTAAGAACCAGCGCCTCTCTAGGTTAAGAGTGTTTACCATCTTAAACCACCACTTCGTAATTTAACATCAAATGAGATTGTAGATAAATGCTAAAACTTATAAAATATTTTAAAAAAAATTGTTATCGTCCATAAGTCAAATCAAAACTACTTTGTTCAGTTTAGGCCCTGGCAAGGCACTTATGAACGTCACAACTACCACAGGTTCGGAATATAACCCAGTCATCGAGAAGAACCGGCTAGAAATACGGTCTGGTTTATTCTTTCATCATATATATTGTTACGAACATAGTGACGGTAACCATTTACCACCAGGCCTGCCTATTTGCTGCCCTTTGGCATAAAAAAGTGTTTCGCAGTGCAAACAAGTTATTTTCAACATGTATGAAGGTTACCAACATTTGCTCCAACTAGCATTAACTTCATTCATAACAACTGACGTAGATTTATTTAAATCGACGATTTAGTAAAATTTTGTAGTGGAAAATAAAAGCATATCCGATAACAAGCATAATGTATATTGCTGCATATCGATATGATAACCGTGGTTTTTCTGTTATCTATATTATTGTTTTTCGAAGAAATTGATTATGATTAAAATTTTAAAGATTAATCGTATTTTGTTTATTTAATTGTTTGAAAAATAAAACAAAGAGACGAGGAACTCCTGCATTTGGTGCATCCTCAAAACGGACAGTGGACAGAATCTCTAACTGACTACTAACTAATGCTTCTTTCCTTAACTTTTGGATTACAGACGACACTATAGAAGAAGAAGTATCATCAATATCAAAGCATATCCGTCTTCCTTTAAACACTTATCAAACTGTTAACTAAATCCAAGGTTTTCTGATAGTATAATTGTTCAAATACGTATAGGATATGTTATGCTGTTAAATAAATAAAAATATTACCTGAAATTTTGTCTATGAAAAAAATAGATACTTTCACAAAGAATAGTGTTTTGAAAGAGGTGAACGCTTTTGTAAACAAGACAAAAAGTATGCGTTTACTAGATCTATTATTCCATTTATCAAAATGATCGTATTTCTATTAGTAACTTTTATTGTATATATTTTTCAGTTTGAATTTTGAAACAGACAAACCGTATCGAATTAACTACACATCTTTGGATTTAGAATAAGGAGGTTTTTAATTCTCAAAAAAATAATCATTTTTTTATGTTATGAAATTTCAGACAGACATACAGTCTGTCTGATGTAATGCAGTCACAGGAACCTATAATTATATATAAAATGATAAATAAGTTACTACTCCTGAGGATTGAGTAGAAACATACGTTTACTTGCATTAGAATTTTAAGAAATAATATGAAACCGATCATTATCCTGTTGTCTCTTGTTTTACATATATGTTATTAAAATTAATCTTAAAGGTATCGCACCAGAAATAAATAAGCAAAGGACTTAAACATGTTTAGATAAGAGCATTTAAGGAAATTATATTATTAATTATATTTTATTACATTTAAGGCGGTGATCATTTAACATCAGGTGACCCACCTGTTCGTTTGCCTCCTATGATATAAAAAATGAAAAGTCGACACTTCGCGTATATTCAAATGCACATGCGTAGAGGTTTAGTAAAACAACTCTCTCCCTTTTTACTATAAGCTGGTCGCATGCAAACTCGTCATATAATTGTGTATTATTCTACTCATTACAATTGTCGAGTAGTTAACGCTGTCGACGTTCTCTCGTCCTCATGTTGCACGTACGTGATGCCATGTGACATAGCTCCTCATTTTACACAACGACTATGTACTTAGTACCTAAATACCGATTAGCACACTCTAACAAATGTAAGTAGTGATATATTAAACATGCAGTTTTTCGGAGGGATTAAATTAGTCATGTAGTGGGTTTTATTTTTGAATCATATTGCACTGCCATATACCTAGTCTTGCCATAAATACAAAAAAAAAAATTATATTGCAAATAACATTTATTACTTTTACAGTGTGTTAGTTTAATACATAAATATAAAACGATTTAAAATATCAAAATCTTATTCGAAGTGGTTTCCATTGGCTGCAATACAGTCCCTAGAACGTTGAGACCGGTTACCAATAGAAGCAGGCACTTTTTCCATGGGAAAATTCTTCACTACCAATCGTACGGATTGTTTTAGGGACTCCAAATTATCATGGCGTTTAGAACAAGCCGTACTCTCTAAAACTGACCATAAATCATAATCCAGCGGATTAAGATCGGGACTAGACGACGGCCAGTCTTCAGTTCTGATGGAGTCCGAAACGTTCGTTTCCAACCAAGACTGCGTCGACCGAGCTTTATGACCCGGCGCCGAGTCTTGCTGAAAGGACTATTCTTGGTTATTGAACACGGTGTCGTTAAGGGGCTTCATTATTTTCTCAAAAATGTATCTTGATACACTTATGCCGATGTTTTGATACCTTTCTCACAAAAGTATGATTCAGTCACTCCTTCATAGCTAATACCCCACCAAACAATCATTGAAGTCAGATAGTGCCCATGTTGCACTCTATCGACTAATTGGGAATCTTCCATAGAGCGTTGAGCATAAATACGGTCATTTTGTTTGTTAAAATGTTGCTCAATTGTAAAAAAAATCTCAGCCGTAAACAAAATTTTTCTGTGACCTCCCTTTGCGTACCGCTTCAGTAGTTGTTTCGATATTACCACCCTATTCTTTTTTAAATTATCAGTTAAGAAATGACCAGTACGTCTCTTATAGGCTGCAATTCCTAAGTTATCTTTTAAAATACGCGACATGGTTCTAGGTGCTATCTTCATCTCCCGAGATAAAATCTGTTTTTTCGCTTTCGGACAGGATTTCTTCGAATTTTTTCCCTTACTACTTTGACCACCTTTTTCATGCGAACACTACGTGAACGGCCAGATCTTTTTCTGTCACAAACAGAGGAGGTCTCATTGTACCTATTAATAGCCCGGTACACAAACATTTACTAATACCAAGCGTATGGAGAGTTTTAAATATTGCATATGGCTCCATACCTACTTTATGTAATGCAATCACAGCGATTCGGTTCTCTTTATCACCCCACTCCATTTTAATATCGCAAAATATTATACAATGTATTGGCGCCAAAATGAGTAAACTCAGTGAATAATCATATAAAAATGACAGATTCCAAATTCAAATGTAATCTTTTGTTTATTTTTAATTGTAACAGTATTTATGGCCAGTCTAAATATATAATACTTATGTCACAAAAACTCCCTGAAAAATTGTAGCAAGAGAACCATCGTTTCGTTTTCGAAGTCTCCAGAAGAACTTAACCTTATAATACGAAATAATTACATATTGAATAATAAAAGTTATAGTACATATACATGTAGTATATATTCACTTCAATTGGATTGGTTTCCGAAATAAAGAAAAAGATAACCATGCATTTCATTACATTAATAATTCTATTTGAGCGAGTTAGTTCAGTATATTTTCTTGACTTAACCGAATATTTTTCTTAAAAGTATTAGAGACGAGAACTGAGGTTATGTTAAACCTTCCTGAATTTAATAAAGTTAAATTTTAAAATATCTATGAATCGATCCTCGTTATGTGTAACGAGGATTTAATTTAAAGGTAAATATAAATAAAAAAATTGAGTAATCGATTTAATTATTCAAATAATCAAAATGGCGGCGAATTTTCTTAAGTAAGAAAATAAATTTGTATTCGAAATAACTTCATAACTGAACCATAAAACCTTATGGCTGAATGGGATATTTTTAAAATGTACCTTTTAATTTACAATATTTTATTGACCGACGAGTGGCTTTATTTCTTGTATAACCTAAACTCTACATTTAAGATCTCTCTAATCGTTCATGTACTGAAACTGATGGCTTTTCTAACTAAAATTAAAAAAAAAACTTTTACTTCTATAACTTATTTTAATTACATACATTTACCCATTTTACTATCACTTATTCGCTCCATACTGACGTAATTCCCACGAAATTTTGAGCCGGGTATTAAGCTATTGGGTGGATGTTATATGAGTATAATGAGTAACTTATTAATCCAGGTACATATAAATTATTAGTAGGAACTAAGGAAATATCTGATTGAATAGTACGTTTAGGATTTATCTTTAGTTCAGTGTATCAAACTTGATTAATTTATTGATGGCAATTCATTTAATTATTTTCTTTGGTTTGGAGCTAACGGGAACTGCATATCCAGGTGGCGCGGATAGAACACCTCTAATTTGATTATTGCTCTGCACCTGTTAGTACAATGTACTATGAGCAGGTGAAGTTGAGATTTAGGTCACACGCTATCTACCCGAACATTCTTTTGAAATTACATATTAATGAAATTAAGTTTTTAAGTTTTGAGTGGGTATAGAGTACTAGTGAATATTGTGACTTCGATACAGAACGTGTACGTGCAAGAAACGCTTGTAAATTTGTCGTTAGAATCAATAAATTCTATATCCAATTTTAGCCGTTCCTAATATTTTATGTTATTTTTCGAGATCTTCAAATTTGTACACGTGTGAACAAAGTATGAAAATGTTATTTTAAAAGAAAAATATAAAGAGCAAAAAAAAAAAATTAAAAACCTTGTGGGTGGCAAAATTCTTAAAAATATTTAAAATTTTATATGGAGTTTTTGGCGGGATCTTGGTCTGTCATGTAGTGGATTTTATTTTTTATTTATAATCTTGTGTTACTTGACTCTATATTGTGTAAAATTGGTGGTGTTTTATGTAATATAGTTTGTTTATTGTGCATAAGTGAAGTGAATGAAAAATAATACCACGGACCTTGAATTCTGAGATGCCACAAAAACTCCATGGAAAGTTCTAACAAGATGGCCAGATGGCCAGGCCAAGAAACTTGTAATATCGTTACTCACTTGACAATGCCAGTAATAGTCTACTAGAAGACTGGTTGCCAAAACTGGAATGGAAGAAGAACTTGTAATACTATTAACTACTCGACAATGGCAGTAATAATCTAAAAGATTGGTTGCCAAAAATAAAGTAAAAAAGACACAACACAATTGTCATGTAGTTTTCTTTATTTTCAGAATGTACCAGCTTCTATGTGTAAATTAAAATCAATCGCCTACTAAAGTAAGTCCATCGCATCAGAACGACAGCACCTATCTGGCTAACTGTTTGTTGTGTATTTAATTGTCAGGATAAGGTTTGTATGTAAGAAAATATTAGAAAAGTTGTACGGTAAAGAGAAAATTTAGGACAATAAATTTCCTTATAAAGATGTGACTGAGTGAGACAGAAAATACAGTATTCCAAAAATATTCATAGAATTTACGTTCAGCTGCCATTTTCTTTCATACTATGATCGTACTGTTAACGAAAGATTGGGTTTCATTTTCTTTCCTAGAACAACACTGGGTAGCCGGGGTGGGTAACTAATGTTAATCATTCTTCTCTATAACCGTACACCTAAGAAGATTTAGATATGACATATACAGTGCATACTGTCGTTGTTTCGCTAAGACTTATTAAGGACTTATTAATCTAAATTTGACATTTTAAAATCCATTTAGGGATTTTTGGTATTACTTTTTTCTGAAATACGCAAAATACTGATCGCTTTCAAGTTATGCCTAAATCCTATCCACTTGCGGGCATTAAGATACCTAAGCAATTTTGGTTATGATGCTTTATGACTCATAAACCGCCTATATGCTGATAATGACAACATTTAATTTTTAGAAATAAGAAAAAAACTCTGTTTATACGGGTTATCTAAATTTATCCAAACCAATAGACATTTCTTTACTGATTGCAAAGAAAGAACATCCATTGCTGATTATGCCCGAGTTAGCCCGGTGCACCCTAGACAATCAGTCTCGATTACACTTTCTTTTTAGCACGGCACTATTTATTACTACTAATATTCGACCAGCGGCCGACAGTCGACCATAATTCATAAAAATTTTAAATTTCAATAGGACTAGAGCTCTTTGCTAAAGGTTTTCTTCAAGTGTTGATGATATCTAGATATTATTATCTACTTTTCATTTTCTTTTTTTCTTGCAGTGTATTTTCATATGGGAGGTCTTTGAAATTTTAAGAGGCAACCTTTTTGTGTAATGAAAAATCGTGGAAGTAAACACAGTGTTGGATAGAGTGTTGAAACCAACGGTTCTCGTCCGATCAACGAAGTTAAGCAACATCGGGCGCGGTTAGTACTTGGTTGGGCCGCGTGAGATCATCCCGTGATATTGGGTTTTTGTTGTATTTTTTAAAATTAAAATGTTTCCCGGTAATACTTTCACTTCTATCGTGTGTCTTTACGACATATCCTGTTTTTTTTTTCTAAATGGTGATAATCGTATTGAGTGTCGTACAAATATTTTTGTATATTGCGAACGTAAGGATACTGAAGTATGACGAATAGAGACTTATAAATATAAGCTTCGACACGTTGATCGTATGAAAAGGAAACTATTAACACTTTTTTTTAAGTCGTCAATAGCTACTAGCCAGAAAAATCGACTGACAATAGAAGAGAAAAATATACTCAATTGATTTATCTTAACTTATATAGAAGAAATACGGCTTGTGCTGTTAAGAAAAAGTAAAAGATAGAAATCATTGTCAAAATTCTTAACGTGTTTACAGTTTTTATACGGTTTCGTCGTGCAACCGGTCACTTTCATGTTTTGTGAATGTATGCAGTCGGTGCAAACGATATTGCGTCGTTGCGGCGCTGAGTGTTCGAAAACTCTATCAATATGGCGGTGCCATATTTTCTACGCGTGAAAGTTCACGCGTTTCCCGCGTATTGTTATTTAGCGGGAAACGTACCAAAATAAAGAGTAATTTTCGACGGGTAACTTCGGAACGCCACCTGCCGTGGTTTGACACGAAACTGATCGTCTTTGTTCAAAACTTTATTTAAAAGATACAGTGAGCATATATAAAAGTTCTTTATTCATTAGTATTTTTGCCGTATAAAATTAGTGATATTATATCGTATATGTGTGTGTTTATATATCGCACCCCCGGTGCGACACTGTCACTTATGCCAAAATGCAACTTTTCAGGAGAAGCATTTATAACTTTGACATCGTAAAAATTATATAATATTTCGAGATTTAGACAAGGTAAATAGCTAATACTACAACGTTAACTCTTAACTTACTTTTGAAAGAATAATGACGTCTTAATATTTAAAAAAGATATTATAAAATTATTTTAAACCTTCCAACCCCCTCATAAGTGACGTTATGGCACTAACGGAAAATAATAACCGAAATTATGTAACACTGAGTTAAAACAAAAACGGGAAGAAATTGTTTATTAAGTTTTATTTTAAATCACAATTATGCACTGTTAGTTTTATTATTTAACTAGCGGGCCCGGCAGACGGTGTCCCGCCCTGATTATAAAAAAAATCCTTGACAAATTATATACTAAAATATTCCTCATGAATCACTTTATCCACTGGTGAAAACCGCATGGAGATCCGTTCGGTAGTTTTTGAGTTTATCGCGAACAGACAGACAGGCAGACACGCTTGGGGACTTTGTTTTATACTATGTAATGATGATTAGTGTAATAAATAAAATATCTCTTTTTCAATTCTACTCAAGCTCTTCTTGGTGAATATTGTAACTGGCATATAATTTTACTTGTTCTTGTCTGGGTGCATTTTCGTATGCATCGCATTGGTTACAAAGGTCTTTATTCAGCCTAAAGAAGCCAATATTAAAATCTTGATAAAAAATACGCTGATAGGCGTTGTATTTAACAGCTTGCTTATTATTTTATTTCTGTACTTCATTATAGTTCTTTTTCAATTCGGCGACAGTTAAACCACCATCAATAAAAACTAACCCACTTGTGTTGGCCCTAAGATAGTAGCTTTCTACTTTTGGAATAGATTCATTGTGGTCTTTTACGGCTTTTACCATTTCTATGTACAATTTGCAATAATTTCCGTGTTTCCCTCGGTGGTCTTCTGAAATGATATTGTCATTGAATTTTTGAGCATAAATGATAGTCGGTATAGTCCTTGAAGAAATACCCAGGGTATTAATTATAAATGTCTTGCAAACCCGTATTGTTCGACCTTCATTGAGTAAATAAAATGCAGGGTTACTTTGTTTGGGATAACGCCTATTTGTTTTTATACAGCGGCTTGCAATCTCGAGTGGTCTGATAGTTATTAAGACTACGAGTACGTTTTCTTCTCTCTTTTTCGGTGATGATTTTGGTTCTTGGTCATCAACAGCTTCAGTCTCAGAGCTACTATCACTAGATGAACTACTTAAATTGGAAGAACTACTGGTGAAAGAAAACGAACTAGATAAGGGCTTGAAATAGTCACCTGTAGCACCAGAGAAGTCACCAGTTGGAGATTTATATTGTTGATCTACTGGTGAAATTTCGACATTAGCATTACTTAGAATAGATAAAAAAAAATCTTTTTTTTTCTCGAATTGATTACGCTATTGACCTAGGAAGGTCTTAACAGCTTCACCGAACTACAATAGATAGACATTTTGGAGTTGATAAAACAGAGTTCTAAACATAAGAGCCATCTAGCGTCGTATTAGAGGGTGGAACTAAAGATTTGTCAGCAAGTATTCAATACGTATTTAACTTTTTGTAATAACACCGTATAGGTTTTAGCATTTTACCACAATCTTATTTTGTCATTTAAGATGATAAACATGCTAAACCTCGAGACGGGTCTCAAATACGGGTCTCAATGGCTCTCAAGTACAGCTGCCGGAACACATCAAGTGCTTGGCGATAGATTTTTAACTTGAGAGTCGTAACGATCCAGGATGACTTAGAAAAAGCCCTACCTTTTTCTTCGAACCGACAACATTATTGGCTTGATGGCCCTTTATACCTTCACCGGATAAGGCTAGCGCTTAAGGCAAGTCGCCGCTTGGCAACAAGCTCAAAGGTACCAAAGTGGCCGAACCTCGGCTTGGGCTGTTGCCGTGGGTGCAACTTCGCGGATCTGTCTAAGCTAAGCTAACTAATCATACATATAAGCATTCCTGCGACACACATGTGTACCGGCGTGTGAGCCTCACAAATTCAAACATGTAAAAGTCCTACCATCACGCATCACTTGCATGCCTTCCATTCCACTGATCATCATGAACTTTCTATACAAGTAGTCGAAGGAAAGGAAAAGGATAAAGGTCTTTCTTCTAAAAAAAAAACAAATATTCCCGAGGGATAGATTTTTTATTCACGACAATTACGCAAGCAAAGCCAGAGGCAACAGCTAGTCGCTCTGTAAGTAATGTACAGAATTTTCCAAAAGAAAGAAGTCATTGTAGTGGTTTCACACGTAAATGTTATAAATAGTTTTTTCACTGATATCGACTGATACTGAAACATTATTGCGCCGTGTCAACTTAAATATCTATATGGATTCGATTAAGCACATTTTTCCTGTCTTGTTATCATATTTATCCTGTAAAGGCAAGCAGGCTTTTGTTCACTTTAGTATCCGTCTGGATTTTGATCATTGCATAATACCTATACTTAACTTTAATATCTTTAGGACTTTTATACAATAATTGAGCTATAAACACTATAGTATATAATTATATATATCACAGTTTAGGTTAGTGAGAAAGTAATAATAAAATGTTCATTTTCTTAAAATTTGCTTTTACAGTTCAAGCCGACTACGCCAGTTGCTTATGTTTATATTGCGCAAGAAACAAGAACGGCTTATTTTTTTCTTTATTATCAAACATTTAATAACTCTAGAAATTATTGGTTGTCCGATTGTGTACTACTGTGGGAATTAAAATTCACATTGTAAAATGATTCCTTCATCATGGTATTTGTAGGTGGCGCTTTAAACTGAAATTTTCGAAATATTAATGTATTTTATTAACAACTGACAATTACATTCTACATAATACTTGGATAAAACAAATCATTCACGCGTTAACGTTGTTTGTGAAATCTTCTTTCATTAAAGCTTTATTGTGACTCGATCGCATAACGGAATGTCGAACGCGGAAATCTTAATTTGCACCAAACAAAACACACGGTGAAACACGACATCTATGGGTAGCGTCACAAACTTCAGCCGACTGAAATGCGTTTACAATCTTTATTATCGGCACCCGTAATACTACAAATTTAGTTCTTGCCCTACAAAAAGCGTTTCTCCTTTCATAATAATAAGAATACGTCGAGTCGGTCGGTTGGCGCGCCCGCTCGTTCAATACACACGGACGTGGCGCGGTGTGCGCGTGTGCGTGAGAGCGCGCGGCTGTGTGCGTCGGCCGGTCCTCGTTCCGCGCGCCCCTCCCCTACTCGCACCCGATCTAAGCCCGCAGCCGCGCCGCGTCGACCGAATGTAGCTTTCTGTTCACTTATATAACGCCAAACATATATAAACGTGGTAAATAATATACACGGCTATGTGCTGCCACCTAGCGAACCGGCTCGACTACACAAACACAGACATTGCGGTGTTTTCAGATTTTCTTTTCATGCAACACCGTGTTCATGGACCATTATCATATAATTATTATCCGTTGAAATACAATTTTATTTCGCGCTCCCTGTGAACATTGGCGCGCACTACGATTATACACATATGTGTGCGAAAAGAGCGCGAACGAAACGGTGTTTTGTGCAACGTTGACGTCAGATTTTCAATTGCGCTTGAAATCTTCGAGAACCGAGAATAAGACCCCGACCCCAATTTCGTAGTTTCGTAGCAAATCCTAGCGTCGCCCTCGTTGAACTCTTTTCTAAATGCAACACGTAAAACGTTTTTCTTTCAATTAACCTTAACTGTTAGATAAGAAGTTTGGAAAGCATTTCTTTTTGTATTTCTTTTAATTCCATAACAAATCATTAAACATTAAAGTTGTCAAAATGTAATTAAAATAGGTTTGTAATAAAATTATTATTATAACATGTCTTTACGTCGCCATTTTTTAAGCATAAAAATAACCAATTGCAAGTAACAAATACCCAAATAGACGTTAACAATCCACAATAAAAAAAATATATTTTCATTATAAACAATGTTTTTATCGAAGCTCACTATAACGTCAAGATATGTATTTATACCACAGTACCATTGGATATATCGCAGCGACAGAACGAAGGCCGAAACTAGGTTTCCTCTGACGATTACGACCTCTTGCTTCAGTCGGTTCGCCACGCGGCAGCTCGCTTCAAGCGGCCGCGAGACTCAATTCAAGCCAGCGGGAAAAACCTGTACAATCATACGAAGGGGGCAGGAGAGCCGCATGAAGATAACAAAGCAGAACATGACCAGCCAACAATCATTATCAAATTAACTGATAAAAAGTCCATTTTCAAATATTACCTCCTTATACTATAAATAGGCATACACTTTTCACAAAAACGCTATTGAAAAGTTGTTTTTAAAATATTCGGCAGGATTAAGGATCAATCCTACAGAAAGACTGAAAGATGGTAAGCGTCTAGCCTTTCGACTCGATCAGAAGTTTTAATTTATATACCAGACGATTGACGACTTCCTTATAGTGGATACTGTACAATACTTTTCAATAATTACTCAAGGAATGTATGAACCGATAGCTAGAGTTTAAATATATTTTTGTATACTTCTAATTTTAATTTCATTTAAACATTTCGAAATGTTTTTTTAAATGAGCTATGGTTAGAAGAAAATAATAGACATCCAAGTCCAGTCCGTAAACAGAGTTAGACACGTTCAGAATTAGCAGTCAATGGTAAAGGCGAGGCCCCTGCAAGGCGCATGCCTCGACGCTCACTGCTCTATGGCTTGTTCCGCGTGGCCAGAATGACGTGTTACTTCATTTTTGAATATAACGTTCGAGCCGCCATCTTACTTTCTTTGTAAACCAACACAAAACAGAATCGATTAACACGAATAGACAAACTTTGAGTGATTCCTTGTTTTTGTTTTTAATGAAAAAATATTCATTTAATATTTTTCTCTTTATCAAGCATTCAAATATTTAGAGCGGAGGATAAAGCTTCTGAAGCATTTTTTACAAGTTTAGTAAATAAATTCGATTTAAATAAACAATATACATTTTAGGTAACAGCTAAAACAAATGAAATTTTTACTTATTCATTAACAAGAAATCCAATATTAGTTTATTTTCTGTATACTTACTTTTATATTTATAACAAAGAAATATTCACAGTCCAGAATTTGCAAATGAAAGGAATATATAAAATTATAAATTAACTTCCTTAATATCGAGAACCACAGAAATAATTTATATTTTGTTTTTTTTAATATTAATATGTTTATTTCTTTGGCACAAGTTGTAGCCTAAACGACTTAGTATATTTTAACATACGAGGTAAGGATTTTCTTAATTGTATGAGTGATATAGACTGTACGATATCAATGATATTTATCTCTATGAATGGAACAAGAGTGGTTTTATAGTTTCTTGTTTTTCTCTAATAATAATTTGATTGTGTTAATCCATAGATATGTGCTCTGTACAAGTTTTAATATAAGTATAACATATTACCTACTTTAGTATACACCTTATTTCATTACTTAGCATTAGATATTGGTAGTGACAATAATACGGACTCGTTCAGAAGAGGTGTTTGGAAAATGTTGTGATGGCAGCACTGTTATTTTCAGTTGACGGGTATTATGTTAAAGATGGAATAATCATTAATCAATTATTGTTTAGGAGCTGGTGTCCCTTGTTGAAGTGAAACTTTTTATGAAAGGGCTTTGAAATTCTGATCCGCAACCTTTTTGTTTAACGAAAAGTGGTGCTGGTAAACACTGTGTCGGGTAGAGCGGAAGAAGGATCTCGCTTGCTTTCGGGTATTGGAGAACAAAAGGCATCCGTTCTTCTCGCTTTCTTTTCAAGATTTCAATTCTACCTCGTGTGAACTACACACAACTTCTTTTAAGTCATAAAGTATGGAATAAAACAAATTGTAACCTGTTTGTCTTATTTCGTAATGGTGGGCATGCTGCTTCATACATAAATATTAACAAGAGTACGAATTTATAGTGTTCTTTCTATATACTGCATTTCTCCAGTAAATATAGCTCCAATACTCGAAACTCCCGAAGCAGTCCGAAGCACGTACAAATTTGGTTTAGCTGAAACCGTATTCTACTAAAATGAAAATGGAGAGATTAAGTTTTCTTTATTTTCTTATTAATTTGAATCTCTATTCTAATAAATACACGAGTATATTCAAAGTCACTCTGCTCTATAACTCTACCTCTTATTATATACCTCGCCTAAGAAATTTCACATGGGTTATACAAGAGCTACGTCTAACATATTTACAACAGCGCAGTCCAAGAGCCTCGTCGCGCCACACCGACGAGTGACTTGCATCAAGCAAGCCCTTTCACTTGTGCTATAACTGGCACAACTGGTAACTATCGCTGCGCTGCGTAACACAGCGATATATCGCTGTTCGCTTGTTATTGTACTTTAATTAATATTTATCAATATTTGGGACTTAGGATCACAACTTACCATTGATATTTCTTAACATTTTCTACGTATTCGAACGTATATGTATATAAAATGATAGATGTTTGCCGTTGAACGCGAATTACTGAAAAACTACTGAATAGATTGATATATATTGCTTTAGTGTTACTTATTAGGCATTAGACCCTAAAACTATCACTTATTGGAATGTTAAAAAACTGTGATTTTATTAAGCACTACGCGTTTAGCCATGTGTATTCTCTTGCTCTGGGAAAGTGGGGTAAGCGGTGTAGTGCTTGTGTTTTTTTATTTTGTACATAAAATGTATTGTTAAGAGAATAAAGGACATAGACGAAGTCGCAGGTATCAGCTAGTAATACATATAGTAATATACACAAATGCTTTTACATGGTCTCTAGGATTATGATATAGTAATATTAATCACAAGTCATAAAGGAAATCTTTAATTATGATAAAAAAGTTAGTATATTATATGAATGGTATAGAATTGTGTACAAACAAAGTAGCTTAATTTAATTGAAGTCTGTATTTTGTAGTCATCAAAGTATTATTTTTTATTACCACAATTAACTCCTAATTATATGATCGTAGATGATAATACGTTAAGACTGAGAAAATTCTACTGATTGACCGTAGAAAATATTGTTACAATTACGCATGACAGCGACAACCGACGAAGGATGGCGTATCTCTCGCTGGTCGCCGTTGTTCTTGGATTGTGCTGTGCATCATCAGGCATAGTGCTGTTACTTTGCCGTGCTACAATAAAAGATGATACTTTACGACAAAATGTCAACTAAAGTTCCAGAAAACTTCCCTCTAATATAATATGATTGCATCGAAGACATTTCTCGATTTGAAGCCGCTTTATTTGATGTCTGAATGTAACACCACTGAGTCACCAACACTTCAAACGTGTTGTGACTCTTCATGGTGATATTATTATATAGATATTAGGTTTGTTTACGGCAACCAGCTACAGTTATAGCGTAGTCGAAGAGTGACATACGAAGTACTCGAATTTACTTCATTTGCAGTCAAAGAAACGAAAAACAATGATAACCTTTACAACTACCGAAATTCGAAGGCAAGAGTCAAAAGTATATAATGTAAACTAAGGTTATTATTTATCCATGTACAAACAAACTATCAAAATAGAATTTTGATATATTCCAAAGACAAATTTTATCAAGTAATTTTTCAGAAAACTATTAGTTCTGTCACATATTTTCCCTTTACAAAATTAGGTACAGAATAAACAAAATAATATATGTATTTTGTTTTCACTCCAAAATAATTAGTGAACCCATTGACATATAAAAACCCAAGACACACAGTCTCGAATAAAAGTAACGCTCAAAATTGACCACTAAAAGTCCCCAATATACATACGTGGTTATAGTTATATCATAAACTCATGATATTGCAAATTCAACCTTACCTGAATGATTTAAAGTTGTTTTTACAAGGACGCAAGCGACGCGAGTGTATTTGAAATGACGCATAATCCAAAATTATGCACTCATTTTTGTGTGGCGGCTGTGAGACGTTAAGTGTTCATCTTGAGTTTTTGTATATCAATAAGTGAACCTAAATAAGAATAGTTAAATACAGCATTAAAGAATACGTACAAAGGAAAACCAAAATTTCAATTATGGTTCTCATTAATATTTTTCATAAAAGTCTATAAGTACCACATTATTTAAAATAACCTTTGAACAAGGAATTTGCGAGTTTGGTTCGAGTCTAAAACTAATAGTAGATTGTTTTCTTGTCAATCGAGCACAAACCGAGTCGACTTTGAATGATAGTAGTAAAGTCGAAGCGAACGGAGCTAAGGGGAATGACACCTTTTTCGGCCCATGCTGTTGCCAGATGGCTACCAGACGTTATTAGTGTACATTGGGCGTTGCGGAGTGACGCACTGAAAAAATATTAGTACATTGTACGCAATGTATTTTATCACTCAAGGCAATATCAATTAGTTGGATCTGAGTTGGCTCTATTTTTTAAACATGGCTCGCGTTCTTAAATTGGCGGGTTCAATGATAGAGTCATCGAGTTAAAAACAATACTTTTTCTCATTCCTGACTGACTATTTTTTTATATTATAAGATGAGGAAAATCACTGAAACACTTATAAGCTAAATAGAAAATAAGAAAAAATCTACTCTAAGATACTCCAATTAGATCAATGATTTGTGGACAAATTCTTTTGTTACCATACATATTTTAAGATCTTGGATAATTAAGATTATTTTAAGTATTTATTGATTTGAACTAGAGTGCTTAGTATATCTTCCACTAGCGGGCCCGGCAGACGCTGTCCCGCCCTGACTATAGAAACCACCTTGACAAATTATATACTAAAACCTTCCTCATGAATCACTGTATCCACTGGTGAAACCCGCATGAAAATCCGTTCAGTAGTTTTTGAGTTTATCGCGAACAGACAGACAGACTCGGTGGGGGACTTTGTTTTATACTATGTAATGATAATGCCAAAGAGTATAATAAAGGCCAGCCATAGTCGAAATTTTTTTAATTATATACAGGGATAAACTGGTGTTAGAATTACCCAATTTTTGTTTTTATCTACAGTGGTCTTTATAACGATTTTCAAGGGACCGTGCATTTTTTTTCGTTATAAAGAATTTTCGTTCTACGGAGGGAAGAGAACAAATCAATGGTTTTGTGGTAAACCGACCATTTTCAAATAATTTCTACGTTATAGAAAGTTTTTCGTCATGACGAACGACTTTTCTTTTTTTTTCGAACTGACTACGCTATTGTCCTAGCAAGGTCTTAACAGCTTCACCGGACTACTATGACGAACGGCGTTATGAAGAGTTTACACTGTATTTGACTGCGGGTATTTTTTATTAATTTTCTAAAACATAGTTATATTGTTCTATACGTTAAACCATTATAATAAAACTTATATTGGCGTCAAATTTTATTCAATATACCCCAAATCCTATTTGATCTATTTTATTAAGTTTGTTTAGTCTATCAATATGGTATCAGGTAGGCGCTGTTATAAATTCCGACTATTAGTTTATAGCCAAGTGGTAACAAAAAAGTTAAAGATAACCAAGTGAACAAATTACCAAGGTCTTACAGGTAACTTCACGTCCTACTTGAAGATGAACATGGAAGTACTGAAAAACGGTACTGAGTGTTAACCTAGATAACATTGATAATACGTCACTGTATTAATGATTTGCCGTCTATCTTATCAACATACTATACGAATATTAGACTTACCAGGGCTGTAATTTTTATAATTTTGAACCAATACACGAATTCGATAGACGTATAGCTCAATCTACAATACTAAATCGATTAATAATAGTGTAATTAATAAATACGTATAAAAACAACCGAATAAAAAAAATGCATACTATTTTTTCGGTACCGATTATGCGACGGACATTTCGTAAAGGTATTTGCAGAATAGATAATAATTTAAAAAAGTCGAGGCATTCATAAGGACTGCCGACAGAAGTGAAAACTCAAAACTGAAATAAATGTGTTCTCTTTTGAATTTTCCTATTAATTATAGTGTTAATAACAATATTTAAATTTCAGAGTTTGTTTATTGCAATTATTAACATTCGTGTGGTTTTCATATCTATTGGCACTTGGAGCAAAAATTATATACATTTTTATAAAGTCTATCAATCAATCGACCGTATGATAAGCTGCAAAATATTAATATTATATGTACACAGGCCCCTATACTACGCGTCGCTAGTCTACCGCAAACGCGCAAGCGCAATACAGCTCATGCTTACGTAGCATGTCATGACACGAAATTATAAATTTATCTCCTGCCAAAAATACCGTTCAACGCGCCTAAAGAAGTTTATACTTCAATAAAGAATAAAATTATTCTCACAACTAAAATCTACATAGAGTTAAAGTTGCCCATGTCGGCGGCCATCGGACGATGACGTAAATATGTAGATATGCACTAGTATCAACTTAGTATTTCACGTTGACATAAAACCAATACTAGCTTTAAATTGTTCGTGTTTATTATTATAAATAAGCATATATACAGGATAAAAAAACAATGCAATGCATTATATTAGAGTTATAAAGAAAAACAAATGTAAAATATGATCTGAGTCCGTGTCTGCCGTGACCCCAGACCCCCACGTAGTTTAAATTCACTAAACATGAACTTGTTTCGCGGCCGTCCCTGTTAACGCCGTGCAGATATAACCCTTATATAAACTCATAACAGTCCAATTCACATTGTTATCACGCTGTGATAACGTCACAACCAATAAGGTCTCGTTCAACGTATGTATTTGCCTAAGCCTTATAGTTGAAAAGTGAGGGCGAAATCCCGAAGACAATAATTCAAACTCATATTCCAACATACTGAATTTTGTGTTGGATAAAATAAAACTATTATTAACTAAATATCATTTAAAATCATTAGTTACTCTAACTTAACCTTTCATTTAAATGGTTGAAGAAAGAATGACAAACAAGAAGACAAACAATCCAAAACAGTTTCTAAATTTATAAAAAAACTTCAACTTTAACATAATCATAAGTAGGTGTAGCGAAATGTCGTTGACGAAAAGGAGGCGTTATTTCAAAATACCTATTTCGGAATTTCAGGACCGAAATCAACTTCATAACAATTAACGATACGACCCCCGCCTCTAAATTCCTCGCCCCGAGCGTGCCCGCTATACGACGCCTTCGCATAGATAGAATAGAGAGCGGTTTCGGAACGCACCCGTACACGGGCTGCGGCTGTGTGCACCGTTCGCGTTAGTGTGCTCTCGTAAGTATACACTCCCACAAACGCGACGCCGGTGAGCGCTGTTCACCGCACTCTGTGAGCGCAAACAACCATCTATAAGGCCACGCTATAGCTGACGAAGGGACGCGCAACGCTTCAAGCCGATTATTTATTAAAAACTTTCTTTGTTTCAATTCTTTTTATAAATATTATTTATTTGTTACAATACAATATTTGTTACAATTGATTTTTTATGTTTAATATATATATGTGCATTTTATAGTCACATTAGTCTGAACCACAAATAAAATATGTCACTTGATGAAGATGTTAATAAAAAGTATAATTAAAATGGTGTATTACTTACAAAATTCAAATATTTTTATAAATTTTATATTTTTGACAATCTAGCGAATTTAATAAAATCAAAATACCGAGGTCTTATTGAATATAAGATACTTTATGTTGGATGGGAATAAGGAAGAGAACAACAGACGTAATTTTTATGAAGGAAAACTTCGCTATTGATAAGTATGAGCAATTTACTCCAATATACACGTTTAACACTAGGAAATGTTCACTGGATAAAGATGATTCTGTTTTTTTTTTGTGATACGATGTTTAGTCCATAATATAATACATATGTTTTTTATATTTTAAAATTATAACGTTGTTCGTCTATAACATATTTTATTACTATTAGTAAAGTCCACATATGCAAGATAGTTTGTGATAGTAGTTGACATGGGTCATAAAAAGTTTTTTCAATATGTAGCATAGATTGTGAAGTATTCTTTGGACTGACGAACTTCACAAACAAAATAATTCTTGGGTAGAATAAGTAAACAAAGCTTATTAGGTTGAATAAGCACCTGCAAAATATCTCATATGTAGAGAATCTAAATTAAATTGGGAAAATAAAGCGGAAAAATATACACATATAATCGCACTTTTATATCTTTTAATTATTGTCAACAGTATAATCAGTTAAAGTTACATAATTTTGATTATTCAAAGAATTTTCATTTATGGTGCATTTATTTTATATTTTATTAGCGGGCTTGGCGGAGTCGTCCCGCCCTGATAATAATAAAAAACCTTGACAAATTATATACCTAAACCTTCCTCATGAATCACTTTATATACTGGTGAATACCGCATGAAAATCTGTTCAGTAATTTTTAAGCTTATCGCCAACAAACAGACGGACGTGGCAAAGGACTTTGTTTTATAATATGTAATGATAGAGATATAATGATCAAAAACTTTTAATGTATGCCAATAAAAGTCATTGTTGTGGTAAAACTTATTGATGTCGATATTGTTAAAATATATTTATAAAGTGTCACATTCTAGGTGATAAGGACTTGTTATACTTATAACTCTGGGTATAATCAGCGAAAATTTTCAATATGAGAAAATAAAATAACACATTTCTAGAAAGGTACAATTGTTAACCATTTCCAATTTGTGTTCTTAAATATATGCTTTAAAAACATTATACTTTAATATATTTAATCGTATTTATTAACCTGTTAAATAAATTTCCTCTGTGTGCTGTTGTTCTTGTTAGATTAGTATTTGTATGATGATAATAAGAAATAAAATTACAAAAACGTATGCAGTTAACATATACCACATATATACAGTTTAGTACGTTTAATAGAGACGAAAAAAAAAACCATACAATAAAATTGTTACACATAAATTTTTTTTCAAAGTTGATGTCTTAGACATACCCCACACGGCTTCAAGGAAGGCCTATTTTGTACTTTGTTTTTTACCAAAAGAACTAAATCAATAACCCTTTTAACTACTTCAAAAAATCGAATTTAAGTCTTCCATACAAACTAAATACCAAAACTGTGAATCGGCTTGAGGCGCGGCGCGGCCGGTATATTTCCGACATAATACCGCTGCGTCGAGCGATTACTACTATATATTCTATATACATTTAATAGCTATACAGGCGCGCATAGAACTGGCCGTACTTATGTGAGCGCTACGTGTCTCACTCGGCAGCGCTGCAGCGCTTCGTAATTTTGAACGTTTAATCATAGTGGATTTTAAAGCGCTATAGCGCAACGCTTTCTAGGTAGCCAGCTTATTATTATCGTAGATTGGCGTCGGCGCAACTACACGGCGTTAGAAGGACGTTCCGTTTTAAATATCAGGTTTTATTATTATGAAGAGCGGCGCAGCGGAGTGCGGACGGCGCGGCGGACGGTTGCGTGCGATAACATTTGACATTCGTAATTACTCGAGCGCGGACAGCAGCGCGACGCGGCGCAGGCGAGGCCGACTCCGCGGACATTCCGCCGGAGTCCGTGGGGCCGGACAAAGGGGTCGCGTGTTGCGTCAGCGACCGCCGGTTTGACAATCGCTGCGACAACGACGACGTCGTACCGCCGCACCGTCCGTCGCGCGCCCGCATTTCACATGTACACTGCCGAAATATACACCAGCCTTGACTACACACCATTTCCAAATGCACACTTGTACTAGTTTCCGTATTAGAGCGGCTTATTTCTTTACGAGGCTCTAAATAACACTGCATACTTCCTATTTTTTTTCTAATAATTGACATAATTATGATGGCTAACATACCAACGTACTTACTAAATTATTTAGGCATTAGGCCATTATAATTGCATTCTAATTAGGTTTTTATATAATAACATAGAAATAATTATGAACATTTTTTATACTTTCAATTTCTTAAATTCGCTATAATTTGTTTATTAAATCCCAAATTCGGAGCCGCTAAATGATTCCCAAAATTTCAACGAGACTATGCCATTAGATTCCGGTCTTTCTGTTGAAAATCTAAGGTTGATTTTAATTTACCGGGTTTGTGTACATCACTAAATGTCAAAGAGTATAGAGCCAGAGATAAAGCGTTGTAGAAAAACATTCGGAGTGCTACGATGGCATTGTCTCGACTCGATAAAAACGCAAAATTATAAGGAGACGACGCGACGCGGTGCGGCGCCTTTTGGCTATTCGTAGGGGATTACTTTGGTCGCTACAGCCTAAAAGTATAATCAACAAATGGCTTTATAATATCTTATTATATATTACAGTTTGTTACTTATCATATACGTATTGAAAAGGTAAATAGAAATAGACATATATCTAAGGTTGATAAACTCCTGGACCGTTTGAACAATCACCATGAATGTTGGCACGCCTAAGCGTTTTTTCGCAGAGAATCTTTTAATACTATCAATTTTACAATACCACGTCATTAGGTGACGCTGTAGTACTTCAACTTCTACACCGTTCAACGGATTACCATGACAGTTGGTTTCTGTAGATATTCGAAAACGAAAAATATTTTTTTTTAACTTTATTTTTGGCAACCAATCTTTTATATTATTACTACCATTGTCAAGTAGTTAATAGTATTACAAGTTCTTCTTCTATTTTATTTTTGGCAACCAGTCTTCTAGTAGACTATTACTGCCATTGTCAAGTGAGCATCGATATTACAAGTTTTTTGATATAATTACAAGGAACTAACAAGATAGTGGCCATCTTGTTGGAACTTTCCATGGAGTTTTTGTAGCATCTCAGAATTCATGGTCCGTGGTATTATTTTCCATTCACTTCACTTATGCACAATAAACGAACTATATTACATAAAACACCACCAGTTTTACACAATATAGAGTCAAGTAACACAAGATCATGAATAAAATATAAAATCCACTACATGACAGACCAAAATCCCGCCAAAAACTCCACGAAAAGTATTTATAAAGTACCTATTCATTTTGTTATAACCCAACTATTTATTACAACAAATAAATATTTAACATGATTCTGCAGAGAGCTATTATCAATTATAAAAAAAAAAAAATGAAATTTATATAAATAAAAATCGATTACCGAATGTATGTATGTAAGTACATCACTTCAGAACAGCCGCACAGTTGTGTTTTTGTTATGTTTGTAATGATCAAGACAAAGTGTGTATGACAGAGAATGTTTTAAAAAATTGTACGGAAAACTAAACATTTTGGGTTGAAAATCTTTATGCAAAAAAGTGAGTAACACAAAAGGCAGTCGGAAGATCCTGAAAAATATTGACAAAACGTACAGATTGACATTCAGTTGTTCAATTGCCATTCTATTTCATTATTGTTTGTACGGTAAAGGGAAGATTTGGTCTCATTTTCTTAACTAGTAATTAATAATAATTACATAGTATAAAACAAAGTCTGTCTGTCTGTCTGTTCGCGATAAACTCAAAAACTACTAAACGGATTTTCATGAGGTTTTCACCAGTGGATAAAGTGATTAATGAGGAAGGTTTTAGTATATAATTTGTCAATGATTTTTTTATATTCAAGGTGGGACAACGTCTGCCCGGTCCGCTAGTAATTTATATTTATAGTTTTCAATTGCAATAATATCATTAAGTAGATAGGCGTACAACTGCTACCGTTGTATGCATCTAGTGTGTTTTTTCTTTCCGATTTACCTTAAGGTGGCACAGGAAAACCTTTGCTCAGAAGAATGCCAGAAATTTGGAATGAAATGAAATATTAAGTTTTTTGAATAAACAAAGTGTTCTGGTCGACACCAGCGACCGCAGCGAAGCGACCTGCCCTTATTACACTGCAAATTTATTTCTATGGAATTACCTGACTGACAACACAATTTTTGTCTCGAGGTCTACCTGAATTTCAATTTCCATAAAAGTAATGACCGCTCAGTGATAGCTATGACGTGGTTTTGAATTCAAACATTGTGAATAAATGATAAAGCGATGGTAAAATATTTTAATGCCCATTTAAGTAAGTTGCATGGGTTTAACAGCTTAGAAGAGTCAGCTTCGACCATGTTAGCATCTTCGGCTGTATCACCACCTAACATCAGATGGGATTGTGGTCAATGGCTAAATCTATAAAGGATTTTAAAATAAAGCTATTTTGCCAAAAAAGATTGGTATGAAGTCCGAAACTTTATTTTGAGACTAGATTCTGCTCGCATCTCCGCGTACCATATGATTTCGCTCACATTTGATATATCCTTTTCTGGTTGAAAGGTAGCCTATTATTATAGAATTATAATCTTTTTCTGTGTTCCTGTTTGTATTAAAACTTTCAATGTATTAAATATCTTTTTTCTATTGTTAGTGTCCTTTTTTCTACAAACGTAGAATAAGGCGAAAGGTAAAATTTTTGAAAATATTTTTATCTTGTTACGCCAAATAAGTATAACTTCTAACGCGTGTACATAAGCACACACACACTTTTTTTATTTTATCGAACTGACTACGCTATTGACCTAGCAAGGTCTTAACAGCTTCACGGGACTACTAAGGCGAGCACTTAAGGCACTCAGCCGATGAAATATGATGATAAATGGTTGAATAGTTACGGTATGAAAGTGTAACAAACACACTTTCGCATTTATAATATTAGTTAGGATTAGAATAATAAATGTTATTATTAATTATTGCACGTTTATATATTATACGATTTCGCGTCGAATTACGTTCTACAAATGTAATTGAACTGTGTTTACGTGAAATAAATCACCACTTTATATTACGAGCATTCTTTAGCGTTCTTGAGGCAGTCCACTAAACATAACTGAGAATTAGTCACAGAGCATCTGTAAATATATTTTTCATCGCCAAGAACTTTGAGAACCAGTCTATTTCTAAGTATAGGGTGCGTAGTACATATAATAATAATACCTTTAGGCGTATTATTACTTAATATATTGTGCTAATAGTATTTTAAAAAGAGATACATATTAATTGAATTCCTTTAAACTGGTTTAGAGAATAATTACATTGTATTCAATTCTAATTATAGTATAGTTGAGGATCACATCTCAGGAACCTTTAATGCCATGTTGAAGATTCCATTTCCGAAAAAATCAAAATTAATAAGTGTAAAAAATTATTACTTACAGGCGGATACAATTTCCTCTGCGTTGTTTATTACCTTAACATATATTATGTACAGAGGAAAAACCATAAAAAATTTAAAGCAAAAATAAACTTCTCTTCTCCTGCGCATGCGCACAACATTTCAAATCAGACCAGTAGTTCCTGAGATTAGCGCGTTCAACCAAACAAACAAACCCTTCAGCTCTATAATGGTAGGTAGTATAAATTACTGCTAACTCCTCTCTCGTACTTAATTCGAGCCGTCATTCAAATTACAATAACTTTTGATAGAGTGGAACGATTTTAATGAAACAAATACTAAGTTATTCTCGAAGATGTTCTTTATGATTTTCTTATTCAGGTTTAATTATGAACCCAGTACTTTAGCAATGATGCGTGTTCATACAAACAGAGAGACAGACAGTTCTAAAAATGATTGAAATAAATTTTATTACTTAATTCCTAGACACCTGCAATCATTTTTTTCACAAAAATCTAAAAACACGTTAGATTTACATTCCTATTATATGTATAGATATAAGAAGATAACCTATTGTCTATCTATACATATAATAAAAATTTTGCAGGTGTCTAGGAATAAGTAATAGAATACATTTCAATCATTCTTAGAAATGTCTGTCTGTCTATCTGTCTGTCTGTCTGTTTGTATGAATACGCATCACTGCTAAAGCACTGGGTTCACAATAAAACCTCAAATCATAAATCATAAAGAATATTTTCGGGAGTAACTTAGTCTTTGTTTCATTAAAATCGGTCCACTCTATCATAAGTTATTGTAATTTGAATGATGGTCCGAGTTAATTACGAAAGAGTAGTAATTTTTAATTAATTTGGTTGAATGCGCTAATCTCAGGAACTACTGGTCCGATTTGAAAAAATCCTTCAGTGTTAGATAGCTCATTTATCGAGGAAAGCTATTGGCTATATATCATCACGCTAAGACCAGTGGGAGCGTAGCATTAATTAAGGATGTTTCAAAATCGTTTTTTTCTTTCTTTTGAGAGCTCCGCTGCGTGTCAGCGTTGGTCCAAAGTAACTATTCCACGCGGACGAAGTCGCGGGCAGAAGCTAGTAATTAATATAACTCTGTTTCGCAAATTATTATTATATATCTGATTATACCTTCTGAGGTCTAACGCCTTATGTGTGAGGTAGTATTTCTAAACCCACCGTTCGGACCGGAACAGGGCAGCGCAAATACTGCTGCTTACAATCAAAAGGAACTATGGCAGTGATGTGTAAGCTCTCTCCTTTAAGTGTGAGTTTGAATTATTTCTTTGCCCTTAAACTGTGAGATCATAAATATAACCTATATAATAATCAATAAGTGCAGTTCAACTGTGATCATAGGTAAATAATTTCAAATTTCCTTTTAATGTCTTTGGATAGATAACAAAAATAAAAAAAAACATTAATCTGGCGTGGTAACATATATTTACTCTATGTATTGCTATTATTCCATTGTCGATCTTACATTGACAGAGTCCGTGTTACAATGGTAGTAAATTCTACTACCGAGTAGATAGGTCACGGGTTCGATTCCTGTTCACAACTGATTTTTGTCTGTTGAACATAACTATCAGGTGTGTATCTAGGTATTGGATATCTATATACGTATAAGGTACCATAAGTCATAATTATCTCTTAATAAATGTTGTGTTGTAACCTCTCCCTTTACTATATTTTTTTATAAAATTACCTCTTATGATCATAATATTTATGATAACAATCATTTTATAACCATAGTTGATTTTAACATCACAGACGTCGGGTAAAAACATGATAGATTCCAATTGTCCAGTAAATAACAAATGAAGAAATACATATTGTATAATGTATAACACGGGAATATATCTCATAAAAGGTAATCGAACGTAAATTAACACATCAATAAAAACGATTTACTGTTAACCGCAGGTCAACTTCTAAAGACGTCCATCTCGTCTTTCGCAACTAAAATTATTTATAACCAATGCTAAGAACACCGTGACTTAAAAATATTTTAAACAAAGTATCGAAGTGGCTTCCACAAGATAAGAGTAATTGCAAACGTATACTAATCAACAAACACGTAAGTGACATTGACGTCATGGCTCGATGTTGCCAAGTACCTCACGACTTCCGTACAAAGTTACGGTTTCGCAGACGCTACGCGGATAATCTTCTAAATGAAACGTTGAAAATATATTCTTTCACTAATGGGAATAATTTTACGTTAGGTAATTTTTGTTCCTAAACTGACAACCCTACAACAGTATGGGAATTTATTATCGCACACTTAAAAATGCTCTGCATAAGTGTCCGAGTTTGAAAAGTGGTGAATTGCCGAGTAAGAGGTTTGTATTTGGGTTACTATTTTTTACTGTATATATATATATATATATATATATATATATTTATATCGTTATGTTAAGTTTTGAACAGTTATATTATTTTTTATTTAGCGTCCATCTCAGTAAAATCACTTACTCGTCGGAATAAATGCAACTTAGTATGGTACAGTCTAAAAACAACGTCGATCGCCGTTTACAGATGCAATTGGTAATCGTCAAGTTTATGTTGAGCTGCGGAAATTCTTCTTCGCTATTAATTTCAAGGATCCTACATAATAACCAAATAATATTTTAGGAATGCACTATGAGAGAGGGTTCAAAATGTCTTGCAATAATTTACAATTTTCAGTTTTAATGACGTACTGCATCAATCACGATATATATGGCGTTTGGATACATTTATGCTGGACATCAAGATGATATTGAATCCTTTGCTGAGATCAAATAATATTTCATAAATGGCTGACTTTGCTCCTTATAAAGTTGGTATAGTTCGGCTGGGGTATATGGAAATGTCATAGAATTCGAAGTCCGAGTCTGCTAGGTGTTACAAAAAACATGCTTCGTATGTAGCTACTCAGATAGATCAGCGGATATTCCACCCAAACAGATCTGGGCTGTCACGATTTTCAAGCAGCGGGGAGAAGGAAAAACGGAAAAATTTTAAGATGTCAATTGAAGAACCATTTTAATGACATGAAACTCTCTCTATACCTCGTTGATTGTTTTTATGAAGATCTGAGATCCAAGGATTAGTCGAGGTTAATAATTATATTTGCTCACTTCACACTAATTTCACCCCCCAGCAGGTTTACTGTAATGTCACTGATGAACCGTGGATAGTACACATAAAAACGAGGTATGTCGCAAAGACACACGATAGAAGTGAAAGTTTTGTATTAGAGGTAAACATTTTAATTAAATAAATATTACAAAATGCCAACGTCATGCGGTGTTCCCAGGCGGTCAACCATCCAGGTACTGATCACCAGTCGAGACACGCGACACAGTGTTTTCTTCTATCACTCTTCGTCACACAAAAAAGTTGTCGATCAGAATTCAAAAGCTTTCAAAAATTTCACTTCAAAAAAATTAATATTTCTGATTGAAAATAAAACTTATTACGTAAACTAGGCGGTACTCGGTTATTATTATTCGTTATTATTATGCCTTATATTTATAACAAAAATATGTTGCTTGAAGTTATTTCACAGTGTATATACCTAAAAACGCTATTTAAGCTTCGATATTCACGCTTTCTAGTCTGTCTGTTTGTCTGTTCGACATTAACTTCACAATGTAATTGCACTACTTTGTCAAACGTATCGTTACATAGTATAAAATAAAGTCCCCTACCGCGTCTGTCTGTCTGTCTGTTCGCGATACACTCAAAAACTACTGAACGGATCTTAATGCGGTTTTCACCAGTGGATAAAGTGATCCATGAGGAACGTTTTGGTATATATTTTGTTAAGGATTTTTTTATAATCAGGGCGGGACAACGTCTGTCGGGCGCGCTAGTCTGTTATAATGTCATCGTAATAACCAATCACTACATGTTATAAAACAAAGTCCTCTGCCACGTCTGTCTGTTTGTTCGCGAAAAACTCAAAAACTATTGAACGAATTTTCATGCAGTTTTCACCAGTAGATAAAGTGATTCATGAGGAAGGTTTAAGTCTATAATTTGTCAAGGTTTTTTTAGTAACAGGGCGGGACAACGTCCACCGGGCCCGCTAGTATCATCATAATGTTTAAAACCAGTTACAACATTTCACACACAGAGATTAAAAATAGTTTTTTTTTTATCACGGTTTTAAAATGATTATTAATATAAGTTAATATATAATAATAAAAACTTTAAGGGAATGCAATAGATGATACATAATAAGAAGTGTAGAAAGCCACTGCCATTGAGAAAATTCACTAGTTTATATGCAATTCTTAGTAACTGAGGTAAATGCTTCTTAAAAAAACTTAATAATTTACGCTTCAATTGCATATGCCCTAGGTTCTTCGGTATTTTATATTTAAATTAATTTAAGTTAAGTACGAGAGAAAAGTAGCTAATATATTCAGATGATCTGATTAGTCACTGTTTTTTATATTAGGTTCCACGCGGACAGAGTCGCGGGCACAGCTAGTATTAAATATAAAATCTTAATAACGGCTACCTGCATTATTTCTATATCCATTCTTATATTATGGATGCGATTGTGAGTTTGTTTGTTTGTCTGTTACGCTTTCGCCTCGATCAATATACATTATAACATACAATAGAATATACTATGCCGTTATTTTGTTCATTTTTACATTTCCGTTTTGATGAAAAAGCAAAACTTTGAACAATCAAATAATTACCAAGTTGATGAAATCAGTATAGCGACCAATAACAAAGAAGCGTCCGTCCATGTTTACGAACAACTACAGAGTTTAGTTCGTACCTACTTATTTACAAGTTATAAATGTAAAGAGACAAACAACAGTGACTCATGCGCAGGAAAGGTCACTTTTGATATGCTAAGTATCTTGTTTGGATTTGCTTGGAGTTAAGGTTTTACAGATTAGAAACTGTACGATGTTAAACATAAGTATTATATTTCCAAATTCGAGGAGTAGGTACATATTGAAAGGCGATTCGTGTAATATAATTCTTCTCCAACTTACCAGTGATCACCACAAATTGGTGACTCGACAAGCAAGAATGCTAGAAGCATAGAAATGGCGCAAGGAAGTTCTTCGGAAAAAGCGAAGACGACGGAAATAGCGTATGACCTCCTCGTTTCCTGGTCGACCTGATTACTGATTGTTGGAGAGGATATATATCACAAGAATATGTATATCTATATACAAGTATATGTATATATAAATAATAAAAAGTGGCTCTTTGAGGCTTAACCACGTCAAAACCACTAATTGTATCAGCATAGGACTATAACCATTCGCTGCGAAATTTTTCGTACGTGGTTCTAGGCTTTTTTTCGAATTCCATCGACCTGTTGCCATTTTTTTAATACCCAACAAAGCGGGCGGGAATCTGCTAGTAAATTTATATAGAAGACATTATATTGTAATTAAAGTCTTGTTATTATTGTAGATTCCCTAATACAATCAGGTATTAAAAGACAAGTATGGTATAGAAACTCCTGCGTACAATCTCTAAAGCATAGCCGATAAATCCGAGGAAAAGTAAAATAAGTCTACGCTGACACTCTAAGTCCTAGAGTCCGGACTGATGATGACTGTTAGTAGCATTTTATTGTTCATGAGCCACTATACGCCATAATTGCGTAGGATATAACGATAAAGTAATATTTAAAAGGGCAGATTACATTTTCCATTCATATGGTGTACTTGAGCTTAGTAGGGCTAACAATCTGTTTCAGTATCGTCGCCTAACCGGGAACTCATCATCAGCCTCGTATCTGCTTACCGATATCCATTGGTGGATATAGGCCTCACCAAACTTTCTTCACATCGTGCGGCTTTGTGCCTTTGGACAGTCCCGCATTTTCTGGTACGTGGCCACCATTCTAGAATGTTTTTTTCTCACCGGCCAACAGTTTTTTGAGCTATGTGTCTTGCCTATTGCCACATTAGCTGTGCTATTCGATGAACTATAACAGTAATTTCAGTTCTCCTAAGGATCTCTTAATTTCTGATTTGATCACGAAGAGAAACCACGGGCATAGCTATTATCATTCCTCGTTGAATGACATTGAGCTTATGAAACCTATAGTTAGCGACAACGTCTCAGTACCATAACCCATCACTGACAATATGCATTGTTTGAAGAGTGTCGTCTTCAAACGTTCGGAAAGGGAACACGTGTCAACCATACTCTAAAGAGCTTAATGCTAAATAACCGCTATGACAACTATTTTAAAAGTGTCAGTTTTTTTAAACTCTGTTTACACAACAATATCGTGTTGAATTTTACCTTGTTCGTACACTTAATGGCTCTTTCTTTTTACGGTTATCCTTTAAATATGCAATGAAACTTGGCCCAACAACGGTGTTGAGTACTCATACTTGGTCTGAATACACTCATCTTCTTACTCTTATTACACCTAAGTAGGGTCGCCAGAACATGTTTTCCTTTTCCATTCTCCCACGTCAGATATCATCTCAGCATTCACACCTATTATACACATCATTTTTTACACAATCCATTCATATCTTTTTTGGTCTTCCTGTCTCTACTCTTATATCCGTCCACTTTCATACTTAAAACATTTCTAGTTACATGGATTCGTGTCATGACATGCCTATACCATGCTAATCTTTTACTTCTCAACTTCTCTGTCACTGATGCTTTTCAACTTCCTCTGATATACTCATTCTTAAACTTATCCATTTTCTGAATACAGTATTATTGTTATTACTTAATTATAAATTAACTTGTTTCTGATGTCCATTGACGTCAAGCAACAATAGTATAACTTGGCATCTCCTAAGGTATTTGAACAATTTTCGTAGCATATCCCAATCTCTTTAGGGTCGTAAAGTATTACGTAAGCAGATTTTTTGTAATTTTAGGCCACCCCTTCCCTGATCAGCAAAATTAAGCAATGCTCTTATTGCCATGGTTATGTAAACATTTATATAGGTATTTTTAGTCTAATTCGGTTTCCTTATTAATTCATGGTCAGCAATTAAGAAGTCTAGAAATAAGGAATTTATAGTCTACAGAGGAATTAACTTAGTACTATAGTGGGTCGTTACTAGGGCGATGGTAGGTCAGTGGATAAGATCGTCCTCCTCACATGTCAGATCTACCGATCCAGATTCCTCGTCCCTTATGTCGTCAAAAAAAAGCAAATCAAAGATCACCCAGTCCCCCTTTAGTGCCTACGTAATTATTTTTTTATATTATAGGAGGCAAGCGAACAGGTGGGTCACCTGATGTTAAGTGATCACCACCGTCCATAGACTCTCGCAACACCAGGGGAGTCACAAGTGTGTTGTTGGTGGGCTTCCGGCGCTCTCACTAACCAAACGAAACGCAACAATGCAAGCACTGTTACTTCACGTTGGTGTTTCTGTTTGTCGGGTGGTAGTACCGGGGGCGAGCCGATCCATTCATGCTAAAACCAGTAATAGCTTCAGCGTGGCTCACCACCTACCTAATACCTATAAACCTAATTATAATATGTACTTAAATGACCCCTTTATGCTTCGCTTCGTATATTTTGTATTTAATTTGATACTAATACAATAACATCGATGAGATATTTACGTACGCATCCACTAATTGACGTGATTTAAAATGTTATGTGTTTTATCAATTTTAGAATGCATATTTATATTTTTCTTTCCTAATTAGAAATTGCTTAACTGATTATAATTTAGTGGTGCCATTAAAATGCAACGACAACAAAATAATAGCGCTCGGTAAAGTGACACCAACTGTGAAGTCAGCTTTTGATGAGACTACGGCGTGTTGAGAGTGGAGAGGGGGGGGGGCAAGTAAGTGTTTGCGTTCGCGCAAGTAATACAACACTTTACAATAACAGACGGTTCATTTACTCTATCATTATTATAAACATTATGTACGTCAACATGCATCAGTAAGGTACGAATATAGCAATTATTAAAAACAGGAATGCTAACTAATGCTATCACCATTTATCACAATAACACATCTAAGTTTGTATAGACAATCGTGATCTCCATATTTTTCTACAGTTCGTTATCTTGGACAATAAAAGCCACGGATAAGAAACGCATGTATGCTTTTAAGATGGTACTGTAAGGGTCCTGAACTGTTCACCGTACTATCGACTTCATGAACTATATGATCATTCATAAAATAGAAAACTCGCGAAAACTTAAAATCTTAGTAGAGTGAATCGTTGGATAAACAAAATAGACAGTGCTGTACAAATAAGAATTAACGATCCAAGATGCCAATTGTGGATACAAACAAATATGTCACGACAACACTTATGACCTAATATCGTGATACTCATAAATCAGACCATCCAAAAATTGCTTGCGTTCCTATTTTTTAAAGTTTCCTGGCGCAGTAGCCCCATAATTGAACGGAGAGGTTGTGAGTTCGATTCCCGCCGATAATTGATCTTTGTGTGATGAGCATATATGTGGTTATACTTGGATCTTACATTTTAATATGTATGCTTATGTCTGTTCTTTAGTTACCATAAAAAATCTACGTTCGGAATTAAATGACATTGTGTGAAATCGGTACATTTATTATTTTGTAATTATAATGATACCTTCCATACAAATAACTAAACAAGCATTTTTTTTTTTATTTTACTAGTTGATAACCGCGACTTCGTCCGCATTGGCCTATACGCATGCGCACTACATCGCTTGCGTCATTATTCCGTGGGAAGGAATTAAACATCGCTGGACGCGTAGTGTCTAAAAAATCGTAGTCACTTCGTACATTAATAACGTTATATTAAATGAAGATATTGTGATATTTTTTTATGATAAGTACCAAATCTCAGCAGTAAAATTTAAAAAATATGTGTCTAAATTTATCGAGTACTTCTTGCACGATGTTCTATCTAGTACTTCTATCATTTTATTCATACTAGTGATCAGTGAGTGGTAGAAATTCGACCATAATTCATAATTTTTAAAATTACGACATTAAGGAAAATAGAACTACAGTGTAAACTCTCTATAACGAATTTCAAGGGACCGAGCATTTTTTTTCGTTATAAAGAGTTATCGTTATGCAGATAAGAGAACAAATAAATGGTTTTGTAGTAAACCAACCAAATTGGTTTAATTTCTGCGTTATAGAAAGTTTTTCGTTATATTGAACAACTGTATAGACAGACTACACTGTATTCTGATTTTTTTATAACACTAAAGCTCTACAATTTTCTACAAAAAATCAAACCAAAATATAAAGAAAATCGGTTGAGAAATAGAGGAGGAAGATGTACTCAACTGTTTTGTCTCTACTTATTTATACGAGTACTAGCGGACCCGTCAGACGCTGTCCCGCCCTGAATAATAAAAAAAAAACCTTGACATATTATATACCAAAACCTTCCTCATGAATCACTTTATCCACAGGTGAAAACGGCATGAAAATACGTTCAGTAGTTTTTGAGTTTATCGCGAACAGACAGACAGACAGACGCGGTAGGGGATTTTGTTTTATACTATGTAATGATGATATAGACGTAGAAGATTAGTTCTACGTTTTACCACAATCTCACTTGATGTTCAGTAGCGATATCAGCGATAGTATCAGAATGAACCTAGGAGGCGATTGGTTTATAATTAATTGACAAAAATTAATAAATTTAGTACTGATTCACATTTCTGTAATATTTGCGCTGTGGTGCCACTCCTTAGTAGAACGAACACATGCCTTTGACGCATGCAATGTTTTGCACACCTTGCACTTGTCCATTATATTTTTGTTATTCGCTTCATGTACTATAAGTTATAATTGAAAAAATAAAACAAGGCAATATTACTCTAATTATTACATAATATTAAATGAAAGTCCTCTGTCATGTTTGTCTGTCTGTCTGTTCGCGGTAAACTCAATAACTACTGTACGGATACTCTTGCGGTTTTCACCGGTAGGTAATTTGATTCATGAGAAAGGTTTAGATATATAATTTGTCAAGGTTTGTTTTATTATCAGGCAGAACAACGTCCGCCGGGCCCGATAGTAAGATATAACCTTTCTTGGAGAAAATAGGAAAAGTTAAAGTACCAGCAATCTAATAGGCTATAATCTTTTTGAAAATCACGTTTACGGTTACGAATACAATTACAATCAAAAATGACTGAAATGAATGAATAATAGAATTTAAAAAGATTACAACTGAGACACTGTTTCGTATTTTTTACCATTTGCACTGTGGTCAGAATTCACTAGACCACATTGCCCTACCATCCCTTACATGATTTTAGATTACACCAAGGTATATATATCTCAATTCACATTTTCCCGTTGATTTTTTTTATTATATGTTTAAATACTATACATAATATTATTTACATACCCTAGAATTTCCCTCCGCTTCGGACGGGTTTTCTTTTCAGTAGTTATTATCGACTCTTTATGTTATATTTATATACTAGCGGGCCCGGCGGACGTTGTCCCACTCTGATAGTAAATAAACCTTGAAAAATTATAAACCTAAACCTTCCTTATGAATCACTTTATCTACTGGTGAAAACCGCATGAAAATCCGTTCAGTAGTTTTTGAGTTTATCGCGAACAGACAGACAGACAGATGTGGCAGAGAAGTTTGTTTTATAATATGTAGTGATATATAACATTAACAAATTAACTAACTAACGGCAAAATGACGGATTTTCATACAATCTTGCATCACCTGTTTTACAGGATTGGGTGTTAAACTTCATAAAATCGTTACTATGTATTCACATAGAGCGTAAAAGAAACCCACTTGCAAATTTTGCCTGTGCGTTGATATGTGAGTTAGTCTTATGTTAACACAAGAGTGCATATAGGTATATACAGGTATTTAACTTGCAGTAAAAATTGATAATCATGTAGTTCAACACATAAAATTCAATCGCATGCAAGCACCGAACCAGAGACCTCTTAGCACAATGGTAGGTCTTACTATGCTGCCGAGGTTGCTCGCGCTACACCATGCTACGCCCATAGAGTGGCCTACAGCTAATCGTGGAGTTTTTTAGTCGGTAAGAATCGTCTTTTGACACTACTCTACGACTTATAGAGTTGTCGACACAACTCATGCTCCTCAAGCCTCTGAGAGTGCCATGTTGGAGTTTTCTCTACGTAAAAAAAAAGTCTTACTATCACTACATCACGAAACCTGTTGTTTTTGGGAAATTGTAAAATACTCTCATTAAATATCATGAAATAACATTTCTTTCAATTCCTTTATTTATTACTAGTTCCTGCCCGCGGCTTCGTCCGCGTAGTAATAGTTACTATTCTGGGCTAACGCTGACACGCAGCAGAAGCTCTCAAAAAGAAAAAACATCTCGATTTTGAAACATTTTTATCTGTGCTCCGCTCCTATTGGCCTTAGCGTGATGATATATAGCCTATAACCATTCTCGATGAATGAGCTATACAACACTGAAATAATTATTCAAATCGGACCAGTAGTTCCTGAGATTACCCCTTACAACGCCACGTCACAACGTCACAAACTCACCAACTTTACCTCTTTATAATATTAGTATAGATATATCTTCTCATTGGATAGAAAGAATGGGAACGAATAAATATATGACCTTTCATTTCTCCACAATCAGCATTTTCTTTAGACACAGGGTAGAGCTATTTTAATGCAAAAATAAATAAATATAAAAAAGTAATTAATTTACACAAGTTATGTATATTTGTTATCCATAACATCGGTTACATGAACGTTTAAATTTAACTAAACAAAGCACCTCCCACTTTCCAACCTTCAAAGTTTACAGGTCTTCCGTTAAACCTTGCATTTCTTTTTCCATCCTATAAAAATAATCTTGAACTCATTTGGCGTCTCGTAAATATAGATTACGCTAGTGTGAAATTATTTAAAATATATTTCTTAGCATAATCAGTAAAAAAAAGTAAAAGTAAAAAACAATACCACCCCGTCAAACAATATCTGCTGACAGAATCCACTGTCGACAATTCTTGTATCCTAGCTATGATACTTTCATTTTTATGTTTTATTCTGTATCAAAAATTGCTTATATGCATAACATATAAATAATTTCCACATTACAATTATATATATGCTTATATTACTTTTTTTAAATTGATTTTTTTTCGTTTTATAAGCTTATTCGTTGAGTTTATATGTGTCTTGTGGTCATAGAGCTACAAAAAAGTAAAGGTTAAGGAATTGATTTTGTAAATATTGTCCGACGCGCCATAGACAAACGAAAATATGAGAAATGTAATCAATTATTTCACGGAAATGGTTCACGTTACTCGTACAAAAGATGTCAAAAATGTGGAGTAGTCATTCAAAAATATTTACTCAATTTGCCATTTTTTCTATTAGAATTTGTGGTAAGTAGTAATAAGTGATAATGCGATTTGACAAAGAATTTTAACTACTTAAGAGTGTACTAGGACAATTAGAAAACATTGATTGGTTTCATGATGGTTGTCACTTCGTTTCCTATTGATAATTAATCTTCTATTTTTTTTTGGCAACCAGCCTTCTAGTATACTATTACTGCCATTGTCAAATGAGTAGTGTTATTACAAGTTTCTTGATATAATTTCAATGAACTAACAAGATGGTGACCATCTTGTTAGAACTTTCCAGGGAGTTTTTGTGGCAAGTCAGAATCCATGCTCCGTGGTATTATTTCCGATACACTTCACTTGTGCACAGTAACCAAACTATATTACGTAAAGCACCACCAACATTACACAATATAGAGCCAAATAACACAAGATTGTGGATAAAATATAAAGACCACATGGCACTCCAAAAATTCACCCTATTGATACTTACTTCGTTTTTTGTTAATATTACCTAATATACTTTTAGTGATCAGCGAGCACTGTTCGTAGTAGGTATGTGCATAAAATTTACGTCATGTGCACTCCATAAGACATTCAAGATACGGACTACGGCTTAAGTAAAAAAATAACGGTCACGAAAACCGACACCCTGAAATTATTACGGTGCGCGCGCACACCGTCACGAAAAACCGACACCCTGAAATTATTACGGTGCGCGCGCACACCGTCACGAAAAACCGACACCCTGAAGTTATTACGATGTGCGCGCACACCGTCACGAAAAACCGACACCCTGAAGTTATTACGATGCGCGCGCACACCGTCACGAAAAACCGACACCCTGAAGTTAGCTATAGTCAACATTTTGTTTCTTTGTATTTGTTGTTTGTATTTCTTTGTATTAAAACTTTCAATATATTAAATACCTTTATTCTATTGTTAGTGTCGTTTCTTCTACAAACGTAGAATAAGGCGAAAGATAAAATTTTTGAAAAGATTTTTATCTTGTTACGCCAAAGAAGTGTAACTTCTAACTCTTGTACATAAGTACACACACACTTTTTTTATAATGCGCGCGTACCATCGACATTTGGTTTTTAGGGTACGAGAGAAGTTTACCAATCAGGATAATGTTTGTATATAATGTTTCAGCGATAGACAAAGTAGGTAGACTTGTTGAAAAAAACTAGCATTTTACAGATGTAGCACGAAATTAATTTCTAAACTCGGATAAATGCATACGCCTCCAGTCAAACCGCTTGCTCGTGCCGATAAGCATAATAATCTTATTCACGCTAAAAATAAGTTTGTATAAGAAAATATATATATTATATGAAAAATAAATACGTATATATTCCAAAATATACAAAGAGCTGGTGTATTATTATTGCAATTGGATTTTGCGTTCAAAATAACCGCTGAGCGAATTTTCTCAACGCTGGCGTTCGTCTGTGGACTGTGGCAATTGTATCGATCGGCACACGCCCCATTGCTGGGGTGTAGTCGTCATCATTCGACAGCACGTGAACCACACGTGAAATGGAAAGCGACTAGTTGAAGCTTTTTTCTCCGATGATCTGCGAAATGTTCCTAAACACGGTAAGGGTGTATTCAGTTGATAGCCAAGTGGCGCACTCTCGTGAGAGATAAACGAACAGATAAATCTCAAATTCATGTGATATTCGAGTGTTTTCTTTGAGGTATTCATTGACGGCTTCATAGTTGTTAACCATAGACGTTTATCTTCAGACTCGTCAATGTAAAGTGTGTATTCACATATTTTAGTTAGCTATAGTAACTGATAATGGTATGTGGTACGGGGTGCAGGGTCGCAGAACTAGTGCGGCCTCGCGGCCCTCTCTTCGCCGCAACGCAAATCGTTGAAATCAAAACTTTCACGCTACGAGAGCGCTACAAAGTTTTACTGCTACAAACTTCCTGCTACGCCGGACGTAGCGCGCTGCACTCAAAACTTTGTTCAGAAAGCTTTTTTATTTGTCACTTTCTGTTATCAGTTGCAACCCGTCGAAAACTTAAGTCTTTTATGTGCAAGAGTTAAGACTCATATTTCCATACTCATAGCCGTATTGAAGGCAAGAATATATTTATCTTATCGCGTTATTCCGAAGGAACTATGAATATATATAGTTCTTTGATTTAGCGAGTTGATAATCGTGCAATGATAATGTGATTTATTTAAATTAAATAAATTTCAAATACTTATTTCAATATATTATATACTTCACTTATTTTAAATTAAAATCAGAATAAATGCAAATATCTCCCAGTGTCATTTGCTGAAATGTTCGTGGTAAAGTTCTTTCGTAGGTAAATTGTACCAAAAACATGGGTATTTCCACGGAGCAAGCAGTGAGTAGATAGGAGCCATTGTGCCGGCCAGCCAGCGAAGTCGGTTCGGTTTTGTTGTTCGTGGAAGCGAGGCGAGTCGCAGGTGGGCGCTGCGGGGACGGGCGGCGCGGCGGCCCGAGGCAAACCGAACGCGGCCGAGTTCGCCGCTCCGAGGCCGAACGTCGTATCCGCCAGCCGGTCGCGCCACCATTCGCCTCAGTCTGCGCTCGGCCTCCAATCTATGTGCTTGTGGCTGTGACGCCGTACTGTGACACATTTGACAGTTGTTATCGTGATCGTGTAATGTTTTCGTCTCGGAACTATGGTGTATCCCCATGAAAATGTGGAGTGATTTCCAGGTGAGTTAACTATAATTCTTTAACGTTATTGTGTAATAATCCGCTAGTTTTTACCGTATGAGTTGAATTCAACGTTTCTTTATATTTGAATGAAACTATACTAAGTTGAATACATTTTGTGTACTACATTCGTAAGCGACTCGTTAACTAAGGGTGAATTTAAACTAACAAAAGACTTCATAATGAAGAGGACTGGATATTTAATAAATTTATTTCTTTCTTTTCGGAGAGTTGATATATGTTTCTATGAATATTTTCAGAACTTTAAATGGAAACTGAAACTTATTCTGTCAAAATGATGTTGACTTTAAAAAGTTAATTCAAACAATCTTACCAAATTCGACGTATGTAGGTAGTGACATTACATAAATATATCGAACTGTGACTCTTATTTATTGTCATTATAGCAAACATTCTGACATACCTACCTATAACTTTTTGGTATTTTTTTATATATTTAACATTATGTTTAATATTGTGCAATAACCAACACAATTGTATATAATTTTTGATATGCAGTTAATTATGAAAATCTTTGTAAAGAGATTCGCGCCTTTTTCCAGTCTGACAGTTAGCGTATTTCCGGTAATCTGTCAAATACCATGTGATAGATAGAAGGGCGCATTCGAGTGAGTTTTAAATCAAAGCGCGGTATTCGGAATCTCGACAACTGCGACGCTCGAGGCGAGCGAGAACTCGTCACAGAAATACGTAGTTATCGTCGTCCCGCTCGTGCTCGCGTACTTGTCTCTGTCTAACGACGGGTGTTTTTCTGTCGGAGCGGGTTTTTTGTCGCGTCGAGGCTGGCGCTCGGCGCCCGTTCGCTCGACTCCACTGACTCCACATTAATTATCGCAGAGTTGGCTCGCTATCGGCACCACGAACGCACTTTACTTTCTATATTACTGCGGTATTCTATTTACATTTCGGCATATTTATTTCAACGGGAATATAAAATCACACTATGTAGTTTTCCATATATATCCCGTTGCATCCCGTTATTGATATTAAAAGTCAAACGTATGAAGTTGATAGAATTTGGCAATTCTCCTGTATACGTGTTTACAACTTTATGAATAACTTTGAACGAGTTAAAAAAAGTTCGTCAACCTAACGTTCTTATGAGGTTAGGTATTTCAGGCAATGGTTGTGCGGCGCAAGGGGTACGTTTCCATAGCGACCGCTAGGGCGCCCCGCCCAGTACCAGCCCCGTGTACCTCCTCCAACACAAGTTATCGTGATTTAGTTCATTCCTCAACTGGAATCGCTAATGTTCACACTACTGTGGGTACTTTAAGCGTTATGTTTTTTCCACGAACAGCTTATCTATATCGTACAAATGTCAATACATTACACGTTACCTACACTGATACGTAATAAAGCTTCACAATAATACACTACATAATCAAAAACAACAGTATTTGTAGCTTTAGGCTTCAATTTTTAAGAGTTAAAATGACTATAATAAAAACTTATATAGAACGGCCAGCCACACGTTGCGTCGGATTTAATTTGAGTTCACAACTGTTTCAAATTTAGAAAGAAACTTGACGTTTTAAGTCCGCTTTTGCCGTTGATAGCAGAATAAGTCTGAAAAAACAGCCTGTATCTGAATCAAATAAATTATGTTCTGAATCATTAAAATCTATATTATGTATTAAGAAAAATATAAAACTATTTGTACCGTACAATCCCTTTAAAAATGCATACGCCTAGAGTTAATCGTTTATTTCGTATCAGTCAGTAACTTAATTTTAAAATAAGACTATGTTTTGCACTTTTCCTAGGTAAGATATTATCACCGCTACTAATAATATTGTTTACATGATGGCATGGCCAAACAGACTTCAGGTGTCTTGTTTATGGGGTGTTTATTAAGTTTATCGAATTAGGATATGCTACGTTATATTAATAATATGGGCATCTGGTTTGTCTTTACTTACTTCAATTTCCATTACGACTTTGTGATTACCATCTTCCTTACCGAATCACGTGAACAGTGTAAGCATACGGAACAGTACTTCGGCATGTTTGTAAACTGTAGATTTTAGTATTTGGTGGTACACGGGGTGTTGGGTGGAGGGAGTCGCAGGGCGCAAAGTGAAGTACGACTTGTTGCAGTCACGTGCACTAGGAAACTATTCAGAAACAACTTTGTTTGTTGATCTTTAAAAGCGCGCCACTTCCCGCGGAATAATATTCACATGTAAAAACTGTGAAGATTTTTTTGTTATAATATTATAAATATGCTGTTCTGGTAGCGCACTTATTGAATAAGTTTTTGTTAAATAAAGGGATTTTAGTATAGTTTAACTTTAAAACATACCTCGTGACAAAGGATAAGTTTTATAATTAACGCACAACATTGAAAATGTGTTCTAATGTATGGTACTTTCAATGAAAGGAGAAAAAGAGTATTTTGTTTGTTTCCAAAATGTTACCTATGTCATAAATATGTCTTACCACTAGTCCACCTACATTATAGTAATACTGGACGATACTAATTAGACGTCCTTAAAAACAATTTAAAATTATGAAATTATTGCCGGGCCCGGTGGACTTTATCCCGCCCTGATAGTAAACAGAAACCTTGAGAAACTATATACCTACACCTTACTCTTGAATCAACTTATCTACTGGTGAAAACCGCATGAAAATCCGTTTAGTAGTGACCGACAGACAAACGTGGCAGATGATTTTGTTTTATAGTAACTCGTTCGGATCTGCTCTTAATGATCAGCCTGAAATTTTGATGGGATACAAATATTTGAAATAATAATATCGGCATAGGTAGTCTTCTAATGTTCGTATAGTTAGCCATACGGTGGGTGAAAATCACCAAATACCTATCCATTGCTCCAGGAGTCAACATTCAGAGTCAGTCACTATTCTATTTTAGTGTGATTGTCAATCCATCGTTCCTCATCATATCCGTCTTTATGAGAACTGCTGCAGGGCGATAGGCCTCTTCCCGAAGGAATGCATGGTTATAATCACCATGCCAGCAAACGATTGGCGATTTCAAACTCTGAGAGATCCAGTGTTCCATATTTTCGCACATACGGTGGTACCATAAGAACTTGAACAGTAGTAAATGATATAGTAAGACTATAAATTAAAAAAAAATGACTAGATATTATAAAATATGAAGCGTCATTTTGAGATCTAGGTTTTAAAAAATCAGCCGAAGAATTATAAAGCACATACCACGGTTATATATTTTTCCCATGTAAGTTGCGTACTACATAAGCATTTAGCAGGTTTAAGGTTTCCTCCCGATGTTTTCTTTCACCGTCACCCGATAGTGTTACCAATGTAAATTAGCAAATGTACGTAAATTCCGAAAAATTGTTTCGTACATGCCGAGGTTCGAATCTTGTGGGGATCAAATTAAAATTCCACCGGTATAAGGAACCCATCGTTACTTAAACTGAATTACTTTAAACGTATAAACTGCACATTGCAAATGGAATATTTTATCCAATACGTAATTCTTACGTCATAAACAGCATGAATATAAATAAATACTACAATCTATAACAAGTGATAATGTTAATGACCTCAACAAGTTAATGATCTAAGTTTCTATTCAATTACAATTTCCTAAAGAAACAATTATTCAAATATGAATAAATTACGAGTCATAATGATGATGCGTTTTTTATCTATCATAACGTGAAGGCCGAAAAGGTACGACGTAGTAAATTTGCTTCAACTTTAGTAAAACTGTATTGAAAGCTTGTTTTTTATCCTTTGATTTCATTGATGCTAGATGAGTTTTATTTTTGAAATATAATAGCAAAAAGTATGTTTATTTTACTAGATAGCCCGTGCCCACTTCGTTGGGCGGTAAACGTTTATAAAAGAAACTACTTTTTGTGACTTAAACATAAAAGTCAGACATATGCTGTCGCTGACTTTTTTAGGCATTATCAAGCTCTACAACTTTTCTATAGAACTTAATCATATATCTCTCATCGTAATGCCAGCATTCGTACGAAACGTTTACGTTCGACCGTTTTTTCTCCGACTTATTTTGCAAATCTGACTATCACAAAAAACTCTTTGCATTTTTCGGGTTAATTTATAGCTTATGACACTCACAAATAATGTGGCTATCTATTGGTAAAAGAATTTTCAAAAGCGGTTTAGTAGATTTAGAGATTACCCCATACAACGATCATAAACTCACAAACTTTACCTCTTTATAATACTACTAGTATATATTAGTATATATATAAAAAATAAGAGCATAAGAACTAGATAAACAAAAAGTATTAAAATCATAACATTGCCAAGTCAAAAACAAGAGCCAATAAGTATTCGGTACATCGGATGAATCAACATGGCGACAACGTGTTACCTTTAATTACATTACATAACATTAACAAGTTTTATTACACATTTGCCATTAAATTCTCGCTCGTGTTGTAAACAATCAACCACGTGGAGTAAAAGTAATAGTAAACTCATAAACAATGAATGAATTAGCCATAGTGTCGGCGACGTCATCAGCGAAGACACGCATAATAATCGTTTATGCAAACGAGCCTAATTATGTAAAGCATTATGAACCGTGCCGACGTGTTTTGACATACGCTAACGACCAATTATATGCTCATTGTGTGACTCAATGAACTTGAGAGACATTACAATAAATAATATAGGGCATCGACACTCGTGAGTGATGCGGACGTGCCGCGGAAACACCTGTTTAGAAAAAATGTTTGCGAACGAATGTCAGGTGCACCGAATTCAATACCGTCGATTATATTTTTATTACTGTTTTGTTGTATTCTTTTGTTCGTGTTCGTTTTTATTTCTCTCCGGAATGCATTTTGTTTTGGTGCTTAACGCTTATTATGTCACAAATTATAATTGTGTTTATCTTTTTACAGTGTAGAAAAAGTATCAACGTTATTTACATTTTTATGAGTTATTTTTACTCTAATGTTTTTATTACTTTGCCGATTATAGTCAACAGTTAGTCGTATTGACATTAGTATTCCTCGGTTCTTCCGTACTTATCCTACTTGATACAACCAGTATTGTAAGTTTCATAAAATATCTTTTCTATCACATTTATACCTATAGTTAAAACATATTTTCAAAGAAATTCACAACGGAACGTTCTTAATTTATGAACGGAAACTCGTACATTCTGTTTGTTCCACTTAACACTCGTACCAAACACCCACAGCTGATACAAAATTAGAATCGAGCGTTGATACAATAATAAGAATAAATCACAAAAAAAGAAGTGACTTCTTTCTCTTAAATTCTCAATATAATTCCCATCACCCCAATGCTGAACGACCCAATTAATTCTGGCAATAAAACAATACGTGTGTCGTTGAACTCTACCGTATAATTTATACCTATGTAAACATTGCATCTGAGTAAACAAGCAGCGGGCGCGACTTTAGAGCGGCCGAGACGCACTGCCGCCAATAATTTATGTAAATTTACGTCACTTTATAAGAAGAGTGATGTTTTATTGCAATTCCGTTTTGACGGTCAAGTTCGGTGTGCGGCGAAAGTAAAACAACAACAATAAATTATAAAAGTATGCGCGATTCGTACAGTTCCACAATCGTTTATTGGCTCTTAATACATTAAATCATATTTCATTTTTATGCGCGTCTTTTACTTTTCAAATGGATTTTATACATTTTAGGTCTTCTATTACACTGTAATGTGTTCTTGTAATAAAAGCTGCATTTGTTCTTAACTTCTTAACATACACTTTTTCCGCTAGTAGTTCAGCACTCTGTTGCTTATAATAATGTAATTCTATTAATCTTTAACATCTGATGTGTTATGTATATTTTTCAGAGCATTAACCTATTGAATGGCGGTAATGACTTAATATAAAAACTACACATATATTTATAAATAAAATTTTACTACGAACATCAAGTAGCGTAAAATCTTGTTTATAATAATTATGATAATGGCTTTATTCAATACCACTACAAATCTATTTCGTAGGTAGTAACCATTAATCACTTATGAATGAATGAATGTTATTATTATACGGCAACCGGTCAACGATATCAGAGTGTTGTAAACGTCATTTTATATAATCATAAGCTCGTAAATAAACACGGTGACGTATGATAGTGATCACCGATCGGTCTCGGAAGTGGGCAATTGTTGTGGCCGGAACGAAGGCGCGTGCGCACCCGATAGGTATGTAAACGCGGATAATGACGTAACAATGTTTTGACATTCAACAGCAACGACACATTTAGAGCAGACATTAAGTGGATCAATGAACTTGAGCCGTTTGTTGTTGTATTACGCAACGATCGGCTTTTGAGTGAGATTAATGCGCGCGGATTATGGCACGCGATACATTTCAATTTACGTTTCGTTTCATTCATGATTCGAGATAATGACGACGCGCCACCGTTCCGCTCGTTTATTTGATTTTGCTTTTCCACGTCTCAACCATCGGCCATGACCACTTGCGTATATTTCACGCACTCGATTAAATACATGTCTTAAATGAAACACGTTTATTTTTTAACCTGTCTGTCATCTGACTTCTTCAGCACCTATGTAACAACTAGTAAAGAAACAAACATTACTTTTAGTAGGAACACAATGAACGCAAACTTAATATACCTTAAACTAGTATGAAGAAGTTGAATAAGCGTACTATTAGATACAAAGTTTCAGTGTAAGACGACGGGGTGAAGTGTAGATCTTCACCCATTGACGGTTGAAACGCCCGGCGACACTTTCACTGCTCCGTTATTGCAGGGTACTACGCGCCTACTGTGCATCGGGGGGCGACGGGCGAGGGAGCATAGACACCCCCTATTGCATTCACCCCTCGAAGTACGTCGCATAGGGCACGATTTCTATAAGGGTCCGATATCTTTCAAATTTAAGAACACAATCTTTAATTATCTAATATTTGCTATTTGCTCCATACTTCAGTCGAATTAGTTAGTAATTGTCGTATACAAGACGGCAGTATCAATGAGTGTATTGGTGATCGTATCTCAGGTCTAGACAGGCGGGCAGTCGTTCGGTATAAGTGGGACAATGTCAACCGTGAGGGCTCGCTATTATTTGCGTCGACACGTGTGTGTAGCCGGAACGCCGCTCTGAGTGACAAGAGTTCGTGAGTGCCGCGGCCGTCGGAAGTTTGTAAACACTGTCGGCCTTGCTCCCGGACGCGGACGTGGCTGCAATGCACCCAACCTCACCCACATTTGCACACTCCACCTACACACATTATTTGCATATAGTTTTTTGTTCTATTAAGTTGATTATATATAAAATAAATCTATAACTTTATGTAGCGTGAAGTGATTCCTTACATGCCTTATTTTATTGATCAATATTCTTATTCCTTTATAGAAAGATATTAATTCACTTCTTATAAAGGTTTAAACGTCAATGATCACGTGGTTTAACGTGTGCCCGTATGCGCGCAACACGCGAGGACGTAACGTGACGTGAGGCGGCGCCGCGCGGCGTTCCCGGTCCAGGCGCGTCTTTTCACTGCTGATTGATGGCCGATAGATAGTCGCGGTTCGACATTGAACCCTTCCCGAGCGACTGCGGCCCGTGCACTGCATGCCTATAATAAATATATCTATCGCGTACTTCCGTTCGTGACGTCGCGCCTGTGACGTCGGCCTGCGTTCCCTCGCTGACTTAGCGCCTACGTAACACATTTATTATACATTTTTGTTTACACTATAAAACTCTATTTACATAGTTATTTTGCGAGGTCGTTGACTTGTTAAAATCTCTTTATCGCTTTATGCCTCGTTTATGTTGAGAGCTACCCATTTTTTTTGTTTACCAATGCATAGTTCTCATACACGCAACATTTCTATTACTCCGTAACTAATGTTTGAAATGAAAACGGAATAATGATTGTATCGTTTGAATGGTTTACGTTTTGAACGTCATCAGTTTTAAAATTTATATGACAGTCCTCTATGAAGATTTGTTAAAGTGTTTTAGGAGCATTTTAGACCTAATAAAAACTTTTCTTTATTGTCTATTGAATACAATGAAAATAGAACATTATTATAGGTACGATGTTGTTTTGTTGTTACTAACTGTAACTACGTAAGACTCCCGGGACTAATCTCCCTAAGTGCGTCGTGCGGCGTTTCGAAGAGATAGGGTATACAGCATCACCCGAGGAGGCGCGGCGCGGCGGGCGAGTGTTCATTAAAATTTCATTCTTATTTCGTAGCGTCGGCGTTGTAATCAGCCACAAGGGGGGAGGTTCAGGGGAGCATCACGTTCTGCCTTCTCTTCTTTATCTACTGATTTATTAGTTACAAATGTGTTTTGATGAATATTTTGACTAACTTTGATACAGCTGGTATTAAAGATTGTACCCATTGTAATACGTTGACGTCACCTAAATTGCCATGAAGAGTACAGTGAACTGTAGTGTTTCATTGTTTATTTTCTGTGTTCAATGCAAAAAGTTTTAAGGTTCGTCGTAAGTAGGTAGCTTACGTAGAGCGGCCATTAGCATCGCATAAACTGTATTGAAATTCTAGAAATTTCTGTATTTTTCTTACCGACAATTACAGCGCGGTTTTTATTATCTATTTATGCAAATCAAGTTTTGTGTATAATTATCATTGTCCGGTGTTTATTTGTCATTATTTTTGTAAGTTTGTTCAAAAGTCGACAACCTCTAGCTTCGTAGAATATTCATTGCTGTTTATAATTGAATAATTATACTAATGTAAGTGCACGAATTTCGACATATTTTCCCAGCCCTACGTGGAGTCGTTCTCTATCCCCCACCCAAGTTCGTCTCTTTTCCACTACCACAGTAATATTATACTCGAAATGTCCTCGAACTCATTCCTTTAAATTCTTGAGAACGTATTAGGAATAGTCATTATCGAGGCGTATTCTAAACTAGCATCCTAAGGACGGGATTTTTTTTTTATTCGAACTGACTACGCTATTGACCAAGCAAGGTCTTAACAGCTTCACCGGACTACTAAGGCGAGCGCTTAAGGCACTCAACCGATTTTATTTTGACAACTAGCTCAAGGGTGCGCGGCACACCTCGGCTTTGGCTGTTGCCTGATATATGCAATTCGCGACATATCTGAGCGAACCCAAGCTAAGCTAACTATTCATACATATATGAGTTGTTGAAACATATATGTGTACCAAGCATACATACCTCAACAACTCTTATATATATTTCGTATCGGATAATATTCTAAACTATTTCAGTTTGTCCTAAGGACGGGAGAGCTTATCTACTATAGCTTTACAGCAGAAATGTGTGTACCAATATGTTTACCACGAATGAACCTTACACGGAACCTTCAGGGTTCAGTTGCTGAATAGACTTTATGGTTATTGTTCCTGTTATCATTATTCGTATTAGGCGATATATTTGAATTTCACATCTTCTATGTGATTAGTTATCGTACTTAATTCAGTTGTAATTTAAAAGTTCGTAAAAAATCGAAACCTTGGCTTTTATAAATTTTGTAATTGTAAACATTTGACTTACTACATTACATTATGAAAAATTGACTAAACTTGTCAAAGCGTCTTTCAATTTGAGTTAAAGAAATGTGAGTATTGTATATAATCTCTTTGTAATATTCCATTCGATTAAACCTAAGATTTGAAACGTTAGCGTTGTTTTTTGTTAACTCCCAGCAGTTATTATTCTGCATTCCAATTGTTTTCCAGGTTTTTAGAAAAATTTTATAGTCTTTAACTCCGACTATCTATGTGACTAATTTTAACAAAATGGACCAAATTCTAATTTTACATCAATAATATTTCGTGTTTCCTTATGTTACAATAATTATACAATTTGCTTCTAAGTCCAGTGAATCTGTGAAGTCTCGTCAAAGCAATAGCGTAGTCAGATCGAAAAATAAAAATAAAAATTGCTAGTATTCAAAAAGTTGTACGAAATAGAGTCGAGTTCCCATCGTAGGGTTTAAATAATGAGGGGGCCTACACCCGTGCAGACCTACCCAGCCTAATCTCCTTTATTCCCCCAGTAGGTTTGAGTTCATGACGTCACTACTTGTAGATTTTTTGAGAATTAAAAACGTGATATTTTTTACTTTCTACTTATTATAAACTCGTTATTGTTTACTTTTCTTAGGCACATAGATGTATTTTTATTAATTAATCAGTGTATTGAGAATAAATAATTTAAAACTTAATTTTTTTGGTAATCAAATAAAAATGATTAATATTATTATAAACGTCAATTAATGAATAGTACAGAACATCATAAATAATCGTCATGTTTAAATCCTTAAAAATGAAAGGAAAAGCATTTTTATCATATACAGTTCAATAAAACTTCAGACATACCTTAAATTAACATAATAATGCCAAGTTTGGAGTTACATGCGTCTTCACTATGGACACAGATGGAGAATGCTTACGTACTTTAATCGGCGTATCACCTTCATAGTGATATAATCGGTAATAAACAAGACGAGATTTTTTTATGATAACGGTCCTAAACCGGTTTGTGAATAAGATGCGTGCTGGGTGTGACGTTTCACGCATCAATCACGGAATCAGCTGATCGGATAGATGTTATTATTGATAAATAAATACGTAACATAAAATTTCATTAGCTGTCGCCTTGTAGAGTCGCCTAATTCAATCGGTTCCCTTGTTCTTTCTTTATATTACTTCATAGTCGAATGATTATAATATTTAAGTGATTATTACGAGTATACTTTTTTATAGTTTTGTGCTTTCCTTTGATGTAAATAACGCTCATATTTTATTATTAGAGTTGCGATTTTCAACTATTTTGTATTTTGTGTTAAGTTTATATTAGTGATAGGTAACTATAAATCACGGCATTTTGTTACAATTTGTTGTCATTATTATTTACTTATTTTGCATTTATTTATTTATTGGAACCAAAAAACAATTTGTACAATATGAAAAATGCTCGGTCATCAGCTGCATAATTGTCCTGTGTCGCAGCAAATATAATGCCTTATAATAAGAACTCTGTGATAGTCTTAAACTTTGATGAATTGAATAATTGTTTCATATATCATAATTTATATGTGCACTGATACTGAAATATTTATTTGTTAACAATCCAAAATTTTTAAAGTAAAAGAACAGTCAAAAGTAAGTAACTAATCGACACATCCACAAACCGAATTCAATAGCATACAAACTTGGTTTCGATCGTTCGTTTCGCTATCTCCACTTATTCTGTTATGTGCTCATAGTGTAACTGTGAGCGCGCTTTTCTAAAGTGTATGTTGAGTAAGAGAACGTGTCGAGAGAGGGTGCTGCGTATCGGTGTACCGCGGCACCGGTTCGCGGCTATGTTCCTCGTATTTCTTATACTAAGTGTGATGTTGTAACTAACGGCGTGTGGCAAGACGTCGCGTCGGGTAGGTATGTATCGGGCACAGAGAGCGGCAGTCACGTTCCCGTGCCGACTCAGCTGCGGTGTTATGCGGTGCGGCGGTGAGCGTTCCACACGCGTGTGGTGCTCGTGTGTGTATCTGACGTCAACGCACCACTTTCTCCATACTTTCGTCGTTGCTGGTGCGCTAAAAACATTGCTCGACTAGACGACGACTATTAATGCGTTGCGACGTCGCATGCTCTGTCGCGCGTATGTTTTCTTCAGGCTACATGCGTGTCGCGTTTCGACAACTAGAAGTCTACTCTCCCTTGCAGAGTATTATTCTCACTATACGTGGTAAAATATCTATCGTATACATCGATATATACGTGGCTTGAAATCTGTTTAGATAGGTAACATAGTCTCGGCTCACAATTCGACGTGCGACTGTTAATACACCATGTAAATATATAACGTAAATACGACGGTCACGTTACTGAAGGCTGAACAGTTGAGCGTTTCACTAAGTCTGATACTAACCATAATTTGTGTCTTAATTTATTTCGCACAGAAATATCGAACAAGTAAAGTCCATTCGATGCCATCGCGCGCCTGTCTCATTAAGCTCTGCCATAGACTTTTCGAAGGTCTGTTACGAGTCTCGTCCAAACTTAGAACGGACTATAACGCATTTGATATTCAATCAGAATTAATACTGTAGGAGAATGGGTTTTGTGTAACGGCATTAAGGTCGATAATGCGAGGGCGGAGTGAACTTCAGTTCGCTCAGTGTGACAATTACGGCGATGCGGCCCGCCCCTCGCCGCCGCAATCGATAGGCCTAGGGGCGCGAGCAAGTAGCGGGGGCGGCGGCTTTATTACTTATGCAAAACTGTCAGCATCGAAGAGCTAGGCAGGACATCTAGTAATTATCACTACCACAGCCCAGTGGCGTTTAGCATTTTTTAATAAAGGGCTAACTATTTTCAACACGGACCATATCATCTATAGGTATTGATTTATTGATTGTCGTACATAAAATTCATAGATTAGTCATACAAGTTTACTTTCTGTATCACTGTGGTAAAATCCTAGTTACCTGATTATGTTAGGACCCTAATCTATAAGTTGGCAGTTAGCTAGCGGAATCAGAAGCCATTACTAAATTCAGGGGTTGTTCTTTGTGCGCTCCCTTCTGCCGCCCTACATACAATATACTGTGAGTTGTTCTCCCCTAACTTGTGCGTATTCTGCTAGCTGCTATTGGAAAATATAATAATACCACCATGGAACAACATATGTTTTAACATAAGTCCGTTTTTAATTAATCTATTAGTATTTGTAGAAGAAAATTGAATAAGCTATCGGTAAGAAGGCGATGTCGCTCGTCAGTAAAATTAAAACATAATAACAAATAAATAAAGCTTTGTATGTTCCACAGTACAAATTCGACTTTCACGTAAGCTTCCGCGGGAAAATTCGTGTTTTATTACCAAATTGAGTTTCTGGTTAATTTTTGTGACAGTTGACAATATACAGTGTAAACTCTTTATAAAGGCATTCGTTATAACAAAAAACTTTGTATAACGTAGAAATTAGTTCAATTTGGTTGGTTTACCACAAAACCTACCTATTGTTAATTCTCTTCTCTCTATATAATGTAAATTCTACTTAGAAAAAGAATGCTCGGTCCCTTGAAATTCATTATAAAGAGTTTACTTTGTACATATAATTAAGCCTTATCCTATCCTTAGTTTGAAATAAAAGTACCTATGTTGAACAATAAAATATATTTCGATCAAATAATTTTAATTCCGTCATTATAATGGTGTAGCGTAATCGCGGTTCGATTAAAGACTATTTTTTTAAAGTTTTTTTTTTTTAAAACAGTGGTTTTATATCTATTTCTGACGGAAATCAGCAGTGCTTGCTAACATAATCATTTTCCAAAGTTTTTCAATTCTAACCTTAGATATTGTAATATACTCAGGACTGTGGTCCTTTTGAAGCCAGTTGTACATAATTATATACTGTAGTGATCATTTACCATTAGGTTGACTATATACATGTTTACAAGTTTATAATTCAATACAATTTGTGAGGACATAAATTTCATGTGACTGGTAATAATTATAAAAGTTATCAGCAATTTTAATTACTTACTATTGAAATCACAACATCTAAAATAAGGTGTTAAAATGCCAAGCTATAGAATAAGCGGCACAGCGACGGTATCACGCCTTATCACAGCAGACCGACGTTATCGCACTTCAAGGTGACGGAACGATATAACGCGATTACGCGCCCGCGGCTCCACATATCGCTAACAATTATATGTTTCGATGATTCCGATTTAATTCACAACTAATTATGAGATTTACACGTAAAATTATTTTGTTAATATCTCCATAACTATTAATCTATACTAATATTTATTAAGTTGAAGAGTTTGTTCGCTTGAATGCACTAATCTCAGGACTTATTGGTCCGATTTGAAAAATTCTTTCAGTGTTAGATAGCTCATTTATAGAGGAAGGTATTAAAGATCACTTTAATGCCGAAGAGAGCGGAGCACCAATGAAGAATATTTCAAAATTATTTTAAAATATTTTCACCTTCCACGTGAACGAAGTCGCGAGTTAAAATTAGCGTTAGCCCAAAGTAACTATTCCACGCGTAGGAAGTCGCGGGCAGAAGCTAGTTTATTCATAATTGTGATAAAAATTACTTTAAAAAAGTAAGCATTAGGAATAGAATATTGTATCGTATTAATATCGCGTAATAGTAGTCACGCTGTATTACAGATTACTTTAAAATGATTAAGCTCAGAACCGAACCTGTATGAGATCTGTTATAAGTATGTACTTTTAACAACAAATGAACTTATACATTAGTTTTCTACCTCTTTATCAAACCAAATCTATCAATAATGCATTAGCGTTTAAACAATAGAACTCTGTATAACCAAGGCAAAGGGTCTTCATTTCTACATTGATAAATTGAAGAGATTAATTATTAATTTTGTTTTCTATATAATTTTGCTGTGTAAATAAATTTAATACTCTGGTTATTCACAAGAGATTATTTTCGCAAATCAGTGAATGTAAGTTTTCACAAAATCTTTTGTTTACCACAGTGCAATAATTGCTGATAACAATGTATTTGTCATAATGTTCAAATGATTTACAGTTTGTAGTTACATGCGATAATGCGTGCAAGGATATAAATCGCCGATTCATGTTATCGCTTCGATAACGGAACTATTATAATATTTTTTGTATAATATGTTATGTTATGTGAGGGATATAATTACATAATAACAAATATGTTCTCTGAAAGGTAAACAATAGATAGTGTCAACGACACCTTTAAAGACAAATCAACAATGCGTATTCAGATGTGTATAGATATGTTGGGAAAACCTATATACAACTTCATCTGACTATTAATAAAAACACAAAATAGCAACTAACGTGTTAAACTTTTCGCATTTTGAGAACTCTCGCGCCAATTATATGTAATGTAGTATAATATCGGCAAGGCCACGTGCTCGGTTGACGTTAACAAACTTTCCTGATGTCGAGAAAACTTTGTGACATGTGAGTGGTAGATACATACATACAATATGCGATAACCCTCTCCGACGAGCCTCCCGCGGCCCCGCCGACGCCGCGCCGCCGACGCTGTGACTCAGCGGCGCCCTCGCGCGACGTCGCCCCGTCTGCCCCCATGGAAAATTTATACCCACCCTCTTTCCAAGATTATTTTAACGCTTATTTTCCAAACTGAACCTTATATATTAGTTATAAGATCTCATTTCGCTCGGGACGAATGCAAAAGACAAAGGAGCAATATCAATGTTACCGAAAATAAACTCTAAGTATAGAAGGATACAGTTGGTAGTTTATGTGATGGTAAGCGTCATCACGTGTCGAATATATGCGCCATCGCCTCGGTTAGTTTATCTCATTTCTCTTTGCTTATATGTGAATTCATATTCTAAGATAGCTTTGAAGTAGAGTGAAGTAAGTTTGTAATTTTTTAAGACAAAAGACACTACACCAAGAAAAGACCTCAACTGAAACAACCTTTTGCTAGTGATAGCGAAAACTTAGTAGATTACAGTATCATATTGATAACTACTTCTATGATCTCTCACAAGTTTCTCCTTTAATTCCCTGGTCGCATCACATTGGCTTGCGTACGGTGGCTCGTCTAGAGAGCAAATTCTCTCTCACCTCCTTAATTCGTCCTTCGCCGCAGCCCCCTTAATTCTCCTTTCCGATGTTGCCGCGAGGGAGGACGCTACTCTCTCACTAACCCGAGTTCGCCTCCCTTATTTATACTCGATGCGTGGGGCGGGCGGGCGTACTGTGGGCGGTACAGGGAGGCTCTGTCGACGTTCGTATACGCCGCATCTATGTGCTGGTGAATTAAGACCGAGTTGGCTTTCATTTTGCTTAAGCTTCTACGGTCGTGTGCTCGCCTTTCAGCCTAGACGGTGGTGTGCGCACCTCCTACGCAGAGGGCTCTCGACTCTAAGACAGGGAGATAAGGTCACAAACCCCGCACCGCCTCCTTCACCCACAACGCTTCAGGGGGGTGAGGTGGCAGCAGAGTTTTTGTGTGTAGAAGGACTTTTTTTGACGTACGTTTTTTATGTTTTACTTGGTTAGGGTTCGCAAAGATAACGACATCTCATAGAGGGTGGAAAGCATTCTCGCAGAAGATACGTAGCAGAGTTACTCGTAGTACATACAGCACTCAAAAAGTCCAGAATATGTAATGACTTTTAAGCTAATTTTGGTGAAATGTAACTTATTCGTGAATGTTATGTTAACGTGCCAGAATTGAGAGGTTATTTTAAAGTAAGCGCTGTCAAAACTATTTTGTGAAGTTCGCGAGAAATGGGGGTGTAGTGGGTGGCTAAATCTACGCACAACGTCTTTAGAGAAAGTGAAATTTAGCACAAGTTCGGAGAAATACAACTGAACGCAAAGACACCCCAGCTCCCGTCAGAAGTCGAGTTTTGAGGAGTTGAGGGGGCAGTCGGCGAACGCGGCTTATAACAATTAAGTTTATTCGCTAGCAGGTCCTATTGGGCTCAACAAAAAGAGTCAATGTTTCTAATACTATGGTGCGAAGTTAATGTAAATATTATTTGGCGTTGCAATTACAATAGTACATATTAAGTATTCTTTTGAACGCGGTTATCTTATCAATAATCAGTGTGTTATAGAAAACGCAATTAGTCGTATTGAAAAGGAGTCAAGTTACAGTCACGGGTTCAAAATTCAAATAGTTACTTGTGAGTTCTCAATATGAATGGTTTGTTCTCTGTGTTGCCAAGATCGCAGCCCAAAAAATAATTCGATTTTATTATAATTAAAATTTCTGTTTGGTTTGTATTATCTGAACTATACATATATAGAAGGTGATATATGTATAAATAAAGGCTTCCATAGAAAATCAACGCTGCAGTACTACTGTGTACTCCACATATTGGCTGAATGTGTTTGTCAATTGTTGGACATCTTTTTTTCTTCATTTTTCACGTGTATTTCATTTTTCTGTCTAATTTGTTTGTTTAATTTAAGGTAATTGTATGGTTATTCCAACAATAAACAATTTCTTTCTTTCTTCTTTCATATAAATATTATAAATGTCAGTCGCTTTTCGAGTTGGTATGTATGTTCTTTTAAAATGAGTAACGGATTTGGAAATGATTTTCACTGTCGTTCAGATAATTTATTCGCGGTATATACGTGTACTATGTATTTCTATATAATACAAAAAAATCAATACATTTTAATGATGTCCTAAGAAAGAGTTTTCGAGTGCTAACATTCACGGAATGGGATATATCAAATTAATGTACTACGGAATTTAACATCTTACATATGCCTACAAAAAAGTCCCATTACTATATGTTATCTCCTAAGGATAACACTCGTTTTTATCTTTTACATAGTACTAAAATCCTTGTTACGTCATTCTAACCGCTATAGTATTAATCCTTATCCAATTACCATTTATACAACATGTAATTTCAATGATTATTTTAGAAGATACTGCAGATATCAATTTACAAACAACAAAAAATTACTTGTGTGTAGCAGAATTATTAGTGTAACAGAAGAATACACATTAAACAGGACTAGCGATTCGCCCCGGCTTCGATGGTTGCAATATAATATATTGTAGGAGGTCATAAGTATCTATACGATTTATCAAACTTATAATAGCGAATATAAATCTTTACACGAGCAACTTTTTTTTTGTTGTGCATAATTTTAAATCTGTTATATCTTCTAAAATATTTATTGAAATAATGTGCTCTGGAGTACCGCTTTGATCAACATTTAATGCCCAATGTGACAAAAGTACTTAAATAAATACAGATTCATACTATCTTGGTGAAAATAGCATCGCAAGTAAATATATATTTTTTAATAATGTGTAAAAAATAAAAATGTTCTGTGATCCTTAGGAAGATAGACCCGATTTTTTTGCAGGAATTTTTAAGATGCGCAAGACTATGTAAATACTTAACCAGCGTTACCAATGTCAGCGTTAAAAAATACCGTCTTTACAATAATCGACTTTTCGCTGCTTTATAAATAAGGTTATTGATATAAAAAATAGTTTTGAACGTTATATTTTGTAAGGTGATATCCTAAATCATATACTTGGATAATGATTGGGTATAAAGTGCATTAGACGTAGGTGTATTCTCTAATGCATGTCTAGCAGTCGAAAACCTGACCGCTCCGGTGACGGTTGAACGACCTTTGGTAAGGTGTTGGTTTCGCGCAGGTTATTTAGTGGAGGGTATGAGTGGCGGGGCAGCTCGCGGGGAGAGACCCGGGCCGCGGCCCCGCGCCGGGTCGCCAGGCAACAGCAACTGGGTCACTCCGGGTCTGCCCATACCACCCACCAATTATGTACTCGCTCGTTACCGGACACGCGTTTTTCAATCACATCCATATTTAATTGGGCATCACGAACCTGGAAAATATGTTTGAAGCGCTGTTTTACGAGAACTTTATTTGTATTGCGTGAAGAATTTCGGAATTCGACAGTAATCGTGTATGTTAACATAATAAGGGGATGTTTCTGCTTTTACTGAATATATTACCAAAGTACTCTTATATCATATTTTACTAAATATATTAAACTAAATTAATGTTATGAAATGTTTCGATTACTTACTGGAAAATTATAACCGGGATCTCCGTTATATTTAATTCTTTCAATTATTTTTTAATACAATGTAGCCAGGAATTTATGATAAGTATATATAACGCTATTAAAGTTTTATTTATATATATATATATATATATATGTCTCTTGAGCTGTGGGCTCAGGTTCGATTGTTGAGTAACGTGTGCGCGGCAGACGCGGACGGGACGCACTTATCTTCCGGAACTCCTTACAAGACGGAACCTGTGCCCTAACTTGTTGCATAGATGCACCGCGGAGGGTGCGGGGATAAGCCGCGGGGCGGGGGAGGGAGGGCACTCGCGGGGGGCGTCTTCATAGTGAATGAGCGCGAGATGTCGTGGCCGGCAGAGCCACGTGCGCGTATGGAGATGCCTCCATTGATAACCGTGACCTCGCCCTTATCGTCGCCTGTCGATGACGCCCGCATACGATTTAGGCCGAGATACTTAATATTCACACTTATATTTGCTTTACTTTCAATGCTCATAAATTACATGCCAATATCTCGTTAACCAAAGTAGTATAAATATTGAATGCTCTAATTCAAGAAATATTCAATTTTACTTTTTAATTATTGATTCCACTCAAACCAACTGTTACACTCTCTGACCAGTTAGAATATACTATATTTTATTCCGATGATGGCACAGAGGTAGGGTGTTCGGACACAGCACCGATCGACGTAGGATCAAATCCACCACTGAGCTTAGCTTTCCGTGAAGAAAACATTGTCTTGCTGTAACATATTATTTAATGTCTGCCTGGCTGAATATCATTGTGTAGTCGAAGATCTTAATATCAACCATCTATACAGGTGTGTTCTGGTAGATGTACATAAGAGCCAAGACATAAGTGCTGATATAAATATCTCCATGTGGCATACTGCTATAATCTTTTTTTTACATATTCGGTAAGATACGTAAAACTAATTAAGAAATCCCCTATTAAAGAATAAGCCTCTAAAAAAATATTTCATAGTACTTAACGCTTCATAGACACAATTCTAAAAGAAAAAACATAGTAAGAATGTAATAATGACAAGCCCAAAACAGTCTTTGTAAATAAACGGTAAAGGGATTTGAGGTAGCTGGTAATTAGCATTAACACCGCGCAGTGTGACGGAGCGAGTGCGAGCGCGGTTGGACGCATAGCAAGTGCAGCCTTGACATTGGCCGTCGCCCTAATGTCGCATCGATTGTCGGAATGCGAACAAAACCATCTCCGACCGGCAAATAATAATAGTGTCGAAACGATGAATGGGCACATTAGCGAGCGGCGCGGGCGACGGAGCCCGGCGCCGAGTCATTACGAGCCCCCATTAATCACTGCAACAATCGGCCGATATCTCGCTATTTACAAACGCGGGAGCACGTGTTCACCGCTCGTACTACGCAGAGTGTATTGACCCATTTAGATAGCTCGACCTTCGCGCGGCCATTGTGAGCGAAAAACATAAAAATAAGTTTTATTGCGGCGTCGTTATGCGTATCGTTGCTCGGTCCCGGCGTCACGCTCGGCCCGACAAACAGCTGATCGCTACGTGACATTTTTATTTTATTCTCTCTCTTCCGGGGATTCTCCGAGATACGTGCCGGTGACGTCATTATCTACCGCCTACTCCCGTGCGTCCTGATTTATTAACTCAAAACGCGAGGCGCTCTACCCTGTGGATCGGTGTGATTTATGCGATGTGTGGTACGACAGCGTGGCATGGCGCCGCGCTCCACTCTGCACTGAGCACACTACCTTCCTACTGACACTTAACTGCAAGGAATTTCCCTAAACAACTTTATTTACTTTCAACATCAACAATAAATTTGTCATTGTACTACGATTCCCAAACATGTTACCATATCAGTCGTATTCGTATCGTATCGTATATACGGTAGATTTGTGGATAAAGATAGGTATTTTCAAAAGGATACGTGATCCTAAATGCACTACAAGTCTCAATTACTGTTGGACATATATTAGCCCTAACGTAGACTTAACTACCACGGTACTTGAAAACTGAATACGACGTTATTTTAACAAACGTTCTTTTCAATTTTATTCCCAATTGCGTCTACGTCTACATGATAAGAATATTATTAGAACATCGTGTAGGCTCTTAAATTTAGCAGTACATTGATTCAACTCAATTTTTCTATGGGGCTGGCATAGTCATCAAGGATGTACTGAAGCCTCATTAATAAGAGAAAAAGAAGTTTTTGAATGATAACGTAAAAAATTCAAAAAGTATCAACCTGCATTAAAGAGCCTATCCGTACATTCTATCGTCACTACTGAGTAAAAGGTAATGAGTGAGGAGTAAAAATTTAATGAAAATTGTATTCATTATGGCTTGTAGAGACATTTTAAGAGAGTATAGTTCATAGAAGGAAACACCTCAAGCACGCTGCGAGCCGTTCGTCCGACATTCCGATCAGTCAGTTAGCGGCGCCATTCGAAGAACCGTGCGTCATCTCGTGGGTGAATAAAAACTACAAATTTTCCCTTTCATCGCATCCATTGGACACATTTCACGATAATAGTGTATAACAAGGCACGCGTCCGCGCATTGTAAACAATACCTTTCGGGAATTCCCTCCGTTAAACGGGATCGCATTCCTAAGGGATTCCTTTTGTTTGCTTTACGGCTATTTGTCATTTTTTTTCCTACTACTACTACCTACTTTATGGTATTTTACGATTGACCCTTGCGTAATAGTAATTGTAAATAAAAAAATACGACTATAATAAGCATTTAAACTTATTGTTATATACATGAACTTTAAAAACAATTACTCTCTTTAATTATTTTATTTTATTCATTGTATAGTTTGTTCAGTGTTTACTATACTCCTCCAAAAGCAGTAAAATTATTGATTATCTTGAACGTATTTTAATTTATTTAGACACAGAGAAAGTGTGCTATATAGGATAGCAGCGAGTATATCGCTCTTTTTTGATATACCGCAAGGTTAACGTTTCTTTGAGTTATTCAGTATAATCAACACATAACTTCATCACAAAAGTTAGAACTTAGATCACACTATATAAAATAGAATTCGTTACAAAATAGATATTATCAAAAGATGTAACTGATACAATTCTTTATAACTATTAAAAATCAATCCAGCGCAGTAGCGAAGGCGTGAAGTAAAAAAGCTCGCTCCACAGAAGCACGGTACGAAGCTGCGCGAGCGACGGGCCACCAAACAGGATGTGGGACTGGTTGTGCCGCAGACATACGCAAACACTATCTGTATGGAGCTGGCACGTACACAAATGCAAGCGGCCTCGCTGCTCGCCACTCGCCGCTCACGGAAATGTGCGTGCTGGTTAGGGCTGACCCGCATGTGCCAATAAATACTTAATCGAAATTATCAACATTTTGAATAGTTTTGCAAACCTTGCGGTAATGCTGTAAAGACTTGTAAGTTAAAGATATTTAGTACGAATTAAAGAATTATGTTATATTATTTTATGGCTATATAGTATAAAAGAAAATCCTCTGCCACGTCCAGTGTTGCCGTTTCAGAAATAAAAAAGTCTCCAGACGTCAATTAAAAAGTCGCAGTTTGAAAAATACATGATTAAAAAATCCGCCAGAAGTCGCTAAATATTTCATGGTAAAAAATATAGTAAAAATACAATATTGCGTATATGTCACTGTGATAAAACGAGCAAAAAGGTTTAGTTGGATCAGTTATAACAGGTTTAAGCCATATTACAACTCTTCTTGCGTTTCCATTCTGGTCTATACTTTTATTTATTTATTTTACTTTTGAGCATAAGCCTTCTTTTTTAAAAGGATTTCCATTTCTACAAATAGATTTTGATAACAATGACAACAATCTAACAAAGAAACTAAGAAGGACAGGTTTGTTTTGCGGAAACGTAACATAGTAACTGATTTTTTATTTCTGTTGGCGGTGGTAGTGAATCAATGAAAATGAAAGACAAAACAATATCTGATGTGCCATTTGATAGGGCGAGAGGCACCCAACCGATTAAATCCCGAAATCGAACGTCATTCTGGTAAGGGATTTCCAAAAAGGACAATAGCAATTCATGTTGTTACCAGTAATTGCATTTAAATTAGTACCAAAATATTGATGTATTTTCAATGTTCATTTAGTCGCTAGAATTCGCTGAATTTTTTTAAGTCGCTAGATTGAAAAAAAAAGTCGTTAAACATAGCCAAAATCCGCTAGATCTAGCGACAAAGTCGCTAATACGGCAACAGTTGCCACGTCTGTCTGTCTTTATGTCTGTTCGCGATAAACTCAAAAACTACTGAACGGATTTTCAAGCGGTTTTCATCAGTAGATAAAGTGTTTAATGGGGAAGATTTAGATAAAAAAATTGTCAAGGTTTTTTATTATCAGGGTGGGACAAAGTCCGCCGGTCCCACTAGTATAATCTATGATAGTTTACATAATGAAGTCAATTTTAACAACATATTTGCTTGAAACTTGGATTTAAAAATATTAAATTTGTATCTAAAGGATAACCTTAGTTTTGTAATCAAATGATGTTTAAATATTCGGAAAAAATAGATAAGCAGTATTGAATACCTCTGAGATGTAAGTTTGTAGTAACTGATTAAATAAAATAGACGATATTGTGTGTGGTGGTACAATTATTGTACATTGTGAATGTTGCATGGCAACCCTATCTCTGGCGTCAACCAGCTACGGCTGCCTTCGTGTTTCTTTGCTCGCTTTGCGAATACCCAACTCCACGTCCGTTTAGTCGCTCGAAGTTTTTAACAATATTTTTTTCCATACGATACAAAAGAGAATATTTGATTGTTTCAAGATGTACTTACATACTCATACTAATTGATACCAATTATACCGTATTATATATCTTTTTAATTGTAGTCGACAGGATTTAAAAATAACTTGAATATTTTTATGCAACTTATAAACTTCTTATACTCATACTGTTTTTTAGATCGAAATAGCATTTTAATCTACTGGTATAGTATACATATTGTATTATTAACTACTCGTCACGTTCGCGTTACAGCATCATACATTTAAAAAGAAATAAAAAATAACTATCAGCCCTCACTGATAATGTATTTTCCTATTAGTAAAAACATTTTCAGAATTGGATAACTAGTTCCAAAGATATAGATGATATATATACTTATTATTTCTTTTTAAAATACTAACAAACGTTATGTCTTTAAAATATCAATAAATATTATATTAAGATCATTATTACATAGTATAAAACAAAGTCCCCTACCGCGTCTGTCTGTCTGTCTGTTCGCGATAAACTCAAAAACTACTGAATGGATCTTTATGCGGTTTTCACCAGTGGATAAAGTGATTCACGAGGAACGTTTTGGTATATAATTTGTCCCGGATTTTTTTATAATCAGGGCGGGACAACGTCTGCCGGGCCCGCTAGTAGGAGATAAATAAGAACATAAGTTAGAACATAATTTAAGAATTCTTACAAAATCTTTATGATACGTACTAATGGTATATGCAGAGATATTTTAGTGGATCCTATTGTTACTATTTCAGTACTTGAATTCGAACTAATGCTGAACGGTTTATATTTGAAATTCATTGGGAATTCTAACATTCAAAACTATAAATATATTATAGGCACAATGTGCAGGTAACAGTTTTTCATCTTCCGAAAATCCTTAGTTCAAGGGCAAAATATACTAAAAATTTGGTCATACATAGTTCATCATCAATAACATCTATGTATATACATAACTACTAAATATAAAACTAGTAAGAGCAACATTCATAAGCTACCAATGAAGAAAAGAGAAACATTTCTCTGAATAATAATACATTATTAGAATTCCCAATAAAATAAGTGAACTAAATTGGTTTTATCATTAAACTAGCTTCTGCCCGCGACTTCGTTCGCGTGGACTTTAGGCCAATGCTAACACGCAGCGGAGGCTCTTAATAGGAAATAAAACCGCGATTTTGAAACATTCTTCATTGTTGCTCCGCTCCTATTGGCCTTATCGTGATATATAGCTTATAACCTTCCTCGATAAATGAGCTCTCTAAAACTGAAAGAAATTAAAACCATACCAGTAGTTCCTGAGATTAGCATGTTCAACCAAACAAACTTTCCAGCTGTATAATATTGACTAGGCTATATGTAATAGTGACTAGGCTATATGTAATAGTGACTAGGCTAATTTTGTTTTCAATTTATTAATAATAATACTTTCAATTATAATTTTTAAATAGGTTATAATTATTTATTATAATTAAATCAAGTCTAGGGTAGATGCTTTTTTTGTATTTTGCCAAGTTCGCTTTTTGGTTCGATTCATATTTATGTGGTTATCACTTACTAATTGACTAGATTAGTAATAAATGAGGTTGATAGTGTCCGATGTCAACTTTACTGGAAAGCAAAAGATGATGTATCAATTAAGTATGTATTATAATCCACCAATAAGGAGTATATTATATTTTCGATTTTGCTAAGTATTGACTTAGGAAACTGATTAATCTTAGATACTAATGTTTTTACGTACTACAATTTTTATAAACGATAAATTAGTTAATCAAACCACTTTCAGGCTGAAAGACACAACTCTTTAGTAGATAATTTATATCCGATGCATACGACATAGACCCATGAGTATATATTAGGTCTTTACCTATGAAATTGCCGTTTTGTATGAAAAAAATTAAACGAATTTTTTTCATGTATTTTTTATATGTATTAATCGAAGTAATCACCCATGCAATCAATGCATCTTTGCCAACGCAGTGGGAGTTTATTGATGCCCTTCTTAAAGAAATCAGCTGGACGGGAGGCAACAAATTCTTCAAAGGCATTTTGTACTGCCTCTCGGGTATTGAATTTTTTTCCCGCCAAGGTGTTAACCAAATTCTGGAAAAAGTAGTAGTCTGTAGGTGCAAGGTCTGGTGAGTAGGGCGGATGACGGTGAACTTCCAACCCCAGTTCTTGCAACTTGGAGACCGTCTGCTGTGTAGTATGAGGTCGCGCGTTGTCGTGCAGGAGCAGCGGAGACGAGCGATTGACCAATGCTGGTTGGAGATGAGCCAGCTTCTCCATCATTGTGTTCAGTTCTTCACAGTACACATCTGCAGTAATGCTCACCCCGTTTGGTAAGAAGCTGTGACGAATCACACCGGCGCTAGACCATCAAACAGTGACCATCACTTTTCTAGGGCTAAGTTTTCGTTTAGGGCATTGTTTAGGTGCTGAACCAGGATCCAACCAACTTGCTGAGCGCTTGTGGTTATCAAACAGAATCCATTTTTCATCGCAGGTAACAATGCGGTTCAAAATTCGTTCATTTGTGTGTCTGTTGAGCAGTGCAAGGCACGTCTCGACGCGTACTTCGCGCTGGCGATCATTGAGTTCGTGGGGCACCCATTTGTCAAGCTTTTTTACCTTGCCAATTTGACGCAAATGGACCAATATTGTTTTGACGCTAACGTCGAAAGCTGCTGCTAATTCAGCCGTAGATTGTGTATCATCATCTTCCACAATCGCCTTTAATTCGTCATTGTCGACCAAAGTCTTCGGACGACCGCGAGGTTCATTTTTCAGGTCGAAATTCCCAGAATGGAAGCGAGCAAAGCAATAACAGGTGGTGCGTTGGTTTGTAGTGTTAGCTCCGTAAACGTCGTTGATGTTGCGTGCCGCTTGTACCGCGTTGCTGCCACGACGGTACTCAAATTCCATAATTACTCGAATTTTTAACGTATCCATGATAACAAAAAATATTGAAATGCGATGAAAATGTAACACTAATCAATAAACAAATGACTACTTTTGGAAAAAGAATTCCATGTTTTTAAAATAAAATTAATTTGAAATTAGCATTCTTAGCCAAACAAAAATTATTTTGATTTGAAATGGCCAGTACTGCAGAACGGCAAGACCTATTATTAAATATCGGATATTTTGATTACATTCGCGATTTAATTTCATAATTTTAGTCACAAAGTATTCGTAAAATACTAATTCGTAATATACTTACAATTCAAAAACGAAATATATTGTTTCAATATCATATTATATTTTTTTAATCTTTAAAATAATACTCGCAAAACCTTCTTATACCTTGATACCTAAACTACACTTAGTATTATTCTCTTATATTATTATATCGTTCTATGGAGCGTAAGTAGCTGTACACTGTAGCTCTAGATAGAAGCGGTCGCTACGCGATGTTATTATGAGGTGAGACTGTGTGCTCGTGCACCGACGGGCTTACACACACACAGATCGCGACACCTCCCCCCAACTCTTACTACACCCCGCCGACCTGTGCGCGTTCGCTCGACATGGCTTTAGCGCGCTGTGAGGCAATGCCGTTGCCGTGCCGCCATCCATTCCGTCTCCACAATGCCATAGAAAGTCGCTGTTTAATTCGCCTTTCTGTACGAACTTTTCCTATCTTTTCGAGCGAGAGAGACCATTACTGCAATACAATATTTTGAATCTTCGTCGAATACTACTTCCAGTGTACCTATATTATAAACTGGAATTTCATACGTTTGTTGTTTTCTGAGTAAGTATTACGCTCGCCTCACTCCACGTTATAGCTGGCGGGAAGGGTATAAAATACCGCTTAACCAAGACTAGCTATAAAATAAACGTCTGACGTTTTCAAGTTTAGAGCGGAGAGAACGAGCGACGCGCTGCGCATCAGAAAAAGAACTTTACGACAAGATTAGAAAGAGCGAACAGAGCGGCAACGTCGCGCAGCCGCGTTCCAGCTGCCCGAAGCGGCAACGCCGAGCGCCAACGTCATTTACTAAATTTATTTTCATGAGCGCCAGCGCTGGCGACGGCTTCGCTATACACAATATAAAATTGCTGATAAAATACAACGCTCACGAGCGCCATGTGACACCGATAGAATATCGTGATTCTTATATGTATTTCTGTAATATTTTCGTTTTTTATACAATAAATACGGGGTATTTTTTTGGACTGCGTAAATTTAATTTTATACGGAATGATAAAACGCTGACGCAGAGTGATTATTTTTACAGCAATGCGATGAGTGGTCGCTGAGTCAAATGCAATTACATCGCACTCTGCTTTAAACGATTCTCTTGTAATAATACTTAAATATACATTTTTCTCAAGTGAAACTTAAATAACTTTATTATATATAGGTAATTTAAATTTATTTTGAATATTCGACTATTTACCAAAGTAGATTGGTAATTCGAAAATGTTATACAATATAAGCTATAGGCAGTTCTGCGAAGACGCGTGTCACTTAATTGTCGCGGCAGGTGTAGAGGCATCTGCCGCCTGCTGGACATCGTCTTTTACTATTTCATTTTTTACTGCGCGTATGTATCACCGTGCCACCTTTCCTGTTTAAATAATAGTGTAATTTCTTTGCTATTTCTAATAACTAAGTACAAGTACAGCGAGAAACGCGAATTATATATTTATAAAATATGCGTTTACATTTTGGCAATATGTCGTTAGCGTTTTAAGGATCATTATAGTGGCGGTAATTTGATGGTAAGCCGCTAATATAACCGTTTAATTTAATTTTAAAACGTGGAGTCTTATAAATTGCTATACATAACGTGATCTGTGAAAAAATATTTCGTTAATTGTTACTTTCGTACATTGAGTCTTTCGGATATGTTTCGTTAAAATAAATATGCGTTTACACTGAGGACTTAATCAGTACATACTACAGCTATATTATGGAACACGAAAAGATCTACCTGAACTATATTATAGGGGCTGCACTCCAGGGGCGCACTGTTCACAAAAAAGCCGAAAAGGGTCGTAACGAACATAATAGCGCTTAGAGTTCAGAGCACCCTACCAGTTTATCCGCCAAACTTGTGACGTATTGCTTTCGAATAATTCAACATAAGGTAGATTTTTACCAATCTGATGGGAAAAGTGAATTATGGCTCGTATAGTATAGAACAGATGAGCATATGACAGTATGACATATCTATATTGTCTGTATTATGTATAACAGTAATGAGAAAAATAACGAATACTGTCACAACTAAAGTCTAATATAATAGTTTTGCAATCTTAATAATCGACGATCTAATATTTTAAATTTATTAAGCAGTGTGATATTTATTGTACCTAATCGAATGTTGGATCGAGTAATCAATTTTTTGTTTTTAACTTTTACTGTCTCGGTTGTCAAGTTTAAAAATTAAGAACTTCGTGATAGGTGCCTGGTAAATAAATCACTTTTCTTTGTTTAAGACGTACAGTTTTTTGTAGTCCGGTGAAGCTGTTAAGACCTTGCTAGGTCAATAGGGTAGTCAGTCCGACAAAAAAAATAAAAATAAAACGTACAACAAACGTTTCTTGAATTTCATAGTTTGAATTAATCTGTATGTATCTCTACGAAATATATGCCGCTTTTCATCAGTTTCCCAATCAGAACAGCGCGGCGCAGTCTAGTAAACGAACAGCTTACGGTACTTTTATCGAATGCCGCGCCATCGCGTTCTCGCGCCGCGCTAAGATCGAGTTGAACACCGTAGTCACTACTCAACGATTTGTATTTTTACCATAGTCATAGTGTTTCGATACCGCGACGACCGTCCCACACACCATTATATATTATGCGCTTCGTTTCTCGTGTATATTAACTATGAATTTAATGCTAACTGGATTTTTCCTTCAATATTCAGATATTTAGTTGTTGTGAGACTAAAATACCTGTACGAAAAAATCAATACTAGTTTTTTTATATATTATAACAATATGTATCTATGGCCCATAGTTCTACAAGAAATTTACGAATATAATTTGACAATAAAGTGTCACTATCACACTTCAATGATGGCCAAGATGTGTCTTGTATAATAACTTTTTTTTTGTTGTCATGGTATTAAATAAATATTAAATGATTAGAATGCATTTGCTCGCCTATTAATACAAATTTTCAATAAGTTTTGAAAATTGCACTAGTCATTATTGTGTGTGTTTCAATATGAAATATCTAATAAAATGTATTGTGGTGTTTACAGGGCTCGGGCGGCGGGTGCGGCGCCAAGCGGCGTGCCGGTTCTCCGTGTGAAGGCGGCGGCAAAGTAGCACGCTGGGAAGATTCCATCGCTCGGTTGGAAGCTGTAGCCGCTGGCGCTGGCGGTGGAGACTGCTGGAGAACAGAAGAGGAGGAGAGGCGAGCTTGCCGACGCCGTTGGTGTGGCGGCTGGTGCGGCGCGCACGATACCATTCGAGCCGAGAATGGCAAGTCGTACTTAGAGCTGGGTGGGGCCGCGGCCCGTGCTTGTTGCGACGGGCGTGCCGCTGGCCGCTGCGCTTCCAGGCGTTGCTACCGCGAGAGACGATTCAAGATGATGAATTTGTGTGCGTTGAAACTGGCGCGACTTCGCCAGACTGCGGACCCCTCTTTAAGACGTTCGGTGCTAGTGTGCAATACTTTACGCGGTATCGAGCGGGAGATGGAGCGAGAGAATGCCGAAGAAGCCCCATTCGAGCCTTCGGCTTGTGTGGGAGGAGGAGTCTCCCGATGCGAACTACTGGGCGCGAGAGACCCGGCGGCGGGACGTGCTACCCCGTTCCCTACACCTCCAGCGCCGGACCGCGACTCAGGCTATGGCGACGAGGAGCAGCGCACCATCGACTGGGGCTCTGTATTGAGCCTGTCGTCGCGGTCCGCGTTGGACCCCCCGGAGGATGCGTGGCCGGACGACTGGGGGTGGAGCGAGGACAGTTTCGTGCGGCTGCTGGTGCCGACGAGTTAGTGCAGTGCGCGCGGGCAGGACTCGCCCGCGCCTCACTGAGCGCCTGTGATACGCCGGCCCGCGGGCGCGCCGCGAGGTGAGGCGGCGCCGCGCGGTGCTGCGGTGCAGCGGTACACAGCGGCCGCGCGGCTCATCTAGTCGGGAGCGCCGCGCCGCCCGCCCGGCGCCGAGGCGACGCGACGCGACGCATACACGCAGTCAGTAGTTAGTATTATATAATTGCTAAAGGGAAGGTGCTAGCTTCGGACGTGACGCAGGACTAAAATGCGGGCCGAGTTATTTTTGATAATTTTATTTCTTTAAGTGAATTCCAAACCGAAACTGAAGTGGACTTAGCTAATGAAGTTTTTATCGTACTCGGGTGTTTGAAATTTTGTTGAAATTATTATGTAATTAATTAGGTGAAATACTATATTTATTATTTCGTTAAAACAGAAAAGTGATAGTTTGAAATTATTTCTGTCTTGATATTTTCATACTAATAATTGTGGACAACGAGTGATTTTGATTTGGTTATTATATCTTTGTACGACAAAATTGTTTCTTGACGAGAGGTGCTCCGTTTCCCCTTTACACTGCATTTTATATTACTACTCTCTGGGAAATCAAGCACCTATCCAAAAGAACAGATTTTCGTTGAGTTTGTTAAACTAATAAATAATGTGTGGACGTGTTCCGATTACATAAAACAAAAAATAAGCACAAAAGTTGTCATTTTAATTGCAAGTAGCCTAAAGTCAACAGTGATTGCAGTGGCTAAAATGTCTTTTTCTGAATAATTGCGAACAAATTATGATAAGTACTTAATGTTTCTGATGAACTTTCATTAGTCATCCGTATACATACACATCTACAGTCGCTGTGAACTGGATGTCAATTAAACAAGCCTTAACAACGGGGACTTTGAAAGTTTTCCACTCATTTGACCGGGAGAAATGCATTTAGCAATTTGAACTTATAACCAAAATTGAGACACGGCTACAGGTACTTATAATATTACTTACATCAGACGTCCGATCATTCTCAGGCTAACGTTAGATGCCCTTAAACGCCATTAAACAATTGTCGAGACTATACTCAATATATTAATGCATTCATTAAATCTTACGTGGTATTATAATTATACTTTACAATATTGTTAACATTACGATATATAAATGACAGTTCCTAATATTTAATAAAATTGATTATAAATTAAGCAGTAATTATTTCCTACATCTAATCCGTTTCGTATCGACTATTGGCTAATTGGTTTAAGGGCATCCTATTGTATTAGAATTTTATTGTGAAAAAAAAATGGACATGCACTGGGATTTGTCAGTTTAAATATCCGGTAACAGTAGAAACAACCCGCCGTTCCTAAAGAGTGAAACTAACTGCGTTACCGTATAAATGTTTATTACCTATGGGTTATGTTTAGACGATTATGTCTCTCATTACGTTAGTAACAACGGGTTGTGATACACGTAATGGTACAGGTGCAATGCAATCTGGTGCCATCACTATATTAATGTGATCAGATATTAAGGCAATAGACTTAACCGAATTTACAGACTGAATCGTTTATATGTAAATTCTGTCGCGGGCGGTATATGACCATCAATTTGGTCTGAAGTCTGGTGACACGCGGTGGTTTCAAGCGAACATTTAAATCGGGACTGCATGGACCAAAACATACTTAGAACGGCATTTTAATAGAGAACAAAGTACAAATTTCAGTAACGAGGTGCATTAGTGCTCCGACGCATGTTTGTCCACCGTTGTCAATTACTCATATATTTGAATTGTGATTCGGTAGCTAATGAGAGAAAACTATGTTCTTAAATTTAGTGTACATATTAAATACGGAGATGGGCATTATGTCGCGGTGATTTGCGGCCGCTGTAAATATATTATGTAAATGTAATTTTATCAATTATGATGTCGGGTAGCTCGGCGAAACTCCCGGTCATGCAATGCGACCGGGTCTTCGCTCCTTGCCGTCTTGTATAGTACGACCTCTATTCTGTCCAATACATTCAACAAATAGAGATTTACAAAACTAAAGTGTTTTAAGATATAAGATGTCACAAAATTTTATTGCCAGTACAGACCAATAAGATATGAACAATTTTAGTTATAATTTTGGGTTCTAAACTCATAAGTGATGCACTGATTAAATGAATTATCAGCTCAATCTATATTATTTTATGGTTTTATTTCTCGTAGTGAATTTTGTTGAAGATGTCCGTATGGTTGGTTGTGATGGTTTACTTAAGTAAGTTAGGGAGAATCTTCTGCGAACACTTCTGTATAATGTATACTTAATAAAAATACATTTTTCACTATATATTTGTACTAACAATTTTTCAGATCCTTTTGATATTTCTGTTGCGTGTCATATTCGAATTATGCAAAGAGACTAAAAAGTACTTAAACCTATTTCTAAATACTCGATCATTACAATTCGAATTCTATGCGACAGAAATATTATGTTCTAAATGCTTGCTAAAATGTACAAACATTCACCTTCGATCCTGTCATTTTCATTAAATAAAACCGAATGTATTTATGAAAAAAATTGTATTAGCTCAATCTTATTTCTTGTATTTTCTCAATATAAAAAAATGTATAAAGTGACACTGAAGAGTCCTCAATGTAATAATACTCCAAATCTATTTAATATTGTTGATCCGTCATATTCTATGTACAATTCATGTATGCGCTGTCGATTATTGTCTATTTGAATGAAATGCCTAGATAAAAATCCACTGCCAGAAATTTGGACGCGTTATAAAATAAAGTAATGAACTATAAGGAGTATCCACGTTACATCTCCCGTTGCAAACTTTCAAAGAAATTTGCAACAATCTCATACGTAATTTTCACATTGTATGCGTGTATTTCCTTAGTGTTTTCAATGCCATTGGTTACCAAAAATGACAGGATTTTTTATTGAAAAGATTGTGAATATATTATAAAATAAAAATATTACTGTAGTTAGATAATTGTGAAATGAATTTTGAAGGGACTCATACTGCACATCGAATTGTTAAATGTTCCCTATATTGTGAGACGTTCAAACTTGTTTCTTAATTGTCTAATATAAGTTATAGAACTGTAATATATAATTGTTTAAGCCGTTGTCGAAAATAACAAGAACAGGAATAATTTTGTGAAACAATGGCACAAAGAATGAACATAAATATTATATATATATGTATATTATAGAAACAGAAATGTGACTATAAGAGCAATTTTTATAATAAATATTTACTGTTGAAGAATTTTAGTCTTTTATTTTGTTGACGAAGAAATCAATAACCCTTGGCGTGGATAATAGATCTACCATACCATACCATGGTACCATCTAATAGAATATGATATGTTATTTTTAATAGATGCAATAGATGTTATTTTATCAAGGAACTTTAAGGAATTTATTCAATCTGTTCGAATGATGTTAATAAAATCCACTGTTAGTGATACTCAGCCTTTTTAACAATACTAAGTACCTATATTTTGTAAAACTGAAACGTTTGTAACCCATTAGTCTTGAAATTGATGACGGCAATCAGTTCTCTAATACCTATTTGGTGTTACTAATTTGTCAATTATTTTGCCATCTGTCGAGTCATACGTAGTATAAACTGTATAAGCTAAATTGACACACAAATATACCTGGATAAAAGTTCATAGATTTTTCTCCGAGCACATAATAAATTCTATTTACGCACCAACCTGGGATTAATTGCTGATTATATTTATTTACAAATTTAACCGTTATCTTGCATTTTAAGTTAATTTAAAATAATGGCAAGTAGTTGAAAGGGTGAAGAATACTTCAAGATATTACGCTAAAAAAGAGATAGTAAAAGTATATATAATAAACCTGAAATTAGAAATCGACACATCGAAAATCATGATATCTTAAAATCATAAAATTCCTCATAATTGGACGGTTTAGATAGAAACGACGGTTTAAAAGAAAGTAATGTTATAAAATGATAATTCTCTTAATATCTCCTGTAAGTTGCTTTACGTTTAAGTGGCTCAGTGGTTAGCGTATTGGGACACTGCCAATCGGCACAGATTCGAATCCTTGCGAATGAGCTGGAGCTTTCGGTAAATCGGCTGAATGCCTTAAGCGCTCGCCTTAGTAGTCCGGTGAAGCTTTTAAGACCTTGCTAGATCAATAGCGTAGTCAGTCCGAAAAAAAAAACCTTTCGGTGAATCGTGATGAATCCGTAGCTTGATAGTGGGCCTTTTTCTAAACCCGCTTCTGGCTAGCTATTACCCTCAAATTGAAAATCTGTTGCCAAGAATTTATTTGGTCCGGTAATTGCAAACAAACCCCCCCTCTAGGTGTAACGTGTTTACTATCATGTCCACGTCATCATTTAACACCAGGTAAAGTAGTGAAACTGCACAATCTACACGGTAGAAAGTAATTATAGTAAGTACTTTAGTGTAAATACGAGTATATTGTAAGGGTTATAAGCACAAATTCGAATGGTCTAGAGTATTATGTTTGGGCTGACATGGTGAGTGTGTAAAGTTTAGTAAAGTCATTTTGCATACCAGTAAAACAGTTAAGTATAGCATTGTGATATTAGGGTTACACATTAAATAACCGCATAGCATTTATATGTAGAAGGACTATATACTACTGTTATAATTCTGGAGAGGAAAGATCTTACATTTTTATCACTATAGGTAGCGTCTAAGCAAATGAGTAATATAAAACTTTCTTATACATAAGTATTTTTATATCTGCATACAGACAACTACTCGTAGCTTATAGTAATTGGCTAGCTGATGTCCCAAACTTCAGCTGAGTTTTTTTTATTATCTTAACAAGATATTTTAGGCACGGAAGAAAATGCATAAAAAAAGTTCAAAGTTCATGCTGTACTTACAATTCTTTGTAAACAATGTTATCCTTTTACTCCCCTCTTCTTCGCATGCGCATCACATTGCCCATGAACGTCACTGAATACGTTGTGCTTATAAAGATCGAAGTTTCTTAAAACTTTATTAATTTTATATTAAAGGAACATAACGTGTCAACTTCTTTTTAATGAGGAATAATTGTTTATGAATTAAATGTAAAAAATATTCCAAAAACGATCGGGTCTTCTTTGGGTGTAGTTGGCACAACGGCAGTTCATCACTCTATTGGAATAGATAATGAAAGAACATGTGTTTGTTTTATAAAAGCAAATCATAAACAATTACTGTTACAATACAATATTTTTTTAAATCTATAAATAATTTTGACCTAGTATTTAAATTTATAATGAAATAGTTAAAAAAATCTGGTAAGTAGGTACTTAAATAAATAAAAATAGTGATAGATTATCCACTGATTATATGCTTAGTTTAAATTGTAATTAGAATATAGATATAGAATTAAACTATAGAATTATGTTTCAGTCTTTTATTGTTCACGCTAAGCAAATAACTGCATGAGCACAAAAATTAAGAGCGCTTCGAAACGAAGAAAAGGTCCGACATTACGGGGCCCGGTCTACCTGTACATTCTCTACCTGAGTTAACATTAATACTTCTTTGTCAAATCTTATATTCGACGAGGGTCCCCTTCAACGTTAGATTGGGAACCGTGGAGCGTTCTCTTGTGCTTCCACATGTCACCTGAGCGTCTGCGGAGATGTACGTTACTTGCAATTAAGAATGTAGTGTCTGATTGTTTTATTATATTTAATTAATACAAATAAAAATCAATAGCTAATTTTATTTAACTGTATCATTTCAGAACGTAATTAGCTAATTTTTTATTTGTTATATGTATAATTAATTGTCAGAACAATGTTTTGTATCAAAGAGTGTGTTGGAGAAATTGTATGAAAAAGTGAAAAATGTGGGTTGAAAATCTCTAATAAACTCTAAACACAACAAAAAAAGTATTAACTAAATAGGTGAAGTGATGCGCTTACATACATTCGGCAACTGATTTTTATTATAGACTAGCAGGCCCGGCAGACGTTGTCCCGCCCTGATTATAAAAAAATCCTGGACAAATTATATCTCAATTATATATCAACGTTCCTCGTGAATCACTTTATCCACTGGTGAAAACCGCATAAAGATCCGTTCAGTAGTTTTTGAGTTTATCGCGAACAGACAGACAGACAGACGCGGTAGGGGACTTTGTTTTATACTATGTAATGATAAACATATATAATTATAGATAAACGTTACTAAGGTAGAATAATTATAACATTTACCTAAAAGCAGTACCACAGATGTCACATTCGTGTGGCTTCTCTCCTGTATGAATAAGAGTGTGTACAGTCCTTGCGTACGGCCTACGGAAAGCAGCACCGCAGATATTACAACGATACGGTCTAAAAGAAAAAAATATGACTAAACAACTTCTGCACACTCTACAATACTTAAAGACACTGTTTGTTTTTCGTTATACTTAAAACGTTTATAAGTATTTATAAGACATATTATGACAACGATATTTACTTTGTTACTATAATCTTAACGTAAATCTTCGTAACGAAGCACGTGTTACTCCATTGTGACATATATGCCCCTTCTAGGTACGCAAACTATTATAATATAACAATATTGCAGTGAAATGAAATTTCTTCATCACTGCTATTTCACAAAAGATAAGAAAAAACCTATTTTGCATGTAACGCGATTGTTGTCACCGCTGCTGTATTGATTGCTAATATAACAATTTAAAATTAAGTTACACACGTGTCTTATACAGGCATTGCCAGCAACGAAGCTGCTTATGAGCTTGCAAGAACAGTTGCTGCGGAGGCACACAGCCGTTTTGAACCATTTTGTAGAATACCCAAAAGCCTGGCTTATTTAACCCTCAGGTACCATTACAACCAAAAAGCCAAAAAATTCTGGTATAATTTACCAGGTCAAAGACATTTCAATGAGCTTATCAGGGCATTTTACCAACGTAGTGCTAGAGAGGCACTGATGCACAGTAGCAATCAACTACGGGTTTTGGTGAGAGCACTCACTGGACACTGGACACTATCGTCTAAAGAAACAATTGCACAACGTGGGTGTCCAGAGCACAAAACACTTCCTGCGTGAATGTGATCCACTGAGGCCTACACGTAAGCGGAATCTGGAAAAGCATGCATTGCTCCCGGATGAGGTAAAGGTGCTCTCGACCAAAAACGTCTAGCAGTACCTATATATATGCTATAGGACTAGGCAGGGAGCTTTAATAACGTGAGGCGATTACAATTGATCATACTGGTCGCAGTGATACAAGACTAAGACCTGCATAAATAGAATAAGAATAATAATACACACGTGATATCTTAAACGTATTACATGTGGAAATAACAATATTATACGACAAATTCTTTTTACATTTTTTTTTCTAAATGACCGGCAGAGCACCAAATGGGTGGACTAGTTGCAGGCCCCCTTCTGGCAGATGAGTGGACGTGGGGAGGCGATTCTTTCACTCGCTACGTTCGTCCTTAAGCCGCACCAAGGGAAGATGGGCCGGGGCCGTCTCTCCAATGCACTGGTTCGGCCATCTGGGAGACAGTCGACGTGTGCCCGGCTGTCACTCTTTAGCGCAGGAGGCCTTTTGGGCCGACCGCCGGAGCGACATGTTGCTAGCTAGCACGAGCCCGTGTCGTCCCCACTATGGCGGTTGTGGGTGCACCGTGGGGCTTTAGTCCGTGCGAATCGGACATAACCCACCCTCTCCCCCGGGAGGGTGGCGTATCCGTTAGGGATTTCCCTACGTTAATATAAAAAAGGGGTATTTTTCTAATGTGCCTTCATTTCCTAAAAACTTCAAGTTGATAACTTGTCTCCAGACACCTATAGTTCTATTCCGGCAGCTACACTTGATAATAAGTCCTCACTGCTATGTTTAGCGTGTTTACCTTCTTGGATCTTATCGTCGTTTTACATCAGGTGAAATTTTGGTCCAAAGGTAAATCGTATAAAACTTCTTAAAAATCTAATAATTATTGTATACCCTTTGAGCATTATTTTAAGTACATATGTAAAAGCATAAATGTACAGATATAAGAAAAATATCAGAATATTATTTTACTTGAAATTCGCGAATGTCCTCAATTTTATACACTTTCATTATTGTTATTACTATTATTATTATCATATAATAAGTAAAAAAACATACATTATATCAGCTACAATCCGACTGAATGTAGTATTATATCACAGAAAAAAGTTTCACCGTCGGATCAGTGGTTCCGAGATTACAAACCTCAGTTTTACCTCATATAGTAGTAATGTATATTTATTTTTAAAATTTATTAATAACTCTATAACATAAAATATAACAGTATGTTGATTAGTCATTTAAATAGGTAATAGGTATCTATGAAGTGACCATTACTATAAATGGAAGAATTCGTTTATTTTCTCTATTAAAAAATAACTTGACATTGTACTTATTATACGTAGTAAATAAAATAGTTGGTTGTTCTGTGGAATTATTTTATATAATTTCTTTATTTATTGTCCTGTTACACATCGACTCACCACAAAGTTCATTATACATATACCGACCTACTAGAAATTCTTGAAATATATTCCTCAACAGACCGTACGAACGCGCTCAAACACATACGTAACGCCATCTTTTGGAGACATGTGTCATATACAAGCTATAGAGGCGCTGGCTGCTTTCAAAAAGTTTTCAAACGAAGGTTTTATTGTTTCGATACTGTTTATTTTTTTTAAATAAGTCTGTTACTCACTTGACAATGGCAGTAATAGTCTACTAGAAGACTGGTTGCCAAAAAAAAATGCCAAAAAAAAAACTTGTAATACTATTAACTACTCGACAATGGCAGTAATAATCTAAAAGATTGGTTGCCAAAAATAAAGTAAAAAAATACAGTAACACTAGCTTAATTCACTAAAGCATAATGTATCTTCTTATTAGGGAAATAATTTTTGAAGTGATCTCCTACAACGACCTATTATAATAGCACAATTTTTTGTGCGCAGCTTCGCTGACGCCAATGTAGATTTGATCTAGTTCCCTTGCGAATGCTACTCTGGATAAAACCCTGTGTCCTTTTCTGTACCCGTGACAATATCTATGCAAAATTTCACGATGATCACTTGAGAAGTTAAGACTTGAAATCATAACAAACAAATTTATTTTCGTATTTATAATACTACTAGCGGTCCCGGCAGACGTTGTACCTACTGCCCTGATTATGAAAAAATCGTTGACAAATTATACACTAAAACGTTCCTCATGAATCGCTCTATCCACTGGTGAAAGCCGCATGAAAATCCGTTTAGTAGATGCGGTAGGGGGCTTTGTTTTATACTATGTAATGATGATATATATTACTAGCAAATGTAGCCTACTGCCACCTAGTGTGGAGTTAGTTATATTAAAATGTATGGTATTTTTTTATACTTCATAGGCTTTAGCGTTTGGCCATAATTTAACTAAAGGATGATGTGGTCCAAGATGCTAAACATGGCTGAGAATGGTTGGCTATTCAGTGCTGGGGCCTGAACACACCCATAGGTGCCTGGCGACAGATTGTTTTCTGAGGGTGGTAGCTAGCTAGATTGACTTAGGAAAAGTCCTACCACACTGCTATGGCTTTACCACGATGTTTTCCTCCACTAAAAGCTCTGGTTCAGTTGCATGGATTCAAACCTATGGCGGTCAAAGCGGTATTAGAAAACGCTAAACTCTAAGCCATTATCACTTAATATCAGCATATAAACTGTCTCAAAGGAAAAACATTTGATACACTTAACGTCTATCTACACATAATAAGACAAAGTCCTCTGCAACGTCTGTCTGTATGTCGTCTGTACGTGATAAACTCAAAAACTAATGAACGGATTTTCATACGCTATTCACCAGTACTTAAAGCGTTTGTGAGGAAGGTTTAGGTATATAATTTGACAAGTCCGTCCGGCCCGCTAGTTTACATATATCTATATATATAAAGAATGGTGAAAATTGTAACCCACAGCAGAGAATACAGCCCACATGATAAATGTTAATAGGTCTTTTCTTGTATAATATAGTCATAAAGTTATGTACTATATGTTACGTTTGCAATTTTTACTGCGTTGATTAAATTTCAATGTAATGCTTGCATGCACTGTATATAGGCTTTCTGTTGGACCGGGTTCTTTACACCCTAAGTCAATGTCATATTGCTGTAAAAATATCAATACAACCAAGAAATTATGAATAAAAAAAATGAGCTTCATATAAATAGATAGGAGAACCTTTGATCAGTGTGAATGCGTGCGTGCTCACGCAACCGTGCGGCGGCAGTGAACGTCTTGGGGCAGACAGTGCACGCGAAGGGCCGCTCCCCCGTGTGCGTCCGACGGTGGTCGTCGCGCTCCACCTGCCACCGACGCCGTTCACACATTAACATACGGAAAATATACTGGGAACTAAAATTCCAACCTGTGTAGTAAACTTTTTTACTACTTGCTTTAATGTAATTACATTTCTAAAGTATATCTAAATAAAATTGAAAGAGAGAGAAAGCTACTCAGGTTAATTCTATTTGCACATGTGACAACCTGTTCAATAAGAAATGAGAGATGATGCTCAGATGCTAAGGCTCATAAAGCAGATTAGATAGCGACTTCCTTTGGTACTTTGCGTTTCGAAACCAGTCTTCTATCTAGTTCTTTAAACGCAATAGGCTCATACATTGGTATCACGATGCCGACAATTGATAGATTCTTTTGTTTATCGTGCGGTTATGATGCGGGTATTTTGCTAAACATGTTAAGATGAAAATCAACATCTTTTTTATACTTCGTAGGTTTTATCGTTTGACCTTATTCCCGTTTTAAGTACATGTGTCAAAAGACGATAATAAGAGCACCAATGAAGAATGTTTCAAAACCGGGCTGTTTTTTCCTTTTAGCTACGTGTTAGTGTTAGTATTATATACGTTGCCATGGTAACGTGGTAACATTCTATCGCAAACATTTTTAAACTTTATTTTGTGTTTCTATTCAAAATGTTTATTCTACGTTTTTTTTTTGTTTCCAATTTTTTATTTGTAATCTATTACGCATTATAAAAATAAAGTGTGTGTATGTGAAATTAAAATAACAACTTTTTGGTCAATGGATATGGCTACAAATAACAAAAATATTTTTTTGTAAACATGTCGGTATTTTATATTATTATATTTTGTCTGTCTGTTTGTTTGCTCCGGGTTATGTCCGAAACGGTTGGACCTATGTTAACGGGAACTTTACTGGCAGATATCCGAAATTATAGCGGTTGACATATTCTATTTTATTTGTTGAACTGTTACCCGTGCATTCGTCCATATGAAATTTATCAATAATGTGTTGTTTATTGTAAAAAAGCGCGTGAGACGTGTGCTTTACTGGACTTCAAGAATAAATATACATAATTGAAAGTCATGTGATTGTATGTAATTTAAATTATATTGATTTGGTTAATTTGGCGGCCATTTTGTTTTATTTACCGCGCTTGCGTCTACATAACTCAGTGATTATAGCAACGTATAAGACTAACTTAATTATATCGACAATACGGACATATTATATCTGTATTATAAAAGAATTAACACAAATTGGTCAATGTATAACTTAAAATTTTAATTACTTTCTTATATGGTCTAAGTGAGCACTGAGGGTGATATATTGTAGGTTAAAGTTCTAGGTATGTTGCTGATGATAACTCCCATCCCATTCGATACATTGTTATTATTCACATATCTAATGTACACGTTACATGTTATAGTAGATGGTGTGCCTGTCGTATTTACAAATGCTTTTGAAAAAGCATCTCTGTAATGTACATCACATACTCATAATTTTACATTTCTTTAATACATTTTAAAAAAGCGCCTGCGGAGCCGCGGGTAACAGCTAGTATATACTAATATTATAAAGCTTATTTGTTTGGTTGAACGCGCTAATCTCAGGAACTACTGGTCCGATTTGAAAAATTCTTTCAGTGTTAAATAAATCATTTACCGAGGAAGGCTGTAGGCTCCATATCATCAGCTGAGACCCATAGGAGCGGAGCACCAATGAAGAATGTTTCAAAATCGTTTTTTTTTCGTTTTAAGAGCTTCGGCTGCATGTTAGTTAGCCCACAGTAACTATTCCACGCGGACGAAGTCGCGGGCAGAAGCTAGTTCTAAATAAAATGCTTCTTTTTATTGTAGTTTGTAATTAAACAACAGTTAGATTATTTTACAACCATTGTCTTTATAATTTGCTAAGCATTATTCAACTATTTTACATCGTAAAATAACACAATCATCAAAAGAATATTTGTTGTTTGTATCGTGATTCGTGACATTGAGTGTGAGCAATGTGAAGTGCTCTTTCTTTCACACTTATTGGTTGTTGCATATTCCTTGCTTATTCGCACTTTGCGATAATACTGGCACACTGTTGTCATTGTCAATAAGAATAACGGATATTGAACAGGACAATAATAATGACGTCATAGGAATAATGCAGAACATTATTTGTTGTAATAATAACTGCCTGTAATTATTATGTATATCTAATGTTTATGTGTTTATATTATTCAATTATCCGATACGAAATATATATATATATATTAGGATGGGGAGTTGTCTGTATATATAAAAAGAGAAATCCAAAAGTCACGCAGCGCCACTACCGGGCCAATTGGAACTAAACCATCTCGGATCCACTCGAACACGCACAAAAAATTTCATGAAAATCGGTCCATGTTGCTTAGGAGGAGTTCAGTCACATACACACGCATACAAGAAATATATATGTTAAGAACTATATATGTATGAATAGTTGTTGAGGCACTCTGGGTGAGTGTGCTGGGTGGGAGGGTCAGCCATTTGGGTGGGGTGGGATTTGTGCTGCCGAGCGTGGTTTCGGCCATTTGGTTTAGTTTTGCCGGTTCTCTAGATGCTGGGTTGTTTTCGAACGGTGGTGTTTTTGCGTATAAGTGCTTTTAGGGCTAACTGATAAAGTTTTTGTTGTTTGTTTGTCTCCCGGAAAGGTGGTGTTCATAAGGGTTCCCCCGTTAAAAAAAAAAAGGCGCCATAGCGGGGAAGAGAGGATGGGAGGAGACGCTCCGGGAGCTGGAGAGGGATCCGTGGGGGCGCTCATGCAAGGTGGCCCGGAAGAAATTCCGCGGCTAGAAGCCCCCGACAACGGAGACTTTATTTGATTTTAGTATTATTTGAGTGTGCTGTGTGGGAGGAACAACGTGGCACGTTGGCTGCGGCGGTAGGACAGGATCTCTCGCTGCCGAGCGTGGTGGCGGACATGCTCGGCAGTGAGGATGTATGGAATGCTATGGTCTCCTTCTGCGAGGAAGTCGTCTCGCAGGAGGAGGCGGCGGAGAGGGTCCGTGAGCAAGACCCTCAAAGAGACCGTCTCCACCAACGGAGGACGGGCAGGAGGAGGCGTCAGTTTGACCGCCTCCTCCCACCGTAACCGAAGCAGGGAAGATAGGTCGGGGGGTCCATCTTTCTATTGCAAAGGTCCGGCGGACGGAGGAGACGGCTGGTGATACACGGCAGTCTCCTAAGAAGACGGGGCCATGTATCTCCTAAGAAGACGGGGCCTGGTAGCGGCGTTTTTGTTGCTGGGCCAACAGCTGGGGCGGCACGATGAAGTTTATAGAGATCTCGTGCCGCCCCAACTATAGTGGAAGACGTACACCATGGGGTTTTAGTCCGTGCGAGTCGGACATAACCCACCTTCTCCCCCGAGAGGGTGGTGCACTCATAAGGGATTTCCCCATGTTAAAAAAAAGAGAGGTCGCGAATTGCATGTATCAGGCTACAGCCCAAGTCCAGGTGTGCCATGCACCCTTGAGCTAGTTGTCAAATAAAATCGGCTGAGTGCCTTAAGCGCTCGCCTTAGTAGTCCGGTGAAGCTGTTAAGACCTTGCTAGGTCAAAAGCGTTTTCAGTTCGAGAAAAAAAAGTTTATATTATTGCTTTAACATTTTTTTGTTCATGTTTGTATTCTTAAATAATTTAAAATAAATACATACCTTAACTTTGAAGGCTTTTGTGCAAAGATCACACGGATAGGGACGCTCACCGGTGTGCATGCGCATGTGTATAGCTAAATGACCAGACTGGTTGAAGCGACGACCGCAGACCCGGCACGGATATCCCTAACAGAATACTCGTTATAGTTTCATTAGTTATTGTAAATTAACTCAAAGATGCGAGATTCTCTCACAGATTTGTCTATTATTCGTCAACATAGGTATGGGTACGAGTACTTCTTACCATAAGTCGGGGCCCTGCTCTGAGGGACCAACTCCTGCCGCGTCGGTTAGAAGTTTTGCAGAGGCAGTTCTTGTCACCCGGCTAAATGGTGCAAGAAGAACACCGAGGGGGTTTACTCCCCCTCGAGAAAAAAAGAAAGGTAGCTGTAATTGACCATTAATTTTATACTTTGCATGTTTGTATACATACATACATATGTTAGTATTTGTTATTTTTCCCTTATTTTTCGAACTTGGTTATTTAGTTTAGCTGAGTTGTCAGATTTGAAATACATGTTTGAGTTTGTGAGGTATATATAGAGGTACTTATGTGTGTCTCACTACCACGTGCATCTATGACTAGTTTACTTAGCTTAGCTTAGTCAGATTTGCGATGTTGCAATCAAGGTAACCCAAACCGATGTTCGGCTATTTTGACGCCCTTGAGCTTGTTTCGGCTGAGAGCCTTAAGCGCTGGTCCAATATGTAACCTCAGTTAATGAATTAATTAGACTAACAAATATTTTAAATTAACGAAGAGTAATAAAATTTTGCGCATAAGTTGATTGTGTCGTGGAATAGGACCCCACGACTACGTCCACATGTCAAGTTTTTTGTCATCGAGCGAAGAGGAATGTGGAAATATAGCAGTACTCGCGCTACTGTCTTCTGGTTCCAGGTTTCCAACACGTCCTGGTTCGTGAGGTCTTTCCTCAGTCTTCAGTATTAGCAACATATTATGATTGGTCACAGGACTATAACTCTTTTGAGGTTTGTTTTACACACCCCAAAACCGCAATTAAATCGCACTCGACTGTGTACTTATTTACCACTTCAAAACAGAAAAAGTGGGCTGAATATGTATATGGGCTAGTAATTATACAATCGTCCAAAATAGGATCTATGTATTAAGTTAAACTAAAGTCTTGTGTTCATCGAGCATATAGTAAATACATTTATACGTATATACGATTTGTTTGGATATCCATAAGTTTTAACTCTATCACTTTTTTTCTTTTTTTTTTAAATCGCTCAACACGGTTAAAGAAATTTTCACTTCATAAAAATACTTACTGGCTTAATGATTTTGTGCATTTTCTTATGAGTGTGCAGTGCGCACATACTGCCTAGCACTTTGTCGCATTCATCACATACGTATGCGTGGGCCCCCATCAGGACGGTCTTCGCCGCGTTTATGCCGATAAAATTCTCTGTGAAATTTTATACCACAATATTAAGTTTTTCTATACGCCGAACTGAAGATTTTAGGTGAAACTTTTATGACATTTGAAGCAATAATGGTTTAGTGTGTTGAATCACACCGTTGATCTATGTAGTTAAATTTGAATGGGACTTAAGGATTTGGCTAAAGAAAGCATCTTTTAAAATGTTTATATTACTTGAAGGCTTAAAATATCCGCCTGGCTAGCTAGCCAATGATCTAAAAGTAGGTATATTTTATCCGCTTTGATTATCATATTGTTAATGTATTTACATCTTTGCCAAATTGTCTTGAACAAATGAAAATTTCAAGCCTAAACTTCTACGGTGAAACCACTAGTAAGTAGATATGAAATTTTGTAGACATTTGTAATAACGTTTATATTAATTTTATTTTTAATTATAAAAAAAAACGTAAGCCTGCATACGTTCCGTCCTGATATAAAAATCGCTCGACAATTTGGCGCGGTATCCTCATGACAGCGCGTCAGGCGCTCGGCGAAACCGCTGTGATATATCCATTCAGTATTGTTTAAACTAATCGCGAGCAAAGTGAAATTTTTTTCTGAGAAGCCTTAAATTTTAATAAGTAACGCATGTACCACCGATAAAAAAAAACTTCATCTTTTTCACCGAGAAGTCATTGAAATTTTCATTTGTTAACTTAAAAGTTAATTAACAATATAAAACGCGGGGGGACTTTTTTTAAAAAATTTCGATTTTAACAATATTTTTTTTTACAATGAAAATTTTAGGTACTTTTAATTAGAAAATGGATTGTAAATCAACCGTTGAAGTTAAATTAATGGGACTTGAAGAGATTTATTTTTAAAATGTTTATATTTTGATAAAATATTGATACCTAAAAGTTATTTGTTTATAATTATTTAACGTAAAGCTGCAACGTCATTGTTATCATCAACGTATCATATTGTTAATTTAACTTTTACAGTCTAACAAATCGAAAATTTCAATGACTGGGTCTCGGTGAAAAAATGAAGTTTTTTTTTATCGGTTACATGCGTTACTTATTAAAATTTAAGGTTTCAGAAAAAAATTTCACTGCTAACGCGATTAGTCTTAAACAATATGAATTTATATATCACAGCGCGCCGAGCGCCACGCGCTGTCAATATAATACCGCTTTCTGGGTGCTGAGGGGCTGCCACGTCACTGCAGCGCCTCCGCGTTACGTTAAATAATTATAAACAAATAACTTTTAGGTATCAAGTTATTTTATCAAAATATAAACATTTTAAAAATAAATCGCTGGTCAAGTCCCGGGGATTAATTTAATGCTGGCTCGCTGGATACGGCTACATGCATTCATACAATCAATTTCCACCATTAAAAGGAGGTTTCACCCAAAATTTTCATTGTAAAAAAAAATATTGTGTAAAATCTGTGTTTTTTTTATAATTCATTTTGTCGTTTTATCATGTATTACTATAAAAAAATACATGGGTAATTTTTTGATCCAGTTGAAAATATGGATGTGACGTGATCTTGAAATCAAATGATATTACGAGTATTCATCATAATTAAAACTAACGTTTCTGTACTTTTTCGACTAACGTGAACATAATTGTCACAACTCGGGTATATACGATTTGTTTGGATATCCATAAGTTTTAACTCTATCGGACTTTTTTTATGAACACTTTTTTTTTTTAAATCACTGAACACGGTTAAAGAAATTTTCACTTCATAAAAAGGCGAGCCTTAAGGCTTAGCCGATTTTGTATTTGTCTGCTCAAGGGTGCACGACACACCTCGGCTTGTGCTCTTGCCTGTCCCGCCAACGTGCGCGCGCGTCCGTAGTGCGCAGCGCACGGTGGCACTGAGGGCGATCCGGGCATACCGCACGGTGTCCTCGGCGGCGGCCTTCACGCTCGCCGGCTCCCTACCCTGGGAGCTGGAGGCAGGAGTTCTCGCCGCCGTGTACGAATTCACGGCGGCGAGGAAACTAGTGGGGGTCTCTGTGAAATTATATACCAGAGGTATATTAAGAGACTTTCGTTACCTATACGAGCCGAACTTAAGATACATTTGTCAAAGTTATATGAGTTATATCATTTGAAGGATCGGTAAAAATGATGTCGCTTACGTGTGTTTGAACACGCGCAACTTGATGTATGTAGATTGGTAATTCGCGGCAGTATGAGCCTTAGCGTTCTGGGTTGTAAGAACACGCATCACTGCTAAAATACGTGGGATCACAACAAGGCTTTTAATGTCCGCAAACTGAAGATAGCTATGCCCGCGTCTTCTTTCGCGTGGAATCTTATATAAGAAACAGTGATTAATAAAGTCATCTGATTGTATTAAGTCCAAATGGACTATTTATCTACTTCTCTCGTCTTCGCCAATATTGTCATTAAAATCTGTAAAATAACTATTGATAAGCTCTAAAACCGATTTTAAAGAGAAACCTACAATGTAAGTAGGAATGTAACTAAGACATTGTGAAGTTTTATTGTGCACCCAGTACTTTGGCAGTGACGCGTGTTCCTACAAACATACAGACATTTCTAAAAATGATTGAATTGTATTATATTACCTATTTATTTATTTATTTATCGTAAAGAATAAACAACAGTCACATAGAAAAAGAAGCTAAAACATACATGCAAATACTTAAAAATTATTTATGTCACTAATTAAAGTTGATTACAGCATTTATCAACATAAAATACGATGCGGAGGACAATAAAAGTAGACGATACAATTATGAAAAGATAACACAAGACACTTGCAACAATTTTTTTCACGAAAATCGAAAGAGTACAGACACGTTAGATTTAGATTCTTATTATATGTATAGATAGACAGATAAAAATTCAAAATCATATAGCGTGGCGACGCATGTCGTGGCGACGCTTCGCCACGCCAACAGTCGCTCTGTGTATAGATGTTTCACATCGATAATCTAAGATAAATATATGATATTTGTGCTATAATTATTAACCTTGCAGTCATGAAGAGTTGATTACACGACCCGCAGTTCCACATCTTGCTGTTACCGCCGCTAGTGTATGAGCGACGTACTGTTCGATTTCCGCTTGGTTTTTGGCACTCGGAACTATGAGCTTTCAATTGATCAGCATTTTCATATTGCTTAGCACAGGTGTCGCACCTAAAGCACACTTCTGAGCTTTCGGAACTCAATTTTACAACATATTCTTCCTGCAATATATATTTTTGAATTTATACTTAACAATTCAATAGAAAACCAAAATCACAAAACTACTGAAACGATTGGACTGAAAAACACAATTTTGGCGTTATTATTTATTTGGTTTCCTAAACCCTAGAGGGAAATTGTAGTTATATTGCTAAAATATGTTTCCATTCATATTTCAAAGTAACAAACCGCCTACGGTCTAGACCTCAATTTTTTCTAAATGCTAGTATTTTCATACATTTTTTTAAAATAATAACGTTTTTCTAGCATTTCAAGGAAGTTAATTTAAATTGATAAGAGATATTATGTAGTGTTAGAATTAATAATAACCATCCTTTCAATGCTGTGAGCCGGTTCTTCAATAAAGCATATTACGCTATGTCTGTCAAGAGAATCTCCACTGGCGAATAACCCGTTGCAAGCTTCACAAACATGCATAGTCAGCAGCTTCTGTGATAGAATACTGCCTTTGCCGCTTTCATCGAGACAGCACAATTGTTCTACGAACAATTATCAACATGAGATTAATAAATTATCGCAAAAGATTCGAGGATTGCCGCCAAAGTACATTTTATTCCCAATCATCACTATTATATGCCTAAATTTACCATGGCAAAAGAATTGAGTTATCTAGTTTTCTGATATGTCAAATACCGAAGTGAGTCACTATGACTTATTTATATGTTACGCAAGACGTTCCAGTATAGTCTAAGTGTACGGCCAGAGTGGACGCTTAAAACGAGCGTCGAGCGTGGCGTCGCCTGTGGCGTTCGTGTCAAACAGATGAATTAATACGTTGGAGTCCTGAGTGGCGCGCGAGCGGATTCCTAGGTCGCTCGACGCCCCGCTGTACGCCCCGCCGAACGCATATTCACTCAGGCCGTACACTAATTCCTCTACCACTTGGGAATAGAGTGATATTTATTTGTTAACATTTTTATTCGCAATCCATCAGTGGATGGATTTACATGGATTAAAATGACATTTTTCAGTGTGTAACTTGTGTTGAAGTTAGATGTTTATGAAGGGAAAATTAAAAAATGGGCATCACACATCTCGAGGGAACTAATGCCGCTAGTGAAAAGTAACTCTGATTTCTTAAATGTTATCTTCTAAATTATTAACAACTAGCGGACCTGCAGACGTTGTCCCACTCTGATTATAAAAAAATCCTGGACAAATTATATACCAAAACGTTCCTCGTGAATCACTTTATCTATTGGTGAAAACCGCATAAAGATCCGTTCAGTAGTTTTTGAGTTTATCGCGAACAGACAGACAGACAGACGCGGTAGGGGACTTTGTTTTATACTATGTAATGATGCGATATACTTTACTATCTAAAATAAGTTTAATTTGTAGTTTTCCTCGTAGTATGCTATAAATCGAGAGTTGATAATGAAATATTAATAGTCTTAGTCGAGATATATCACTCATCTATAACTTCAGTCAAGTCTTTTGGCCGTTGTAATAGTAGCCGAATGATCGGACTTGCGCATAACATGGTTAAGAGATTAATATAAAACGAAGTTAAAAGATTATTATAAGTATCTAAAATTGGCATCTATGTTTCCTTAAGTTGTCTCGACGTTATACATATGATATGATACGTTTTTATACCTAATTTTGTGTTTTGCGCAGCTATATTCAGAGCGGTCAAAGAATTTGGAGAGGATTGTATACATAGTTAGGTGTTAATTTTTTTTATGTCCAAACTACTCTTATAACGTAACTTGAAAATAATAAGGTCGGAAAATATTCTTATTTTACCATTTGGCTCTACGTCCAAAGCCGTTGACAAGACTCGTTCACAAAATCTACATATCAGCCACTCGGTTGCATAATTCAAATTATTGTTATTTATTTCTGAAATATGAACATATATTTTAACTCGATATTTTAAATTTTTTAACACTGTTAATATTTTTAGTCTTATAGGCTAGGCTACCTTCGAATTCTGTATTGACTGGTAGATAATTATCTACGTCGGGTAATGACGTGTTTAATTGGGACTCAGATGTATCAGACGTGTGAAGTGAAATTGTGTGGTCCAAAAGATCCGCCTCCGTTGTGAATATTTCATGACAAATAGCGCACGAATGTAAGGCTAATACGTCAGGTCCAGTATTTATAGAATCCTGAAAATAATAACGTTATAAATTATTCATCATAAATCTAGATATAAAAATACTAGCCTCTGCCCGCGACTTCGTCCACGTGGAATAGTTACCCTGGGCTAACGCTAACACGCAGCGGTAGCGCTCACCGCGATTTTGAAACATTCTTCATTGGTGCTCCGCTCCTATAGCATTTAGCGTGATGGTATGTAGCCTATAGCCTTCCTCGATAAAGGAGCTATATAACACTGAAAGAATTTGTCAAATCGGACTAGTCGTTCCTGAGATTACCCCTTACAACTTTACAAACTCACAGATTCACAAACTTTACCTCTTTATAATATTAGTATAGATAGGCAATAAAAGGCAAAGAAAGGATAAATAAAGTTGTGCTTCACGAGCACCAGTTTTATTAATATACGTACTTCTTTTTCTTCTAAACGTTCCGAAACAGGCAAAAGAAATTGATTAACAGTGTTTTCGTCTAATAATGTTGGTTCATAGTTAAATAAATTTTCTGCCGTTACAACGTATACTTCAGTATTCCCCTGTATATGGGAATCGGTTTCTGTCGAGAATGTGGTATTATCGAGATTAAAAAATCGCCCTGACTCATTGGATGTAAACAAAAGTTGGTTTTCCATGTTAGCCGTAGTGGATAGACTGTCTAAAATTATATTGCTGCTAGATACTTCTTGATTATTATCATTACTAAAAAGTAAGTTGTGCGGGTCGTAAGTTTCTGATAATTCCTTATAAGGGTAATCCGGTGGGTCGAACATCATTTTAAATCTGGAACAACATCACTTCATATCAGAGACTCATTTTATTTTGTCCAGTCCTCTTCAATCTTTTGGACCGCTCTAAATATAGCCATAAATTAGACCTTGCGTATAATATCGTCAAAAGTTTAATACAAAACAAAGGCAAAATATTATTATAGGAATAAATAAATACATTTTGCATTTATTTATACTTAAATTGTCTCGATGTTATACATATATTTAATATAATAACTATTATAGCAAAATTTGTATTCTGTGCATCTATTAGAGAACGGTCAAAAAGTTTGGTGACGACTGTATATATGTTTACACAAATAACGCTTCAAAACTTTTTAATAACATTTTACTCAGAAAAGGTCTCATTTCTAGGCAAACTGTGAGTTTCAATACCAATCAGAACTGATGATTTAATGTGATTTTAGACATCGAGGAATCTACATATCTGATTAGCACTCACGAGCATTCTGTTTTACTAAATTTTCTTTCATCATCATCATGGACCTTTTTCGAATAACTGGTTATATGCATCGTCTAAATAAATAAAATGTAAAGAACAGCATCTAAAGTTTATCGTCCATACATCTAAAGCAATATCAGACGGGGAGCAGCCTTGTCACCCGACAAATTCTTTACCAGGATTCTGATGTGCCCTCAACTGAGGTGTGATCATGTCGGCTGTAGCAGTACGCATTGAATGATTCTATTAGGTTCTCCATATTTTAATAGAACCAAGCGAAAAATGTGTGTTGTAAAAAACTGCAATAATTATTATTACCGAGATTATGAATCTCATGTGGCTGAAAACTTGGAATTTAATTTAAAAATTTAGGTACAAAATTTTCTTAATGGAAAAGGTATGGCTGTGAAACATTTTTGTAGGTTGCATGTGTTTCTAATAATTATCATCAAGAAATGAAAAACTATGCTCGAATATCATAAGAAAATTCAAATTGTTTCATCAACGCCACATTCAAACCCGAATGGAATTACTTGACAGATGAATCGAATACATAATCATTCCCGCTTTAAATACATTCGTACGAATAATGAAATGTATTGTTACGTCTAATAGTAATTTGAAAGTATCTATACAATAGATGTATAGGTATATGGTAGTCATTCAATAACAAACCGTTTATATTCTTAAAAAGAACAATTCTGAGACGAGAAATAGAAAGTTGACAATTTTATTTGGCTTGTATAATACAACTTCATTTTGTGTAACTTACCGTTCCTACTAAGCGGTATAAAATAATTTGTCTCTACTGGCAAACTTATTCACAGCGTTGACAAACTATGATCTACCCAAAAAGTGAGAAATTCCCGATGACTCTGTAATAGCGGATAATTTTATGTGTTATTTGCTTTAATTAGCGTAAAACGGGTATATCAGTTAGCTCTACTACTATCATATTGAATTGGTTTATAGTCCGGGAATTTCCATATAGGCAAGTTATTTTTATTTGCCTGTGGTATAAAATAAGAATAATCTAGTTTTTTTAATTTCATCTGATTTTTGTCTGCATAGACCTAGACGTAAAATACATAGACGTAATCCTTAAAAAAAAAAGTAAAGTAAAATAAGTTAATATTTTATTCACTTTAGTTTATAAATATATATACCACACTGTATTATTTTTTTATTTAGTCATTTAGGATTCAATTACAAAATTGAATAATAACTTTTATATATTTATTTGAAAGTCGACGCCAAAAGTGAAAATGAAAATACTCGTAACTATCTTTTGTCTTTTATATAAGGAACAAGAGATTTGTATATGTACCAAATGAATTTAAATAATCGGTATTTTACCTCTTTTTTTTAATGTTTTTCTTAGTTTCATTTAGTGACATACAATATGATGCTACGAGTGGATACACCATTTAAACATTATGAGTTTTGTTTGAAAAAATAAGAATTTAATAATGAAAATACTATCCAAACCTGATTAATATGGTACATACACGGGGTATACGGCTCAGTATAATACAGAACCTCCTTTTTGGAGTTGGACAAAAATTATACTGTGTTTTGATTTGTATAATATTAATTTAAAAACCGCTTCTCAAAACTTATTAAATATAGACAATATTCTTGTATTATTAGTCGTGCGAGTTAGGCTATAGGAATTATTGGTTGCAGTAATAAGCAAGTATCTATTAATATTTGCGAGCGAGTTATTGTTAATGGCTTTAAGGATTTGTATCCACTAGTCGTAATAAATTAAAAAGTAGGTTGTCATTTTCACCACAGATTTTGACTTAGTTTATTTGTTTGATTGGAGTTTCAATGTTGTGGGATTTTTGTATTCAATAAAACGAATTGAACAAAATTTGTAAATATGAAGGCAGATGTAGTGTCACCTACTGATAAACCAAAAATACCATTGCCAACATTATCGCAAATAAATGCTGATAGAATTACACAAGTAAGTGAGGTTATCTTAAATTTCATAACATTAGCCGAAATGGTGTAAAATACTTTAATTTTACATAAATTATCTCATTATTCCACAAATAAATTTCACAGCTTTTATGTCTATACTATATCTATGATACCGTTAAGTCGAGAAACTGGTATAAAAAATAAAAAAAACTTTATAGTACTTAGTTTATTTCAAAATATATAATTTTACACTAATAAGAGTTTCTTGCTTCCTCGGAAATAAACACTACATATCACATGTAATGAATATAGAGAAAGTAAATATATATGGTTACAATTATCATTATTACCAAGATAAAGTTTTAGAGATAAGAAAAATGAAATATTGATTTGTTTTTTTTTTTATGACAAAGTTAAATATTTGTTACTTTCGTATTAAATGCACTGCGCTCGCCGACCGGTCACCACAGCCGGCTAACATTATCTTTCAACGCAAGTCTAAACTAAACGGTCAGTGAGCGTGGTGCATGTCATATAAAAGTACCAAATAAATAACAAGTATTTATCCGACAAGTGCCAAAATATTAAATATAAATATGAGTGATTTTTATTATTAATCCTTTGGACTCAAAGTTGTTTTTCCTATTAAAAGCTACTCAAAACCACAATTGTCTGCTGTTATCAAGAGCATAACAATCCGTGAACCACAACTGTCATTTGTCACCAACATTTTAAATGGCTTCCTCCAGAGTCCTCGAGTGCAAAGGGTCAATAATGATACTTGATTTAAATACTGTTGTTTTTTGGAAATAATTATGCATTTTTAATGTAAAAATACAATCTCATACAAAATTATTTGGGTTTCAAACAAAGATAGTTTACTATAAGAAGTCACTATGGTATAAGGATTTTCCCATTAGTCCTGTAAAGCTGTGAAGGCACATCTAGCCAACAGGTTATAGTCAGCTAAAAAAAAAATTATGATCATATATACATGTATATCTTTAACCCCAAATACCATAACGGATACACAACACAAAAAATAATCCTATGCACATATAAAACTTGGAACCACTCATCTTAATAGTAATTCTTAGTATCCAGTTTGCCACACACACACACTTAACCATCAATTTGTATTTCTATTTTTCATTGTTTATATCATATGTGTGTTTTTTCTCTTTTTTTTTAAATTGTACGTATTTTTATATTTACTTATGTGTGTTGCAAATAAATGAGATTTTTCTTTCTTTCCAATGGGTGAATGCCCATGAGGCCTGTATATATAATTTGTTTAGTATGTGAAACCCAAGTTATATTAGAAATGTGATCAGTGATTTTGTTTGTTTATTTGTTACACTTTAACTACTCAAGACAGATCGTCATGAAATTTTTCATTAGCTTTGTCAGACAAACAGAAAGTTACATAGGGTATATATCATAAATAAATACTGTTCCAGAGGAATAGGTCAATTCTACATTAATTCACGCTTAGCCACAGATAAACACTAGTCTTTGTATGTTTAAAACTATAAAAAAATGTGATACAAAGAGATTCCTATAATGCACTTAAAGTGTAGTATTTTCAATAATTGTCAATATAATTTGAGTTCAGTAGAATGTCTATTAGCTGAGATTATTTATTGATGCTAATAATAAAGTAATTAAGTAAATTTGTCAGGACAGACATAGATCTGAGTAATCTCATGAGTCAGTTATTATTAATACAGTCAAAATCTGTTATAACGACATTGAAGGGACTACTCATATTTAGCCGTAAAAACTGGTGATGTTTTCGAGATACAGCATTCAGCTGGGACCTTTGTTCTGGGTCAATATAACCGGTACGTTTTTCTAAACAATGTCGCCATAAACATTTTCGACTGTATTTGTGAGATGAGGTGGTATACTTTGTATACGTTTATAAAAAAATGTTATAAAAAAGCTTTTGCCTAAGCATATTAATGTATACTATAGAGTAGTGAAGAGGTAAAACTGTAACAAACTAATTCACATTTATAATATTAGTTAGGATGTTGAATGATACATCTGATTGCATTGTCTGACTCACTAGCACCCATAGATAACTAGTTTTATGCCCAACTTTAATACTGTTTGATTGAAGACATAAAAAAAAAATTATAAGTTGTTTTACTACATGTCAACTTTTTTTAATGAACAACCAATTGTCATATTTAATTGGTATATGTATATATTTGAACATAGATAATATTTAGTTGTTAATTGTTATCCATTTTACTATAACTCGGCTACTTATTACAACAAAGAATAAAAGCAACAGATAATAACAAACACATGTGAATCCGAGAGCACAAATACGAGTATATAGTAAAAGAATGAAATAAATGGAAACTTAATAGTTGCTTAACAATTAATTACATTTTATTAATAACACTTTTATATTGTAAAGTTACTTTCCTAAAAATACTAATGATTTGTGAAATATGATTATACCTATACATAAGATACAAGGGAAAGGGAACAAACAAATTTGTTAGTATGCTATTTCTCAACATATAAGGTATAAAATTGTGTGTATAGATTAAAATATTTACTATAAATAGTAAACAAGTAGCCAACTAGTGTTATTGTTAAATCTATGTTGCTCTCAACATTGAATTGTGCACATTTTAAATCAATATGGTTACATTTTTCAGTTGGCTAACCAGTATTGGTTACCTCAAACCAAACAAAACCACTTACCTTATGATGGAGCTATTGTGGAGTCAATATATCAAGCAGAAATACTTGGATCCAAGTAAGTATAATAAATTTAATTAGTATTTAGTAAAAATTAATACAAAACGTTCAGAGTCAAAGCCTAAGTGAAATAAACAAATGAACGTTTAGAGGTCAATAGCCTTGTAGAGTTCAATGAACTTTTTATTTTTAAATTACATAATTCACCAGTAAGGATGAAATATAGTAAATTGCTTTATGACTTAATGTTATCTAATTGTGCTTGCAATAAATTCCCAATGCATTTATTTCAAGTAAAGTTCTGAATGTGATTTTCAAATATTTAACTTCTTGTTTATTTATTGTATAATTGTTTTATTAACCTTGTACTGGCCACTATTTAGCATATATATAGTACTAGTTAGTATTTGTTAAAAAATTGTTAATTTTTAAATTATTACTTACTAGCGGGCCCGGCAGACGTTGTCCCGCCCTGGTTATGAAAAAATCCTTGACAAATTATATACTAAAAAGTTCCTCTTTAATCACTCTATCCACCGGTGAAAACCGCATTAAAATCTGTTCGGTAGTTTTTGAGTTTATCGCGAACAGACAGACAGACAGACGTGGTAGGGGACTTTGTTTTATACTATGTAATGATATTAGTATATCCTCCAAGTTTGAACATTTTTGTGTGGTATAATAAAAAAAACTGGGTAGAAATATGCATGTTTATTCAAGTTTATATACATTCGTCTTTCCAGTTTTGCGGTTCGCAGAATCATGATGTTGGAGTTTTCACAGTACCTAGAGAACTATTTATGGCCATATTACGAGACTGGTGAAGCTACACACTCACATATGATGTCTATTGTGGTTATGATCAATGAAAAGTTCCGTGAGAGAGTACCAGCTTGGCAGGTCAGTATTTTTACTTATATAAAAAGTTATGGTTTGTTTGTTGTTCAAGTTTAATATAAATCAATACAATTTTGATACAAATTCCTAATTAGTAGTGAAGTGAAATATTTATGAGGAATACATGTCATATGACATTATGCCATATCCTCGTATTGCTTTGCAGAAGTTCTAATAGCTAATGTTTGTCTTTTATAAACATTATAAGAGAAAGATGTTTCAACCGCCTGCCTGTGTGTTCTCTTAGTTGTTCTAAACTATGAGTCAGATTTTGATACGGTTTTTATTATCGTTTAAATAATTTCTCCCTGAAGGTCTATGTATGTTATATTTATATTATTTCTTGTTTATATTATTGAGGAATAATTGATTATTTATGTTGCAGTTTTGTTCATTATAGTATTAATTCAATATTATAGTTACGTTGGAATTTAAGATAGATGAAAATGACTTTTCATAGCATAATAGTTCAATAAACATCTTAAAAGACATCACAAATTTTAAATTATGCATAGCGAAAATCTTGTGTGTGAAAATCCTTACGTAGCTTCTGTGACTTTAATGGTCTGTTAATATTAAAGATCTCCAAAAATGAAATGCAATGACTTCATAATAGTGCATTGATCTCATGCGAAGCCGGGGCGAATCGTTAGTGTTTAATAAAATAAGGAAGTATACAATCACTGTTTCAGATCGCCGTTAAGATACTTGGTTTAGAAATGTGTATGATATATAATATGGATTGCAGTTTTATAAAGTGTAAAATAACTCCATATATTAAGAGTCATATCATAAATTATACCGTGCATATAAAAGTTTGTTCGATTGTTGTAAACTGTAAAGCAAAATTAATACTGGCAATAATGGCAGAAATACCATATTTTTTCTAATTTGATAATGTATCGTATTGAAAACTAGCGGGCCCGGCAGCCGTTGTCCCGCCCTGTTTATAAAAAAATCCTGGACAAATTATATACCAAAACGTTCCTCGTGAATCACTTTATCCACTGGTGAAAATTGCATAAAGATCCGTTCAGTAGTTTTTGAGTTTATCGCGAACAGACAGACAGACAGACGCGGTAGGGGACTTTGTTTTATACTATGTAATGATAATATTGTTCTATTGTTTCTAGGCGTTTTTAAAAAAACCGGACCACTTCCCGGCGTTTTTTGAACAAGTAATGCGCGCGAGTGTCGCCGACGACCACACGAGTAACAATATGCGCGAACAAACAGCTCTGTTGTTGTTTCTGAACCATTGTTTCGGTAGCATGGAGGTGCAGCTGTGTCGAGACCAAGTCAAAAGACTCGTCTCTCTGAGCATGTGGATTAGCTTACAGGAAGGCAAGTGTCTCATGAGAAATGTTTCTCATATCCATAAAGAGTAATCCGTCATAAAATAGTTAATAGCTAAACAAAATAATAAAAATTAATATTTAAAAAAAAACACCCAATGGTTGCTCACAGATACAATTTTTAAAGTATACAACAAATTAAAGGAAAGCTGAAAAAAGGTGCATACAAAGAATCTGCAGAATAAAATAAAAACATAAAGTATAATATATCCATACCTATATAATAATCAACAAATGATAGGTATATAAATAGGCAGAGACAAAATGGTTAAGTAACTTTTTCCTATGTTTCTCAACCGACTTTTTTTTGTTTAATAGATATTGGCGAGATTTAATGTTATAATTTTAAAAAAAGAATAGGAAAAAGTTAATTTTTTTCATAATATTGAAACTTGAAAAAGTAATGATTTATGCATGTATTTTAACCATTAGGCAAACACTACCAACTATATATAAAAGACTAACTAACCGACTGACTGACATATCAACGTACACAACCCCGGGGAACTTAAATACTTTTTAGAGCCACGCTGAAGCTATTACTGGTTTCAGCATGAATGGGGTCGGCTTGCCCGGGGTAGTACCACCCTCTCACAGAAAACCGACGTGAAG